>CM028929.1:16048957-16676457 GCA_016801845.1 Polydactylus sextarius
GCAATTAGTGAAGGTGTGTCCATCATTGTGTTGATTAATCTCTTTTAAAGAAACAAGAAACGCTGTGTCACTGTTTTGATTCGTCTCATGTGGTTTTCGTCCAGTTTTAGTTCAGTAAAAGTTTAAACAGCTTGTGATCAAGTCTGATACAGTTTCACAGTAATTCACATTTTCCTTCCTGACTCATACATAACACAGAGGTGTTGACGACCCTCTCTGACACCTCAGAGGCCCAACGAGTCTAAAGCTGGTCCCTGTTTGTGTCTAATCTGTATAATTTCTGTGTCTTCCAGGCATTGGCTCTCCGGGAGGACGCCTCCTCTCCGAGGATCAGTTCACCTGCTCCATCTGTCTCGAGGTCTTCGTGGAGCCGGTCTCTACGCCATGTGGTCACAGCTTCTGCAAAGCCTGTCTGCAGGGCTACTGGAACCACAGCAAAAAGTTCTCCTGCCCCATGTGCAAGAAGAGCTACTCCAAGAAACCAGAAATGAGCGTCAACAGAGTCCTGGCTGAAATATCGTCCCAGTTTCAGGGGTTGATGATGGCTGAAGCCGCTGGCGCTGGTGGAGGAGGCGACGGAGGGGGCGGGGCCTCCTCACGGGGATCCACGCTCAATCTGAGCTCCAGTTCGGGTCACGGTGGCTCTCAGGGGCCAAACACAGGAGAGTTCGCCCGAGCTGGAGACGTTCCCTGTGACGCCTGCATCGGCAGGAAGTTGAAGGCTCACAAATCGTGTGTGAACTGCCCCGGGTCGTTCTGTGAGACTCACCTACGGCATCACAAGAAGGTCAGTTTAAGAGATCATCAGATCATAAATAACAGGATTTTCTCTCTCGTTTGTTTTTACTTAATCACCGTGTTATTTATAGACTTGACTCACAAGGTCATGTCACACACTGTGTTTGCAAGTGAAACTTTGAAAAATCTTGTCTCAAAATTTTCAGGAATTTTCCTCTTTTTTAAAGAAATATATGGAAGCTGAATAGTGTTTAAATGAAGGGTAAATTTTTTACATTACTCTAAAAAACATAGGAAGGAAAACACTGAACACTGGGGGGGAGAGACATCCTCAAAGAGCCTTAAAAAAAAAAAATCAATCAAAAAAAAAAAAAATGTATGTTACGTGATGTAAACATGTATATGTTGATTTATGTGATTGCTCACAAATTTAAATTATTATGGATCTTTTTGTTTTTACTCTAATATATCTTCAGTTTTTGTTTTGTCTTAAGTTGATTTATAAAATAAAAGGTGTAAAAATTATACAAAGATAAAGATACTTTACATACAATGTGTTTTACGTATACTTAGAACAGTAGATCTGATAAAACGTTTTTAAAAAAAAGATTTCATAACAGTTGATTTTATACTTTTATTGTCACATATTTTACTATGGTCAGTATCAAACAGCCGACTACTGAGTGGACTTATTATAAGTTATAAAAAGGTTGAAGGTTTGTTAGTTTTACATTTTCCAAATCTACGTCTCACTTTTATGCAGGTGAAGACTTTAACATCTCACCGTCTGATCGAACCCACGTTCCACCTGGAGGAGAAGATCTGCAAGAAACATGAACGTCTCCTAGAAGTTTACTGTCGCACCGACCACACCTGCATCTGCACGGCCTGCGCCGAGGCCTCGCACAAGTCCCACGACATCGTCTCCGTCGACCACGAGTGGAAGAAGAAGACGGTGAGTCCCAGCCACGTAACGTACACGACATTTATGCAGAATATGAACAGGTTTAGGTTTTTATAGATGATTTGATTTTTCCTTTTTGTAGAGCAATCTGGGGAAGAAGAGGTCAGAGCTGAAACATCTGATCAAGGAGAGATCCAAGAAACTGGACGAGATCAAACAATCCATCAAGGTCATCAAGGTACGAACACCAAGTCTGGGTCTATTATTTAACCTCTGGTGTAAAAAGAAGAATCAATATTTCTAAGTTTCAGTGTGAGGTTTCATCTGGTGAATGTATCTGTTTAGCTCATATTTCAAAGAGAGGATTAATACAGAGTAAATTCACACTCTGAGCCTGGTTTTTAATCATGATGCATGTCATGTGTCTGTTGTTTTTGCTGTTGTTATTTCCCTCATGAAACGCACGTTAAATATTCACAACATCTAACTCCGACTTGGCGCTTCTCGTGCGCTGAAGCTCAAAAGCTTCATTTGCACTTCAAACAACTCTCTGATCCAGACGAGCTCAAACAAAAAAAATCAAAAAAAAAAAAAAAAAACCTGAGCAGGCTGTTGCTGTTGCTCAAGGGCACTTTGACAAGACTCCACCACCGTCCAGTCGCTGATGATACTGAGCTTATAATTAACACACTGGAGTCAGGAAATCCTGCCTCCTTTCATACTGCCACTTTACCTGTAAACACATTCGGACAAGACTTCACCCACATCCTTGTCATACCTCTCATGTTCTGAGGAAGAGGAGGAGGCGGTCGCCTTTGCTCAGTTAGTTTCTCCTCCTCCTCCCGTGTGCACTAAGACTGAGCTGTTGAACCGGTGTGACCGGTGAAAACCTTTACAACCTGTTTTTAACCTCGTTGTTTAACCTCCGTATGGTAAAACATACCAAGTCATTAAAATACTGAAATAATATTGGGGGGTTTCAATAACAATCCAATGAGAAATATGAGCTGAATGTATGTGTTGAGTTACCAGACTCACTGTTACTCTCCTGTTCTATTTCCTGTTCGGTGACATTTTTATCTACTTTAACAAATACACTCAGTGTCAAGTTACCTGAGGTCTGACTATCACATGTCCATGTGTGGGCGTGTGTGTGTTTGATTTATCTGGGCTTTTTCAAAACACTGACACATCCGCTGGATTATTTCAGGTTTCAAGAAAAGAAGATTGAACCAGGATTAGAGAAATAAAGTGTATATTAAAGAACACGAGAGCTTAGACATGATGTGCGTTTGAGATGAAAAGGTTGACCGGAGGAAGATGTAACGCGTCTAGTCGAGCAATCAGACGCTTTGTGAGCCATTCAGGAGACAATGCATGAAAAGAGCTGTGATTACTGCCACTGCTGCATTGTATTGGTTGATTTGTTAGAGTCTAATTGGTCTCAGTGCTTTTATTTAAGGCCTAACCCCGTCAGTCACCAGCTGAGGAAGACAGAGCGACAAGAAGCATGGAGACACATTTAAAAATAAGACAGTTCAAAGTGTCTTTTCAACTTAAATAAAGAGAGAAAGAACTAACAAATGGAGATGTGAAAAGTGAAATTTAAATTACAAGATAAGATAAAAGACAAGCTTTCTCATGAACAGTGAATACAGCATGGGATTGAGGATTGAAAGAACCATGAAAATCAAGAGACACAGACCAAAAGATCTTGACTTTTAGTCTTTAGTACAAAATAATCTGCACAAAGCTCTCAAGTTTCCATTTTTAAACCTTAAACTCTTAATGTGATGTGAGATAACACAGATGACATCACTGTGATTTAATTTAGAGACACAGAAAACAAGAACTTTGAACTTCCACTTGACATGACGTTAAACGTTTTCACCTCATCCTCTTCTTCTTCTCTGCGGTTTCTCGTTGCAGACAAGTGCTCAGAAGGAGCTGGAGGAGAGCTGGCAGGTCTACGCCGAGATCCAGCGTCTAGTGGAGCAGAGTCAGGCCGAGCTGGTGGAGCTGATCGCCACACGGCAACGCGAGGCCGAGCGTCACGCCCAGGAACTGGCTCGAGGTCTGGAGAACGAACTGAGCCAGCTGAGGAAGAGGAGCAACGAGCTGGAGGCCCACGCACAGACCCACGACAAAGTGGTCTTCCTTCAGGTAATACAGTCACTTCAGAGTAAAGTAAAGGATCTCAAATCTCAAATCCTAGACATGTGAATTTGTAGCAACAGGAAATGATGTAAGACACAGTTGAAACTTCAAAATAATGGGCTTAGTTTTCTTGTTTTTGAACTGTTACCAGAACCACATTTTCACTGCACTCTTTCTCCAGCTATTGGTTTCAATAAACACTTCAAACAGTAATTTTAAAGATGAATGTTGACATAAATATTAATTACTGAGTCATTTTTTTTCCAGAGTATAACCTACATATAGTTTCCAAAACAAAATTAGTATGCATTTATGATAGAGCAACATCCTGAGAAGCAAATGCATTGCCAATCAGGCTGGAAGAAAATATATAAAATATATATATCTGAGTCATAAGTGCTCATCCTGTGGACCCCCGTGGTTGCACCAGCTGTAGTTGCTTGGATATTTTTGACACAACATCAAAGGCTCCATGAACAGAACCAGCTGTTCCAGAGGTTCCCTCTTGCGCATTTATCTTGGCCTGCTTATGGAGATAAAATGTTGATTCTCTCTCACATGAAAGAAACCTTTGAGGCTGCTGATTCTGAATTTGCCTTGCTTGGATGAGGGGGAAGCAAAAGAGTAGAGAATATGCTGACAGACACATGCAGATATGTTGAAATCTCTACTGCTTAACATACTATTTTACATCAGCATCATATTCTCTCATGTTCTTTTCACCTCAGAGACTTTATTTCCCCTGAGGAGAGTCATTAAAGTTTCATATATCATTGCACCTCAAGTGACCTTTCCCTCCTGCTGCTTTCTGTTTTGTTTCCTGTAGAATCTGATGACATTGTCGCCCCCGCCTGAGCCCACCGACTGGTCAGCGGTTACCGTCAACACCGACCTCTACCTGGGAACCATTCGTTCCTCTGTCAGCAGCCTCATGGATAAGCTCCAGGAGGAGCTTAAAAGACTGTACGGAAAAGGTAAGATTTAGCTAATTTCTAATTTCTGTTTTTTTTTTTTTTAGTGTCCCTATGCCAACCGCTTAAATGTAAAACCCAGTCAGTTTCTACCCATATCAGTGATCTGCAGGTCACCGTACAAGCACTTTGAAATAGAAAAGTGACTCATCATTGCACCAAACAACCCATCACACTCAGGCGTGCACAACATACGAGGCGGTCGGACAGATGGAGATAGCGTTGGTGGCGCAAGTTCAACCACTTGGAATCAATGGGGAGGCAACAGCAGAGAGCTGACTGACAACAGCACATGTCTTGTGCATTTACAGCTTGTGATTAGATCTACATGTTAGCCACCCACACATGCCATCTGTTTTGACTTTGATTTTTTGGCTGGATGACTTGCTGACATAGTCTTTCTTTCTCTGTTTCTCTGTCAGAACTCCGCAAGGTGCAAAACTATTCAAGTAAGTCAGACTTTTAAAATTGTTAACTTGGTGATATTGATGGTTTGTAATGATAGCAGAGTTTTTTTGGCAGAACTTAAGCAATGCAAGCAAAGATGTTCAATTCTCCCAATTGTCCACAAGATGGTGTCAGAAAGTATAAAGATCACTAGGTGCTTGCTGCTTACAATTTAATAGAAGGTATCGTACTCATGATGTACTGTGAAGACCTAAAATAACTTCTCCATTCATTTTCAGGTGAGGTGATTTTGGATTCTTCGACGGCCCAGAGGCACCTGGTTGTGTCTGATGACGGTCGCCAAGTGAAGTATGAAGAGCGTAAGACCTCCCACACCGAGGGTCCAAAGCGATTCAGCCCCGCACTCTTTGTACTGGGTCGAGAGGGTCTCAGCTCTGGACGCCATTACTGGGAGGTGGACGTTAGTCGCAAGACGGCCTGGACGCTTGGGGTAGCTCGAGCTTCGGCCCGACGCAAGGGTGAGATCAAGCTGAGTCCTGAGGGCGGGTACTGGTGTCTGTGGTTGAAGAACGGCGAGGTGAAGGCTCTGGCGTCATCACGCCTTCCTCTGATGCTTCCAACTCTCCCCACTAAAGTGGGAATCTTTCTGGATTATGATGGAGGCCATGTTTCCTTCTACGACATTAAGGCCCGTCTCCATCTTTATACTTTTGTGGATAACTTCAACGAGAGCCTGTATCCAATCTTCAGCCCCTGTCTCACACATGAGGGCAAGAACGCATCCCCTCTCATTATAACCCCTGTTAAACACACCTGAGACAGTTAGTCAGCATTAGGTTTAACTTTTATAACAGTGGACAAAAAAGATTTGGTGCCAACTGCAGAAACCTTTTTCCCCCATTGAATTGGTAATTTCCCTCTAAATAAGCCAGTTTTACTTTTTTGCCCTTGAACAACAAAAACAAGTAAATTGAACATCAAAGTTACCCTAAGTCTTATTAAAGGGGCATTTACTCAAATAAAATCAATTTCCACACCAGCAAAGTGGAAGGATTCCAGTACCAGTGTTTCGGTCAAATGAAAACCTTTTGACTGGCTACATATTACACAAAAAAAACATGTATATTTAAAAAATGTTTACTCTAGTAGCCCATAGCTCTGTCATACTGTATATTCTTATCTCAAAATGGTATATGAAGGTAAACAAAAAAAAAAGTGTAAAACCATCGAAGGAGTAGAATGAATCACCAGATTTAGTTGGATGTTTTAAGGACATGGTAAAGTTTGAGAGATATTGTACTTCTGGCACTTTCCTTCCTGTGTAAGTCTTGATTTAACTGTAACTATCAGCTTTGGAGACCTTGCAGATTAAAACAATGAAGTTCATAGGTGTAAATATAATATCTAGAGGTTGAGGGTTTGCTTGGGGAACCAAATGAGAGTTGTTTTTGCACATATTTACAGTAGTTTCACAAACTTTGGATCTGGGATTGTGTCAAAGACTGTATTTTACTGTATTTTGATATTAAAGACAATGGTTCTCATCTTTCTTTGCCAAAAAAAGGGGAAGGGAGTTACTTCCCCAAGTGAAGGAGTTCAAATATCTTAAGGTTTTGATCATGAGTAAGGGTAGGATGGAGCAGGAAGTCGATAGATCAGCAGTGAGGCAGTGGCCCGTCATTTTGAAGAGGAACACGAAGCCGGCGATTTAGCAGGTCCAACCCTCAGTAATGATTGTGAGCTTTGGGTAGAGACCAAGAGAATGAAATCGCAGATACAAGTGACCGAAATGAGTTTGAGCCAGTTGAGGAAGTTCGGGCATCTGATTTGGATGCCTCCAAGGTGCCTCCCGTTGGAAATTTTCCAGGCATTTCCAACTAGTCGGAGACCTCTGGGGTAGACCCAAACCATGCTGGAGAGATTATATATCTCATCTGGCCTGGGAATGCCTCAGGATCCCCCAGAAGGAGCTGGACTGTCTGGACACCTTGACTTGGACGAGCAACGACTAAAAATGGATGGATTTAAAATTCACTGTATGCTTTTGTACCTTTCTACTGAACTTATTCAATAAAGATAATCAGTTCCATATACGTATTTTGATATAGCTGTTTTCCTTTAGCTTGTTCCCATCTTTTATTAAAAAAAATGGTTAAATTATGTTTACATAACGCGAAACAAACAAACATATTTAGATTATTATTCTTGGTTAGGTACTAGACTACTATCAAACCATAGGTAATTACCTAAATAAAATTATTATAAAACAATCTCAGCATTGAAAGTGCATTTCTTTGATAGGGACCTGATCTTGTGAACCCAAAATAACTACTAAAGATGGCTGTCAGTGATGAATCCTGCTTAAAAAAGACTTTGTTGACATCACCCTCACGCCTGGATGATAGGTATGATGCTATTGGCAGCAGTCAGTTAGCTTAGCTTAGTTAAAAGAAAGTAAAACAGACAAGATGTAACATGTGGGACATAGTGGGAGTCCTACTCCTATTCACCATGTTAATAGGAGTAAGAGTTTTACTCTTGGGCAAAAAAGCCAGACTATTTCCAGTCTTTATGCTATGTGCTATAGATATGCAAACCAGCTGCTTAACTTACAGGTAAATACAATTAGAAAAGTTACAGTACTTAGTAAATACTTTTCCCTAATATGACAGATTATAGCCGAGTAGTAGGCCAATCCAACATTTTTAAATAATGCAAGTCATGAAGTCTGCCTTTAATAAAACTTTCTCAAGAGAAACCACAGTGTTGGTGTTTTGTTGTTCCTGAGCCAAGCTGCACTGCTGGTAATCTCCAAAGGGTTAAAGTCATTTCTCCTGGAGCTCTGAGGGTCATGACCAGGGAGTATAAATTTGTATCTGGGGTACAAGGACGAGAAGGGAAGGGAGGCGAGGGGAGGGTGGTATATTTTGGGTCTGAGGTGTGTTAGTGCGAGCACAGCCGGTCTCATGTGTCAGTGAACAGCAGAGTCTCGAGGCAGCTGCTCTCTGGTGAGTGTCCCCATATCTCTGCTTCTATCTGTCTCTCCTCGTCCTTATCCACATTTTAATTTCCATACTTACACATCTGCTTTCTGTGCACCACTATATACCTCTTAGGGGAGTGTTGTTGTTATATTTGGGAATTTCTAACAGTGTTGTGGCTGATCAAGAACTGTAGACCTTTCTCTTTTTGTGTTTAGTGTATATACAGATTCAAATAAATGATAAGAAAAGACATCTTTCTATTTATTGTGAGGTGCTTGCATCTTAAAATAGCCCCAGATTCTTGTTTGATACATTAAAAGCACTGCAAGACAGGTCAGGTCAGCTTGCCCATTATTTTTGGAAGGATTTTAATCTGGTCTGCCATGAATACCTAGGCCTCAAGGAAAGAGCTGCTTGTCTTAAAAGTCAAACTCACATGCTCAGGCCGTGTACTAGTATACAAGATGATGAAACAAGCCTTGAATTATTATTATCATTATCATTAGAGATACAGTTGTGTACTTGATGTTGTCTGTTGTATCAACAGTAAAGAAAGAGACAATTTCATAGATTAACTACTGCCAAATCTATCCTCTAGGGAGAACTAATATCTGAAGGTTTAGGCAGATTGTGAAATACTCCTGAAGTTTGTGGATTATTTAACAATATGCAAATATTTGCCCTTAACAGTCAATGGGAGTACTCCTTCTGGAAAGTTGGCTGTGGTACCATAACTACAACAGATAACTGAGATAAAGTAGTAAATAAAGTTTGACATTGAATGGCCAAAATTTTCAATTGAACATTATCAAGTTGTGTGAATAAGTCTTGCAAATGTTAAAATGTTCTTGTCGCCCAGTGTTTGGTCTGTTCTGAATGCACTTTTTAATTCTTTGGATCTGGTCAGACTCAAGACAACAAAATAAATAAATAAAGGAAACGAAATAACTCACAAAAAATCTATGCATAAGATGACAACACTCCCCCAAGACTAACAGGGTCTCATTTATTGCAAAAACATATATAAAACCAATGAAACGTTGAACTGTCAGCAGTTGAACCTATATCTCAAAGTCTTCATCTTGAATTTGAGACAATAAATGAGTCCAGTCATTGTTTGCTTAGCAGATTTGCATGCAAATGGCCCCCATCTAACCCTAGCAACCTCAATATCACAGCAGGTTTGATGCCCCGTTCAAAGGCTGGTTGCTTGCGCTGAAAATGACGCTGCCTCTTCGCCGTGTAGGAATGGCCACCACTGGGAACCTTTCTGAAGAGCAGGTGCACTGCTCCATTTGTCTTGACGTCTTCACCAACCCTGTATCCATCCCCTGCGGACACAACTTCTGCCAGAGCTGCATCCTGGGATACTGGAAAACCAGCCCTTTGTACCAGTGTCCTATGTGCAAGAAGTCCTTCCACAAAAGGCCTGATATTAGCGTTAACACTGTGCTGAGGGAAATCGCAGAGCAGTTCAAGGAGATTAGAGTTAAAGGTGTTGAGGGGAAACTGAGCAAAGAGGAAGAAGAAGGGAAAGAAAAGAAGCTGACAATGGAGAGAAAGAAAAAGGAGGACGAGGAGAAGCTTTTGGAGAAAAGTCAAATGCAGCAGCTTATGGAGGAGCTGAAGCAGAGGCAAGAGGAGGAGAAGAAAAAGAAGGAGCAGCCAAAGCAAAAACCAGAAGAGAAGAAGAAGCCAGAGGAGTTACCTCCATTAATCCCACCAGTGTTTGCACCCAAAACATCTCCTCCAGCATCACCTCAAGCCACAGCTCCTAGTCCAACACCTCTACCACGCCAAAAATCACCTCCACCATCACCTCAGATCGTTGCTTCTCCATCTACTCAAAGCTTACCTCCACCTCCTTCCCCCTCAATCTCACAACCCTCCTGGGAGGAGGAAGAGGTTCTGTGCGATGTTTGCCTCGGAGAAGGCAGGCCCAAGGCGGTTAAATCCTGCCTCGTGTGTCTGACATCCTACTGCGAGGAGCACCTGAAGTCTCACACTGCCAGATTCACCAAGCACAAGTTAATGGATCCTGTTGCAAACATGGAGGACAGGATGTGTCCAAAACATGAAAGGCTCTTGGAGTTGTTCTGTAAGAAGGATCAGACTTGTGTGTGCGTGCTTTGCACTGAGACGGACCACAGGGCACATTACACCGTGCCTGTGGAGAGAGAGTGGGCAGACAAAAAGGTGAGACAGATTTACTTAATGTTTAAATGTAGAGTGTAGTACAAAGGTTGGGAAATGTTTCCAAGCGACAGAACAGTTTTCATGGTAGAAATCTAAATAATGTGATCGCAAAAGTGACAATCCTGAGAAGTAATTACTGAGTGAGTTTCCATCATCAGCTATGTTTGTGTGACATGTTTTGCAGGCACAGCTGAAGAGGACAGAAATAGACGTGCAGCAGATGATCCAGGACAGAGTGAAAAAGGTGGATGAGATCAAACACTCTGTAGAGCTCAACAAAGTGAGTCCTCCTGAGACCACTGTCGACATCAGATGTTACACTCATGCATGATTTTTCAACCACAGATTTGTGTATTTTTGTGTTTGATTGTCAGGTGAGCGCTCAGAAGGAGATTGAAGAAAGCATGCAGGTCTTCTCGGAGCTGGTGCGCTCTATCCAGAGGACTCAGGCCGAGCTGGTTTTGGCCATCGAGGAGAAGCAGAGGCAGACGGAGAGGTGGGCCGAAGGCCTCATCGCTGAGCTCGAGCAGGAGATCTCAGAGCTGAAGAGAAGGAATACAGATCTGGAACATGTGGCTCGGACAGACCACATTAATTTTTTAAAGGTAAGAAGGTCAGCTTTTAATCTGACAAGCTTTAAAAGTGTAGATCCCTGATTTAAAATTCAAATCCATCCATCATCAAGATGATTAGCATCTGTTTCGTGCTGTTGAGGGTGTTTACAATCTGACAGCCTCATGCTTTCCATTGCAAAGTGCAAATTTACTTGTTCCAATTCCAGTGGCTTCCCTCTCACCATCTGCTCCAGCAGCTTTCACCTTTTTTATGCTGTGGCAACACTGCCCCCTGCCGGCTCTGTACTGTACTGCAATAAAAAATACACTGTTGATATAAGGTTGCTAATCATAGTGGAGAATCATATGATACTGTCTGTTTTATTCTATCATATACAATATATACTTTTGCATCAATATTATGAATATACTGATTTGTTAAATGTGTGTTGTTTCCCTCTGTAGAGCTTCCCAGCCCTTAGCATACCTCCATCTGTTAAAGACTGGTCTGAGACCAGTGTTCCCACTGACATTTGTGTAGGAATGATCAGGAGATCAGTGTCCAAACTGGAGCCGACGTTAAATGACATGATCGACAAACTGGCTGACAGTGGTAGGATTATTATTGTGTTTTTTTACATTTTTGGCATTTTTCTGTTTGTCTTGATTTTAAATCTTTTGTTTCTCTTTTACAGAGATCAAAAAGATTCTGAAATATTCAGGTAAGCCTTTTTCTTTTTTTCTCTAATTTAGATTCATTTTTTCTTTTTGAAACTCTCCAACACAATAAATCTCTTGTTGTATGTTATGTTTCTGTAGTGGATATAACTCTGGACCCGGACACAGCTAATCCCTGGCTGCAGCTTTCTCAGGACAGACATCAGGTTAGACACCTGGGAGCGTGGCAGGACCTCCCTGACCACCCCGACCGCTTCGACACAGTGGTCATCGTACTTGGTCGCGATGGTTTCACCTCAGGGAGACATTACTGGGAGGTCCAGGTGGGAGAGAAGGACGACTGGTACTTGGGTGTAGCCAAGTCTTCTGTCAACAGAAAGGGCAGGATTTCTGTAAGCACCACCCAAGGTTACTGGGCTTTGGCTATGAAGAAGGGCCAAGGATACCGGGTGTCAACATCTCCGCAGTTACCCCTCTCCCTCGACCCCAAGCCCAAGCGAGTGGGTGTGTACGTGGACTACGAGGAAGGGCAAATTTCTTTTTATGACGTGAGAGCTCGGACCCATATTTTTACATTCAAAGACACTTTCACAGAGAAGGTCCTGCCGTTTTTCTACCTCTACTGCTGCGACAAAGCCTCCGATACCATCGCGATCAGTCCTGTAAATGAGAAAACCTCAGTCAAGCAAAGCTAAGGACGTGGTGTGACAGTAGAAACAACACTGAATTTATGCAGTAGACGTACCTGTTCTAACAAAATACCATGTTTATTGTTGTATGTGTGTTTATTAAGTGGACAATCTTGCTTGATAATTGGGTTAGTATCGGCTTATGGAACAAAACCTTGAAGGAAAAGTTTATTTACTTATTTGTTTTTGCTTCCTTAATGGGAAGTAAAGAAGCTTAAATTTACTGACATGTCTCTGTTACATATGAATCCCAAAGAGCAGCTGTTTGTTTGGTTTAGCATAAAGACTGGCTGTGATGTCAGCCACAGAAAAAGACCAGTTTGACAATTTTGGAAATCTTTCATGTCTGTGCACTAAACATAAAGCTAGAGCTAGAAGTAGGTTAGCAGTTAGAATAAAGACGGGAAACAAGAAAACAAGAAAACAAAGCTAGCATAGCTCTGGTCAAAAATGACAAAACTTGCCTATCAGCTCCTCCAAAGTAAATAATGTGTGAAAGTATCAGTGCAGTATATAACAAGGGCTACTTTTGAGAACATTTTTTTCATTCATTGTCTGTAGTAAATACATTATGACATGCTAATTTTATGCTAAGCTAAGCTAACTAGCTGCTTGTGGTAGCATCGTATTTTTAGGTGCTGGTTTTCTTTTCTTAAAGTGATCTTGCTTGTCACATCAAAACACAGTGTGGTTTATACTTAAAATTTCATATTTGCATGTTGATTTTTAATGATGTGTGACTGATCTCGCAAAGTCTGTATGTCATGAGAAAAAAAGTGTTCATGGTTTTCAACAATAAATGTCTGAAATGCTCCCAAATGTCAGTGTTTTCTGGCTTCATGAGTCAGAACACGGTAAGTTTCATTTCACTATAATGCTGACACTTGATGACACACCCACTGAGATGCCTTGAGCTTCCTCAGCTTCAAAACTTGTTTTAGTCCATTCCCATGTGAGACATGAGAACTGAATTGTCTGCGCTGCCTGGATGACCGTGCATGGTTTTGCAGTTTATGCATTTGGAAGAAACAGAAACAGAAGAAACATTCTGGTGAGTCATTCTTTTTCACTTATTTTTCTATCTTTCTTGATGTTTTTTGCATGTTAAAATACAAAGCTGTAAGAATATAATGCTTTAGGATGCGCAAACTCATCACATGAGAATGACTCATTGGGCGTCAGCTAGCAAACAGTCTAAAAATAGACTTGATTTTATTGACTTATCTTTTTGTTTTTTTGTTGTTTTTTTTTTCCATTTCGCATTTGTTGATAGTTAGGTGAATGTAGAGAGAAGTGGGAGAATGATACAGAACAAAGATCACCACAATCACGATTCGAACTGGCAATCACTGCACAGCTGATGTGCCAAAGTGCTCCAACCTAACCACTCAGCTATGCAGGCATTCTGTAAAGTGTAAGTTACAAAACACTATCATCATAATGCAATTTTTTTTTTTTTTTGCAGAGGTCTCATAATGTCGTCACTCCTGGCCTCACTGCCAGAGGATCACTTCGAGTGTGCGATCTGTCTGAACGTCTTCAGTGACCCAGTCACCACACCTTGTGGTCACAGCTTTTGCAAGACCTGCCTGACCGAGCAATGGGACAACAACGAGACATGTCGCTGCCCGACTTGTAGTAAAAGATTCTACATGAGGCCCGAGATCTCAACCAACACGCTCATTGAGGAGATCTCAGTCCAAATAAAGAGGAGAAAAGTGGAGACACTAAAAAGCTACGACACTCCGTGGCAGGTGAAGTGTGACGTGTGCTCAGAGTTCAAGTTCAACGCCCGGAAGTCGTGTCTGGTGTGTCTGACATCGTTCTGCGAAGTTCATCTAGAGCCTCACTGGAGAGTCGCCTCCCTGATGAGACACAAGCTGATCGACCCGGTGGAAAACCTGGAGGAGAGGATATGTGAGAAGCACGAGAGGATCCTGGAGCTTTTCTGTCGTAATGAGAAGGTTTGCATCTGTCTGCTATGCAGCGAGACGGACCACAAAGACCACGAGACAGTGTCTGTGGAAGAAGAGGGGGCTTGGCAGAGAGTAAGAGTTTATATTTGTTAAATAGAGTAAAATGGATCTTTAATGATGAAATGTTTTAATCACAAACTGTAATTCTACATTTTAGGAAAATATTGAGTCCAAAACAGCAAAGATCCGAATGATGATTGAAGAAAGAATGGAAAAGATACAGGAATTTACAGCTTCCTCTGAAATGAGCAGAGTGAGTGTCGACCCAAATAGTCTTCATGCACAATTTTACACTTTTCCCAGACATATTTGCTAATGATTTGCCATCTGTTATTAAAAAGGAGAAGGCACTCAGAGAGATTGAAAGTGGTGATATGCTCTTCAATAATCTGCTGGTTCAAGTGCAGTTGATGCAAACTAAACTAAGATCAAACATCGAGGAAAAGCTTCGAAAGTCACAAGACAAACACGAAGCAACAATCCAAGAGCTGCAGCAGGAAATCGCCGAGTTGAGGAGAAAACAATCGGAGCTGGAGGAGCTTTCACAAAACGACGACCACCTTCAGCTTCTGCAGGTTCGTCCATGACGATCACAACGTGTCTGTTCAAAGCTTTCACACTAAGCTAAGCTAAACTAAGTTAACTATTTGGGTCCAAGTATGTTTAAGGCACAGACATGAGAGTAGTTCCCTTCTGACTCTTTGCAAAAATGTGACCTGTGCGTCAAGACACATGACTGCTGGGTGTAAATGGTAGGGTTTTTAAAACATGTAAATATAGCCATGTGCCACTCATCATCATCATGTGTTTGTGAATCATTTCAGACTTTGCAGGCCCTTGGCACCATGTCAGACACCAAGGACTGGTCAAAGATCAGTGTTTACTCAGACTTGTGTGTACAGACAATGCGAAGAGCCGTTGCTCATCTCGTCCACACGGTTAAAGTTGAACTGAAAACTGTAACAGAAACTGGTAAATATCTGCAACATTGAATTCCCAAATACAAGACTACATCACGAGTTTGACACAACCCTGTGTTTTTGTTTTCTTACAGAACTGAGCAGAATGAGACAATATAAAGGTGAGAAGTTATTTTCTTGGTTTGATTCTGATTGATTATTAGTAAAAGATGAGCAATAAAGTTACAGTAAACTTCATTTTCCAGAGTCAATCACCTTTGATCGAGACACTGCCGGTTACGGTCTGGTGATAACTGAATACGGGACACGTTTGAAGCACATCAAAAATGCCAGCCCCTCGTCGTCTGATGACCTAGAGAGGTTTGAACGTCCCATGGTTTTAGGAACAAAGGGCTTCACCTCTGGACGACACTACTGGGAAGTCCAAGTGGGTCTTAAACATGACTGGGATGTTGGTGTTGCCAATGAAACCGTAACCAGAACAGGGAGCGTCACTCTGAAAAGACAAAATGGATTCTTTGCCATCGGGAAAAGGGCTTCAAAATATGAAGCCCATCATATACCTCACACTCAACTCCACCTGGCTCCTAGACCAAGAAACATAGGAGTTTATCTTGACTATGATGAAGGCAGGATCTCTTTCTTTGATGTGAATGAGAAGTTGCACATTTTCTCCTTCACAGGAGAGTCTTTCACAGCGAAACTCTTCCCATACTTTTACCTGTACAGCTGGGCAAAGAAATCTGAGGCCTTGGTTATAACTTAAAACCCAAACATCTTCTTAGTTACACCACCAAAAAATCTAAAAAATAACTCAAATTTTCAGTGAGTTCTGCTAAGATTACACCCTTCGAAACATACATCAGTTCATTTTTGCTTTATCTGTGTTATATGGTACATAATCAGTAGAATAAGTACAGTAGTAGTGATTTTTGTAATTTTGGGTTAGGGTCAGGATTTCTAGCTGTCGACCACTGGTTTTGTCGGCTAAACTATCAGGGTTCATCTGGTTTAAATAGCTAGCTAATTAAGCTAACGTTAGCTTCATGGGTTGGTTTAACATCTGTCCACCATAATGATTCATGTAGAAAACAAAGAAACAAATTACGTTTCTTACTAAATAAATTGTAGCAGTCTGTGTTGATTCTGTGGTGGTCCGCCACACATAGATCATTAAACTCACTGCACAACTCTGTTGGAGTGTACAGCTTTTTACTTTGAATACACCAACATCTGAAGAATGACTTCCCAACTAGGGAAATGGGACTATTTGAATAGCATTTGAATACAACATTATTATAACACGCACAATACCTAAACAGGAAGTATAACCGGTTAGCACAGCAGCTTCAGCCCTCTTACTTTGTTTACACAGGAGGCGATCAGGTATAGTAGTGAAACTTACTACTTAACTACTAAACATGTTCACTGTCACACAAGAAAAATACACTATGAAATAGTGTAACGAAACGAGGAATGACTGGAAAAACTTGGTGTTCTCATGATTACGACTGGACTAGTGGTCTTTTATATATATATATATATATATATATATATATATATATATGGACTATATATATATATATATATATATATGAAAGGGTGGACTTACAGACAGCACAGAGGCACTATTTATGGCAGCACAAGAACAGGCCCTAGGTACAAAAGCCATAGAGGCCAAGATCTACCACAGTAGACAAGACCCAGGTGCTTAGACTGTGCAAAGATGCCCCTGAGACAGTGAAACACATAGTGGCAGGGTGTAAGATGCTAGCCAGGTCAGCGTACATTGAGAGGCACAACCAGGTAGCTGGAATAGTGTACAGGAACATGTGTACCCAGTGTGGAATAGAAGTACTCAAATCCCAATGGGCCGTGCCACAGAAGGCGGCTGAGAACAACAGTGCCAAGGTTTTGTGGGACTTCAGCTTCCAGACTGACAAACAGCTCCTGGTTAATCAACCGGATACATTGGTGGTGGACAAAGTGCAGAAGAAGGCAGTGGTGATAGATGTGGTGATACCAGCTGATGCCAACATCAGAAAGAAGGAACACGAAAAGGCTGAAAAGTACCAAGGGTTGAAAGAACAGCTGGAACAGATGTGGATGTTCAAAGCGAGTGTGGTCCCTGTGGTAGTAGGAGCACTCGGGTCAGTGACCCCCAAACTGGGAGAGTGGCTCCAACAGATCCCAGGAACAACATCTGAAGCCTCAGTCCAGAAGAGTGCAGTCCTAGGAACAGCTAAGATGTTAGATCCACTCAGTTTAGACTTGTGTTTAAAGTTTGAAAAAGCCATAAATGTTGCTGCATTATTGCTGCATCAGTGTAATACACTTGCTTAACTGGTTTGTTGCCTGTAGAACTCATATGAGGAAACATTACCCCTCATTTTATTGGGTCTATATGAGTTTACAGGCATCCAGGAAATGACACAGTCCTTGTGGGTTGTCCTTATTCCCAGCAATCAAAGGCGTGTCTACACTTACTTTGAACAGAAACCGGCAGATAAGAGCATAACTCAATACTGTTAAAACCTCAGGGAAACACAAGCTGGTGGCAGGTCAAAGAAAGGTACGTGAGCTTTATATTTTAACGTTAATAGACGGGTATTTACAAGTAAAGATTCGACTTTTAGCTCCATGTTGTGTTAGGACGTGTGCAGGAATTTGTTTACATTTGTTATAGTTCATGTATCAACTCCAGATGTTTAAACTGACATGTCAAAACACAGCTCCAAAACCAGAAACATGCTTTTATTATTATTAGAAATACTTCAAGTAGATTCATTTTCATTTTACGGATAAACGTGGCAGTCGGTTAATTAATTCTGATTAACTGGAGGATGAGTAATGTTTTGACATTTCCACATGGCTCTGAGGTAAGATTCTCAACACTACTCTGGCTGAACACCATATAAAGACACTGACTAATACTCTCAGCTGGAGTTTGTTTATTTTCTCCAGTTTTATGGGTCATGGCTCAGTTTTGTTTGAAGAAAATTCCCAGCAGGCGGGATATTCCCTTCTTACTTAAAACTTACATTCACAACTAATTCTGTGACAGAACGATAAACTGACGCTACACACTGATATGACATCAGACACATCTAACATGAGCAACTCTGATCATCTGACTCAGTTTGATTGGTCTTATTTGTGTTTAACATTGTTTGTCACAATTCTTTTCTATTTGATTACCTGTGTGTTGTCAATGGATGATCAATAAATCAATGCCTTTATCAGTCTTAACAAACAGTTTTATGTCTCTTGTGAGAGCCAGTTAACCATTTATAGTCATCCTCCTGAATCCACTTGAACATGTCGTAACTGTTTTTTTCCTAAAGATGAATTTTGACCTGACGTCAGCGCCTCCTAAGTGCTGCATCTGTCTGGATGAGTTCACCAACCCTGCTTCCCTCCCCTGTGGACACTGTTTCTGTCTGGGATGTATCGGAGAATACTGGAGGATCCACGGGGCCTGTCAGTGCCCCCTCTGCAAGGCCTTCTTCCCCACTAGACCACAGCTCATCGCAGACACAACGATAAAGACTGATGACTCTCTTGCGCCTTTAAAAGCTGGAGAGGTTCCCTGTGATTTCTGCCCCTCGAAGTGCAGAGCTGTCAGGTCTTGCCTGGTTTGTTTGGCCTCGTACTGTGACGTTCATCTGCAGCCGCACTATCAGAGCGAAGACCTCGGGCGCCATCTACTGATCAGTGTGGTGAAGAACCTGGAGGACTCTGTGTGTCGAGTTCATGGGAAGCAGTTAGACAGGTTCTGCAGGAGCGATCAGACATGTTTGTGTGTTGTATGTGGCCAGACAGAGCACAGAGGTCACCACATTATACCCATTGACAAAGAAGCTGCAAAAAAAAAGGTACAAGTACAACAAACACTCACTACATGTGGAAACATTAATGAGCTCAGTTATTGTTGTGTAACAATAGAAAGACTTTGGACACCAAAGCAGCTTCATCATCACTAAAACAATGACAATAACTGGAAGTAATAAAACATATACATATTACATAATAAATAATACATATTTGATTTGAAGATTTCACGCTTTAATGCTTCAAACATCAGAAAAAACTGGTGGTAAATCTGTGTGAGTGTCCTGAGCTTCTCGTCATTTCTCATAACGGCATAAAAATCATTTGTCTGACTGCAAGCAACAGTATTTACAGAGCATCTGGTCCCCATTGTAAGAAACAAGAGTAAAAACCACAGTTTTGACATAAATATACACACAAAACTACCACAGCTAACTCAAACATAAGATCAGTGACAGGGGAGCAGACTCATTGACTCAATAATAAGTCAACAAAGCAACAACAAACACAAATGTCTCTTTATATAAAATATGTGTGTGTGGTTTGTTATGTGACCACAGCTCTGCTGACAATGTGTTTTAAACACGTCAGGTTAAACTAAAACGCAAGAAGACGAGACTTCAGCAAGTGATTCAAGAGCGACTGAGCAAAGTGGAGAAACTTCAGCGGTCTGAGGATCTGAGAGATTCACAAAATAAAGAGCTCATCAAACAGCTGGAAGAGGAAATCAGTGAGCTGCAGATGAAAAACGCAGAGATCGAACAACTCTCACATACTGAAGACAACCTCCACTTCCTACAGGTCAGCGGCAGGGTCGAAAGTCAGTTCTCTTTCATTGCACAACAGCCACTCCTCCTTTAATGTGTTATTTTTCTCTCTTGTCTCTACAGAGATTTTTATACACTGCTACATCTTAACAACTGAGCCAACGTGGTGACGGTTCACGCTCAAGAGCACTGGAGCAAAGTTTATTTAATTTTTTTTCATGTAAAATGTCTTTTCACTGTTTCACTCACACATTTGTTCAGTCAATATAAGGCCACGGCCAGTTGAGACAGCTAGCTTTATCTTAGTCTAACACAAAAACTAGAAACGGTCACAATGCCTATTTTAATAATTAATTTAATCTAATAATAATAATAATAAAAAATTAAGACCTCCAAATTTCATCAATTAAGTGGAAAATTTTACTTTAAAACTTCCTAATTGCATTTTTACCAGGACTGTCAGCACACTTTTAATCGTGATTAATCTAGATTGAATGAATTTTAAAATGACAGATTAATATTTTTTTTGGTTTGTTTGTTTTATCTACTGACAGCCATTTTTACACATTATTACACTTAAGGATTAAATAAACACCTTAGTCCTTAAAATATATTAAGTTTAGACTAAACTGTTGCAGCTGTTTTTAGTGGTTTCCAGTCTTACTGCTAAGCTAAGCTAAGCTAAGCTAACCTTCTGCTGGAGCTAATTTTTTCTTAAATGTCAAACTTTTGCTTTAGGAGGTTCATCTTAATGTATGACCTGTATGTATCCAGATAGCAAAGATTGTGGCTGTAGTCTGGCAGGCGTTTGTCATTGTTGGATTCATTTAATCACTGAGGAAGCAGGTGCTATTTTTATTTATATTTTATTTTTTTAACTTGTGCACAAAACCTCTGACAACAAATGACGATTTGTACACATTTAGACAAACTGTACGTTTAAACTACTACAAAAATTATACGTATTGTACATTGTATTATTATGCCTCAATGGATGATGTAAATTATTATTTTACTTTTTTAAACATCAAATGAATAAATTGTTCAAACCAATAGATGTTTGAGAAAAATGATCTAAATCTGCACTTTTCATGTTTGTACTCCAGAAACTGACACATTTCACTCTCAATCTACAATCATCACACAAGCTTAATATTGAATCAAAGGAGTTGAGATGTCACACACATAAAAAAATAAATAAATGAAAAAGACTAAATAAGTTTCCCAGTAAAATCTTATGCCAGGACAAATATTTGATCTGTGTGAACTTGCTCAACATGCGACGCACCCGAACAAACATATGATCTGACTGCTTATTTGGTTAAAGGGAAATGAATCTCTGGGCTCTGGTACAGAAATGAAACTTAACAGAGAGGGAGGAGGAAAACACACACACACACACACACACACACACCAGGTGGGAGTGGAGAGAGAGAGCGGAGTCTTTGGTATAAGAAGCATCTCAACAACTAAAAGGTAATATGAACTCTTGTTTTTTTCTATTAAGTTTTTCTTGATCATGTTGTTACATTGTTGTAGTTAAACTTTCAAACTTTCAAAGAAACGACAGATTATAAGACTCTATAAGACTTCTACCTCAGATTCGTGTAGTTTTATTACTGTTCAGTGAAAGTCACGTAGGTTAAAAATAGGTGTGATTTTACTGATGTTTTCTTGTTGTGTGAAGATAAACGTGCTTTGTCATCTTGACTTGAAATGTGTCCAGTAAAAAGATGGATCTAACTAAGAATTTAAATAAGTAATGATGACATAAGTTCAGCCATCCATCCATCAGTCAGTGGCGAGTTATAACAGAGATACAACAGAAATATTTAGTGAGGCACTTAATGCTACGGAGCCTGGGATTATAGTAATAATTATATATATATATATATATATATATATATATATATATATATATATAAAAATTATAGCAAAATTATAGTAATATAATACAATATAGGGCATGATTTATTAAAATCTGTGCTCAGTTTTATTAGTTTTTACTAACTTGTTCCCACATAAAACTTACCCTCAATTATTTTTTTTTAACTTAAGTTAACCTCCAGAACGCTAAATTACACACGTTTACACAATGATTAAATGGTGAAAATGACCTCTCCATCACTTTCTACTTTTGGTTTTTTATAAATGTATTAAAGGTGCTATGTAAATATCTGCTAATGCTACATGGCCAATGTTAGCATGGAAAGCAACACCAATATTAACTCTTTACTTTGCTTCTATTTCAATCATTTCTGTGCTTCTAGTGAAGTTAGCATGCTAACCGCTAATTTTTTCCTGAAATGTCAAACTTTTTGTCTGGCAGACATTTGGCATTTTTGGATTCATTTAGTCAAAGAGGAAGCAGGGTGAAGGTTTGACTACGTCATAGTTATGGTTTAATACACAACTTAAAAAGTAGGCTTTTGTCTTGACTGTGGTGGATTTCGGGGCAGTTATGTCTATGTTTTTGAGTTCCATAATTGATGTTTGGTGAGTTTTGGCCTCCTTTTGTTGTCTCTTTTGCACTCCTAATTTGGGCCACATCATACATCCTTCTGAAACTTTGCCAAAATTGACCAAAATTTGGCCTGTAATGATTTTGAGCACACGCAGGAAAGCTTGTCTGGATGGGGATTCAAACTCGCGAGCAGCTGCATGGCATGTATATACCAATGTAGTACTACCACTGCTATCCAGGCGGCCACTAGGAGCAGTGTTTAACATGCGTGTGAGTGTGTGATTATCACCGGCCCAATTTTGAAACTACGACGGTGCCACAGTGTCATCAGCGTCTAGAAACATTGTCTCCTCTGATGTTTGTTCACTTGCTCAACATTTGAGTCCCTGTTTTCTAGTGAGTCTCTGTGTCACGGTTGCATCTCTCCAGGTCACTGGTGTGAGAGAGAAGAAGAAGAAGAAGCTCTGAGTCGTTTGGGGAGGACATTTGACGCCACCTGTTGGTTTAGACCCCCGGATCTCTGGACCCCAAATTAAAGACGACCCGACTTTTTCAGACTTTTTTCTAGGTAAAAAATACCATCTTACATTCGGGTCAATACGGTATATTATATTATGCCTTAGCCAAACAGTCTTGTCACTTTCTGAACACAGAAAGGTTGTTGTACCTGTTATATTTGAATGACCTCATGTTGTTCTTTTCATGCAGATATGGCCTCAGTTCCTGCGTCACCATCTGATGAGACCTTCCCACTCCAAAAACATCTAAAATGCACCATTTGCATGGATCTTTTTGAAAATCCTGTCACAACAACCTGTGGCCACTCCTTCTGCAAGCAATGCCTGAACTTCCATTTTGGCTACAATGACAGGGTGTGCCCCCTTTGCAAAGAGCCTCAACTCAAAACCCTAGGTGTGAATATTATCCTGAGAGAAATTGTTGAACTACAAAAAGTGACTGTTTTGCATGATGATTTGTACACTGGGAAAGATGGTGAAGTGGCCTGTGATATTTGCACAGAGAACAAACTTAAGGCGAACAAGTCCTGCCTTGTGTGTCTGGCCTCGTACTGTCCGACCCATCTGATTAATCACTCTACAACTGAGAGGCTGAAGGGTCACAAGTTAGTGGCACCTGTGAAGAACCTGGATGACAGAGCCTGTCTGCGGCATGGACGTCCCCTGGATCTGTACAGCAAGCAGGATCAGAAATGCATTTGCGTTCGTTGTCTGAAAGAAGGTGCAGAAGAAGTTGTCACTACTGAAGATGAATGGGAGAAGAAGAAGGTGAATTAACATATTAAAGGCCCCATAAATTTTGATTCAAGTCTTGACTGTAGAAAATGTTTGTTTGATACGCTAAAACAAGTTAATGTTTTAAGTTGGGATGTTGTCTTGCTTTGTTTTCTATAGGTTAAACTTGAAGATGCCAAGAGAGAATTGGAAGCAAAAATCAAGAATAGAGAAATACAACTGGATAAGATTGAAACATCTCTAAAGAGCTGCATAGTAAGCTGCACCTTGTTTGAAAACCAAGGCCAATTTGTTAAAGTCAAAACTCGGAGAACCAGTTCAGTTTATGCAAATAATCTAGTATCAGCCACAGTATTAAATTCACCTGCCTTATGTTGTGTAGGTCCTCTCTGTGTTTTGCTACAAAAACACTGACCCATCAGCACTTGAATGTTGGCCCTGTGGGGGTATCCTTTAGTGTCTGGTGCTGGATCAGCACATCATTTGGGTCATATGGGTTGTGGGTTGGGACCTTCATGGATCTGGACAACTATTGATCTTCTGCCTGTTTCTTCTTCTTCTATTTTTTTTTTCATATCAAATTTCGACTAAAATACTGTTGATCGCACGTAGACAAATTATACATCACAACATATGCCTCGGTTGGACTCACTATGTTATAATTTTTTTCCTCAAAAAAATGCAAAAAAAATTATTTTTTTAGTTCCTTGTTCCCAGACCTAGTTGTCCTGATGTATCCCACAGACACTCTGCTTAGTTGGTTTGGGATTATAAAGTAACATTTAGTCCCAAAGTGTCACTGCTGAATATCTCATTGTAAAGGGATGATCAGTGTTAATAACTTCACTGACAGTGTGGTCTGAACATTGTGATATAAGTATGTTAGTGTTGTAATTTCTCCAACAGTCCAACTTATACAGCTATTTAAAACCAAGAAGGTACAATTTACTGAACAGGAAAAAGAGGGTCAAATATCAAGTGGATAGTGCCTGATTTTCTCCTATTTTCAGGACCTGATAGAAGCTGAGTGGTGGGATATTGATGCTGTGTTTGATGCTGTAATGGCCATCGTGGAGCAGGCCCAGGCAACAGTTCTTCAGCCACTGAAGGACAGGAGGAAGGCTGTGGAGCAAAAGGCAGAAGCTCTCAAAAAGTTGTTGGAATCTGAGATCAACTGCTTCAAGACAACCATATCTGAATTGAATGATTTATCCACATTTGAGGATCACATCCATTTCCTGCAGGTGAGAGAAAGATGTAAACATTTCAGGAAGATGCTACTAAATGTTTGGCAGCAAAAAAGAAGAGTGATCTCCTTGTCTTTTCTGTCTCTCAGAGTTTCCCGTCTCTTCAACACCTGGATGACATCAAAGACTGGGCAGAGGTAGAGTTCGACACATCGTTGTCTTTTGGGACCATGAGAAAAACCACAGCACTTATGATGGAACAGATTCAACAGGAGCTGGAGAAGTTGACCTCCATTGGTAACAATTAAAGTTTTGCTGCGAAATGTTAAAGATAAAATGTTGACTTAATTGATCTAAAAGTATTTATTCAATTGACAGAACTTAAGAGGTTTCCAAAGTTTACAGGTAAGTGATTTCCCACAATAACTTTGAATTTTTTTACTTCTTTGTTTATATGATAACATAATTACTTTCACCTTATACTTAACAGTGGATGTAAAGCTGGATCCAACCACTGGACACCAACGCCTCGTTGTTTCTGAAGACAGGAAGGAAGTTAGAGACGGAGGGGCAGATCAGGAAGTTGATGATGCACCCAAGAGGTTTGACATGTTTGGGAGCATCCTGGGGTGCGACAGCTTAACCTCTGGGAAGTCGTACTGGGAGGTGGAGGTTAGCAACAAGACCGGGTGGGACCTGGGTGTGGCGAGAGGTGACGTTAAGCGTAAGGGGAAAATCTCCCTCAACCCTGACAACGGTTACTGGGTGACTGTACATTACGAGGAAGAAAAGTACGCTGCTATGACGGTGCCACCGATTCGTCTTTCCCTGAAAGAGAAACCTAAGAAGGTGGGAGTGTTTGTGGATTATCAGGAAGGTCTTGTGTCTTTCTACAACGTGACGGCTCAGTCTCACATCTACACATTCACTGAGGGTTCGTTTGGTGATGAACTTCTCCCATATTTCAGTCCGCATATAAATCAAGATGATAAAAACAACAAACCTTTGATCATTTCTGCCGTGAAACAATGTGAGCAGAACATGGGTGAACTGGCTGGGTGGAGAGCACTGCCTTTCCATCATTGCATGTAGGGAGATTTTAAGGAAAAATCTGTGTTGAACAAGAAATGATAAATTGTGTCAAGGGATAAAACAAAACATATGATATTATAGATAATATAACGATATTACAATGTTTGTTATGAAGTCATTTGTATATAAATTGTAGTGTGGATTTTTTTCATCATTACAAACACTGGATGGAGAAATGTCTTTATGCCTCAGAAGAAAGAATGTGACATTTATCTGCATTTAATGCATTTGTCTTATTTGTGAGGCCTTGAAAGATTCTCAATTTGTCAATATGTTGCAACAACATGCTATATATATATATATATATATATATATATATATATACACACACACACACACACACACACACACACACACACACACACACACACACACACATATATATATATATATACATACATACTTTGATATATAATGTGTGGTGTAATTACAGTTTACTTTGTTTATGAAAATAAAAACTCAGTTTATGAATTAAACGAATTAGCCTCTGAAGTTTTGTTCTACTACTCATGTGTTACAACAGAATGGAAAAGCACAGCAGTGACGTTACATAATGTAAAATTTCATGGTCAAACGTTCTCCCAACAAGTAAAGGGTTAAAAAACATTCTTTTCCAGTAACGTTCAGAGCCCAGTTATCATGACGAGTTGTGGGTGGTTCCTTTTTTTTCCCAGAAAACGAAACTTAAGAATCAGCAGAGAGGGAGGATAAGAGAGGTTGTTGTAAAGACAGAGAACTGAAACATGAGAAGGAACACAAGGTAGGGAACACTTTACATACTTGACCTGTTTGATGCAAAGTAGTAAACAGTGTCATTAAAAAGTTTTTATTCTTTTAGTTTTGTTCATCTGTCACAGCTTTCCTCCTGACCAGTTTCCTGATTCACATATTTCTACGGGTTAAAAATAGAAAAAACTTTTGAGAAACTGAAGAAGACGATTGTTGCTTTTGAGTATTTACTGAACTGAAACTTTATTGAAACTATTTACTGAAACTATAACCTGCACTGGAAAATGGGAGCAAGACAAAAAGAAAATGATAATGCTAAACTACACAATTTTACACGTACACACACACGTCTTAGAACAAGAATTGCAAATATAGAGTTTTTAGAGAACTCATATCACTTTGCAGTCATATTGCTTTATAATTTCCAGCCATACATGAAATACAGATTTATAGGAGAAACAGAATTCACCATTAAACATGTTTTGTAATATATTTAATGTACTGACACAGAGCAGACGAGCAGCCCCGGGTTTGCCACTGTGGCTGGTCCAAAGTGACGACCTACCATGGTCTGAGAACTCACCAGGGAAAGAATGAATGCACACCAAGGGGATTAAGGATCCCAGAGGAAGAACAGTTCTACTGGAGATGCCAATGGGAGAAGAGACACCAGCCAGTTAAAAGAGAGAGTTTCAGTGAAGAGGTATGCATGAATTTTAGCTCATCCAAAAGAAGTTGCCTTCAAGAGCGATCAAAAACAGATGGCAGTCAGACAGAACAAACAGTCTACATTTCCTGGGACAAATCAAATATATAGTAATTATATAACATATAGTAATCTTTATGCCTTTTTAATTTATAGACATTAAGACTTAGTTAGACTTAATTTATAGACATTAATGTTACTTATTGGATGAAGGTTTAAAAGTTTAAAAAGCACCATGATCATGGTCAAAACATGTTGGTAGTTGAGGTTGTGGTCAAGATTCATAGCTGCAATTCTTCTGCCTGTAATTAACAAAGTATTTCCTGATCCTTATTGTAGTTCTATTCATTTTCATAATTAGAGGTCTCTCACACAAAGAATATAGTTTGATCTACAAATTCTGGACCATTATTCATATCTGCACCAAATTTGATCTGTTCATAGAAAAATCTGCTTTAAATTGGAATAGTTCATGAGTACCTATCACAAAATGAGCCACCATCAAACAGATGTGGGTAAAAACATAACCTCCTTGGTGTAGGTAATCTGAACCCTGTAAACATGTTTTCTACAGGGACCTCACATGTCTGACACAAGGCTCCAGGTTTGCCACTGTGGCTGGTCCAAAGAGACGACCTACCATGGCCTGAGAATTCACCAGGGAAAGAACGGATGTTCACCCAAGGGATTATGGATCCAAAAGGAGCAGCAAGACTTCTATAAATATCAATGGGAAAGAAAACACCAGCCAGTTAGGAGACTGAATTTTCACAGAGGAGGTACAAGTTCAGTTCCAACAGGTTTAGAAACAACCAGACAAGATTTGATTTGAACCTGGTTGACTTTGGTGCACCTTCTTTTTGTGGACTCAAACTTTAAGACAAAATGGCACCAGTACTTGATTTGAAACCAAAACAAATAACAACCGTCCCATTAGCCTGAGGTGCTAACATGCTAAAATAGGGTGATCAACTTGTAAACAATGTATATGTGAGCATGTTTACAATTCAGCCCAGTTGTTGTTTCGTTTATTCATTTATTCAGTAGTACAATGACCTGGATTAAGACTTAAATTATTTCCAACTTGTATCACCTGATGTAGAATTCACCAGAGCGACCAAGCACAAACACCAGAGCCAACCCTGCAGCAGCAAGAGCAACAATCAATGGGATATACAAACCAAGTAAGTAGTTTACAAGATTATAGTTCAGTTTAAACAACAATTGTTTAAAAAAAAAAAAATCAAAAGACTAAGGCTGGGACTGGTTGTATTGTTTTACTACAGCATCAACAACTTCACAACGAGCTACAAGGTCAAGACCATCTCAGTCAGGCCATCAGGATCAAGGCTTCTTTCCCGTCACTCAGGTAAATTGCATTCGTTCATACATTCATCACTACAAGATCTGATTCACCTGAAGAATGAAAAGTAACAAAGTTGCAAAATAAATGGAATTAACATGTTTCAGGTGCATAGTTCAGTCAGAGATGGTCCAGTTACTCCACCATCAGAAAGAGTAGTCCGACCTAAAGAGAGAATAACTGAGCATCAAAAACCATCACAGGTATTTAACTTTTTGTGTTTGTCTACATATTTCAAATGTAACTCATATGTTTTTTTGGTGACATTTTGCTTTCATCAGAGAGTAGAAAGAGTAACGAAAGACAATCCGAGGAAACTGGGCAACTATGTCAACTACCAAACACCAGCAGCCACAATCAATAAGGAGCCAAGATCATGTACGTTCAGTGAGATTTATAGTTTATGCAGGATGTTTAAAGTTTAAAGAGATAAATCTGGAATTTGAAGAAAATGTAACATGGAAATGGAATATGACCCTTTGCAGCTCCTCAACCACATTTACAGAGAGCTGGAAAGCCAAAAGCAGGACATGTGTTGCAGGTACAGTTGTTCAGTTCCCTGAATACGAAATGAATGAATGAAGCAATTGGTTCTACTGCTCTACCTGAATATTTTGTCTGTATTTAAAGTGCAGTATAACAGGAATTCATGTCTTATTCCATTCTAACTTTTAGGGGAACAGATTGGTCAGAGGCGATCCGGGTACTCTACCTCTGGAACCAGCAGTTCGACCGAAAGAGAAAGACAGAAAATACCAGGTACTAATCAGACTGTTTTAGATTTTTGTACCTTTTTTAAATCTATAGTATCTAATTTGTGCTGTGTAAACACATCTGTTAGTTAAACAGGCCTGTCAGAGAGAACCCAGCAACCAAGTACTCAGGAACAGTGGTCCGACCCAAACAGAAACACAGAGAGGATCAAACATTCTTAGAGGTACTAAACAGTTCAGTGTTTAAGATCATATACTACAACTTAAGTTAACTTCTGATGAACATTTATAGACCTTGTCATAGAAGATACATCATTCTTGTTTCTACCCAACTAATACAACTAAATCATCTAAGTTAAGTTCATCAATGAACTGGAATGTTTTCATCTCACATTAAACGTGAATGCACACCAACTTTGAGATAAGTTATATCAACTCTGCATGAACTTTAACACTTTTCAATTCTCAATCTTTTTCCATCAAGGTGACAATGAAAACAAGCATCATCTCTCCAACAACATCGATTGACAAGGACCTTGACCGTATGTGCAGGAAAATAATTCAGTCCAAAAATATCCAACAAACACAGAAAACAAGCAAAAAATAATAAATAAATAAATAAATAAATAAAGACACTAAGGTTCAGACTGATCATCTTCTTTCATTACAGCTTTTAAAATTCTGCCACAGTCTCACCAGCGATCCTCATACTCATTGATGAAGGATTTTTACACTAATGCAAAGGTAAATCAGTCACGAACATTCAGACATTTCTGTTCTTGAAAAACAGCCAAACCATTTTATAACTTTATACCCTTAACCTGAAATTGCCACAGCTGCAAGATGCAGGTGCCAGTGTCAGTTCTGCTGCATTAAGAGACACAATCTACAATCGATATAAACCAAGTGTGTAACCTGAAATTTTATAATTTAGTTGAAACACAATTTTGTAGAGAAATCTAGAAAAAATAGAGATAGTAAGGCTGAGACTTGTTTTATTTATTGTTTAACCACAGCTCTTACAACCCCACAACAAGCCACAAAATCAAAGTCAGATCATCAGGACCAGGATTTCTTCACTCTTAGACTGGTAAAACACTTTCATGAACAGTTCCAGTGTGGTCTCAAAGTGACAAATAGTTCAATGTAAATGCAATAAATGTCTTTCAGGTGGACAGCTCGGTCAGGGAATATCCAGTCACTTCAACCCAGGAAAGAGTTGTCCGACCCAAAGAGAAAACAACTGCACCTAAAACATCATCACAGGTATTTATCTGTTTGTGTTAGACTCCAAGTTTTAAATGTACAAGGTACGAAGGTACAAGTACTATCAGAGGCTGTAAAACCTTAAGACGCACTTATTTAATTGTTTCTGGCAATGTTTCTGTAATTTATTATTCGATAGACACTGACGAATATCATTTCTAAATGCCATTTCCCAGGAAACCACAGTCCAACCAAAGGGGAAAGACAGGGAGAATCGAAAACTATCTCTGGTAAAACACTAGTGCTTCTTTTATGTTGTAACTATTGCAATTATCATCAGTTGCTTCACCTCTAAAGTCTGCTGGATGCTTGGCCAATGAGTGTTTTAGAGGTAGTATTTCATGGTCTCCAGAGGATAAATAAAGAAAAATCTCTGCACACTGATACTTGCTCCCAATTTATTGAGCACACTGTTGCGACCGAGGTGGTCACCTGACAAATACAAACTTGGTTAAAACATGCTCAATAAACTGTGAATTGAAAGGATCAGTGTGCAGAGATTTTTCTTTATTTACTACATTTGATCCAGCACCTGACTACTACATTGTTGGGTGCGCGGGCATCCCTTGACACTGCTCCAGAGGATGACTCCCACAGACATATAATAATGATAATTTGTGTCACCAACACTTCTGCTTCCACCTTTTATACATTTTCCTGTTTTATAATGAACACAAACTGAATCTCTTTAGTTTCAAATTGCCCCACAGTAGCTCTGTGACTCATGACTGTGTTTGGAGGCAGTTTGGTGTCATCATTTCTATCTTTTTGTTGGATACTTTCAGGCAAAGTCTTTAATTCTGGCTTATCAGCCATCACCGCCCAGGAAGCAGTGGCCCAACCAACACTGGATCAAAAACGATCACAGGTACAGCACCATATAATGAAGTTACAATTGCGTATTTTTTTCAGTCACTTTTGTGGTGATTATCTTTGTTCTTCATCTTTTCTTTGTCTAATTGAAGATGCCACACTCCACAAATGTCATGCTCACAAAGACTCCAGCAGCCATGTGATAGAAAATCAAGAAAAACAAAGAACTGTGGTTGATTGTAAACAGCCCAAGAAACAATAGACCTAACAGATTCCTCCACTGACATAAAGGTGCATTTAATTTTTACAGTCATGTCCAATTCAACACACATTCAGTCAGATGTGTTTGTTGGACTTTGTTCTAGTGCAGCCTTTGTTGTCATTTTTGCAGATGTTGCCTACATACTATGGTTTACACCAAATGTTTAACATTTTTTAGGTGAAGGAACCGGCTCTGATGTTTTTATCAACAACCACCCAAAAAAAAGTCCAACCAAAGGGAAAATGTGGTGAGAGATGAAAACGGGCTGCTCATGTTTTATGGATTAGGGTTTGTGTTATGGTTAAGGTTAGACAGTGTGTTGTGGAAGATACAGAATTTTGTAATATTTTACATTTTGTAAAGAACTATTTAATACATCCCCCAAACTAAATTTGGTTATATAAGGTTTACATAGTAGAAATTAACATGTTACATGATTTTTATTTTTATTTTTTTCAAGGGCACAAAGTCAAAGTCCAAAAATATTTCAGTAACCATTCTTTTTTAGCGTGTGTGTGATTGTTTTGTTATGTTGTGTTAATCTGAGGCAGAGTTAGTGTAGTTCATACTTATACTCTGCTTTTGTCCTGTGATATACATGTTGTACAACTTAGCCACACAGACATCAAAGGCTCTGGCTATAGTCTGTCAGACATTTGGCATTGTTGGATTCATTTAATCACAGAAGAAGCAGGTGAAGGCCTTGGTTTGAATATGTCATAGTTATGTTTAACCACACTATTTAAAAAGTAAAGGTCAACTAGATAAAGACTTTTGTATTGACTGTGGGGATTTTGTACTTTTTCTGGGGCAGTTATGTCTATGTTTTGGGGTTCCATTTTTTCCCAGTATGCACCTCTAATTTGAAACATATAGGGACTGTGCTTCCTTCTCAAACTTTTAAAAAATTGGGCAAATTTGCCTGGTAATGATTTTGTTATATGGGCACATTTTACTTAAAATACCTAAAATTAACAAAATGTTACGCAATACCGTAACACACGGGACTCTTCCTTTGTATTGTATTAATGTATTATTGCTGAATTACAGAGGTCAGAATCATTTCAAGTGTTTTAAAAATGTTTTCATTTGCGTTTCAACATAGGCCTGTCTGTGCATGCAACTTTTGGACAATTGTCTTCTTTTCTTGACTGTTGAAAGTGACTGATGATGTTGAATAGAATATTGAATAGAATATGCTGATCAGAATAGACTTTATTGTTATTGCATAGTGGTGTTCAGCAAATATATTTTATGTGTGTCTAAAAGACAGATATGTCTTTTCTATGAGATCTCTATTTTGACACAGCCTACTGCGTATGGATGCTATATGAAAAACAATGATACACTTTTTAAATTATTGTTATTTCAATGCATTTATTAAAGAACATCCAACTGTTAAAGTCTCAGGTGATTGATGTTATTTTAACCAAAACTCTGACTTGGATTCACCAGTCAGACTGAACAATATTACTCAACGTTTTTTAAACATTAATATGTCGAACGGTGCATCAGCATCGTTTTTGGCGAAACGAAACCGAAACTGAAGAGTAGCGAGAGCGAACAGCGTTAGGACGAACAGAGACAACAGAGTCGGATCTGACTGAGGAGCATCGAGCGTCGACGTTACAGGTAACAGGTAAGTTGCTGCTCGAATATCATCTGAGGTTTTTGTTTTTCTTCTCAACTTCCGATGACAGGTAACAATAATTATTATACTAATAATAAGAAATATTGTATAGTAAAGGATTTTTTGTTAGGATTTCACCTAAATCATAACATGCAGCTGAAGTAGGAAGTGAAACTTGTACATTTAAAGAACAGAACGGAACTGAGCCTTTACAAGTTTTAAAAGTAAATTAAAATCACAGTTTTTTTTTTTTTTTTTTCCTGGAGGAAATACACGGTGTATAAAATGATGACGATGAAAACAACAACAATAATAATCTTGTTAATTGAACTGTTGCAACTTTTCATAGTATATCTTTTAAATAATGTCAGTGACAGCAACAGTCATCTTCATATACTTCTAATAACTACTATAACACTATACAATAATAAACAATTAACTAAACTAACTCAGTAATGTAGTACTGAGTAGTGTTAAAATAACTCAAAATCTGATAATGATGTGATGCCACAGAGGAAGAATAATATTCTGGTTGGTTTAAAAGTTAAAATCAGATGTTACATCTCACTGTCCAACTTTAAACAAACAAAACAAACGTATTTATTAATTCATTTATTTATTTACTTATATGTTTTTAATAGTTGAATTAGAAAGGAAATGTGTTTTTTTTTTTTTTTTTACTTTTAATTCAGGTTATGCACATCCACACTTGTGCCACTAGATGGAGACTAAACATATACTATGAAACATCTGCAGTTCAGTATTTGCAGTTGCAGCTATTTCATTCTCTCAGCAAAGTTGAGTAACAGTCAAACACATAGATGAAAAACAGGTAAACTTCTTAGTATAATTTTAACACAACATAAACTATATCGATATAAACGATTCTGTCTATTTCTGTAATGTGTATGAAAATATATCTATGCATTTTAAAAACTCATTATAACATCCAGCCCAAATCCTAGTGAATGTCTGTGATAGATTTTGTACTTTAAGGCCAAGATTTTTAACCCCATTGTACCTTGATCAGTGACAATAATTTCTGATTCTGAAAGATTTTGAAGATTGTGCATCATTGTCAGGTTCTGCACCAATTTTGATCAGTTAGTAGTAGATCATAGTATTAATTCTTGAGAAAATGGTGAAAATGGAAAAACAAAAAAACAATGCTCTCTCACAGTGTTAAAGAAAATGGTTTATATTCCAGATTGGGTCCAACCTTTCTACCAAGTTTTTCTTGAATTGGTCCTTTCATTGTTGCATAAACCTGCTGACAAAACAACCAACCAGCAAACAAACTAACTCACTCAAGTGAAAATGTAACTTTATCTAAACAAGAAGTGATAACAACAAGCAAATGCACAGTGGAATTAAATTGTATTGAAAGTGTATATGTATATATATATATATTCTACAGGAACTCAGTATGTCCAAGTGCCACCAAGTTTGCCACTGTGGCTGGTCCAGTTACACCACCTACCATGGTCTGAGAACTCACCAGGGGAAGAAGGGATGCACACCAATGGGAATGAGGATCCCTGAAAGCGAACAATACAGATTTAACAGCAGCATTCCTCAGATTACCTTCACAGGTCCTGCAATCAAACGAGAAAATCCTGTGCCGAGTATCTTCTCTACTTCTGTGAAGTCTAGTGAGTGTTTTTGACTTCCTAGATAGACACAGCAACATCAAAATGAATTATCCCACAATATTGTTAGTAGACTCACTGATTGAAAAAAACATGTATGCATTATAGTTGAGTTCATTTCTGATAATCTGAAAATGACCATCTTCTTTCTCTACAGCCTTTGAGACTCTTGTGCGCTCTCATCAAACCATCACCAACTCAGACAAAGATCGTCGAGCACTTGATTTCTCCACTTGTGCACAACAGGTACAGCAGGAACAGCAGAAACGTGACTTTTTATTATAATTATTATTATTTTTTTTTTTTATTACTATTATTATTGTCATGCAAATCCTGGTTCACCATGTAGAGAATGTTAAAAGTACAACTAGTTTCTCCTGCAAATGTTAAACAAATATATAATGGATCCAAATGTTTTTAAAGAATTTTAATATATTTGAAAAATCTGTACATACGTTTTCTACAGGAAGTCGACATAAGCCTCCAGACTTGCCACTGTGGCTGGTCCAAAGTCACCACCTACCAGGGTCTGAGAACTCATCAGGGGATGATGGGATGCACACCAAAGGGAATGACAATCCCTCAGAACAAACACTCGGGATTTAACAGTAACATTCCTCTGCCTACTTTCACGAGTGCTCCAATCAAACCAAAAGATCCTGGGATGAATTTCTCCCCTACTATCTTGAAGTCTGGTGAGTGCTGCTGACTTCTTAGATTCTTCTATAAAATCTTGAATAGACTCATCATCAAATATGATCAAGCAGATGAGAAAGAGACAAACAAACTTTGAATAAATCACAACTGTTAATTTATAACATAACAAGAGTAACCTGCATTGCAGAGAGGGATCAAAGTACCATTGCCTGACAGAGACCATTTTCTTTCTCTACAGTCTTCGAAACTCCTGTGCGCTCTCACGAAACCATCATCAATTCAGACAAAGCTCGTCGAGCGCTTGATTTCTCTACTGGCGCACAGCAGGTGCAGCAAGGAGTCTGGGGACATCCACCAGCTACAGCTCAGAACACAGCAGTTTTTCCAGAGAAGAAGGAAAGAGAAAAAGAAAGAGAGATTCAAGCATTACTAAAGGTATTACATTTTTAATAACACTGTATTTTGGTTTTAGATCTAGCAACATTGGTTCTTCCACTCTGGTCCAGTCAGAAATATCTAAACAATTTGCAAAAACTGGAATCACAGATTAAACTTTATGTGACTTTTCATTAGGTGCCATTATTAGGTTAGCAGTTCAGCTCATAACACTCATGTACCTGGTACAACCTCAGAGATGCGAGCATGACTTCTACACTTGACTTATTATATTCTACTAGGTATTTTACTTGCACTTTTTGTCTTCATTCAAGGTAAGACAAGAACATAAGAAGGCTGAGTTAGAGCAGAAGATTCAAATTTCGGAACAAAAGTTTTGGGAAATCAAATTATCTGCAAGAGACTGTGAGGTGAGCGGCAGCAGATTTGACTGTTTAATTATACTCTTGATTATTGTTTTTGTTAAATATCTCCACCATCCATTAATGGTTTCAGATGATCTTGGACGCTGACTGGCAGGAGATCAACAGTGTTTTCTCCAAGGTGGTCAAAGCTGTGGAGGATGCTCGACAGAAAGCTCTTAAACCTCTGGAGGAGAGGTCGGTTCTGGGTAGCCCAATGTGTAGTACAGTAGAAATCTAGTATAGACAGACATTTTATCCAAAGTAACATGCTATTGACATGTTCTTTGTATTACTTTCAGGAGAGAAAAAATGAAGAGAGAAAAACAAGCCATGATGCAGAAACTGGAAAGAGAAATCAACAAACTCAAAACCACCATCGATGAGCTGGACAAAAACCCAGACATGCAGGTGAGCCTCAAGGATATGACTCCCGGCTTCTGGCATTTTTTAATCAGTTTATTCAGCTTTGTCAGTTCTACGTCTTTTTTCTGTTGTATTAGACTGATTTTGTAATAACAATCATGCACAGGTCTCTCTGGATGAATTTAGAGACTGGAAAAATGTAAGTTTCGACACTTCGCTCTCCTTTGGTACCCTGCAGGCTACAACTTCAGCCATGATAGAAGAAATTAACATGAATCTTGAAAAACTCTCCTCTCTCGGTGAGTCCATCTTTGTGTTTATCAGGATTTGCAATTCACTGAATCATGATATGTGTTTAAGTTTGTCACTTGAGTGTGTTTTCTTTCTCCACAGAACTCAAGAGAACTCTCACATTTGCAGGTGTGTGTTTCAAAATGTTATATTATGTTGATGATGTAGAATAAAGACGCCATAAAATCCAAGGTACTGTTGTAAAAACTGAAGACAAGAAAAAAAAAAAAAAAGGAAGAAAATGCTGCTCCACTTTGGAACAGACAGGACAAGTATTGAATAAACTGCCATGAAAATCTGGCACAAATACCCATGGTTTCTAGAGGATTAACCCTAATGACGTTGGTGTAGGAATGTACCGAATCCAGGATGCGGTTTCAGATTTGGCCAAATTTTGGGATTTTCGACGGGGTTTGGATTCTGCCCTACTGCCCCACTTGCCCTACTCACGTCAACCTAATGATGCCGCTAGTGTTTACAGGAAAGTGTTTATGTAGGCAGACAATTTAAATGCAGTAGCAAGTGAAAATGCAATGCTGTTTTGTCTTGCGGTGGCAAGGACCCTAAACAATACACAACATTGCTGCTGTTAAAACATTTGCATATATAACTATCTGACGAAGTACGAGTTGTGCATGATGGAATTTGCAGGTAGCAACAGCAGCACAGACAGCAGCCAAAACACTGATGATTTGAAGATTGGTATTTGGTTTTGGACTCAGACAAATCTTAAAACAGTGAATTCAGTATTCAGCAGAACCCCAAAACTCGGATTCGGTACATCCCTATTTTGGTGATATCTGATTTTTTTTTCCCCCTCTCTGGTGCCACCACTAGAGTGGAAAAAAAGAATTTCATGTCCATTAGGTTTCAGCTGGTAAAAGCTTTTCTGTAATTATAATCTGATAATTTTTTGTGACCCAGAAAACAATCAGGACTTGTAACCCATTCAGAGCATGATTAAGATAAGATTTGGTATTTCATGGAAGATTACACATCCATTGATCTATTTTCTAATTAATCACTTATCTGGGGTGGGATTGGGTGGCAGCAGGTCAAGTAAGGTAATAGGTAGATCCGTCTCCCCACTAATGCTCTGCAGCTCCAGTGCATTTTCTTAATCCTGATCAGGGAGTGTCTTGGATCCATCTTGATCAGGTAACTAAAACATCTCAATTGGCTTCTTTCACTAAAAAAAGAGCAGTTTTACCCCAAGCTCCTCACCAGACAAGTGGCTACCACCAGCAGGGCAAAGCATGGCCAATCATGTGTTAGGTGGAAACCTGGATGGGCCAATTCCTGACATTACAGAACAATGAATCTCCCAAAAAAGCAAATAATAAACAGATGATCAGTGATCCATTAAGATTCTAGAAGTTATGTGGAGTTTAGATTTTGAAATTTAATTTTAAAAAGACTTTTCCAGTCAGTTCTCAGTGTGTTTGTCACCTGTATGATATGAGTCATGACTCCATTTCCATTATTCTATTGTGTTCAACTCTAGTGGATGTAAAACTGGACCCAGCAACTGCACATCAATGCCTTGTTGTTTCTGAAGATGGAAAGAAAGTGAGAGATGGAGGAAAGAGCCAGACAATTCCTGACTCTCCAGAAAGATTTGACATGTTTGGCAGCGTCCTGGGGCTCAACCGCTTAACCTCTGGGAAGTCGTACTGGGAAGTGGAGGTCAGCAACAAGACCGGGTGGGACCTGGGTGTGGCGAGAGGTGATGTAAATCGTAAGGGGGAACTCTTGCTGAACCCAGACAATGGTTTCTGGGTGACTGTCCATTATGAGAACAAAGGGTTCGCTGCTCTGACAGCGCCACCTGTCAGCCTTTCACTAAAAGCAAAACCTCAGAAGGTGGGGGTGTTTGTGGATCACGAGGAAAGCCTCGTGTCCTTCTACAATGTGACGACTCAGTCTCACATCTACTCGTTTACCAAGTGTTCATTTGGTGGTGAAATCTTCCCATATTTCAGTCCACATCTTGAACAAAATGGGAAAAACTCAGATCCTCTAGTTATCTGTGCTCTATAAAGACTGTACTTATGTAGCAGGTGATAATTTGTTGACATATTTTCTTTTTCGTTAGCGAGTCTGTTATAGATTTAAAATGTAAAATAACTGTAACATGACTGTTACAGTTTCCACAAATTTTACAAATGATGTGCTGTCAATGAATTACATTTCAGAAACAAGCATTTCTAGATCAAATATTGTTAATATTATTAGATCATTTATTTTAGTACTGAAATTTTGGTGGACACTTTACCTCAAGGCTGTTGACGTAAACTAGATTTACCTCTTTTTAAAATGTTCATTGTATGAGAACTGAGCCCTGTGGTTTGGACACTTCCTTGTTATTTTGCATATTGTAGAGAGTTTACAAAACTATAACTGGTGTCGGGATATTCTCTACATTATCTTTGTATGATATTGGTACAAAAATCAATAAAATCTTTTGACTTTAACGTGTGTTGTGTTTGACCTTCAGTATCTTTCTCCACTGAGTTTTCACAAACGTCCTTGAGAACATTTTCTCACACATGGTCTTACCCGCAGTGACTCATCCAGTTGTAATTGTTGCACAGTCAGAGTTGCTTTAAACGTAGCTCCACACTAATGTGTAGCATTTTCTCTTATGCCACATGTCAATGCATCACTTTGTTTGTATTAATACCTACACTTACAAAACAAAACATGGTCACATTTTCCTTCTAAAGATCTAAACAGAGATGGAGAGAAGTGTAATGAAGGTCACATCACTGTAGTTGGACCTGTTTTGTGACATCTTGACCTGGAGATTTTCTGTATTAACACATTTTCAAGTTTGATTAGCAAACTGATGAAAAAGTAACTTAGTGTAGTTTAAGTGTGGATATTTGTTCTTCGTATTAAAAACAACACTTTCAACACCTTTTTTGCAAACTGTTTCAGTGACAGATTATGATGTTATGGGTATGAGATTATGGGTTCAGGACATGCCCATCCGGGAGGAGGCCCCTCGGGGGGCATCCGGGACACGCTGCAGAGACTATGTCTCGAGGCTGGTCTGGGAATGCCTCGGGGTGGCTGGGGAGAGGAGGGTCTGGGCCTCCCTCCTGAAGCTGCTGCCCCCACGACCCGGACCCTCTGGATAAGCAGGAGAGGAGAAGAGAAAACAAAACAAAACAAAACTTCTGCTTTTTCTGTCTGTGTTTGTCAACACTTTCATTACTTTAACGTTGCAAAAGTGATGTGGTTATTACCAGGGTTGAGTAACTGCTTGGTGCATGTGTGATGAGGAACTTCATATTCATCTACTAGAGTTTCTATTTATTACTTGGTGGTGAAAAAAAGAACAAAAACAACATGTCTCATCTGTATTTGTTAACTGTTATTTACTAGATTTCAGGGCGTTGTTGTTACACATCAGGTCTCACCCACCACAGCTTCACACATACTCTTCCTACTCTCCCTTTTCTCAGTAATCTGATTGGTTGTCGAGACGTCTGCTCTTGGTTTAATGATTGTGATCAGATGATTATAATAAGAGGAAGTTCAAACAGATATAAACATTTAGTCGTCTTGTCATCGTCTCCAGACCGACGCAGCAACAGTTACAGTACAGAGACTGACTGATCAGATCAGGTGAGAAAACTTCATTATTGATTAAATTCATTGTTTTATTATGTTAGATTCTGTCTGTGTCATTTTTGTGACTACTTCTATTATAACTTCTAACTTGTAATAAGATCTAAGGTGACTGTTCACTGTTTTTTTCTGTCTTTTACTCCAGACAAGATGAACATCATTCTCCTGGTCACTGTCATGTCCTCTCTTCTCCTGGTTCATTGGTGCCAAGGAGTCGATCAAACACACAACATCAGAGTGTGGCCTCAGTTCAACCCACGTCCTTGTCTGCTGAACCGTAACAACAATGCTTACAACACATTTCGCAAAAGACACATTCTTCAAGAGGTCTTGAATACACAATCAAGCCGTGCAGACTGGAGAAGGTGAGTTTAACAGTTGAGTCAGAGTTCATTGTTAATTTTGATGGATGGTTATCAATAGATGGTGATAACACACTGACACCAGCATTGTCAGGGAGTTTAGTTTGTCACAAATTGTTTTAAAGTTATTATACTTTAGAATAATAATCATCAGTAAATCAGTGGTATTAACCACAGTGTTAAACATTTATCTCATTATACAGGTACTTACGAAAACATCGCCTTTGTCACAGACGTGATCAGACTTTCTTCATGAAGAGGGATGAACAGCATGTCCAGAACATCTGTAATGGCCAAAGCTGGTGCTACAATGAAAACAGTAACTTATGTGTCAGTAACAACACATTCAATGTATATCAAGTTCATGTCAACAATACGAATCAATGCACAATTGATCAACCACAGAGATTGACACGCCATGTGGTTGTGGCTTGTGATGTAGTTGACAACGTCTGCCGTCCAGTTCATTATCAGAGGAGCCTCGACAACATACGACCAAACAGGAATAATGGTCTCTGTCAGCCTCCTACTCATAACTGAGCTCATGTTTTAATGGTTAATCCTTTTTATTGGTTGATCTGTTTCAGTGATTTTGTAATAAGGGGGAGGATTTTATATAAATCCTTTGGGCTTTCTTTCCTCTCCTGCACAATTATTTTATTATTATTATTTTTATCACTGAATGTGTTTTTTTATCATTGTGCATATGAATAAAAAAAAAAAAAAATCTAAAATCTAAACTCTTGCTTTTTCTTGAACAAAAAAAAAATTATCAACGTGTGATTTTACAATTGAGCCACTTTATAATCTGTCCTGTCGTTCCTCCTGTTGATATCACATAGATAATATGTTATAACAACAGTGATGATATGTTGTTACTTTACATGAATAAATTCAAAGTTTTGTTTTGCCACCACAGTCTGACTGTGAAAGCTGTTTATTAATATAAAACATCTGTTTTCTATCAGATGTTTTATTGTGTTTCTATGAATGTGACTTGAGCATCAAGTGAAAAATGTCAGAAGTTTTCTACATTTAGACACTGATCAGAAACCAGTTTTAAACCTGGATGTGGTCTGTTCTCAGTCCTGACAAATGATCCACTGGAGGCAGCGACTTCAGAGGTCACTAGAGTTCATTCAGTTGAGTCTGACGACAGACAACTTTTGCTGATACGACCTGATTTACATAAGGAGCAGGAGCAGACTCAGTCTTCTTCTATCTGAACTGACAGGTACTAAAGTCACAACTGTGAATGTAAAACTCAGTTAAACATGGAAAACAGTAGAGATAATCAGCTGGAACTAAACAGACATGTTAATGTAGCCTTTGTTAAACTGTCTCACACGTACCTGTCTCTCTTCATTCGAATGAACAGTCAAAGACATAAAAACCATCACAGAGAAATAATTAACTTTAACCTAAGCAATTCTTCAAACACACTAAAAAACCAACACACTAGTCTTTGCTGCTGACTCCACTGTCCTTTTTTTCACTTTTCTTATTGCTGTTTATGTTTTTATCTTTTTAATCTTATAAGGTTACTATTTGCTCATAAATTCATTATGATAATCTCAATTGATTAAAACCGTCTTATTTGATAGATATAGTCCATTGTTTAATATATTTGTTCTCCACGCACTCTTGGACTGTTCACTTTTTGCTTTATCTACACTACACACTCTTTCTACCATATAATACTACTGCACTACTTCTACTACACATACTGACTGAAATCTAGAAGCAACTCACAATTGTCTCTGTGAGTGTTGTTTGCATTTGTGTGTGAGTGTTGACTACTACTAAACTAACTACAAATATTAACTATAATGTTGTGACGGTCGACCTCAAAGGATCATCCTGTCTGCTCATTGTTCAGTATCAAGTTGTATCGTCCTCATCACCAGGTTTTATTCAAATTACACACTGTTATCTTTTATATTTAAATATACTTTATTTATTTTATAGTGATAACATTAGAGCCACATGGATGTTGGATGGTTGGTATGAACTAGTGTATGAACCCTTTTTTTGTTGCGTTTGTGCACAAGCCAGACGTAACAATTAATATAAAAAAATGTGATGTCATTTCTAGGAGACAGTTTGTTTCTAATGTAATCTGTTACATCCATGCTGTTGTTACTCTGTTTAACTAGATAAAATAAAGCTGCATTAAAGTCCTTGTTGCTTTTATTGTTCAATATTTGTTTAAAACCTACATGAGCCGTGTCCACCAGGTTTTATAGTCTGATGAGTGTGAAGAGATGAAAACACATCATGAGATAAACATAGATTTTATCTTTGAAAACTGATAAGAAACAAGAGCATCAGTTAAAAGACCAGATGTCGTTAAAATGAATAAACTCTGTGGACAGAAATGAAGCAGGAGCTTATTGTGAAAAGTAAAATGACTGTATTTCCACAAAGACCAGTGAGTACCTACACAGTTCTACAATCACAGCTGTGAATGTAAAACTCAGGTAAAACGTTAGAGATGATCAGCTGAAACTGAACAGACGTGTTTAATGTAGCCTTTGTTAAACTGTCATGCACATATTCTTTAACTTGTATTTCCATGAGGTCTCTCATTGATCTAATTCATCCCTCAACTTCTTACCACAACCACGAAACCTGCTTTTAAATCTAAAATCTACATTTGAAGTTGTGAGAACCAGGAAAAAAAACAATCCTCACAGGTTTATGCATACAAGTACAGTCACATATAAACAGACCAGTGGTGTTCAACATGAAGGTTGGGACCCCACATAGAGTCCAGGGATAAATCACAGTGGTCATAGATGGTTTTACACAGTGGGTCCTGCTGTTTATATCTATTATTAAACAGCTGGACTGAGGCAGGAGGTGGACTGGGTGGAGGTTTCAGATCAGCTGGTGGAGAGCAGGATGCAGTCCAACTAAACTCTGAGCTTCTCTGGCTGTGAACTGATTAAACAGCTCCACCCGCTGGACAGATGGAGCCACGTTTTCCTAGAAAACAAGACAAGCTCCTTCTAACTTTCCTCCACGCTGAGTCTTTCTCTCCCTCTTCTGATCCAGGTGGCCACAAGTATGATGAGTAACAGCTGTAAAATGAGCTCTGTCACAATGTTTTGATGATATCAGGTGTGATTATGACTGTTTTTACATTAACACTGAAACAATGTTGTAAGTTGAGGTGGAACTATTGTTAATTCATGAATAAATGTGGATCCTGCAGATGTCAAACAACATTTCCTGTTCCGGTGAATTCTTTCATACGTGAATGTTTTTGTCTCAAATCAATTCCAGTTCAAATCAATGAGGTTAAAGAAACAGCACATGATAGATCCAGTATAACACAGCAACTGATCAACATTAAGCTGCTGTCAACAAAACACAACACTTCCTCCTGCTTCTACACAATAAAAGCTGAACTCTGCATTGGCACATTTTTATTATGAAAATCCTAAAGGAAGTGTGTCAGTCACAGTAGATTGAATTTGATCAGTTAAAAAGCAAAGTGACACCTCTAGTTGCTGTGGTGAGTCAGAGCTGAGTAAATCTACGTTACACTGAACTCACTGTCTTTCCTCTGTAACATGGAGCATTATCTGGCAGGAAGTAGCCGTGAGAAGATAAAGACCCTGGTCTCAGCTGGACACAGTCAGTCTGTGACATCCAGACCAGGACTGGTTGGTGTTAAGGTCCAAAGTGAACCATGAAAACCTCCTCCACACCACCACCACCACCACCACCAGTCTGAACTGATGACACAGGGTTGGATGTGTTGTTTTCTATCAGATGTTTTATTGTGTTTCTATGAATGTGACTTTAGCATCAAGTGAAAATGTCAGAAGTTTTCTACATTTAGACACTGATCAGAAACCAGTTTTAAACCTGGATGTGGTCTGTTCTCAGTCCTGACAAATGATCCACTGGAGGCAGCGACTTCAGAGGTCACTAGAGTTCATTCAGTTGAGTCTGACGACAGACAACTTTTGCTGATACGACCTGATTTACATAAGGAGCAGGAGCAGACTCAGTCTTCTTCTATCTGAACTGACAGGTACTAAAGTCACAACTGTGAATGTAAAACTCAGTTAAACATGGAAAACAGTAGAGATAATCAGCTGGAACTAAACAGACATGTTAATGTAGCCTTTGTTAAACTGTCTCACACGTACCTGTCATAAAAACATAAAAACCATCACAGAGAAATAACTAACTTTAACCTAAGCAATTCTTCAAACACACTAAAAAACCAACATACTAGTCTTTGCTGCTGACTCCACTGTCCTTTTTTCACTTTTCTTATTGCTGTTTATGTTTTTATCTTTTTAATCTTATAAGGTTACTATTTGCTCATAAATTCATTATGATAATCTCAATTGATTAAAACCGTCTTATTTGATAGATATAGTCCATTGTTTAATATATTTGTTCTCCACGCACTCTTGGACTGTTCACTTTTTGCTTTATCTACACTACACACTCTTTCTACCATATAATACTACTGCACTACTTCTACTACACATACTGACTGAAATCTAGAAGCAACTCACAATTGTCTCTGTGAGTGTTGTTTGCATTTGTGTGTGAGTGTTGACTACTACTAAACTAACTACAAATATTAACTATAATGTTGTGACGGTCGACCTCAAAGGATCATCCTGTCTGCTCATTGTTCAGTATCAAGTTGTATCGTCCTCATCACCAGGTTTTATTCAAATTACACACTGTTATCTTTTATATTTAAATATACTTTATTTATTTTATAGTGATAACATTAGAGCCACATGGATGTTGGATGGTTGGTATGAACTAGTGTATGAACCCTTTTTTTTTTTGCGTTTGTGCACAAGCCAGACGTAACAATTAATATAAAAAAATGTGATGTCATTTCTAGGAGACAGTTTGTTTCTAATGTAATCTGTTACATCCATGCTGTTGTTACTCTGTTTAACTAGATAAAATAAAGCTGCATTAAAGTCCTTGTTGCTTTTATTGTTCAATATTTGTTTAAAACCTACATGAGCCGTGTCCACCAGGTTTTATAGTCTGATGAGTGTGAAGAGATGAAAACACATCATGAGATAAACATAGATTTTATCTTTGAAAACTGATAAGAAACAAGAGCATCAGTTAAAAGACCAGATGTCGTTAAAATGAATAAACTCTGTGGACAGAAATGAAGCAGGAGCTTATTGTGAAAAGTAAAATGACTGTATTTCCACAAAGACCAGTGAGTACCTACACAGTTCTACAATCACAGCTGTGAATGTAAAACTCAGGTAAAACGTTAGAGATGATCAGCTGAAACTGAACAGACGTGTTTAATGTAGCCTTTGTTAAACTGTCATGCACATATTCTTTAACTTGTATTTCCATGAGGTCTCTCATTGATCTAATTCATCCCTCAACTTCTTACCACAACCACGAAACCTGCTTTTAAATCTAAAATCTACATTTGAAGTTGTGAGAACCAGGAAAAAAAACGATCCTCACAGGTTTATGCATACAAGTACAGTCACATATAAACAGACCAGTGGTGTTCAACATGAAGGTTGGGACCCCACATAGAGTCCAGGGATAAATCACAGTGGTCATAGATGGTTTTACACGTTGGTTCCTGCTGTTTATATCTATTATTAAACAGCTGGACTGAGGCAGGAGGTGGACTGGGTGGAGGTTTCAGATCAGCTGGTGGAGAGCAGGATGCAGTCCAACTAAACTCTGAGCTTCTCTGGCTGTGAACTGATTAAACAGCTCCACCCGCTGGACAGATGGAGCCACGTTTTCCTAGAAAACAAGACAAGCTCCTTCTAACTTTCCTCCACGCTGAGTCTTTCTCTCCCTCTTCTGATCCAGGTGGCCACAAGTATGATGAGTAACAGCTGTAAAATGAGCTCTGTCACAATGTTTTGATGATATCAGGTGTGATTATGACTGTTTTTACATTAACACTGAAACAATGTTGTAAGTTGAGGTGGAACTATTGTTAATTCATGAATAAATGTGGATCCTGCAGATGTCAAACAACATTTCCTGTTCCGGTGAATTCTTTCATACGTGAATGTTTTTGTCTCAAATCAATTCCAGTTCAAATCAATGAGGTTAAAGAAACAGCACATGATAGATCCAGTATAACACAGCAACTGATCAACATTAAGCTGCTGTCAACAAACACAACACTTCCTCCTGCTTCTACACAACAAAAGCTGACCTCTGCATTGGCACATTTTTATTATGAAAATCATAAAGGAAGTGTGTCAGTCACAGTAGATTGAATTTGATCAGTTAAAAAGCAAAGTGACACCTCTAGTTGCTGTGGTGAGTCAGAGCTGAGTAAATCTACGTTACACTGAACTCACTGTCTTTCCTCTGTAACATGGAGCATTATCTGGCAGGAAGTAGCCGTGAGAAGATAAAGACCCTGGTCTCAGCTGGACACAGTCAGTCTGTGACATCCAGACCAGGACTGGTTGGTGTTAAGGTCCAAAGTGAACCATGAAAACCTCCTCCACACCACCACCACCACCACCACCAGTCTGAACTGATGACACAGGGTTGGATGTGTTGTTTTCTATCAGATGTTTTATTGTGTTTCTATGAATGTGACGTGAGCATCAAGTGTAAAATGTCAGAAGTTTTCTACATTTAGACACTGATCAGAAACCAGTTTTAAACCTGGATGTGGTCTGTTCTCAGTCCTGACAAATGATCCACTGGAGGCAGCGACTTCAGAGGTCACTAGAGTTCATTCAGTTGAGTCTGACGACAGACAACTTTTGCTGATACGACCTGATTTACATAAGGAGCAGGAGCAGACTCAGTCTTCTTCTATCTGAACTGACAGGTACTAAAGTCACAACTGTGAATGTAAAACTCAGTTAAACATGGAAAACAGTAGAGATAATCAGCTGGAACTAAACAGACATGTTAATGTAGCCTTTGTTAAACTGTCTCACACACGTACCTGTCATAAAAACATAAAAACCATCACAGAGAAATAACTAACTTTAACCTAAGCAATTCTTCAAACACACTAAAAAACCAACATACTAGTCTTTGCTGCTGACTCCACTGTCCTTTTTTTCACTTTTCTTATTGCTGTTTATGTTTTTATCTTTTAATCTTATAAGGTTACTATTTGCTCATAAATTCATTATGATAATCTCAATTGATTAAAACCGTCTTATTTGATAGATATAGTCCATTGTTTAATATATTTGTTCTCCACGCACTCTTGGACTGTTCACTTTTTGCTTTATCTACACTACACACTCTTTCTACCATATAATACTACTGCACTACTTCTACTACACATACTGACTGAAATCTAGAAGCAACTCACAATTGTCTCTGTGAGTGTTGTTTGCATTTGTGTGTGAGTGTTGACTACTACTAAACTAACTACAAATATTAACTATAATGTTGTGACGGTCGACCTCAAAGGATCATCCTGTCTGCTCATTGTTCAGTATCAAGTTGTATCGTCCTCATCACCAGGTTTTATTCAAATTACACACTGTTATCTTTTATATTTAAATATACTTTATCTATTTTACACTGAGACTGATAACATTCAGCCACATGGATGTTGGATGGTTGGTATGAATCGACGCAGAAGGGGATGGGATATAAAGGAAGGTGTGATCAGTTGGAACAGCACTGAGGACGAAGACGACGAAGACGAAACCTTCAAAGAAAACGAAGCATCGCTCCAGAACCAAGACTCAACCCAAACAGGTGACGTCTCTTTCTCTTGTTTCTTGCGACAGATTTTTAAGATGCGGTGACAGTTTGTTACAATTAGACAAAGATCAAGGTTATGATTTAAAATAAAGAATAATGTTTTAGTAACAGTGACTTAGATTATTAGAAACTGTCCTGATCAGAGTAAATACTAATATAGAACCAGACATTGTGTCTCTAAAGGGAACAAATCTAGTGGACTGGTGCATTAGACCAAGAACTCACCTTGAGCCTGAATAGTCAACTTAATGTTTTTAGTTTTACCGTGTTGAGGAGCAGAAAAGTTACTTTACACTTCATTAAACTTAGCTGATACATATGGAGGAATATTAGTGACTTATTTTAAGGACTTAAATTAAAAGATAAATGACAATAACATTATATTAAATACAATTCATCTATAAATTTCAATATTTCTTCACCTCCAGTTACATCAGTTGTCAGAATTTGTGCTTACTGTGCATTATTCTTCTACAGTTTTATCTTATTAGTGAATAAAACGAGTAATTCAGATCAGTTGATCTGTTCAACTTCATTCAGCTTTATTTATATTGCAACAACTCCCAAATGTATTTATCTAAAGGCTCTAATACAGTATTATAGTGATGACACAACAGCTCACAGTGAGCAGCACTTGGCAGCAGTGAAGAGGAAGAATCTCTTTTAACGAGAAAAAACCTCCAGCAGAAGTAGAATCAAAGTGGCTCAACCATAAACAAATTTATCTGCCATACACAGTGGTGCATGAAAGTCTGTGAACTCTTTGAGTTTGCAACCAATCAGTAATCTGATTGGTTGTTGAGACGTCTGCTCTTGGTTTAATGGTTGTGATCAGATGATTATAATAAGAGGAAGTTCAAACAGATATAAATATTTAGTCATCTTTTCATTCTCTTCAGACTGACGCAGCAACAGTCACAGTAGAGAGACTGACTGATCAGATCAGGTGAGAAAACTTCATTATTGACAAACTTAATTGTTTTATTATATTATTAGATTCTGTCTGTGTCATTTTGTGACTTAGGTAATATCTAAGATGCCTGTGCAGCATTAATTAACACCTTCATTCTTTCTCTGACCCCAGACAAGATGAACATTGTTCTCCTGCTCACTGTCATGTGCTGTCTTGTCTTCGTCCACGGGGCCAACAATGATCCTTGTGAAAAGAACAACTCCAACAATGCATATGCAGACTTTTCAAAGAAACACATCCTTCAGGAGACCTTGACCGAACAGTCATCGGATAAAGACTGGACAAAGTGAGTATGAAGGTTGACTCAGTTTGTTCATTGTGAATTGGCCATAAGATAGATGGATAGATAATATACTGATTATACTTTGACATCATTTATGAAAGTGTTTCATCTGAAATGACACATAAAGACGATGAAAAGAAGCACATCATAGTTTTTACTGATTCATTTATTTATATTTCATAAGTTTGTCACGTTTGTCTGGTCATGTATTACTCTGTTATAATACTTTTACTCTGTCATTATATACTATCTGTTATTATTATACTTAAATCAGTAGCATTAATTATGCTGTGAAAATTTTATCTCATGTTAAAGGTACATAAAAAAAAATAGACTTGATAAGAGACCTGTGCAGACGTTCTTCAAGAAGGAGGATAAGATGGACGTCCTGAACATCTGCAAAGGCAAAGGCTTTCAAACCACAAGAAACTTGTGCATCAGCAACAAAACGTTTGAGGTTTATCATGTTGAATTTGACACCACAAAGAAAAAGGTCACTAGCAAAAGGAAAGAGACACAGCCAGTGGTTGTGGCTTGTGATAAGGTTGACAACAAGTGTCTTCCTGTTCATTATGAGAAGTACAAAATCAAAACAATCAGAAAATGTCTGCAAGAACCTCGTGTTCATCAGAGGTTTAATGTCAAAACCTCTGTCAACTTCAGTTAAATGAAACCAGCTGTTTGTCACAAAATGATCTTTTGCATATGAGCTACATCATAATCTCTGTTCTGTCCTTTCTCCTATTATAACAGATACATGGAGCTAATTTCTAACAACGATGATGATGACGTGTTGTTAATTTACATTAATACATTGTTCATGTTATCCATATATTCATTCACTTGTTACATTCTTACATGTATCCTGTTATTTCGCTTTTATTGTGAAATAAATGCTTTAACCTGAACTGATCAATGTGTTTTTGATGTTAACAGTCTTACGTGTAAATAGTTTATTTAAGTTTTTTTTTTTTTTTTCTCTGTCTAAGCAACAAATATCCTCTTTCTTTGTCTCATCCCAAAAGATGAACATCATTCTCCTGGTTTATAGACGCCAATGAAAAGAAAAAGACACATCTCAACAATTACATTTCAGAAACAAACAGTTATTGTTACTTTTATTGGATAATTAATTATAATATTAAAGATTTGGTGGACACTTTTCTAAATTTCTGACTCATTGTTGATTTAAATCATATTTACTATTTTTAAAATGTTCATCACATGAGGAAGAAGTGTTTTAACACTTCTTTACTTGAGAGTTGAAAACGTACTGTAGAATATTTGGATCCTTTAATGTGAATATGTTACATATGTGTATTTACTGATCTTCCTGTTTTTCAACTTATGAGGAAATGACATTGAATGTAAACATTGTATTTTCATCATCATATCAGAGTTTAGATAAATACAACTGGTGTCAGGATATTCTCTATATTTTTATTTTCGTGGCGTTGATATGAAATCAATAAAAATGATGTTTGACATTATATTTGTTGTGTTTGAGCGTCACTATTATTTCTGCTTGTGTTCTTGACAACATCAGCATTTTGTCACACTTGGTCTCGACTCAACCAGTTGTCACTGTTGCACAGTCTGAGCTGCACAGTCTGAGCTCACACGTCACTTTATCACTTTATTTGTATTAATATCTACACATTGTCAAATAGTCTATAAATCCTTCACATATTTTCTATATTTCTTCATAAAAATGACTGAAAACATGGTCACATTTTATTTTTAAAGATGTAAAAGTAGATGAAGAGAAGTGTAATGAAGACACATCACTGTAGTTGGACCTGTTTTGTGACATTTGACCTTTTACATATTAAAAAAAACATGTTAGGGGTTTCGTTTTACTGTCTGTTTTTGTCATCACTCTTATAACTGTAAAGCTGCAAAAGTATGACGAGGATATTCATCATTTTCAAATGTCTCTTTTGTAGTTGTTAACTGTTATTTACTAGATTTCAGGGCGTTGTTGTTACACATCAGGTCTCACCCACCACAGCTTCACACATACTCTTCCTACTCTCCCTTTTCTCAGTAATCTGATTGGTTGTCGAGACGTCTGCTCTTGGTTTAATGGTTGTGATCAGATGATTATAATAAGAGGAAGTTCAAACAGATATAAATATTTAGTCGTCTTTTCATTCTCTTCAGACTGACGCAGCAACAGTCACAGTACAGAGACTGACTGATCAGAGCAGGTGAGAAAAGCTTCCTCATTACTGACAAAATGAATAGTTTTATTATCCTATTAGATCCTGTCTATGTCATGATTGTGACTTACTACTACTACTACTGACACACATGTCCAGGCTCTTTACATAAGTTTAGATAACAACATTATAATATTATAGAGATAACCCAGCGAGCAGCACTTGGCAACAGTGAACAGGAAGAACTCCCCTTTAACAGCAGAGCCAGAATCAAACTGCCTCAACTGGTTTGTTTGAAAACAGAAAAAAAGTGGAGGTTAAGTGGAGCTGAGGTTATTATCTGGTTGTGTCTATTTTTTTAATGTATATGTGGTTTATAACACTGGAGACAAAAACAATATCCTTTTAACACAAAGGATCCTCCAGCAGAACCTGCCACAACCAGCTGGGTTGGGGGTGGGAAGGTGGGCACATTCCTGTCTATAAGACTTTTCTGTCTGATCACCTGATCACTTTCATCTTTCTTCTCAGATACCATATGGTCCTAGTAAAGCCTCTGGATATGCAATGTGGCTGCTCTTTAGAAGGAAAAAAGCTAAAAACAATAAAAAAAAATAAAAGGAGAGAATATTAGGAGAATATTAGGTCATCAATTCTTTGGACAAATAAGACAAACACTTAGTTCTATGAAAGAAAGATAAAGTTACGACCCCAAGAACAACCTTCTCACGGTCAAGCATGATTGTGAGAATGTCATGTTTTTGGGGTGATTTTCAGTCAACAGACCAAGCAAACTCATCAAAATATTTGGATTTTTTTTTAATCCAAAAGAGGACAACAAGTCCAGAGTCAGTTGAACTCAGGGTCTTTTTCACCATGACAAGTCGAACTCCCCCTCAAGAGCTACTTGATGTTAGTTTAAGGAATGTTGAGTTTGACTGTCTTTTGTGCTCTCAGCCAAATGTATCTAAATCACCATTGTTTAACCTCTGATAAAGTTCAAAATATCACTACACTTCAGTAGTAGCATGAATAGAGTCACTGCACATAAACCAAAGTAGAGATAAATTAGCAAAACTCCCTAGAGTTTATTAAAAAAGACTATTTTACAAGACTTACCCAATGCCTCCTGGTGTTCCAGGTGAACTGGTTTTCATAACAGTTTTAACTGGCGGTGAAGGGTGGTCCAGATGTGCACTTGCAGATTTGTCATTTTGTCACCTGAACATCAAGCTGATGCATCCGCGAACAGCGAGGACGACGACTTTCCCGAAAAAACGTGAAGATTAACAGTTAATGTTCATGACTTTGAAGAAAAAACCTGAACGTTAACAATTAATGTTCATGTGTTTTTCGGCCTCAAGCAGCAATGCACCTTCCAACAATGACCTGAAACATGCAACCAAAGAGTTCACAAAATGATTACCAGATAAATAACATGAACTGAATACCCACATTCTTTTTCTCACCCCAGACAAGATGAACACCATTCTCCTGGTCACTGTCATGTGCTCACTTGGTCTTGTTCATGGGTATCAGGAAGTAGCTCATAGCACATGCAACAGCACAGAGCAGACTTGCCTCTACAACAGACATCCTTGTCTTTCTAACTATGACAACAATGCTTACTACAGATTTTACAGAAGACACATCCTTCAACAGTCCTTGAACGAATGGTCACCACCTGAACAGTGGACAAGGTGAGCTTTAGGGTTGAGTAAGTGTTTTCATTGTGAATTGAATGGAAATAATTAAACTACTTACATGATTATATGATTATATATGACAAGAGTATCATTAAAATGAGTATGTTACTGTCATTTATTTTCACTGTGTTATTATACTTTAGATTAACAGTCATTCAAAACTCAGTGACATTAACTGTGCTGTGAAACTCATTTCTCTCATTAAACAGCTATTTAAAGTATTGGGGACTCTGTGACAGACCTAATCAGACCTTCTTCAAGAAGCAGGATGAACTGCGTGTCGTGAACATCTGTAATGGCCAAGGCTGGTCCTGGAACAATGGTGGCAACTTATGCAACAGTCGCTACAAATTTGAGGTATATCACATCCAAGTCATCAACCAGAATACATGTGCCATAGATCCCCCACAGAGACTGATAAGTCATGTGACTGTGGCTTGTGATAGAATTGCCGACTACTGTCTTCCTGTTCATTTTCATGGCTACTCCAACCAAAGACCAGGTCAATCAAGTTTTCTGTGCCAGTAGCTCACATGCAGCTCATCACTGGTTTGATATTTCATTCCTCTGTCAAGCTCAGCTAAAAGCAGCCATTTGATTAGTTTGAACAAAAAACATTAAAATGTGATGTAGGATGTAAGCTACATTATATTCTCTGTTCTAGTTTGCCCCTATCATCAATGCATTTGCAACAACGACATGTTGTAAATTTACATCGATAAAGTCAATGTTTTACTCATTTAAAACAAAACAACATCACTGTCACTGTGTAACTGTGAAACCATGTGTTGCTCAAACAGTTGAACCCGTCCTGTACCTTAACTGTTTCTCATGTTACCTATTATACTCATCCAACTGTTACACCTTTTAAACTTTTGAAAACTCTATTAAAATGTTTCTTGCTCTTATTGTAAAATCAATGCTTCAAACCTTCGCTCATCAATATTTCTTGATCTAAAACACCAAGTCATGCAGAGAGAAAAGATCATTTAGTTTATAATCTGACAAATATGTAGAATGATGTAATGTAGCTTCAAGACGACAAGTTGCTCAAACTGTTTTAGTTCCTGAACGTTTAATACTTTTCATGGTGTCTATTACATACATGTTACTGCTGAAGCAATATTAAAATACTGTTTGTTTTGCTTTGATTTTATTGTGAAATAAATACATTAAACCTGAACTACAGGTATTATTATTATTTCCTCATTCCTTTAGAGGTCTTTGCCACACAAGAGCAAATATAACCATTGAAACATGTAACATATAAAGTCAATAAGCAGTAAATTTTATCCCCAATGAACTAGAACAAGTTGAATTTTACAACATGATATTAATGTATTATCCAAGTATTTCCTCATTGCTCTTCTATTGGTGTGACCTGAAACAACAGAACAGAGATAAACATGTGATGTTGAGGATGTTAACAGCCTGGATGATGTCAAATCATTACAATATTATTGCTGCTATTTTAACTTCCACTGAGCTTAACTGATACAGCCGAATAACACAAACCTTATCAGAAAGAATATAATATATAATATATAATATAATGATATAATGATATTATCATTATTTCCTTATTCCTTTAGAGGTCTTTGCCACATATTGTTGCTGCTAGTTTATAAGTTTGTTTTCCTGATTTTTGACTTTCTTGTGATGATGATGATAATGACTAACCCACACTCAACTGATACATGTAAACAAGAGAAACTTTATTAGAAAATAATCATAAAACCATAGAGTCATGTATCAAAGTTTAAAAATGAACAGTTTCTCACAGTATAAAAGCAGCCACAGGGATCAACCTTGAGACAGAGACTAGAGGTTGGAGGGTTAAATCCAAGTAGAGTTTGGGAAACTGAGAGACACAGAATCAACCTGCAAGATGAAGTTTGTTGTTGTATTTGTGGTAGGTCAGGTTCTGTTCTGCAGCTTGATTTCAGCTCATAATGACAGTGAAGATATTAAAACAGAAAACACTAAAGAAACAAAGTCTTGTTATCCTGACATGTGTGATATCAAGAGGGAGTTTGGTGCTTTGAGAGAAAAACTGGGAGTTATGGAAAACCAGCTTCTTGAACTGAAGAACAAAGGTACAGGGACATTTTGATGTTATTGATATTTAAAACTTTCTTCTTTGGGGAGGTTGGTGAAATAAAGATGGAAGATTACAAAATGATGCAATTACAAAGTTTTGCTTCATCTAGAGAGAAACATGGTGGTGTTTAGTGCTGCAGTTGGTCAAGGAAACAAACCAATTGGACCCTTCAACACACACACAACTTTAATCTACAGAAGAGTATTCACAAACATTGGCAACGCCTACAGTCAAGTCACAGGTGAGACTCTATTGTCTAAAAACAAGTAAAGTCAGTAACAATAATACTTAAATAAGAATCAAGAGTTTGCATTGATGAACAGATGAATAACAGTTTTAAATAGACATTAATCTGTGGGTTTGTAGTGTTTACCGGAGTCTGATTTATATGTGATACAATTATGTATCTAAAAAGTGCTGAAAACTACTAATTGAGTTGCCATTGATAACATTATGTGACCAACATCCTTTTTCCTCCAACAGGAATCTTTACTGCACCTGTTGCAGGTGTTTATTATTTTATCATCTTTTATCATGCTGGAGGAAGTCATGAGTCAAAATTGTATCTCTACAAAAACAACCAGGTGATGGTCATAACAACCGATCACCGAACAATCTACGATGGAGCTGATAACGGAGGAAACGCAGTGTTTCTGCAGCTGAGTCGTGGAGACCATGTGTACGTCCGTCTGATGGCACACACACATGTCTGGGGAAGCAGCTATCAAACGACTTTCAGTGGTTTTTTGGTCAAAGCAATGTGAGCCTCAACACACTATGTGTCTGTTTAACAAAGATATTGATTACCATGAACAAATTTTAGTTTTAAATCATTAAAGCTTCAACTTCTGATCACTGTCTTTAGTTAGTGATGTGTTCAGGATGTTGCTAGTTTGAGCTGCCATCTTCACACCAGCTGACATGTTTATTGTGAAGTAAATTCTTCAAACCTGCACTGATCAATATATATATATTTTTTTTTTTATTTAAAAAGTAATAGTTAATTATCGTCCAAATTGGTAGAATGATGTAATGTAACTGTTTTAGTTCCTGAACGTTTAATACTTTTCATGGTGTCTATTACTTTCATGTTACTGCTGAAGCAATATTAAAATACTGTTTGTTTTGCTTTGATTTTATTGTGACATAAATACATTAAACCTGAACTACAGGTATTATTATTATTTCCTCATTCCTTTAGAGGTCTTTGCCTCACAGGAGCAAATATAACCATTGAAACATGTAACATATAAAGTCAATAAGCAGTAAAATTTATCCCCAATGAACTAGAACAAGTTGAATTTTACAACATGATATTAATGTATTATCCAGGTATTTCCTCATTGCTCTTCTATTGGTGTGACCTGAAACAACAGAACAGAGATAAAAACGTCTCTTGTCAGATAGGTTGTTGATGATGTTAACAGCCTGAATGAAGATTATTGCCGCTAGTTCATGAGTTTGTTTTCCTGATTTGTGATTTTCTTTTGATGATAATGACTAACCGCCACTCAACTGATACAGGTAAACAAGAGAAACTTCATCAGAAAATAATCATAAAACCATAGAGTCAGGTATCAAAGTTTAAAAATGAACAGTTTCTCACAGTATAAAAGCAGCCACAGGGATCAACCTTGAGACAGAGACTAGAGGTTGGAGGGTTAAATCCAAGTAGAGTTTGGGAAACTGAGAGACACAGAATCAACCTGCAAGATGAAGTTTGTTGTTGTATTTGTGGTAGGTCAGGTTCTGTTCTGCAGCTTGATTTCAGCTCAGAATGACGCTGAAGTTACTGAAACAGAAAACACTAAAGAAACAAAGTCTTGTTATCCTGACATGTGTGATATCGAGAGGGAGTTTGGTGCTTTGAGAGAAAAACTGGGAGTTATGGAAGCCAGACTGACGGACAGCGAAAACCAGATTCTTGAACTGAAGAACAAAGGTACGGAGACATTTTGATGTTATTGATATTTAAAACTTTCTTCTTTGGGGAGGTTGGTAAAATGAAGATGGAAGATTACAAAATGATGCAATTACAAAGTTTTGCTTCATCTAGAGAGAAACATGGTGGTGTTCAGCGCTGCAGTGGGTGAAGGAAACAAACCAATTGGACCCTTCAACACAGACACAACTTTAGTCTACAAAAGAGTATTCACAAACGTTGGTAACGCCTACAGTCAAGTCACAGGTGAGACTCTATCTGCTGAAAACAACCTCATTTTAGAAATGACCTGAGATATTTTACACAAATTGTGACTGAATCAGTAGCAATAATATTAAAATCAGTGCCATGACTTAGCATGTACATCTAAGATTGTTGAACACTTTGTGGATAAATGAATAAATGAATGAACGCATGAATAAAAGTTAAAAAAAAAAAAAAAATCATTGATCTGTGGGTAGTGTTGTTTGTAGTGTTTACCGGAGTCTGATTTATATGTGATACAATTATGTATCTAAAAAGTGCTGAAAACTACTGATTGAGTTGACATTGATAACATTATGTGACCAACATCCTTTTTCCTCCTACAGGAATCTTCACTGCACCTGTTGCAGGTGTTTATTATTTTATCATCTTTTATCATGCTGGAGGAAGTCATGAGTCAAAATTGTTTCTCTACAAAAACAACCAGGTGATGGTCATAACAAATGATCACCAGACAGAATCTGATGGAGCTGATAACGGAGGAAACGCAGTGTTTCTGCAGCTAAATCGTGGAGACCAAGTGTACGTCCGTCTGACGGCAGGCACACATGTCTGGGGAAGTAGCTACCAAACGACTTTCAGTGGTTTTTTAGTGAAATGAATATGAAAATCAACACACTATGTGTCTCTTATACAGACACACAAATATTGATTATCATGAAAGAATACCTTCTAACACTATTTAAATCAACGGAAGTTTCAACTCCTGATCACTGTCTTTAGCTAGTGATGTGTCAGGATGTTGCTAATTTGAGCTGCCACCTTCACACCAGTTGACATGTTTATTGTGAAACAAATGATCAGTATTTTTTTTTCTGATTTAAACACTAAGTCATGCAAAGAGAAGAGCTCATTTAGTAGCCAAATATGTTAAATGATGTAATGTAAATTTAAGGCAACAGTGCTGCTCAAACTGTTTTAGTTCCTGAACTTTAACTGTTTGTCATTATGTCTATTCATGTCTATTCATGTCACTGCATTAAAAATTGGTGTGTTTTTCTTTGTTCTTATTGTGAAATAAAAGATTTAAACCTGCACTACAATTATTAGCATTATTACCATTTCCTCAGAAGTCTTTGTTACATGAAGATAACTGTTAAAACAAGTTGGACTTTACAATATGACAATAGACAGTCAGATAGGATATTAAAACATTTAGGATGTTAACTATGTGTGATGTCAGATCATTAGAACGTTATTGTTGTTATTTTATGGGTTTGTTTTGGTAATTTGTGACCAATTCCTTTTCATCTGGACGATAATAATGCAACTATCTTTGCCTCACTGCTACGTAAACATGGATATACATCTGAATTGCAACATGAATACATCCCATTACAGAAATTCAATTTATCATCTCTTGTAATGGGTCTTCAGTTATCTTAATTGTCCATATTAACACATTGAGGGTATTTCTCCTGTGTGTTAGTGTCTACATCCATTCTAGCATCTTATACTCACTGTCAACTGTGTGAAGCAACAGCACTTTGAACTGTGTTTAATTTGTTTGAATGGTTCTATACAAATTAAGTTCGATTGACTGCTGAGTTAGCTTTCCCAGACTTGGCCATTGGCCCAGTGTTTCTGGCCAAGGACACAGTTACACAGCTTTGACAGACCGGGAGGGTATGAAGCTTTTTTTGGTTTCATCGAGCGAATAAGTTTAAATTACAGATTGATCCAAGCAAAGAGTAAATACCAATCTATCTGCCATGTAGCTACATGGGCTGAACTACAGGGTTTGGTCATTTCTGTCAGTATTTACTTTAAGAGTGGAAAATTTAATTAAATTAAACATGAAAAAGCTGCATTTAGTTCATAACATTTAGCTGGAGCGAAACACCCAGACCATATTTGACTTGTTTCATCATTTGAGGACTCTAGTGTGTTTTTGTTGTTTTGTTTGTAATTTGTACAGCAGAGGGCGCTGTATACCACTGTAAAATTTAACTAACTGCTTGTTTCCATTTCTTTACTTTGTCTGTGCATAAAAATAAAGCATATGTTTATTCAATTGTTGTATTTATCTAAGGATCTATCAATCCACAGAAATGATGCAGTTTGTACAAAACACTACTGACCTTTACTCCAGGTTTTGTATCAATTTTTATTCACTGGAATGAACTAAGATGACAATAAAGCATTTTATAGCATCATAATGACAAATGAATAATATCAATATTCACTGTCTAACAGGAAATCATTGAAGCGTCGTCTAAGCAGAAAACCATTGACTAAGCAGAAAACCATTAAAGGTGGTAATTTGACTGCTTCCCCAAACATGAGTGTTTGCCACCAAGCGGACAAACACTTGGTCGCCTTGCTGCAGCTGCAGAAACACTATGTTGCTTCCGTTATCGGCGCCATCATCGGATCTGTGGTCATGCGCCATCAAAACAGGTTGATCATTCTTCAAGAGATATAAAGTAATGGGGTGAATTCCTCCTGCGTGATAAGTGCAGCTGAAGAAATAAGTTCCTGTAACTGGTGCAGTGAAGACACCTGTGGGGACAAGGTTTTGTTCAGTGATGTTACTTTGAGAAAATCCCTGAATACTCTGTAGAGACCTACATCACATCAGAAGTGCATAAAAGCATATTTGTGTTAACGTAACACTAACCAACAAAGCTAGCCTATTAAGTGCTTGATGGGTCTGCTCCCACCGACTGGAATGCTCTCATAAAGGCTTGTGTTACCTTTCCACCACTCCGTTCATCAAAGAAATGTCGTCTGGCAGTGTCAACACCACGCACAAGACAATCCAGACTCTTTTCGTATGTCAATCCACACTGGTGGAATGACCTACAGAGTGCTACCAGAACAGGGGCGACCCAGCTCCTCCTGTCTTAGTGGCTCTATCTCCTTTTGCACTTTCACCCTCTGGCAGTTCTTTCTTTCTAAGACGTCTTCTATGTAGCTTGATTCATAAACCTCATCTGTATGGTGCTTTGGATAAGAGTGTCTAACAAATGCTTAAATGTAAATATAACCTGTTGGAGCTCAGCTTTAGGGCCATGGAGCAAGTTTTAGCATGTCAACACTAAACATCTGAGAATTATTTTGTAGGTATATAATTCAACTTGGGACTTTGAATGTTTGTGCAGAATTTCATCCAATAGCTGTTGAGACATATCAATAAAAAAGGGGGACAACTTAAACCTCCTGGTGGCGCTAGAGAGATCACTGTATGACTATAGTCAGCATGGCACAGTTTGTGGACACTACAAATATCTGCACCATATTTTGTGTCATTCAAATTCATATGGTAGATGTTGGGACAGTTAAACTTGTGAAACGTCAGTGTGGTCGTCTAAGCTAAAACATGAGAAAAGTCAGAAAAATCAACTAAACAAATGATTGAAAAAACATTTTTCATATCAAAATTATTTGTAGACAAGGGCCTATAGAAAATAGCAATATTGGACTCACCTGTGAGCTGATTGTAAGCATTGCCAATATTGGTTATCACCGTTTTGAAGATCAGAGTTGTGTCAGTTTGGAAGGGTCCAACGTGGCCATTCCCACCAATTGCAGCACTGAACACTATTGGATTTCTTTCTGTACAGAAAAAAACAAACATTTTACAAATATATTTCCATCAGTTTCACAGACACTTTCAACCAATCCAGAGCAAAACCTTTCTTTACCCTTGTTCTTCATTTCAAGAATCTGGTTTTCGCTGTCTTTGAGTCTGGCTTCCAAGGCTCCCACTTTTTCTTTCATGGCACCTAACTCCATCAGGACATTACATGAGTCAGGATACCAAGACTGTGTTTGAATATGTTTTTCTGTTTGGGTAGCTGCATCATCATTCCGAACTGAAGTCAAGCTGCAGAATAGAAAAGTCAACCATACAATGCCAAACTTCATCTTGCAGGTTGATTCGGTGTCTCTCAGGTTACCAAAATTTTGCTTGGTTATATCTAGCCTCTAGCTGTTTATTTTTTGTTTAATTTTTAACATCCTTTTTAACCGTGACATATTACATATTAGTACAAAGTACAAAGTACAATGTTTGCTTTGTCAGCGGTTTCTCTATTTGCTTCTGATAATCAATTATTAGTTGAGAAACGGACAGGAACATTTACCAGCTTTTCTTTGATTGTAAAATGACTTCAAGCGAGAAAAAAGTAACTTTGAGTACAAATGTCCTCAAAATATAAACCATTGGCACTGTTTTAATCTCTACATGTGACTCCATCCTATGCCAAAAATTAGTAAAATTTACTAATGAAAAATAAATGAACCCCCCCAAAACAAGAAAGATGTGTCTTACATTGATGTGTCTTAAATTACTGTCTTACCACAAACAGTTTTTTGACTTAAGGCTCAGTTATACTGTATAATAATACCGTATAATAGAGAGACAAGGAGCATAAAGGCCCAGTTGTGTGTGGGGGGCTGCAATAGATAAGAGTGTAGACGTGTGTAAGCAGCAAAGATATTACCTAACAACTACATCATTTTTGTGGTGTCTGATGGAGAATAAAACTTTGCCTGATTAAAGGGTAACCCCAAAAGGAGAAGTTGAACATAAGGAAAGCATGAGAAGTTTATCTGACTTATATGAAATAGAAAGTGGGTTCACGAAAAGTCAGAAAACACTAACTGTAGCAAACACAAACAGGCCATAGAAGCACAGAAAGAAACTGCTAACATTGGCTTGTCCTTGCTGAGAGAAAATCCCCAGAATAGCCCTGAACAATCTCCCTATTTTTCACAGTTCACTGTTGGCAGGTATGATCTTATGGCACAAATAAATTGGACTGGTAGAAACCTCATGTATTGGTTTGAATGTTGGTGTTATCATATATGTCACAAATGGCTGATATCATTGCCACAAACAATAGGAAACAAACTGCAGAACTTACAGATATCATTAATGACAAGCATCTGTATTTATTTAACAAGTTCACATATCAATACAATTTACTTTGAATAGTCAATCATTGCTTAATATATTTCTGTGCTAAATGCAACAAACAAACACAGCGAGTCCAATAACATCTGCACTTTGTTCATCATATAACTGATCGGGTGATTTATGACAACTTCTTTCTGAGCTGATTTTATTTGTTAATCATAACAAATGGATTCTTGATTTGACTTTTCTGGAGCCATATAAATGTGTGGGTGGTACACACTTACACACTCCTACATCTCAGTGACCAGAAACCCACTGAAAGTTGAGTGGTAGTTGTCTCCCCAAATGCAGGTGTTTTTATCCAGGCGCACATAAATTTTATCTCCTTGCTCCAGCTGCAGAAACACAGCATTTCCTGCATTATGAGACGTATTATGCACGGGTGGATGCTCCTGTGTTACAACCACACATTGGTTGTTCTTGTACAGAAACAACTGTGTTGCATACTTCCCACCGTGTTGGAAGATGGTGAAGTAATAAACACCTGCAACAGGTGCAGTGAAGATACCTGTAGGAAGGAAGGGAAGCTGGTAAAATTTGATTGGTTGCATTTAAGGATTATAATTGCTAGTCATCAATTGAAAGTTGAAATTTACTGGCTGTCCTCTCAGGCCTCATGTCTCCATTATAAAGACTGGGCCTTTAAGAATCCCACTGAAATATCATCATACTGCGACAGTTTCGGCCATGATATCACTGATGTGACATACTAAGTAAGTATAAGTACAACAAGCGAAGTATAACAACAGCTGAAAGAAAGTAACAATTCATGTTGTTCACGTCTGCTGATGTCATACCCAGCTTGAGTTACAACCAATCAGCACTGAGTTAAGTAAAAACTACACTCACGGACTCTATAGGGCCATTTGGACTACATACCCCAAAAAGTTCCAGTTGGCCCGTATGGAGACACGAGCCAACCGTGAAAGTCTAGTAAAATGACCTTGAAGTTTCAACAGTGGAGATCCCTTTAATATGAAACAATGAAGACATCGTTGGTCTTCCATGATGACCTTACCTGTGACTTCACTGTAAGCATTTCCAATGTTTGTTATTATTTTTTTGTAGACAAGTGTTATCTCTGTGTTGAAAGGCCCAACAGTACCTCCTTGTCCTACTTCAGTGGAGAAAATCACCTTTTTTCTCTCTGTGTAAAGGATTAAATATTCGTATCACATTATTCTGGATATTCACTTGCGTTGTAATTGAATTAAATCAAATAGAAAAACATTTTTTTACCTCTATTCCTCAGTTCCACAATCTGGTTTTCCAAAACCGCCAGCTTCTCTTTCATAGTTCTCAACTCTGCTGTTGGGTCAGTCATGTTGAGACACCAGACAAACTTTGATGGGTTTTTTATGTTACAGTAGCGTTAGTATCACTGGGACTGACTGGAATACAACGAGTCATTAAATTATTTTACTGCCTTTCCTGAGTTATCAAAGGACTTTGGAGTTTGCACATCAGATGTTTCTTTGGATGAATATTATGTTTTGAAAGAAATACTGGAATTTATCTGAATTAAATATTGATACGTTGTAGTATTTTGATGATGTGATACTATATCTTGTTCACAAATATACACACAACACAATATCACCCCTGTTCTATGATCTTTTGCTTTTTCATTTGCTCACGTTTGTGTGTATGTATATGTTTAGATCGAGGGTGACCAGTTAATGTTTGACATTCATCTAAATAAACCGCTGTTATCTTGTTACCTCTGTTATAAGGACCTCTGAAACCTTTCCACCTCTTTACCCCATAAAACCTTCTCTTATCACACAGAACTCTGGGTAACCTTGCATTAACCTCTCTTTTCTACACATTCTGAGGACACCTGGCAAAATGGGGGTTATAGAGGAAATGTCGTGTTCTTCCCCTCCTGTTGTTACCACCTGGATGAAACTAAGACGTAATCAAGAACCCCACATTCAAAATGCTCCATCTCGTGCGAAGCTGTGGAGATTGAGGAATTCACACCTGAGAGGAAACTTCAGATGAACTTCTTCAATTCTTCTCTTAACATTCACAGACATTTGAAATTAACATCTGTTCCTGTTCCTTCTACCCCTCCCTTTTCGAGAGGACCCACACTCCCTTTGACAAGGCCATAAAACGCCCAACTTTATCTGATTAAAACTTAACTCGGACCTATTGGTACCACATTCCATAATGGCCTAATAAAAACTCATAAATCTGAAACCACTTTAAGTCACTAGATACAAGCCCAATAACCAATTCCATAAAAAACCACAAGATTTTACAAGGTGCTATTGCTTAGTTAGAGTTTATGGACAATTCAGATAAAACCCTTCATGTGCTTACACTGTCACCTTGTGGCCCCTTTTAGTCACATACCCTGAGCAATGACACTGATCTGCAGTACTATTAATCTAGTATGTTTGCCCTTTATTTACTTTTTCCTTGTTATGGTCATTATAATATACAAGAAGTATCCAGTCATGTTATGAAGTATTCATCTATGCTTTTTTGTTGTTATGTTATGTTATGATGTTATTGTTTTGTGTCACATTTTAATAACATTCCTTCAACGAGGTTACAGTCACAATAAGGAAATGTGATTGATCACAAATGTCATTATCATGATATTCAAGTATCACGTAGAATATAAAAATGTTGTAGAGATCACACATGTTCAATATTAACTTGTAGGATTACACCATTAGGTCATGGTGAACAAGAAAGCGGATTGTGCGGGAGACTCTTTTAGGCTTAGGCAAAACATTGTAAATCTGAATTTCGACTTCAACCCGCAAAGAGTTCGAGCAGATCAGAACCATCTGACCCAATCATCAATCATCAGCCTGAGAATCAACAGCGGAAACACACCGGGAGGCAGACGCTGAGTCAGTCCAAATCACACACGCCCCAGGACTGAATGATCTGCACCATGACCCGTCGTCATCGTCAAGACATCGCAACCTGCAATCCATCACACTGCTGCGTCAGGTCCCGAGTCCTGCCGAGCCCCAGAACCGCCAGTTGAAAGTAGGCTGAGTTTTACTGTTACTTGCTAGTGGGTTTGAGGTCTGATAGAGATCCATTTATTTATTTGTTCACTTATGCATTGATTTTCACTTGTTTATATAGTCCTTACTTATTCATCACTCATTTACTTATAGTTCATTCATTGTTATTTTATCTTGTTTATTAAATTTGTTATATTTAGACTAAGTTCTTGTGTTTGGTGCTTTTGTGGGTGAGGACAGATAGATCAATTGAATCAGAACTCAACCTTCAGTTCGAGATAAAATCAATTGAATAACAGTCTAAATTTATTAAATTTCATTCTAAATTTCCGACATAAGACATTCCTCTTAGACGTCGGCAAGAGGTGGCGCCCAGGCTTTAACAGACTGTCAATAATTATATTAATAATAATCCTCATTAAGGTGGGTTTACTCTATAACTAGTATCTGTGCTCATTTAAAGCGTTTCTTAAATTTCTTTTCGTCTTTATAAATTCCACATAACCTAACTTACACATTACACACACACACACACACAATTTAGCACATTTCATAAAGGCAGTGACAACAACAAACAGCATTGGTGTTAAAATATTTTTCCTTTTTGTCTTTAATATGAGAACAGAAACAAATTATGTTGTGACTGATTTTTTTATTATCACTTGGTACTTTGATAGCTTTCTGAGATTTGCAATATTTTTTAAGACTGTCCAGTGACTTTGGGTTTATTCTTTTTAAAATATTACAAGAAAGCATTTGTTTCTTCTCTTCCTCAAGTAGAAAACATGTAATTTAAACAGGATTACAGTAAATTGGAGAAAATGAGAAAAGGGTAACCCTAGTCTGCGACATTAGCTAGAGAATGTCAGGGAAGTCAACCTCTTTGTTCACATTTATTGTGAAACTCAGATGTGAGAGCTGTTCATCGACAGACATTCAAATCCTCAGGTTCTTTGAAAATCTCCTTCTCTAACTGACAGTTAAAATTTCCCATAAGCATCTTACATTTGTCCCTCACAGGAAACCGTACAGGAAGCAAACAAACACAGTGTGTTTGCTAAAAGAAAAAAAAATGGTACTACTTTTCGGTTTTGCCATCACTGGCTACATCATGAAGTTGTAAACTTTTATTCATCATCATCGTCATCGTCGTCATCGTCGTCATCGTCGTCATCGTCGTCGTCGTCGTCGTCATCGTCGTCATCATCGTCATCGTCGTCATCGTCATCATCATCATCATCATCATCATCATCATCATCATCATCATCATCATCGTCGTCATCGTCATCGTCGTCATCATCATCATCGTCGTCGTCATCATCATCATCATCATCATCATCATCATCATCATCATCATCGTCGTCGTCATCATCATCGTCATCATCATCATCATCATCATCGTCGTCGTCATCTGGGTCGATCTTTCCAGACAGAACATCATCAATCCACTGCTCCAGCTCATCAGCTGAGGGCATGTCATCCTGGTCGTCCATGTCCATCCACACGCTGTCGGCCTGCCGAGGACGAACATGTTCATAAAACAGAAAATCACATAATGGCGTCAATGCATCTTTGACATGTCAAAAAAATCTAAAATTACAACAAAGTAGGAGAAACATCTCAGCAAACAAGGTCATGTCTCCAGAGCCAGTTTTTATCAACTCTTGATGAAAATATCTGTCTGTTTACCTGAAAGATGGCACAGGGCAGTGACTCACTGTGGGAATTTATTGGCTTGAAAGCTGCACAATTAAATGAAACTCACCTGTATCCTCAGGTGATAATTGTTTGTTGGTTCATGGATATCTGGATGACCCCATCCTTTTCACATTGTAACCACTTTAAGATAAGTTGCTGTCGGTGCTAGCCTAAGTATTTTTGCTTTATCCTTGAAGAGTGGGTTATGGAAAGATCATGGTGGTCTGAGGACGCCCCAATATCCTGATAACTCACCAGTTCAACAAGCACATAGGCTTTTTTTTCTGATGAAAACATATTAAACATTTACGTGATTCCACGCATCTTCACACCATTTCTTTTTTTTTCATGTTAGGTTTTTGATTTGATGTGAAATGCTGCTTACATCCTCAACGTCAACTACACCAATCTGAGGAGAAGTGAGGTCGATGCGGAAAGTCTTCTCCCAGTACGGAACCAACTGGAAGTGAGATACAGACAGAGGGGAGGATATGGTTAGATTTTTATTTTGGACATTGCAAATTATCCATCCATCCAAATCACCCACAGGAAACAGAAAATAATAAAAAACAGATCAACAGTATAAATTGTTTGCCAACCCCCTGATGTGCAGGTTATGTGTTCATACCAAGGGGAAATCATCTGGGTCGATCCAGATGATGCTTAGATTGGGGTCATTAGTGTTCTCACGTGCCACCTCCTTCAGGATTTCCAGGAATTCAAAACCATCTAGAGAAAAGCTCAAATGTAAGATACAGTGGTGGGGCCCAATGCTCTAAAGCACTGGCTTTATATTTGATTGTCTAATTGATGAAGGTGCAAGAATTAAATATATACTTACCTGGGTCATCTTCCTCAGCAAAGGCAACAATGTGCTCTCCATCAATGTCATCTTCCTGAAAACATAAAATGTTGGATGAGGTAAGCATGTCTTATATTTCTCATTTAGATTGGCAGATAAAATGAATTGTCAGAAGGATTGCTTCTTTTTTAATGACAGAGAAATCTCTTACCCAGATCTCATACATGCTGTGAGGCTCCAGCTTCCTCAGAGTTGGTCTGAAACATTAAAACATCCAAGATTTTAATTATTACATTCAAAGGAATAAAGGTGGTTATGTTTTTGCAAATGTTGGTCACAGATTGTGAATTTAAGGTGCTATTTATAAGTTGCTGCTGAATGCGATATCTTGGTGGGAGTAGGTGATGGTTGCCTGCCAACAGCTTCAACCGTCATTGTGTTTACAAGATAGACTGGACACTACGGTGGCTCGTTACTGGAAAGTGACAGACCGGCCAGGCTAGGGCTAGATAGGCTAGAGCTGGCTAGTATACCAACTTCAGTAGTGTGCCTTTAGTATCATACAGTCTCACCTGTCATGCTGTTCAATGTATTCAATGAGTTCAGACTCGATGTAGGGCTTTCCTGGAATGGAGACTGGTTTATCCATGAATGGCTCAAAGAAATTAACTTCATTCATCTTGAGTTTAAGCTTCCTGGCAATCTGAATCAAATTTAAGAAAACAGAGAATCAGCTGAACGTGTTTGCTTGCGCAGCACTGATGCAGTTGTCTTAGATCTCACTGTATTTTAGTAAAACATTTCAAACCTTGGGGTCAAATGTGGCAAAGAATTTCACAAAGGGGTGAAACTCCTCAGCAGCGTCATCATACTCAATGAAGTCTGAATGGAGGAATAAAGAAAGAAAAGGTTTACATTTAAGGATGATTACATTATCTCTTTGAAGCTCAGTCTTTAGATCATAATCCTCCACTTACGAGGAGATCTCTCGCTCCTGAAATAGCCGACCAGTCTGATGACCTCATCCATGTTGTAGAAGCCCTTCAGCTCACGATCGTTGTCAATGATTTCCACTGGGTCTTCCATCACCTGACAAATGAGTTGATTGACTGATTATATCAATAGAAAGGTGGCCAAACTATAGTCTTAATTCAACCACAGTGCTTGACACAGTTCCTTGTCAATAACCATAAATGACTTACATCGTAGAGGAACTCGACCAGGGTGTCAGCAGCCAGTTCACCATCGTATTCAATTATCTCATTGTCGGCAAAAATGTAGATGCTCTCCACTTCATCCAGACCTGGTGAGAGAAAAGAGCTCAGTCAGTGAGCTGACTAAGGTTTGAAAGAAATGTTCACAGTTGTAGGCTTCATTTCACATACTGTAGAGGCTAAAACCACCAATACACTGATAACAACAGTGTTTGGCTTTAGATTATTGTATGAGTCCATATGCCATGGTCTCCACACCCTCATGATCAATCAGTTTGATCAATCTTGAAATAAATAATAAACTTTACTTTTGACATGTTGTGATGTTTGACTTTATTTCTACTTCTGCTTCTTTTTTTCCTCAATACTTCATTGCACATATTCTCTAAGACTAACACAAAACCAGCAAATATCTAGAAGTTACAATAATGGCAGATTTAAAATGATTTTTACGTTTATATAGTGTCTTTTCCAGCATTATGATAATGGTTTTTGTTCTGATTCATGACGGTCATGTTTTCTACAGCATTACTTATTACTATTGTTAGTTACCATTAGTTTTTCATAGAATAAGCCTGCATTTGTTTCAGTCTTATTTGAATTGCTATAAATCACAGCTCCAGATTTTGTGTGTCCTCTACAGACTTGCTCAAATATCATGTGCATATGTATGATATTAATATGTCTGTGGTGAATATTATGTCCAATGCATTTCATACTTAATGTTTTTCTACCCAAATTACATGCTAACATGTTTGTCCACTTTCTCCATCTCAAAGGTTCAGACATTTCACCAACTGAAGCATGTTTTTGCAAAGAAGCTGTAATATCTTTGGTGGACACTTGAGGGCAGAGTTGTTTCATATATTGCGTAAACGTCAGGCCTCAAACTCTGACCTGTTTCTGTCATGCTGTCAATGTCATGCTTGTCATTGCAATGAAATATTAGTTTTCTATTCACTATTAATCAATATATTTGACAGTAATCCTTGGATCTAAAACATGGCTCATCTGGAGACTTCAGGTCCTATTTCTTTCTCTCGTGTTTAAAATGTTACTGTAAATGAAATACAAAGCTGATTAACAGGTGGCAAACACAAAAGAGCTCTGAGTATAAATCCAATACTGGTCACATAAATCCTGTTCTCTGTACTGATTGAGGCCATTAAAGTATTTTAATTCTATGTTGATAACTGGATAAAAGAAGTACTTAATGAGTTACACACAAGAAGAAGTTTGATGGAAAGAGATTATTTACTGTGAGCCAAATGTTTTTTTCCCTTTCTCCTAAGGTCTTTGTCAATGACTGGCAGGCTTACCCAACTTCTTGGCAACAGCAGAGTCCTTCTTTTCATCCACCAGGCCAAATCCAATGTCCTCATCATCCAGATCGTCCAGGACTTGGGCTGCAAGCTGGACAGAGAATCATAAAGACAGAGAAAGAGAGGGGTGGGGGAGTTGGAACAAGTGTGGAAGGGGAATGAGGGAGATAAAGACGAAGCTGTGTTTAGTATCATATGATCGCTGATTCAATCTCTGACTGATCTTTGTTCACTCGTCTCCTTCGTGACGGACGTTTCCTAAAATCAGAACTCCATTTAAAGTAAAAAAAAAAAAAAAAAAAACATTTAACACAAGTAAACCATTGACATTTCATCTCAATTTTCAAGGCCTTAGAAGCGAAAGCTTTGGATTGCTACCTTGCACTTTCTAAATCGGAGTGAAACCAAAGCCAACAATTGACAGCCCTCAGAGCCGGCATGAGCATGGATAGCAGGGTTTCCAGAAGAACAAGAGGGGCAGAACTTGATCCAAATATGTCGAGGAGAAGAGATGCTGCAACAGGTGTGATGGAAAAAAAGGGAGGAGCTCATACTTTATAAATGTAAAGCCACTGCATACATGCGCATACATATTTACACATAATGTAAATATACAGCTTTGAACATACACCAGAATTCTCATCTGTTTCTATCTGCACACTAATAAACTGAATTTGTCATAATTGTATACAAATACACACTACAGGTTTTCATTTCTTTATGCTAATGACTAGTTCTTTAAATGCAAAGCTACACTTTGCATGAATTAAATTAAAAGCATCATGTAGCAGTTTGCGAAGCAGCATTGCAAAGTGGACACCATTCATAAGCGACCAAATTCCCCAAGGCACCAGCACAAATACCTTGTATAATATGGTATACTGTGTGCCATGGTTTAGTTTAGTATGTGCTATGTTTCTCTTCACAGCCAGGCTTTAATGCCATCCATTCTTTTGGGCCTACGGAGTCCAGACACATTACCTCATGATTGGACACAGCGCCAGTTTTTCTCTAATCTGGTTAGGGACGTTAGCCTATTTGCCTTGCAACACTAGAGCAAGATAATCACCATGTAACAGCTAAAGGGAAACGTTTCATTCAGGGATAATGCTTCTCTTACTTTGATGGGTAAGTTCTCCCAAATCAGAAAGAAAAACACATATGGAAGGAATAGTTCAGTATTTTGGGAAATGTCGTAAAAAATAACAATCGACCTTAATCTTATCTGTATGTTACAAATGACATTACACAGAAGCCAGTTAGCTTAATACCTGAAGTTTTGTAATCACCTCAGGCAAGAAACACCACAACACACCAATTTTGGACGTAGATGTAATGTGTTAATCAATGAGGTTATTTATCTCTGATGACTGGTGTCAATCTGTCTATTCATGTTTTTTGCAGAGAAGCAAATGAGTGCATTTACTAAAATGTCAAATTATTGTGCTAAGATATCTGTTCTTGTGACTTGTCTTCCCTCACAATACAGTTGAAGTAAACACAAGTTAAATTGTGAGCTGTCCTGTTGCCGTCAACTATTATCTGGACTAATTACTGAGTGGACTTTAAATTAATTAAATTGTTCCCCAAATTAAATACCATTTACTTCCACTGTACTGCAGGAGTTTCAGAGAACCAAACTGGTTTAAAGTATGATTTTCGATGATTTGGGTGAAGTGACCCTTCAAGATAACTGATTGCTGCATTGATAAATGCATGAATGGATGGGGAGATGGATGGATGAAACATGTTAAAGTTTAATTAATAGATTAGATGGAAGCTTTTTCTTTTTCAAACAACTATTTCAAACAACAATTTCATAAACGTAAAGTCAAACTGATACAGCACAAAGTTGCATTATTGCTGGATTTCATTTGACCTGTCGATTTGTGTAAGTTCATCTGTTTTTAAAAACTAAACTGCAGTCCAGGAGTGGAAGAGAACAATCAGCAGATACTGCAGTGGCAAAGGGATCTGTGGTTGGCAGCCCAGCTTTACATACACAAAAGGCAGACCTTAACATACCTGAAAGATATTTGCTGCTTGACTTGTGATCAACTGCAAGAAGAGGTAACGCTTTAGGGCAAAGCACAATAGTCACAGCCTCCAGGTTTACAACAAATCGGAGTGGCCTTCATAGGAGACAAAATAGGTCCAAACTTTAACACTGGGATTGGATGATTAAAGCTCTTTTCACACAGAACTATAATTACCTGAGGACCTCATGTTATTGAGCCAAATCCAACTGGTTTGCTGTAATCCAATACATGAAAACCCCAGCACACAGTACAGGACAAATGTCATCAAACTAAATTTAAAACAACCTCCCATTACAACCGTTTTTTCCATTATTAAAAGGGTAGTAATGTTTAATTTTTACTTCTATCCATTAACCATGAGTGAGGTCCTGAGGTAATGTTAGCTGAATGTGAACAGGGCTTAACATAAGAAATCAAACAACTTGAATCATTTTGGCATAGTGTGTATCACTTGTAAGAATGTACAGTATACACATTTATGCAATTAATGAACTGAACTTTGCTCGTTTTAAATGACATTGCATATAATTGGAAAGTTGAAGTTCATCAAAAATTATTTCTTAAATTTATGCTTATTTCTTAAATTATTTAAATTTGACCCTCTACTTATTAACACAGGGCGAGGCCATGTTAGTAACACTGAGGTATTTATATGAAGGCTGCAAACGTGGGTGCTTGTGGTCAGATGTAAAGCAAAGGAAGAAGTCTTGCAGCTATATAAGGGCATGTGAGAAAGCATGTTGAGGAGCAGGAAAGAAGACAGAGATCTGTTACATGCAGAAATGGGTGTGGAAAAGGGAGTGGAGAAGCAAGACAGGGCTGATGAATGGCAGAGGACATCTGACCCTTCCTGACATCCATCACTTCCTCTAATTGCACCTCTCATTTTTGGTCTGTCACTCTTTCTCCATGATATTTTGTCACAACTTAGTCTCCTAACACCCGTTCACCCTTTACTCATTTGTTTCCTCGCTATAACCAGACCCCATGAAGTCTGACTGCAGCAGTGGAGTGGAGTGGGGTGGGGTGGGGCAGAATTGGTGGTGTAGTCACTTTGCTTGGCTCCGTCTGTCAATGCCCAGTCACCATCAGCTTGTCACCTGACACAAGACGAGGGCAGAGTGCCATGGTGAGTTGTCAAAAACGTGCTCTGGGTCACCACTGCATTTGGCTGAGGCACCAAATGATGAGCAAGGAATAGGGTGGCAGATTCGCAGTGCAGTCGAGGGCTCAGATTTCTTGTAACATAGCTGCACAAATGCTTACTTTACACTGCTCCATGAGGGTTAGTCTATGTGTTGGTTTTAAATGCACTTGACTCACAAATGTTATTGCAACTGAGTCGGCGTCTATAATGTTTTAAAACCAACAGCCACTGATTTGTTCTCACTTTGCAGCATCGGTTGGACTTGAACCAAAACTTGACTGAAAGTCTGTTTTTGGCAAATCAAAGGGCTTGAGCAGCACAGAATCACTGAAAAGTTTCATTGCTTCGTTGCAAAAGACAATAACCATAGTCAGTTTGAACTGGAAAAAATGACTTCACATTTACATTGATCAGTCACATCATTAAAACCACAGACAGATGAATTTCATCAAATGTAAAATGTTTTGTAAGGAAATTTATAGTCCTGTTAGGACTATATGGTCTTGGATGTTACTTTGACACATAGCTCATACCTAAACCTTTTTTTCAGACAAAACACATATCACCATAGCAATGGCACCCAGCAATTCCAGCAGTAGACCCCATCAGCTCCAGCACTGCTAAGAAATGTCCCCATGAACATGACAAAGAGCTCAAGTTGTGGACCCAGGATCCAAAGGATCTGTTACCAGTATCCCACTTCAAGACACCATAGGACACCCCTGGGAACCAATGTCTATGTCCTAATAGGTCAGAGCTGTTTGGCTTTAACAGAGAAGATTGAAACAGTATTAAGTAGGTAGTTTTAAAGCTATGACTGGTCCTAAATGATGTACAACTGAAGCACAACCCAAGCCAATGCTCAGTTTCAAATGCCATAAGATCAAAAAGTTTCAAATCTTGGGATTCTTGGTGATTCATTTTAATGGCAACAAAAGGCAACTTTTCATTTCTATCCCAAATACATAACCATTTTGGTGTATCATCAAGTATCATCACATTTGTGGCTTTTGTGACCAGGTTCAGGAAATTTAACTGCAAATGTTCAAAAGATGTTTTGATTGAGCATCTGTTTAAAGATGCAAAACACTCAGCTCTCTACTGGTTAAAAGCCTGAGGGGACAGCGTTTGTATTTGCTGTTTGATCAGGCTGGCGATCAATGATTCCTTCAGCGTGTGCCAAGATTTCTCTCAACCTCGATCTGTCACAAGAAATTATTTCAAGATATCTTCATTTTAATGCTGCAAAGTTCAAATATGGAAAAAAAACAAACCCTCTTGAACAAAAAAGAAATAATACATTAAACCTGTAATGACAGTCATTTGCATGCCATCTATTTAGCATGCATCACAGCTATCCAAATGACTACAGCCTCTGTGTGGTGTATCTGCTTACTTTTCTTCCTTATCAGCTACAGTCGGAGCTCAGCATTTGGGAAATCAGCGGTAAATGAAAGATAACAATAAAGGAAAATACAACACTAAAAATTAAAACTTCTGACTTGGTTTTCCATTCTGTGTAAACCATATTCCATCAAAAAAATTCACTACCTGACACAAGTAGGATCATTTTTGTTTTTCAAAAGGGCTAATTACAGTATTCATCTCTGCCATCTGGTCTAAATCTAAGTCTTTTTGTTCAGTTGTCTTCACGTAGGCCTTGCGTCTTCTTTAAGTGAACTACAGAGCAACTGATGAGTCATATGTTTGTACATGTGTGTCAACAGATGACGTAAGTCACTCAGTGAGGACCCAAGGGACACATACATACACTCAAGACTGTTGTAGCACTCACATTACATATCATGTATACTTTATATTGCTTTATATAGGTATTTTCAGTGAGGTTTTATTCTAAAAAAAAGTCAAATATTTTTAAAGCAGCAGATTGTTTTAAACACACTGAATCCTTCTGCAGAAGACAATTTGATTTGAATAGAATGGAAATGCCATTGTCCAAGTGTTTTGGTACATGTCAAAGTTACATCACATAAATGACAGGACCCAAGGTTTCTCATTCTTTAGTGGTCCTGTTTTAATCTTCCTGTGTCCACTATAGATGTTTGTGGTGATGGATCAGGGTCAGCATGGGCCTCCAGTAACATTTCTGTTGGGTCAGACCACACAGGCCAGCCTTCAAAACCCCACACATATCAATAAGCCTTGGTTACCCATGACTCTGGCACTGGTTCACCTTTGATCTTCACCGTCTAGCCATCACAGTTTTGCTTTTGTCAAAGTTGATCTGATTTTTTTTAATATTGGTGCTTCCAACATCAACTTTGAGGACCAAATGTTGACATATCCCACCCACTGACAGGTGCATTGTAACCAGTCAATCAAAGCAATCACTGCACCTGTCAGTGGTTGTAATATTATGGCTGATCAGTGCATAGTTCTGCTCATACTGGAATAAAAAAAGCAGAAGTCTAAGATAAGAAAATCATCAAAAAACATCCAACCCCAAGCGTACTAACGGTATAAATGTGTGCAATTTGTAATAAAAATTCCACAACATGTATTAACATATACAGACTAGTGGATAATATAACAAGAGAGCAGTCCACATCACCATTATCATCTTTCTCAAATTTTCTCCAGCATTCAAAAATAGCCTAATGTATAAAAAAGAAGGAACATTATAAGGATTTCAAAGAAGCGAGACTTCCCATTTTCTTGTGTGAGCAAGTGAGCATCATGGGATCTGTGCAAAATTAGATGTTCAGCCAGCTTTTCCCCCTCGGCCATAGAGTTAAATTAATAATGTCTGCTGTAACACATCAGGACCTGGTTCTACACCAAGCTGTTACATAACACTGATCATAAAAGATTCATGTGTATAAAAGTGTTCAAAACACACACACACACACACTGTGACCCTCTACCAGCTGGTGTAACTGCACTGTATAGAAGCAAGGAGCTCAAATGTCTTTTTAGAGAATAAAAACATCTAACATAGTTTACTATGTTCCCTTTCATAGGGCAACATGGTCTTGTGTGCTTTTAGAAATCTCACAGGCACACAAGCTGATTCACTACACCGACTTGTGAGGCCAGACGTGTCCGAGACCATCTGTGAATGACTCACTTTGACAGCAATAAGCCACATTACAAACATGTCACATAACAACCTCCGCTAATGAACTGAGAGTCCCCTCCTGCATTCGTTGAGCTCATCTCAGTGAGGTACCCTAAATGCCTGCGGCCGCTCAATAGCTACAGTGAACTGTTCCATGGACAAATCACAGTGAACTGACTGAAGTTATTTAGATGTAATTTTATGAGGCATGATCTTTCTAATAATCAATAACTAATCAACAAAGTGTATGAACATAAACATGTATAAATAAAAAAATTAACTGATTTAATTTCAACTGCTTAACTCCTCTGCTATTGTACAGGTTTACTGTCTCACTATATGTCTTACAGTGGCATTTAAAGTCAAATGTCTGCTGTGAAAAAGTCCTGTGGAATAGAGCGACCATTCATTTAAGTTATTATCACAGCTGTTAGACATGAAATTAATTTCCTATTCGTAGAGTATTCCTACTTTGCCAGCAGTCTAGGTTTTTTTCTTCTTGTTATGTTGCTATGTCCATTTCATTACAGCAAATGTGATATCTCAAGTGATTTTTTCCATATTTGGCACAAACATTCAGTCAGACTCAAATATCAACAGAATAGATTTTGGTGACCAAAGCTCAATAGACAATGGTGAGGGTGACATCTCAAAAACCCTTTGAGGGAATCCTTTCAAATTTGGCAAAACCCTTCACTTGGAGGAAATGATCAACTGATTAAAATTTAGTGGCTTTAGGTCAAATGTCACTGGGACCTCACAAAACATGTCTTTGGCCTCTTGAGGAAATTACTAGAAAATTGGACTCAAAAATTGAACTTATCAGATTTTTGGAGTTTGAAGGTTAATGTTTGGCCATAACACTTGAATGTAAGCTCTAACTGGACAGGAAGACATACAACCACGAGGGAGTAATACTAGTTTTCCCATAATCCTCCATTCTACGTTCATTGGCTGGTTTGTGGCTATTGGTGTTCAAATTACTTCTGCAACTAATGCTGATTTTTTTTCTCAAAAAGGTTGCGCAATAAGTCACATTTGGATTAAAATACGATGGATGTTTGTCCGCAGCCGCGAATATCTACAGTTCTAAAACTCATAATTACTCATAGCAATGCTGAGATAGCATTTTTACAGTCATTAGCGTTGTTGTACATTACTATAAATAACAACATGAGTAGTGGAGACGCAGATACAGTTCTGTATGCTCAGTCACACACAGTGACGTAAAGTACTTACAGGTCCATCAGCTCATTCAATGAAGATCTAAGTCTGAGTTTCAGTTTCACAAAATTCACTTTTAAATTTTTCATGATGCTCCTTGATCCCCTGCATTAGTTCTTTGACATTTTTACCTCCTGAATAAGTGATGTGAGGACATGCCCTGATACAAATGCTGGAGGAGGATCGGGGTGGGCTAGTGAACAAACTTATTCATTAAATGTTTACACAACTAAAATGTCTGTGTGAGTGAACACAGTCAGTCATCACTGGGGAGGTGTTGAGGTGGGTGGGTAAAATTAGCATGGCAGTAACATCATATTCTATAATCAACCCTGATGATGTCATGCTGACATCACCTCATAAACTGGGTAGTCTTGAAATATGTGAACATTTAGGAGGCAAAATGGGATCTTTGATGAAGACAACTGGGAAATGTAGGCTCCAGTGCTTTTGTAGCTTGATATCTCAAGCTCTGCTGCCTCAAACTAGATATATCTCATTTTATAATCTCCAACCAAGTTAGAGTGCAGTACCAAATCATTAAAATACCAGTTGAGAACATTTTGGTTATATTTAATTTAGATTACATGATTATACTAACTGGGGTTCAAGGTCTAGATTTTAAGTTTAAGAGTTGAGTATTTAATGAATGAATGAATTAATGTACAGACATTAACATGTGTGCATGCAGTTTGTAACTATAAATAATTGTGAGCCACCCAGTAGATGAGATTTTCTAGGACTGTAATTTGGCCTAATACTGTGACAGATCACAGTATTAGGTAACAGTGTAAATACACTCATACTGCAGAACAGAATTTCATTTGAGAAAACAGGGTTAGTTTATATGAGCCACTCGATTGCAGCCACACTTCAGATCAAGGCCCAGTGGCAACAGCTGCCAGATGGCGCACAAGCAGTGATAATGACATTAGAGTGTTTTAACCAAACTAAATCGCAGATGCGCAAATGCACTCTGTAGAGACTTAATGTAAAATTCACATCCCTATTCATCTGTACACAGGGAATTTTGCTTCCACTATGATAATACTCTGAAATACATTTTTACAAAAGCATAAAAAAACTAGAATTACCACCTTGTGGTTGTATACCTGATACCAACCAGTTACGTTGGAGGTAATTCATAATCAAATACATGAACTACGACCATGACTCTTTGACCACCAAAATTTCAGTCCATCCTCGAGTCCAAGTAAATTTTTATATCAAATTGGAGTGATCCCCTATAGGTGTTTTTTGAGATATCACAGTCTAAAAGCCAGATACATGTTTTGTTTGAGGCCACAGTGACACTGATATTTGACCTTTTGCTGCCAAATTGTAATCTGGTTTTGCTCTAGTCTAAGTCAATGGTTTCACCAAATTTGAAAGGATTTCTTCAAGGTGTTCTTGAGATTTTGCCTTCACAAGCATGGGATAAATGTTCAGACAGATAACCCAAAACTAACTGTTTTTTGCCAGCATGGAGGCCAAACATGAGGTGAGGACCTTGACTTTTCGGACCCAAATATTTTCAATTCATATACAGATTCAAGTAAACATGCAAAACACGAAGACATTTGCTCGAGGCAGTTTTCAGATATCGCATTCACAAGAATGAGACAGATGGACGGACAACCTGAAAACATAATGTTTTCGTCTACAGCTGCCCCACCATGGAGGCACAAAAAAAAAAATATCTAATTTCATGTATCCCAGGAAGTTTAAGAACATTATTCAATTCTCAGAAGAGTTTTTGCACAACAAACCTACTTGAGAGCAGCAGTTCATCACATTTACTGTCCTGAATTTGCAAAAAACAAAATATCCAAGTATCGTATTGTACTTTATATCCTCAAGTCGTATACATTACTTACCACACAGATGCACAGTCATGCCTGTGAATAATGAGAATTTCATTTTGATAGTTTCACAAACGTATATCATATGGTTTCAAGAACAGCTGAGACCACTGAAAAATAAAAGTAGAAACCTAAATAGCGGCCAAAATTATTACTATATTACTATTATTAATCTTCTTCCAACAACAGGTGGGTTTCAACATGGAACAAATCTGATTATCTCCACCCATCAACACCAGTGAAGTGCCATCACAGAATAACACCAAGGACACTTTCTCTAAACATAACCCCACTGACATTTAATGACATCACATGTGACAAATTAGTTCTTAATATAGTTGCCACATTCACACTTTCTCTTCATGGAGGGAAATGTAAAGAAGGAACCCCATTCATCTCCGCTTCGGCTTCTTCTAATGATGCTGAAGTACATGACTGAGGAGGACAGGGAGCTCTTTGTGAAGTGGAAACTAATCTGAAGTTCATAAGGTAAAGAGGCCATGGGGACTCTGCCCGACCCAACATAACTTGAGGTAATGAGATCTTATCCTTCTACTTATACGTTCTGGATGCAATGGTGTTGATGTCTGCATCTTAAAACCAGTCAGTAATAGTTATCTGGCTGCCTGTCAGGTTCACATATCACACATGATGATGTCAACGGTCGACTCAATACTGGTTGACTGGTTTAAAAACAGGATTATTGTCTTAAATCCACGCTTCATAATTGTAAATATTGTAAAGTTTAGCATTTAGAAAATGGAAAGACAATTCGAGATATTGAAGGCTAAAATAAATTAAAATTCAGTGTTTCAGTTGTATTTATAGCGGAGGAACATTTAAAAGTAGCCACAGCATTGAGTGATTGATTAAGCCGACCAGTAATAGCTCATACAATATTAGCCTACCTCTCTCTATCAATACCATCCAGCACCATTAAAAATGTATGCACGGAATTTATTGTGCTGGAGAAAGGAGGAAGGCTGCGATGCTCGGTTTGGATAATGGTTGCCACAGCGACAGTCTGACCTTTTCCCAGATCTCCTCAGTAAATGGACTGAGATTAGAGAAGACAAAGCTACATCTTCCCTCAGACCACAAATATTCACCTGCACATTATGTGTTGACTTCTCTTGTGCGCACCTGTGTCAGGTTTTTTATTAACATAATTTTATGCAACCTGAGAGGGGAAAAAAGCAGCTCTGCTCTTACAATCTTTCAGCCTAACTCTAACCATCTCTCTCTCTTTTTGTCTTTCTGTACCAGCAGTGTCTCACAGCAACTTTAACGATCAATGAATTAAGGCTTATTTTACTGTTCCAGTCAGTGCACTGTTCTGTCTGCTAAATATAAAGTAAATGAAGTCACAACATATTTTGTTTCATGCTGCTGTGATTATTTGCAATAGAAATCTAGTATTTCACAATTTCAGATGCATTTCAACGGGGCTTGAAGTTTACGGCCACATTAGCAGCTGTGTGAGGCTGTAGCAGTCAAGTGAGCAAAATGCTAACAGCAGCATGCTAACAATTAGCATGTAAATAACTTTTATAATTTTTGGTCAAAGCTTAAAAGTGCAGCTTATAATGTGATTAGTGTAAAATCACTTGAAACTCAGAATCATCGTAGGGCAATTCATCACATGGAGTTGACCATGTTTCTACAGTAGCCCAGAATGGACAAACCAAAAACTGTCTCTAGTCTAGAGAAAGCTTTCTGCATCTTTACCTGTCACCTGAAGGCCACCGTAGGTTTCTCTAAACGTTTAGGAGTCCTACATACTGGCTAACATGAACATCAAAGTGATAGTTCAACCAAAGTAAATAATCAATTTTGATTGGTAAAATCTTGACCTTGATGTACCAAATTAAATAGAATTCAGCTTGAATTTCATGGCAGTCTATCTAAAAGCAGTCCTGATGGTGGTGCTAAAGAAAACGTCGAATCAGACTCATGCTCTCATGATACAGACCCACATCGTCCGTCAGAAGTAGTCTTGACTATAAACGGTTTGTGATGATTATCTTTTTGCCATGTTATGTCACCACTGAACAGTTATATGGTGATTTATATATTTATGTTGTTCTCTGATGATTTTGTCTTATTCTTCTTTGGCTTTATAATCAACTTGTCTAGGGGCTGGATTTGAGAGCAACCAGTTTAGCTAAATTTAGCACATTTACACCACAGTGTTTCAGACAGAGTAGTATGGTTCTGGTTTCTGCCGTCTGTTCACACAGTTTACTGGGTGCCATAGCAACAATGTGCGTGTGTATTGGGTCATGTGTTGATATAAAGAGTGTAAGAGCAAGTAAACGAATGCTGCAACCTGAGCTCGGCAGTGATTGATGGGCGAGAGCATTTACTGTATGCCAAAGGTCAGGGGTCAAACCAAAAAAAGGGGGGGTAGGGTGGGGGGTAAGAGAGGAAGAGACAAATGTTCTCAAAATTAGCTGGGGACCTCTTTTTTCCATATTTCAAATGTAATAATTTTAATTTGTTCCACCATGTAGCCTTTATTCATTTAGATGCACGCTTTAGGGTACAATTATTCATTTTTCACCCTGCCTGTTTGTCATTAATCACGTCCCTGGTTGACTTCTGCTCCATAATATTTGGCCTGAGTCATAATGATGGCCGATATTTTTGGCTTCAGTGCTGCAGGTGAGACAGACTTAAAACAGACTCTTCAAGACATATCTATCTCATTTCTCTCTAGATTAGACACCTGTAATTAGTTTTACGGATATTAAATGGAAATGGATAATTACATGGCAAGAGCTATGCTATTTTTCCACTTTCCTCCAGATGACCTCGGACTTTCTCTCCCATCCCTGTCACCTGAAACTTCCCTGCTTGTTTACACACCTGTTCGCAGTTTCCCGGTTTTCCAGCCAGCATTAAAACTGTTTATCTAAGCAAACAAAATAGAGTCAAACCTAATATTCGATTAGCATCAGCTGTTTTATTCAGGCTTCACAATTAATGGCTGGCAGCTTATCTTATATGATCAATGACTTTAACGCTGCATGTTTTTTAGCAACACCACCACAATCAAGAATGAAGAGGAGCCAAGAAAATATGCTGGATTGTTTTTCACAGACTAAGATGAATCAAGATGGGGGGGGTCAAAGGTGATGTGCAGGACATATTTCAGGGGTGACAGGGAAACTGTCAACCACCGTGCAACCTCTTTCAGTGGAAAATGCTGAGTTTGTCATTGATGTGCGTCATGGTGTCGCTAACTTGCACGTTTGTGCATCCATACCAGGATTTGTTTTCAGGTAAAGAACACCAGGAGGTTTAAGCTACTTGTCTTAGCTGTCAGGATTTATGTCATGTCAGCATTTTAGACCATTACAGCACTCAGAGCCACCACTGTTCATACAATGCTAGCTAGTGAACTAACACAAATTGGGACTACTCCAAAATCTTTGGCATTTTTGTTGCCAAGTACCTTAAATATAAAAACTCTTGATGATCTTGTGATACTATACTAGCCCATAAAATACTGATATCCAGTCTAGAGAACACAGCAATAATACGACCTCTGTATCATCAAGATTTTTTGTCCACATTTACATGTTGGATCTTAAAGAGGAAGACTATGTATCTTCTGGTGTGGCTGCACCAGTGAGACAGGAAGAATATTGATATTGATTTTGCTGTAATGAACGAAGGCTGTTATGGGTTGAATAAAAGTATAAACAGAGGCATATGTAGAAAAAGAAATCTTATCACACATGTATGGTCCAAGTGCTGAAGAAAGTAGTTAAGATTTAATTCCCTGAGCTCTGTACTTAAATAATTCATGCTCCCTGATTCATAGGTGGTAATGACCTGCTATTTTAAGCATCTCCGTCTGAGCACCTTGAGCTTGAGCGTTTCTTCACTGATTGGCTGAACGGTCACAACTGGCAGGAAGTCAGTGACAAAGTAACAGGCCAGCAGGGACCTGCTCCAGTAAGCATTTCTTTCTCTGGCCAAAAAGCACAACTTGGCTGCATTGAGAGGAAATTGATCAGATCCAATGACATGTGTGTGTAAATAATGGTTTAGGACTTCAGCCCTGTGCTCAATTGGGGAATGCAGTAATACAAAACAGAACAGTGTGTGTTGCCCAAAAGAGAGAGAGAGAGAGCTGATAGAGCAGAGGGAGCAGTAGTCGAGGTGAGATATGGCCCTAAACTCTCTAGCTGCCCCTGGAGGGCATCAGCCTCTTGCTAAGCATGCAGCACTGTCCTGGGCTATTTACAGAGGTGACTTATGCCGGCTAGTGTAAGGTACACTCTTCCTCTGTAAGAAGACACTGCCGCTCTGACAGGCAGTGGATTGGTGTGGTGAATACACTGGCTGACAGTGGGGCCCAGGTGCATCCACTGTGGGAAGACAAGTAAAGAGTCCTGTTTACTTTTTTTTTATCCTATAAAAGTTTTGATAAGATGCAGAGTGCATTTCTTACTGGTGACTGATGAGCAGCATCTAGGGTGACGAAGAATAAGTGCTTGGCTCAAAAGCACCTCAGCAATTGTTGCTGAAAGAGGAAAAATTAATTTTCTTGTCCCCAGTGTGATTTCACCATCGACTGGCTTCTTCTCTATTGACTGGAGTTCCTGGTTAACTGTAAATATGATGCTTTTGTGTACAATGTCAGTTTAGTGGAGTAATATGACACGTGACAACTGCAAGAGGAAACATGACCAACCACAACACTGACACCACTGATAGGTGAAGTCAGTAACATCCATATTCTTGTTACACTGCAATGTTCTGCTGGGAAAACCTCAGGACTTATCATTCATGTGGTTACCTGGAAATATATAACCTAGTTACACATAAGACCAAACACACTCTTCCATGGCTGTGGCACTGTCTGACCTAGCGTCCAAATAGATCCCACATCTGTCAGATGTGGTGGGACAAGTCCCCACCCCACAAGTCATTGGAACCAAAGACTCTGCTGCCAATGCCCTGGTCCCAGACACCACAAGACACCCCCAAGCTCCCTGTGTCCAAGCGCTGACAGGTCAGAGCTAGTTTAATGATATAAGAGGGATCTCATGATACTATGCAGGTGGTTTTAATGTTGTGGCTGTCTGATATCTGAAACATGTAGGGAACTTGACGAACTGACTATGAGGATAGTAAAAATCTCTGCTGTCACAGAAAGTCACTAATGGATTTGGACTTGTGAGCAATGATTTTTGACTTGGTCTGAAGGGGTGGGTCGGTGTACCTGAAAGTGGAGGAACATCATTTGACTACGCTCTGACATTTTCATTAATGGGAGAACTCAAACTGCTTGTAAGCAGTAGCTAGGTGAACCATGCTAACCTAAGTATCTTAATGAAGTGAAGAGCTGGGGGAATGTTTCAGTTAAACTAGTGTCTGAAAAATTATTTCTTGGTGTGATTTCAAACAAACTATGCACAATAACATGTCTCCTAAAAGAAACTGTTATTTTGATAAATTCACAAGGAGTGAAGTGATACTTTTCCCAGCTGTGCCTGGATCTCTTGGAGGTGTTGGGGCTGGGATGGTGGGCACACAAAGTGTAAGATTTCGTCCAGAAATCACTTACTATTGTTTTTATCAATGAAGTTGATGAAAAAAGGAGGGTAGTTCATGTATAGTGTAGCACCATGCATGAACCACTTGACATTCAGCTCCCTCCATCTTGTACTTCCTGACCCCACGTTCTGCACCGTGCCTCCTTCAAGTCAGGATCAATCCAGACACACTTGGCAAAATGCCACACCCGCAGGGACCATGTAGTCCTCAACTCAACCTGCACGTGCTCTGTTTGCCTCCCTCCTCATCTGTAAACAGCTGTAATCCTTCTTGTCTTAAAAGCTTACGTGCAAAAGCCACAACTGCATCCAGGAAACTTCAAACTGGAGCCAGATTCTCTGAGTGAAACGTACCCTTCCAATCCCTTTTCCCACTATGACCCTTCCCCTACATGGATCCATCCAATGTCATGCTTTGGCGGAGACCCACCTCCAAAGCCAGCTCCTCTATCTGTAACTGCTTCATGGCACTGCGGTTCCCGTTCACATTTTTGTGGTAGTAGATCACCATCACATCGTACTTCTTCATGATGGCCTTGTAGTTCTTGGCGGTGAGGGAATGGACACGGTCTTTGCCATCATACTCAGGGATCTGCAAGCCTTTCTCCCCCCAGGACAGGGCTCCCAAAGAGAGGAAGACCCCCAAAAACACCCAGCCCCACTTCATGGCTATTGTCACCTGGTGGTCACAAGCCTCTTCTCAGAGCCTTAACACCTTACGTGGGGTAGAAGAGGAAAAAATGCACTTGTGAGTTTTAATATTGTCCCTAACTCAAGTTGATGTCAAATAGGGAGAGTTAGGAACAAAGTCCGCTTCCTGTCCCCACCGGCTAGAGAAGAGCAGGTCTGCCAGTGACACCCGCCCTTTAAAGCAGAGCTACACGTGGTTTTTGCTGGTGCCACTGCCCACAGAAAGGGGTGGAGCCCATTTTATGGGGGCAAAAAATTGGTATGTGAGTAGGCAAGACATTGATCCCACTAGTCCAAGAGCCATGATGAAGGGGCCTGCCAAAAAAGCAGGGCACGCACAGAAAGGGGGTGGGCAGTGGGAGGCGTGGGGGTCAGAAAAATAGCAAACGGGTGGTAACACGGGAGGAGCTGTGCTTAGGTCACACGGCCACCTGTTTGAAGCGGCGGCTATGAAAAGGGACAGTGTTTGTGTCGGGTGTTTGGAGAGTTACAGAAACCAGCTCAGTGTCTTGGAGGACTAAAGGAACGAATGGATAGATGGATGGATGGATGGATGGATGGATGGATAGACACTGAGAGCTTGAGGAAAGAAGAGCTGCCGTCCAAGATGCCATTCCCATATTAAGTTTTGCAGTGGAGCTGGACTCTCGCTAAAAATAAGGCCTCAGCAAAACAACACTGTGGACAAGATGGCGTCCATGGAGTCAACATAGAGGGTCAGGGCGTACATGTTGTCTGTGATCACAGATGGACAGAATACACACACACTTGTTATTTCTGTTTCCTATAGCAGTTGGTGTAAATAAAACAAAACAACATAACCATTGTTCAGACTGAAGCTTAATTCTTCAGCAAAGTAGTAATTTCACCAACAAAAACACCTGCTCAACACACTATATTTTCCTGGAAGTTTTGGTTTTCATGAGTTCACTCAACAGTTTTAGAAAAAACACTTTTTGGGCATTATTTTTCATTTTTATTATTGACTCTGCATTTCACATTCATTTTTCATAATTTAATCGATTAAGCTACAAAAAAACGTAATATTTGTATCTTATTGTAGTTGTGTGACGAACATACAGATGCAGCCACTTACGGACACTTTAACACAACTATGACAATAATAAAAGAGGGAGGTTTAAGGAGTTTTGGCTTGAGAAACAAACCTTTTTGATATAATAAGTTTAGATCCACGCCACCTGCATATTCATAAGCCATCAACCAAGTCACAGGCTCAGCAACATTGTCATAAGATAATCAGACCTGATGTGAGTGGAGAAAAGAGACAGAAACATGGACAGAAACAAGATGTAAGCAGAGTGAGAGACTCAGAGACCGTGTGATATCATGGTGGTTATTAGTTTACAAAGAGAAAAGGGAGAGGGTGACTATTAATAACAGTGTGTAATATGATCTGCTCAATCCTCGCTCTGCCAGCACAAGGGGGGGTCAAATGGTGCATGTGCCTGTTTAGATGCCAGAGTCTGTGAGTATGAAGTGTGTAAATATTATTGACTGTGGGAGGCTGATAAATTGAGCAGTGGTGTGTTAATATTCATGAACTTACTCAGTGTGACAATTCAGGTCATTTACTCACATTTAACAGGGATTCCAGAAATGTAGCACAATGGAAAGACTATAAAGCTTTCAAACAAGTCCACTTGTTGAGGGAGTTTACGTTTGTGATCACCGCAAAATACAGTAAAGCTGCAAATAATAGCCGAGTGGCGAATAGAGGACTGTCTCTTTTATTAGCCGGGGGCAGCAACACATTAACGGAGCGTGTACAGGCTTCGTTAATGTGTATATCAGGTCACCTATGAGTTCAAATCAACAGTTTTACACACTTTAAAGACATTTCCATGAGGGAATCTTGAGACATCACATTCAAAGAGCCAAAAACTTATTTGGTGAAATGTCATTGACAGACAGCTTCCGCCCCACGCTGCTGTACATGCTGTGAATCTGGCCATAGACGACAAGTTTCCACTGATAAATGACAATGAAAGACTTAAAAACATATCAATACCATAGCGCCACGGTACTTCGGTACTTTGCCTTAGAAACGCCTGTCCCAAATAAATGCAGGGTCTGTTGAGTCATTTGGGAAAATAAATGCCCAGGCTGTTATTTAAAGCTTAACGGTAAACTAACTGAATGTGTCTGCCAAGTTTATAGTGATTGCCTCGAAAAAAATCTTGAGATATCATATTCAAGAGGCCAAAAACATGTTTTATGAGGTGATATTGAACTTCAAATACCAAATTTTAGTCAGTTCAGCCTTGCTTCCAAGTGAATGTTTGTGCCAAGTTTGAGAGGATTCCCTCATGATGTCCCTGAGATCACATTCATGAGCAAAAAACCTGTTTTGTGAGGTCACAGTGATCTTTGACCTTTGTCCACCAGATTCTAATCAGGTAATTTATGAGTAAACATAAACATCTGTATCAAATCTGAAAACATGTCAAGGAAATCTTGAGATTGACATTCAAGAGACTCAAAACATGTTTTGTGAAGTCTCAATAACCTTTGACCATTGGCCACCAAATTCAAATCAATGACAAATGACAATTTCTACCAGTGTTGAGACGATTTCCCTCGTTGCAGTCTGTAGATATCACATTCAAAATTCCAATAATATGTTTTGTGAGGTCACAGTGCTCTTTGACCTGTGAACCACCAAAATTAGATCAGGTCATCAATGAGTATAAATCAACATTTTTACAAAGTTTAAAGACATTTTCATCACATTCAAAGAGCCAAAAACATGTTTGGTGAAATCTCATTGACCTTTGACCATCAAATGATCTATTTATCCTATCGTATCTATCTATCAATCATTCTCTAAGTCCAAGTTAACATGTGTCCCAAATTTGAAAAGAATGGGACGGACAACCCCCAAAAAAAACTTCAGATGATGAAGACATGACATCAAAGACTAATCACATATTAGCCTTCTTTAGGTTCCATATCTATTTCTTTATAAACAATACAATAGTACAGAATATGACTATAATTCAACAATGTGACCACAAATGAGAAAAATGCAGTCAGATGCCTCCACTCAGGGCACAATGGATGGGGAGGGCGGTGGGTCACTGAGAGGTTTGATGAGAATGAAAATGATGCGACTCGTGCTGCGTACGTCACGGTCATCAGAAATCAAGACATGTTAATGTTCACCCTTCATTTCAGCCATGGGAGAAGAAAATTACAGCGAGGATTAAATATTCTTTGTTGATTCTTGGGAACCAACGTGACAAAGGGATGAAATAAAGAGTGAATAAGAGAAGGTGACATCCTTTCTGGTTCCAGTGTTGATCGTCAGGGGTTTTAGGTTTAAGGTGTTTTGTTTATTCAGCCTCTTCAGACAGTGTGGGATCTGTGTGTGTGACCCAACTGTTGCACATCGGAGGCGAACAGCTCCCTCCTCTGGTAGTTACACTCTCAGATCAACCCTGACCACACATCTCCTCCTCTCCTTCTCGTTCCTCTTCCATTTTTGCCTCTTTTCTCTTTTCAAAACCGACTCAAGCTGAGATGAGTAACGACGAGCTACCGGCTGCAGCCGCCGTCCGTTTGTGCCCGAGGCTGTTGCTACGGCAACCGTGAGGTCGACTCAAGCGGCGGCTCGAGCTTTTGTCAAGACGACGGGAGCACAACAGCAGGGCAACCACTGTGAAGGTGTCTCATGTAGAGGGATGTGATGAGGAGAAATTGAAGCAAATAAAGTCGATCATTCAATTCCACTTCATTTTATTTTTAAAAGATTCATGACACTTTTTGAATCTTTGCAAATAGTTTCTATCCAAAACATAATACTCCATGACCCTCAATTTTTTTTCCCCAGTAATGACTGAATCTGGTCGTGGCTGCAGATGGATGACCTGCGGCAGGGCGATGAAAGGCCTCTCCGTATTGTGCGTCACCTCTTCCACCACGGCAGAGGGTGAGAAAGTGACACGCCTGAGTTGGGGCGCTAATGAGATCTTAAGGCTCTATCACTGGGAGGAGGAGTCGGGAGGTGTAAGTGGGGAGAGAAAAGAAAATAGAGAGACAGAGAGAGAAAATTACAAGAGTATGAGGATGGAGACGAAAGAAAAAACCATAAAGAAAGAAAAAAAAAAAAGGAGCAACGGCACACAGGAAGAAGACGCAGAGAGAAATTAGGTGATAATTAACGTGGATAATAAGTGAAGTATAATTACACTCAGAAAAGAGCTGACGATGACAAACATGACAATTTATTTTTCCTATAACAAAGCAGTGGTTCGCTGTGGTGCATCATGGGAACGGTAGTTTTAATCTGCAATTCAACCACATCGCTGGAAATCAAGTCGGGATCCTGCAATGGACAAAAGATTTATGAGAATAATATATTTTTATTTGTGTAATTATCTCTGTACATTATTTATGGCTAAAATAAAATAAATGAATAAACACAAAATAGCAGCAGACACAAGTGGCAAAATATAAAAACAGCAATTAATGTGAAAATTTATGGAAAAGGCAGAAATGTTTCAACCCTTTCCTGCCAACTGTATCAAATAATAAATATAATAAAATAAAATAAATGTGAAATTATATAGATACAGATTTTTTGTGTAATGTGTGAGGTTTATAAACATCACCCTTAATTGCCAACTGTATCAAATAATAAATAAAATAAAATACAAATCATATAATAAAATATTATGAAATTACACAGATATAGCATTTTTTGTAATTTGTTAGAAGGTTTAATATATTAAAAATTTATCAAAATATTAAATTTTCTGCCTGTTATTTGATGTCAGGCATTAAACGGTTAAGTAATGTATTTATTTATTTAAAATATTTGAGCATTAGCTACAAAGAAAGACTCTGAAGTGATTTTATCTGCATAATGACGTTATAATTTACCAGTATTTTATTCTTTTTTTTTATTCGTTCTCCCTGTGGTACCAGTCAACACAAACTCATAAATATTGTTGATTAAAATAAAAATATCTGTTAGTTTTTAACCATCGACCTGTTGCATCAACATACGTCATCAGAGCCGAACAGCAGTTCAACCAGTCTGACTAATCTGACCCGAGTCACAAGCTCACACACCATCACCTCCCACTACGACCAGTCTGGGCCTGGTGAACGCTCCCCCACCCACGGCCCGTATGCTCTCAAACACATCGACGCACAATGAAATTAGTCAGACGGTAAATGTGGAAACATACATAAAAGAATATTCAAACAAACACACGTCTCTGTATTTCTCGCGGTGAAGTGGTGGGTTGACACTCTGGTGTCCAAGCAACCGGAGACAACAGAAAGAGTGTGTTTCTCCTGCAGAGTGAGAGACACACATTTAATATCTTTGGTGTGCTTTTTTTTTTTTTTTTTTTCTCCTCTTGACATTAAATGACCAAATCTCTGCAGATATGATTCCTCCAGTTCAAACATCTTCATCAGTCGAGACATTGTCACTTCAACCGTCTTCAGCTGTTAAATTTTAAACCAGATCATATTTATTAGGGGTGCAACGATACGTGTATCTGTATTGAACCGTTCAATCCAGTGGTCTCAGCAACGCTATGAACCAAACAATAAACAATATTATATTTACTCTGTGTTGAAAGCTCAGTGGATCTGCGCTTGACTTCTCCGCCTTTAAGCTGCATCGTCGAGCGCAGATCCACTAAACACTAAACCTTCCAGGAACGAGCAGAGAGGGAGCGAGAGAACAGAACCGTTTGTTTGTTTTTAACGTTTCGTGTTGGAAAAAATAAATAAAATATAATCTGTAGCAGCCAGTGTTGATTCTGTGGAGGCCGCCACACATTGATCATTATATGTGAAACCATGTGACCATTGAGTTGAAAGAAATGTTGGTAATTTCAATAAACTACAAGTTAAAAGTTAAAAAAATATCTCTTCTTTTGTATCGAAAAAATATCAAACTGTGAATTTAGTGTATTTAGTTTTATTTTATCCAGATATTTACGGTAAAACAATGAAGGTATTAAACATTATCAAACCAGTGTATCAGTATAAAGCAGATTAACTGGAAAAAAAACAAAAAACTTTAAAAAAGCAAAAGCATTAAAATAAATCACATCATGAACGAACACATTTTACCCATTTCCATTTTTTTTATTTCATTTCATTAATTAATTTTTTCCAAAACAGCTTTAGTAAAAAAAAAAAAAAAAAAGAAAAAAAAAAAATAACCAAATGTTTTATTCTTTTTTTTTTTTTTTTTTTTACTTTGTTGCTTGGTTACTGGTTTATTCATATAAAAAGAAATAAAATATATTAGTAATACAATTATTTAATCTGCTGAGCTGATCTGCAAGTTTGCTTGTTGGTTTTCCAGTGGCCTTGTAGTGTTTGTTGATCTATTAGTGGATTAAAGCATCGACATTCACAACATTTCCCACTGGGTTTCTTTCTTTTTTTAGCTTCACCCATAAAATCTCCCAGTCACTCATCACCTACATCAGACCCTCGGGCGACGGGAGATTTACATTAACTACGACTATTTGGTGAGTCTGTGGATTCAATGTGAACAGTGAAATATCATTAAGCGCTACGCGTTACCAGGGACGTTTTATTCACCGTTTGACGGCACGTTTTGCCCGAAGCGAGTTCATTTCTGACGCATCACAGAACAGGAAGAGCATTTAGTCCAGAAATGTCAATATGAAGATCGTCTTTGACAGTTGGAGGCTGATGACTGGAGGATGACATGTTGCTTGGTAACAGAAAACCTGACAGACTGACTGATGGAGCTGCAGACTCAAACAGTTGGTGTGTGTAGGACGAGACTACGTGTTACAGTAAGTGTGTGTGTGTGCTGAGGATAAGGATACAGGTGTAGATGTGAGCGGTTGGATTTAATATGGTGGAGGCCCTGATGGTCAAAACAATGATCATTTATAAAAATCAAAACATCTTGGCTGGACGATATTGTCAATATTTGTTTTTATGAAATGTGACCAGTGGGCCTCCATCAGTCACAATGATTTGGTTCCAAACTTATATCATGATTAATTCAAATGATTATTCAGTGACTTTAACTTGAAGCAAATTGAATTTACTGCAAATAACAAAAACAGTGAATATATAAAATAATAAATACAAATAAATAACATCACTGATGTCGTGTTATTCCTGTCAGGAAAACAGGAAAACAGGAGGAAACAGTTTGATCTTTTCCAAGGAAGGTCGCTGGTTGGTTGTTTCAGTCCGCGATGTCTCCATGATCACAGCTCACTCTCTTATCAAACCACATTCCTACTCTACTTTGATGACATCTCACTATTACAACATGTTTTTTTCTTTTTATGATCAAGCAATGCATAGTAGCAAAAGACATGGTTACATTTTCTATCAAATGATTGAACACTGCATAATATAGAATAAAATACAGGTAGATTTTCCACACAATTCCAGTATCTTCAAAACGTAAGTAAAATACTAAATTAAAATACAAACATATTCTTTAAATTACAAAACAAATAATGCTTATAGCTAACACCTGGCATTGCTAACATTTAGCATCTCTAATGCTTAATGTTGCTAATGTTAGCCATGCTAAACATTAGTGATGCTTAGCATCAGGAACACTTAGCACCTTTAACACTTAGCATCTTTAATACTTCGCATTGTTAACATTCAGCATTGCTAACATTAGGATCACTAACATTTAGCATCGGTAACATTTAGCATTGCTAATTCTTAGCATCTCTAATGCTTAACATTTCCAACATTTAGCGTAACACTTGTCTAAAGTTTGTACGAAACACTTAAAACCTGCCGAAATAGCAGTAGAGCGTGTCATCTGGGACACAACCAATACGAGTCACACAAAAATACTAATAATCATTTTGTTTCAATTAGTTTGTTTTTGTAATCTTACCACACGTACAGCGTTTAACCTGATTATAATCAGTTTTGTTGTTCAAGCAGAAGATGTGCCACAGAAAACAGTTATGAGCTGATGCTCACTGACAGTAACGTAAAGTAATGAAGCAGTTTTATTGAGTCGTAAACAGTTATGTGATGGCGTTCAGCATCCAACACACAGATTACCGACCTGCGAGAGCAGTTTTCATACTTTCCCCCAGCGTCACGTCACCATCTGAGAAGCACTAAAGTGTTTGTATTGCATGTGAAATAACTGAGGAAATTAACTTTTAGTTCAGACCTCTCATGCGTAATGGACCTCGCTGTCACCACTTCCTTTTCAAGCCTTAAAAACAAGTGGAACATCTCACCCTTTTTAACCCTGACATGGCTACAAAACACAGCAGCCATATCGAGTTGCGACCAACGAGCTGTGATCGATACCTCTGCCGGTTTCTGAGCGACACCTAATGTGACAACCCTCTTAGGCTGTAATTGGAAATAGTAATTGTGCCCCTGGCTAACAGGCCTTGTGGGGATGGTATAATTAAGAAACTGCTGGTAATGGACGCTGGTTATCACTGTATCGATGTCTATAACCCAGACTCAACCTGACGTTGGACTGGTGGCAGCAGAGACATAAAATAACACATCTCTCTGTCTAAAACAGTTTGTTCTTACAGATTATTTGTATTAAATAAATTAGTGCAAAAAAAAAAAAAAGAAGACAAAGACATAGGTTGTTTAGATCTAGTTTATCGGAGGAGAAAGCCCAGAGTGACTCTTACTTTCATATTAATAATTGTCATAGCATGTTACAGTGATGAACCCAATAAAAGTCATTAGGGAACGAACAACAAACATCACATCAAGATACAATCAGGACCAAGAATCTGTCCAACGAGACAGGTTCAACAAATCAAAGCTAACATTCGTTATCTGGCTGCAACAATCACACCGTGTGTCTCATTTCACACACGTCCACACTTAGACTTACTATTTTGAGTGTGTAAGTGTTTGTTCACACTGACCAGTTTGGTAAAACACAGTGAACTGTTAATACCCGGATGGTTTCACTCATCACGGTCAAACAGTTGAGTGTAGAACGATGGACACTTCTCATCCTCAATGACGCCATCTTGGCTACGTAATCTCCACTTCACATGAAACATGGAGCCACACTAACAAACATCAGCACTAGTGAGACTTTGATTATTGATAATTGAAAACAAGGCGGCAGATATGTTGGTGGAGACGATCACAGTTGAAATCGTTGATTAACGTTCTGTCCAGTGATGATTAAAAAGGAGAAGAAGACGTTGAGATTCAACATCATTTTGATAAAGATTTGAGAAAACACTACCCTGTCGAAACTCATGCATTGATGTGTGTGTGTAACATTAGACACTAGACTGAACAAATGACCAGTTATTAACAAAATCTTATATACTGATCCTTTAAATACATAATACAATAAAAGGGAAACTACAGACAAACTCAAGTGAAAGTGACAGCGACAGGTGACGATCAACAAGGTGAAACACTATGACCAGGTCTCTTTTTCTTTTTTCACAATGAACAAACTATTATGAGAATCATGTGATGAAGATAAAAAGATAAAAAAGATCATGTCTCTGAAATCATTAATTAAAATCAAGGGAAATATTTAATGTGAGTGAATAATGTTCAAATAAAAGATGTCGAAGTGTTTATTTCTAATTATCGTTACAGAATCTCCTCGTTATTCTGAACTGCAGCAACAGAATAAAAAAATCAAAACAAAGTGAACAACAGGCAAAGATAAAACAAGTTCTAATGTAACTAATGTAATATGGAGTCTATACTACATGTGTAATGTGTGTGTGTGTGTAAAACAGGAAACCATTAATCACCAGTCACAGAGTCAATGTGAGTGAATCAAAGGTTGTAACATTTATTGACCTTTGACCTCTCAAACAAAGAAAGTGTGGAGGAGGTTGACTGAAGGTTGGAGCCAAATTAATGAAATAAATAAAACAAAACGAGGCCTAACTCATCTCTGTTTAACAAAAATAAAACAGATCCTGACCTTCTCATCTAAAAAATAAAGTAAAAACAGAGACTTCAGTAAAACATACAACGGTGGCTCCAACCTACAACCTAGTGAAGTAGACAGAGCAGCTACATGTGTTAATGTACAGGTTACCCCAGACTAAACTCTCACAACCTCCAACCACCAAACATTAACAACCAACATCAATGAGCTCAAAGAGCTGATCCTGAAGACGATGAGGTGACGTCCTGTTACACTGATTCTTCAGGTTGATATTTGGAAGAAAAAAAAAAACATTTGATGATGAAATAAAAAGATGATGTGAAAGAATCTACCCGACGACGTCTTGTTGTGGTGGTGAATCATCTGGGGACTCGCTGCAGCTCCTCGTTGCTTCTGTTTCCTGAAACAGTAAAACTACGATGAGACGTCGTCTCTTTCTTGTCAGTTACAAACATTTTATCAGACATGAAACAGAATCTCACCTGGTGGAGTGTTTGTCTTCAGTCTGGACCCTCAACTCTCATCTCCCTCAGTCTCACCCTGACTCTGTCTCTGCACTTATGAACTAACATGAGGTTTAAAAAAAATAAAAAACTCTACAATGTAACAGAATAAATATTATTTTCATGTTTGGAGTCAAAGAAATACAAGAAACTACCTTGTATTTCTTTTTTTGGCCCGCCACCACCCCCCCTCTTAGGAGGACAACTTTATTTTTTTTTTTTTGTAATTAAAGTACAATCATTTTACAAAATTTACATGTTACAATCGAATCATAAAAGGCAGCTCTTACAAAAATAAAACTGGAAATACAAACAGACAAAAAAAAAAAAAAAACAGTTTAGCATCAAGATCAAAATAACTGCTGACAAATTATTGACTAAACTGATCTTCACTGGTCACATTTGATACATTCAACTAAAGACCAACGGACCATTGAAGGTCTGTCAACAGTAAATAATGTAGTTTTACTCTAGAACATGTTGTTGTACTTGTCACTGCTGTCACTCAGTACCAATAAATTAAAATGAAGAAAACACACTCAAGTCGAGTGTTTTAGAGTCACCATGTAAACTATCTCCCTCTGTCAGGTTCAACTTCCTCCTGAAGAACAAATGTTTTTCTTCACATAACCTGAAGTCGCAACGAACTGTCAACAACCGACACGTAGACGAGACGCTGACGATTCACAGGGGACAATTACTTCCCCTGCTGGGAGGCCTCCCGATATGTCGCAAGAAAAAAAAACGATAACGTAAAAAACTGCAACGTTATTTCACCTGAACTAAGACCTAAAACTTTACATTTGAAACTTCAGTTGGAATTAAACCTGACAGATGAATCAGACTTTAACAGTCAACACTAGTTTATAGAGGAATTTGAATGGTGATGAGTGAACGCAGCACAATTATACCTGAAGCCAATGTTTCACATTTAAACTGCACTAACACTCAAACTATCTTTCCCTCACTTCACTTTGAAGTTAAACTACATCCTCAACAACCTTCTCACCATCTTCTGTTGGGTCTTCACTCCTGAAATAAACAACTGGAGACAAAGAAAAGAAAAGGAGACAGAGACCAACAGAGACCAAGCAGCAGACTCAACCAGTGAAGAAGTTAAGTTATAAGTGAATTAAAACCAGTTAAATACTGGTGTTGTGGTCGTGAGCTGTTGCTCCAAACAATGGAAAAAAAAACAAAACAAAACAAAAACACACAATTAAAAAGTGACAGTTTCCATTTGACAAACTAAACTTAATGTTGTTGAACCAAAGTGTGACAGAAAAGTATTCTAAGAGTCAAAGAAATACAAGAAACTACCTTGTATTTCTTTTTTTGGCCCGCCACCACCCCCCCTCTTAGGAGGACAACTTTATTTCTAGTTGGAATTAAATTCCAATGATTTTACAATTTACAAAATGTCAAATTCACATGTTTAAGTGAAAACATGAACATAAAACACTAGAACCATCCTGTCTTCTAGTTGTGATGTGTCAGTTTTATCTGGAGTTTGAATCAGAGTTAAACTGATTAAAGTTTGTTCAGTAAAACATCACTGAGACTCTGATCCCTGCTGACGTGTCTGTTACCCAGAATCCACCTCTGAGATCAACGACTTTACACCACCAATGAAAACGCTTCGTTGTCCAATCAGAACCACAGCGTTGGATTGAGACTTTTCGTCGTCTAAACTAAGTTGATTCTGCAGCTTCACCAACTTCATCTCTGCATCGACCGTCAGTCGTTTGAACATGAAACGACCTCACGTCACTGTCACCAGGTCTCACTTCCTCCTGATGTGGTCGATCAACGTTCACTGCTGCTGATGTCACATCTGTGAAGGAAGTCGTTTCCTCGTTCAACACGATTATTTCTACGTATTTAGTGAGACGTGACAGTCGACCGCTGACAAAACAAACTGTTAAAAACGCTACAAAACTATTGTCTCAATTGTTTAAATCAGCAAGTTAATTCACCTGCTGCTGTTGTAGAACAGTAACATCACACCAGTCAGCGGATTCACAAAACCAGATGGATCCAAGTCTAGTTTTGGAAACTGCATCACCAGGCAGACGACTGAGTCCTACATGTCAAACTTTAACTGTTGTAACAATCAGTTTCCTTCGAGCTCAGACTTCACACACAGAGAAGAAGGGGAAGGAGAAAAGCCTTTCCTTCTTCTGTTAGAGTCGACTCAGTTTACCTTGTTCTCTGTTTGTTAAGACCTGACTCAATGAATCCTGATTGTCACTGACTATTATCTGCTCCACATAAACTGAGGAGCTTCTTACACAACCTCATACAGTCATTAACACTGTCAGGTTATTGTGTTTTAGAAGTGTGTGTTTGTCAATCATCTACTGTCACATCTTCACCAACACGTAAAAACAACCAGTGAACCAGGAGAACGACTCACTGAACAGATGAAGCAGCAGCAGCGGTGAACGTTGACAGGACACGTCAGGAGGAAGTGACACCTGCTGACGACGACGTGAGACTGTTTCATCAACAAACCACTGAGGATTAAAACAAAGACAAAGTTCAGGAGAAGAAACAGAATCTGGACCAGTTGGTTTTTGTGCAAAAAACAAAATTATTGGATACAGCTACGTGTGTGTTCAGGTACAGGGTACTCCAGACTAAACTCACACAACCTCCAACCACTAAACATTAACAATCAACATTATTGATTCATCTCAGAGATGAAGAAGATGAGGCGACGTCCTTGTTCACATCTGGAGGAAGAAGAGAGAGACGTTACACTGATTCTTTAAGTTGATATTTGATAAGATGAAATAAAATTAGTGCTGCAACAAACGACTATTTAAACGGTTGACTAGTTATTATAAACTACATTATTTGTGTCGAAGTAAACTTTGGGTTTGGAGAGGATGATTTTGTCCATCTCAGTATCCAGTCACACAAATGTCCTCCTCTTTCCCCAATATCAAATGATACAAAAACTGTGGTAAAACGACTATTTTTCATGCCAACCGTTCATCTTACTGGTACCGTTTTTGTTTGTCGTGTGTACTTGTTTTTGCATTGTAATGTCTATAACGATGGATCATACATACCCAGTATCACTGGTTTAAAGCTCAAAGAGACTGTGGTAAAGGATTGTTTACCATCATTAATCTGTTGGTTATTTGAACACATACGAACGTCCAGTTGTTCAAACTCCATCACAGAGAAAATGAATCATTTACACTAGAACTGGAACCAAAACACCACTAGTAATGTGAAGGCGGCATCACTCTGAGCTACTTAAGTTGGCAAAGGTGAAACATTGTTTAGCAAGGAACTGGATTTAATGGGATACACACGATGACATCACTAATGACCCGTCGACTACTAAATTTGTTGGTGACTATTTGTCAACTAGTCGTTGCAGCCCTAAAGAAGAGAAAGTACCTGACGACGTCTTGTTGCAGTGATGAATCGTCTCCGACGTCGACTTCACTGAAACGTCTCGGCCTCCGTCGGCTCCTCGTTGCTTCTGTGTCCTGAAACAATAAAAACTACAATGAGACGTCGTCTTTGTCAAGTTACCAACATTTTTCCAGAGATGTGACAGTATCTCACCTGGTGGAGTCTTTGTCTTCAGCCTCAATCTCACCCTGACTTTAACTAACTTAACTCACTCTACACTACAACTGATCAAATGTTATTTTCATCTTCACAGTTCTGGATTCTAAGAGTCAAAGAAATACAAGAAACTACCTTGTATTTTTTTTTTTTGGCCGCCACCACCCCCCCTCTTAGGAGGACAACTTTATTTCTATTTGGAATTAAATTCCAATGATTTTACAATTTACAAAATGTCAAATTCACATGTTTAAGTGAAAACATGAACATAAAACACTAGAACCATCCTGTCTTCTAGTTGTGATGTGTCAGTTTTATCTGGAGTTTAAATCAGAGTTAAACTGATTAAAGTTTGTTCAGTGAAACATCACTGAGACTCTGATCCCTGCTGACGTGTCTGTTACCCAGAATCCACCTCTGAGATCAACGACTTTACACCACCAATGAAAACGCTTCGTTGTCCAATCAGAACCACAGCGTTGGATTGAGACTTTTCGTCGTCTAAACTAAGTTGATTCTGCAGCTTCACCAACTTCATCTCTGCATCGACCGTCAGTCGTTTGAACATGAAACGACCTCACGTCACCGTCACCAGGTCTCACTTCCTCCTGATGTGGTCGATCAACGTTCACTGCTGCTGATGTCACATCTGTGAAGGAAGTCGTTTCCTCGTTCAACACGATTATTTCTACGTATTTAGTGAGACGTGACAGTCGACCGCTGACAAAACAAACTGTTAAAAACGCTACAAAACTATTGTCCCAATTGTTTAAATCAGCAAGTTAATTCACCTGCTGCTGTTGTAGGACAGTAACATCACACCAGTCAGCGGATTCACAAAACCAGATGGATCCAAGTCTAGTTTTGGAAACTGCATCACCAGGCAGACGACTGAGTCCTACATGTCAAACTTTAACTGTTGTAACAATCAGTTTCCTTCGAGCTCAGACTTCACACACAGAGAAGAAGGGGAAGGAGAAAAGCCTTTCCTTCTTCTGTTAGAGTCGACTCAGTTTACCTTGTTCTCTGTTTGTTAAGACCTGACTCAATGAATCCTGATTGTCACTGACTATTATCTGCTCCACATAAAGACTGAGGAGCTTCTTACACAACCTCATACAGTCATTAACACTGTCAGGTTATTGTGCTTTAGAAGTGTGTGTTTGTCAATCATCTACTGTCACATCTTCACCAACACGTAAAAACAACCAGTGAACCAGGAGAACGACTCACTGAACAGATGAAGCAGCAGCAGCGGTGAACGTTGACAGGACACGTCAGGAGGAAGTGACACCTGCTGACGACGACGTGAGACTGTTTCATCAACAAACCACTGAGGATTAAAACAAAGACAAAGTTCAGGAGAAGAAACAGAATCTGGAGCATAAAATATATCAAATTGAGAAAATACACTCAAGTTGAGTGTTTTAGAGTCACCATGTAAACATTTGCCTCTGTCAGGTTCAACTTCCTCCTGAAGAACAAATGTTTCCTCTAACGAAGACGCAACGAAATTGGTTTTCATTTCAGTTGTTGACATTTTGGGGTACATGTGTCAGTTGACACATCACCAGGCTAGACATGTCAGTTGACACGTCAACGGGCTAGAGCTAGACATGTCAGTTGACACGTCAACGGGCTAGACATGTCAGTTGACACGTCAACGGGCTAGACATGTCAGTTGACACGTCAACGAGCTAGACATGTCAGTTGACACGTCAACGGGTACGTGTGTCAGTTGACACGCCAACTGACACACGTCCCGCTTCCCCAGCGGAGAATTAATTCCTACACTGGGAGGTCTCGCAAAAAAACTACAACGCCATTTAACCCTAACGACCTAAAAGTTTACATTTGAACCTCCAGTTGGAATTAAACCCGACAGAAAAATGTCAGACTTCAAGTCAACACTAGTTTATATGTGAATTTAGATGGTGACGAGTAACAGAAACACGACTACACCAGAGGACAATGTTTCACATTTCAACTGCAGGTAAACTCTAAATGAAACTGGCAATAATTTGTCAAAAGCCAATTAAAAAAAAACAAGAGGATTGTAAACTTCCTCTATCTCTCTGATCAATAGATGAATCTTGTTTTAAATTAAACTCAAACTGAACACTCGTACTATCTTTCCCTCACTTTATTTTGAAGTTAAACTACATCCTCAACAACCTTCTCACCATCTTCTGTTGGGTCTTCACTCCTGAAATAAAGAGACAAAGTGAAGAAAAGGAGCGAGACAGAAACCAAGCTGGAGACTGAAGGACGAACCAGTGAAGATTTAACACTATTGTTACCATGAGTTGATGTTTTACACTATGACACCTGAACCATGCAACTCAAAGTGACTGTTTCTATCAACGTTGTTAAACAGAAAAGTATCAGTGATTGAGATGACGGAGCAGGACCCAAGTCAAAGACAGAAGAAGAAACTAAAAGGTGAAGAGAAACACACTTTACCTTTACAGGAACGAGAGAATCTAACTTCCTATGATAATTTAGAGAAATTCAGAGTTTAAACCTCCTCAGTCAGAGACTACTCCATTTCACTGAGGAGGTGAGTCAGCGAGAAGCCCAATATGCCGACTCATGATCTGAGTCTGTCCTGGAAGGTCGAGTCAAACCAAATTGTTAGTTAACATGATGTATTTAATGGTTATTTAAAGATATTTAAATATTAGTGAGTTTATTAGAGTCAGTGGATAAAGTCGTTAGTCATCGTCGGTCAGAGAGCACGACAGAGACGTGACAGACATGACAGATGAGACAGACATTACATACAGAAGACAGACAGGACAAAGACATGGACTATATAGACATAATGGACAGACAAGAACAAGACAAACGTCACGTTACACTAAGACGACAGGACAGACGGACATAAAACAAGACAGATTCAAATCTGAGACAGAAGGAATCAAAAGAGTGAAAGCTCAGACGGCACGGCGGCACAAAAAGAACAGAACTGGTTCGGCGACCAGAGAGGACAGAACTGGTTCGGCGACCAGGGCGAAGATGTTACGGCACACGGGCCGATTAACGACTTACCGTGTTGTGAATTCATTTATTTCGACTCGATTTAATCGTCAAGTGGAAATGAAATGAATTGCTGGATCCAACATGGATGAAAAAATGTCAGTTAACTCGTGACACAGCGGCCACTAAACTGTAGATGTACAGGACAGCTACTGTGGTTGTAGACTGAGAAATGTGTTGAATAAAAATGTAGATTGGTTGGAAATGTGATGCAGGTTGAGTGGATGTAGTGATGTGATGTTGTGTTGGATGAAATAAAAGTAGACAGTTGTGACACGGCAGCCAAGACATGTTTCACTCACACACACATACAGAGAAGACCCACCCCGTCCTGCACTTCCCTAAATAAACCCACCCACTTCACCATCTGACTAACTTTCCCTAAACATCATGAGGGAATGAACAGCGGCGCGGTGGCCGTGAAGAGGAGAGAAAGGACAGTTCGGCAAGGAAGCCGGCGAAAACATGACACGGTGGCCATGTTGGGAAAAATGTTCGGCGACGTTGTCAAACAAAGGCCCGAGGACGCAGCAATGGCTCGACGTCGCCGTGCCAAAGCTTGACAACATCGCCGAATAAAAGCACAGCACGGTGGCCATGTTGGAAAAAAAAAGTCGGCAAAGGGAGCCGAGCGAAGGCGTGGCGCGGCGGCCAGGCAGAAACTAAACCACTTATTAGTTTGATCCCACGATGGATGAACTCGATGCCGGGTGGAGGAGCTGAAAGGTCAAAGGTTATGGCACGGCGGCCAGACCGACACACGGCCCACACCCACCCCGAGGTAAGAAAACACACGTACCTGTGGATTCCACCCGGCAGCAGCTTGTGTTCGTAGATCAACAGGAACAGATGATGCAGCTGTTGAGAGAAACACTCAAAACTATCTGTCCCTACACTGTTCTACACCACTGTCAAAAAGAAACACACATAAGGTTCAAAGTCTTTTATTGGCAGGGTTGAAAAGAAAACAGCATATCTGACCTGACTGGAGAAGAAAGTTAGGATGGGTCCTACCTGAAGTTGACAAAACCTACGAAGGAAAAGTTAGTGAACACGAATAAACACAAGCTGAGGCTAAAACCTCATAACTGAACTGACTAACGCCACATTTAACCAACTTCACAGGCTTAAACCTTCAACTTTAATACAAAAGAAGCTCAGGACCAACAAAAACAATTCTAACTCTCTCTCACACACACACACACACACACACAGAAAACACCCTCAACACACACAGAGCTATGGATTAAGTTTTACTTGAACAAAAACAAAGAACAAAACTAGTCAAAGATTTAAACATTTACCAACGATGAAAGAATCAAGAATCCGAAACCAATGTTAAAAGACAAATTCAGGGAAACTTAAAGCCAAAGCTAAAAGACACTAGCTAAAGCTAACAGACACTAGCTAAAGCTAACAGACACACTAGCTAAAGCTAAAAGACACTAGCTAAAGCTAAGACACACTAGCTAAAGCTAAGACACACTAGCTAAAGCACACTAGCTAAAGCTAAGCACACTAAAAAGCTACAGACACACTAGCCAAAGCTAACAGACACTAGCCAAAGCTAACAGACACTAGCTAAAGCTAAGACACACTAGCTAAAGCTAAGACACACTAGCTAAAGCTAAGACACACTAGCTAAAGCTAACAGACACACTAGCTAAAGCTAAGACACACTAGCCAAAGCTAACAGACACTAGCTAAAGCTAAGACACACTAGCTTGAGCTAAAATCTAGATCATCCACAAACGACTAAATCCTGATCCCTCATTGCTGGGACCAGGAGCTCTGTGTTCAGGTCTACAGCTCCACACTGAGCAGCTAAAAACACTCAACCACACAGAGAAAGAGTCAGTGTGTGTTCATGATTGATGGAGGTGGTGATGAGTAGTCAAGATGTGGTGCGGTTCAGTTTTGGCACACGGGCCAAGCATAAACAAACAGAAACACATTGTAAGGAAAGCTCACAGACGTGGCTCAGCGGCCATGTTGGAAGGACAGAGACAGGAGAGAAAATGTAAAACTTCAACCCTTACTATTTGAAGATCTAGAAGAGGATCTACCTGCAATAAAGAGAATAATAAATAAAATTAGTGTCAAGTTGAGCTTTAATTTTCTTTTCTTGCGAACTTGAAACACAAAATATATAAACCCTCGTTTAAAAAATACAAACACAACATTATCTGCTGTTACCACAAACAATAGGACCAACACTTCATCAGCAGTGATAATAAACTGACTTAGATCATCACTGACCTTCATCTGAGCTTCAGAGGACTGGTCCTTCAAGTTTGTGGTCGACGGTGGATCAATTACAGCAATTTTCCTGTTTAAAACAAGCAAACAAACATAAAAATTCAGTTAAACTAGAAGACTACAAATCTTTTCAACCATTCAAAAGGAGAAACAAAATTAAATTAGCACTGGGCACAATAATCAACAACTGTGGCCTGTTTGTCCAAATAATTTTTAATTTAATTTGAGTGATAAAAATTTAAGTTTAACAGCTACAAAAGGCCAAGGAAGCCATGTTTAAACATTAATAAAAAATAAATATTCACCAAAAAATGTGACAAGGACACAAAACAAATTGAAAAATTAATAAAAGTTAAAGATTTAATGATGCACAAATATATAAAACATTACACATTATGTTATTCAAAATAAACACAAAATGGAGCTTGAGCCATTGAAGTAATAAGAAGCCTCGTGCTCGTTACAAAAAAATGAGTTGAATTTGAATTTCTTCTGATGTCTGTCGACAAACATCAAAGGGACAAACCTTAAACCGCCACAAACTACACAAAATTAAAGAAATTGTTTTACATTTCAATGCTGAAGCTTAACAGAAAACAAAACAGCTGTAGAGTGTGACCATGTTTCATTACCATGAACAAACGTGACACTTTAGCATTAATTAGCAACGACAACATGAGTCAACACACCTGATGCTAATGACATTAGCACTAAAGCTAAGCTAACTCCAAGTTAATAAAGTTAAACTACGTCTCTTACCGTTGTTCTCCTGGAGCTGGACGACGTCGACCTCATTTCTCTACCGACTGTCTCAACGTTTCTCTTCGTTGGAGGCAGTTTTTTGTTCTTACAGTTGAAGCGCTGGTGGATTTAAACGTTAAAGTCCACGCTGCACCGCGAAAGACCGACATTAGCGGCAGGTCGGTTGACGGCGGCTTTTTAAACGGCGTCTGACGTCACGCCTCCAATCAGCAGCCGCGCACCTTTGATGCGTTCAAGGATCGCTGAGAGTTGTTAAAAACAAAACGTTTGATGTCTCGTCGAGATTTAAAGAAGCACAAACTCCAGTCTTTTCTTCTTTTTTTCTGTTGTGTGTCTGCACTCGCTTCCTAACGTCTCAGCACCAAACTGAGCGCGTTTGAGTCTGTGATTAAATAGAGTTGATATGGACGCACCTGGATGAACCTGGTGCAATTAAACGCAACAGGTGGGAAACGTTCTGTGGCGTTCAAACGGGGTGAAAACAATAGGAAAACCAAAGTTTCAGGGAAAAAAAAGTGAACATGAACTTCATGGAGAATTATTTATTTGATTGTATCAGTTAATAATAGAAACATTAAATTAAAAACAAGGAGATTTAAAAATAGAAATAAATGAGGAACAACCACAACAAAAACAGCTTCAAAAAGGAACATGCTTAAATTAATAAATAAATACATTACATACAGTTATTGCACCAATGACAATCAATGTTTTTTTTTTTTACCCAAATACTAATATATCATTATAATAGTATTTCTTATAAACACAAAGACATACCACAGACAAACTACAGATACACAGACAAACTACAAATCAATAACACATGAGAAAGGATCAATAAAATAGTAAGAGAACCAATTAGAAATTAATATATGAATGTTCATGTAAGTAAACAAAGCTGGTTTGTGTTAAATATAAATTTCACATCATTAAAATGGGTTAACCTTATCACCACAGGTGATAGACAAATAGACTTGTCTATGTCTTGAATATACATTAAATTCATATGCTAATTTTTGTGAAACAAAAGAAAAACTTATGTTCCCCAGCTCAGTAAATATCATTATCAGTAATGAATAAACTAAGAAATAAAGAATAATGGATAGGATTTTTAATTGTATAACATTTAGTTATTAACCAACAAATTATTTTAGATTCAGAGAAGTATATAGGTTCTAAGAGTCAGGTTTAATAATCAAATTTGGGGTCAAAAGGCCACAAAAAAACAGGTCTTTACAATGAGGCTCCCAAAGATGTTAATCCGTCCACAGTCAGATGATTTACAGACTGTAAACAATATAATGGTTTCATCAGTTTACCTAAAAATCTTGATTTGGAAGATAAAAATCAAACAAACACCTGAAAGATTGTGTACACATGAAAATTGGTTTACAGTTTGCAGCAGTTTATTTGTTGCATAGAGTGATTTGTTCACATCACTTATGGTTAAAAATGTTGGATTTGGAAAATGCAATAAACACAAATTATCCTTTGACTGAAGGAGCACAACTCTATTTACGTGACAGCAACGGATTCACACCTGTTGTTTGGTAATTTTCAGCTGTAATTGCATCAGTATAAAGGAGCATGATGACTACTATTATTTTCCATAACGTTCACTGCAGCAGCAGATGTAGTGGTAGAAGTGCTTTTAGCTGTTATCATTTAATCACAGCAGCAAACGCAGCAAAAAGTGTTAAACGGTGTCATGGTTGAACCAGGGGGGAGGGCAGGGTCATCTGTCTGTTTTCATCTGGTTTGCTTTGTGCGGTTTGTCATTACCGCTCTGAGCTGCCTCTCTGCATTTATAATGGGCTCTGATGCCCCAAGCTGCCGCCGGCCTGCGCTTAGTGCTGTTGGTGATTAGAGCTCAGAGTTTAATTTCAGTGGCAGAGTCTGGGAAGGACGACAAGAAGAGGGAGGAAGGGAGGGAGGACAGGATTGGACAAAGATTGCAGTCAAAAATAAAGGTGAGCACAATCAAGGGTTGAGTATAAGAAGGGTGGAAAAAAGGCAGTGAGTGATGACTGCAGGTAGGAGGAGATGGCAGGTTGATAAATGACAAAGGACACTGACTGGAAGGTAAAAAAAAAAGACAAAGCTGATGCAGCTGAACACTGTTTTATTAGCTGCATGTTTTATACCACTACCCACCTCTTGTTTCCTCATGTTGCTACTAACAGGAGCTCCACCATTTTTAAATCCATTCAAATTTAAATTTGCCTCTTCTCCACTGTAACGGTTTAAGGTCGGCCCAGATAGCAACGACTGTGGTTGTAGTCTGGCAAACCTTTGGCATTTCTGGATTCATTTAGTCACAGAGGAAGCATGTAAAGGTCTTTGGTTTGATTATGTCATAGTTAAGGTTTAACCACACTACTTAAAAAGTAAAGGTCAACAAAGTAAAGACTTCTGGTTTGACTGTGGTGGATTTTGGACTCTTTTGAGGAAGTTATGTCAATGTTTTGGAGTTCCATAATTGAATTTTAGCATCCTTTTGTTCTTTTGTCCTTCTGCAACCTTAATTTGGGCCATACAGGAGCTGTACATTTGTCCCACATTGATTTTGCTTTCTGGGTTTGGTCAAAGGTTGAGTTTGAGTTGAGCCAGACCTGATACACAAACATCCGCCAACATGAACGATACCAAGTAAAACTTTTAATCATATTTGAACAAAGTAGAGTTTAGAGGCAACAGAAAACAGGAGATTGGAAACATGAATCTGTCCATGGCTCCATCTGATGACGCTGCTTCTCCTCTGTCTTCACAACACATGATGTAAAGGTACATTTCATGATTTCAGTGCTACACTACATAACAAACAAATAAGTTCCTCAACTATTTGGTTGGACCTTGTATAGTCCGATTGAACCCAGCTTTGTAATTTAGATAGAATAGAACAGAATAGAATAAAACACCATCACCATGAGTAAAACTAAAGTTTTACAATATATAAGAGAACTCAAGACAATTACATTCAAGGAATATGAAAAATACATTGATATACACAAGAGTACAACATTGTACAGGGTCTTAGTTTACCTCCTTGGAGTGGTTTAGTTTGGTCGGTGTTAACACTTAGTGTTATGAAATTCTCTGGTACATAATTTTAAGCAGTGATCTTGGACTGTTTAGTTTTCTAGATAGATGAGATAGATGATGATCCTAAACGAAAATTAAGGAATTTTTTTGGAAATTCTGGTGTCAGCTCTACTATTGTACCATCATAGATCCAGTCAGATGCTGCATTATCAGGTTATTTAATAGCAGACGTTCACATGCTGCTGATATGTGATTTAGATCAACAAGATGAACAGAACCTGACGGCGCTCTGTGATGAATAATATCTCAGTACAAATACAAGTAGGAGGGATTTCTTGTATTGTCATCTGGTAGCTTTTCCACCACATGGCATTTATTTACAATTCGTGGACCATCTGCACGTGTTTGTCTTTGTCAACGTAAATGTGAAACCATTTGGAAAATTGAAAAATAAAATTTTACTCATATATCAGCAGCAGCTAATATAGCCTTTAGCCATTATCCTTGAGCTTCAACTAGAGAGGAGGAGTGAGCCACAACCTTCTAGCAAACTCACTATTTTTAATGCACGCCACCAGATTCATCCAGATTTAAAGTGACGTCACTTAATTTGTTAATGTGCAGCTCCCTCTAGAGGCATCGTGCGTCATATTTTCCATTGGCTAAGTAGCAACAGCTAAAAACGTAACAACTTTGAAACTTTAACACCAGGGGGAAAAAGCCAGCGAAGTATGAGTCATTGTATTGTTTTTTTTTTTTTTTTTTTCACATAGATTAAGAAATGTCAGGCCAAAGTCAAAAAGGTGATGATAAAAATCCAACCTCAGGAACCAACGATCAGCTGCAGGAAACGAGGGAAAGGCGAGAAGTGGAGAAAGTAAGTACAGCAGAACAAGAGATGTGAATGAAAAGGGTGCAGTGACTCTGCATTTTCATTGTTTCTCTTTCCACTGACTCATCCCTCTCAATAAGCACATTCACACACAGTGACACAACAGTCTCTCTCTCTCTCTCTTGCTCTTTTCGTTGATCTCCTTTTCTGTCTTCCCTACATTCGTCCATTTGCGGTTAGTTTCTGCTTTTAATCTTTCTTCCTTTCCCTCCTTCCTTCCTCTCTCTCTCTCTGTCTCTACAGCTGAATCCTCACAGTTGTTTTGTTGGGGAGAACTTCCTCTCTGTAGCTCTTTCTTCTTCCTCCCAGTAAACGAGCTGGTCTTGTGATGGGAAACAACAGCTTCCCTATTTTAGTCTGCCCTGGGGAGAACACACACAGACAGACACACAGACAGACACACACACACTGTACATACTCTATAGACACACAGCTTCAGTACATGTGTTTTTGTAATTAGGTGTGTTTTAACCTAACCTCTCATTTACAGATTTATGAGCGCATGTGTGTATGTGAGAGAGAGAGAGAGAGAGAGGGAGGTAGAGAGAGCTTAGCGATGTATTGGATCTGGATCCTGTTTTTCACTTATGTCGGCCACTTCCACATCCCCAGGATGCAAACACACACCAAACACAAACACTCACATATGTACAGGGAGCTTCTCTGTAAACCACATCCAACAAGCAACTGGTCTAAACATAGTGAAATATTAAATATACTGTATAAATATTGTCAGATTTATTTTTATTAACCTCTAAACATGCACACATATCTCCAGAGACTCTCTAGAGTCTCCAGTTTTCCCTTTGTATGGAAGCCCAATAATGACAAAAGGCAGTAAGTTAAATACACAAGTAAAACATAAAATAACAGTGACATAAATGCATATACATACATCCATGTCTCTGATTTTGGCAGTTTTATGGATCCATACAACATATGTAATATTCAAAGATGGAAGATTGGTAGATTTTGAGTGTAAAAAGTTTTTTGTTCCATGAGTTTAAATGACGATAGACAACAGGGCATGGCGTCATTCTGACCCGCCCAGTATCTCTCAGGATTAAGCCGTTGATGCACAAATGTTTCAGTCAGAGATTTTTATTTATGTCCCTCAGGAACTGAACCTCTTGTCCTGAATTTCTTATAGGCTGGATAATGGATTAATGCTCCATGCTGCGACAGTGTTTTCTTCACTGTGGCGGCACTTTAAGGGGCCCTTTTTTTCCCACTTCACATTTTTCCATCATTGAAAAGCTTTTTGTAACTCAAGCCTGAACAAATGAACTTAATATATTTGTTCATACCTGCTGAACATTTTAAGACAAGAATAAGAAATGTCCCAGAACAAGTAACAAACAGAAACTATTCAAATATCTTTTAGAGCATCACAGTGATTTAGACACTTTGTTCATGTATTGTTCTTGTTGACAAGACCAAGTTGGTGAGCTGTTGTCTGTCTGTCATTTCCATAAAGCCTTGGCATGCTAATCAACATATGGCCTCCTAGGCAACCAAAGACCATCAACTGACTCATGCATCACCCACTGGGAGCTATTTGAATATCTGTCACATGAAGTATGAGTTGAAAAAATAAGTTGTTGTTTACCACTTCATGCGTCTTACTGATGAATTCATGTCATTAACTTTTTTGGTTTTTATTGATGAAGAGATATTGGCTGACACTAAACAATCTCAGGTGAAGGATATTTATTATATTGAAGCCACAAAAGAAAGAAAGAAAAAAGATGATTCACATCCACAGTTTTGATGTTAGTAGTGGAGCCTTGTGTATCTGTGTCACTGTGAGTCCACAGAGCATTTTCTGTCACGACGATGCAGATGACTGTGCTTATTTACATACATTAACAACAATATGCCTTTTGTTTCAGTGAAACCAGCCGGTGAGAGGACTCCATTTCATTCAGCTGGTCACAGGTAGAGGAAACATGTGGAGACACAGCATCATTGTCTTCGTTGTGTTCAGCAGCCGTCACATGTCACCACCGACCATCGTAACATCTGAAGCTCTTCCCTGATGTTTCAGAGTATGGTGGCGTGGTTTCGTCTTCAGTTTAGTCACTTGTGCTAAGTGATAGTTCAGTGTAGCTGATGGGGCTACAGTTAATTCATATGCATCTATATGATACTTGAGGTGATACCACAGACCGCTCGCTTGCATCCATCCATTATCTATACTTAATAAGCTTATCCTTTGAGGACCATCAGGTTAGTCAAGTGTTAGTCAAAGAGTCCAATCCACAAAATTCTGGCCTAAGTAATGTGCAAAGACTGGACCAACAGCTAAAACAACCAGCTATGAATGAGACAATCTAGTCAATAAGGAATTTCCTACTCATGTCCTACTCATGTAAGCTAGCAGCCTTGACAACTATACATCCATATCACAAATGTCACTGGTGCAAAATGAATCTTGACAAAGGTTGGGCTACAAAGGACCCAAGTGTTGCATCCTTTGCAGTTTGGGATTAAAAGTCTTGATTTCACAGCTGCATCAAAGGTTTGGTCCAGGTATGTCCAACCTATACTACAAAGGGGCCGTGTGGCTGCAGGTTTTTGTTCCAACCAGTCAAGATTACACAGTTTGACCAATCAACTGTCTGAAGACTGAGATAACATGGCCCATAGTGAAATAGTTTGGATACCTCTGGTGTAGTCACAAGCCTATGACCAACCTTCAAAGGACAGGAAGTTTGTTACTCAGCTTTGAACCCAGAGTCAAGCAAAATAAAATATGTGACACTTCAAGATAAACAGTTAGTGGCTTCACTTTCCCAGTAAGGAGCCACTAACTGTATCAGAAGAAGAAAGAGTAACAAGATGATAAGTGAATAACATTGAACATGTTGTTATGATGCTTCGTTCTGCTTGGAAACCTTAGGTTCTGGCATTTATCTGGACTCCTGTGGCAGCTGCAGTGGAAGATCAAGTCAAGTATCTGTGGGATGTGTCAGGACAAGCCATATCCATGGAGTCCACCACCGCATAACCCACAGGACCCATGATATCTGCTGCCAGTGTCCTAGTGCCAGGCACCACAGGACACCATCAAAGGCCCTGAGTCCTTGTCCTGATGGGTCAAAGCTGTTTTAGTGGTAGATACACTTCCAAAATATAAAGCAAATGGTTTTAATGTTAACACAGTTAACACAGTCCCAACCTGATAACAATCAGTACACTGGTCTCATGTTGCAGTATCACTATCAACAGGTGAAATCTTGACAGACTATAAATCAAGACCTACATCTTAGGTTTCCAAGGTAACTTCTTTTGCAAAATATAAAACCATCTGTACATGATTTGCAACTCTCCAGTTTTCCACACAATGATTCCACCTCTCCTGTGAGTCAGGGCCTCAGGCTCAAATGCATCCTTAATGTTTCTGTCTGCTGCTTTTGAACTGAAGCAGCATTATGAATGGAAACCAAATATAGTCATTTCAAAAAGAAAAAAGGATACATGCCCTTGTGCACGCATGTGCTCATTCCTGTGTGCTTGTGTTAAAACAGGGGGGACTTCACCCTCGCCTCAGGGTTGGAGACAGCACAACAAAAGTCCAATTCATGTCCAGAGATTCAAAGATCCGCCTCATCATGAGTTTCAGACCTAAAAGCAAACTCACAACTGTGTTACTGATGAGAGAGGAAGAGCAGATTGAAAAAGCGAGGGTCACAAGATTCACAATGAAGTTTTGGAAATTTCCAGACCACAAACTAGCGCTGAGAGTGACTCATTTCAAAAACATGAAGTACTGTAGATCTCACATTGAAATGAAAAAGGAAGTGTTATTTAAAGAAAGAAAAAGTCAAAGTTCTTGAGCAATTTTGTGCTTTTAATATACTTCCTTTAGAGCTGCACGCATGTATATGTTTGGGAGGTTTCACCTGAGGTATGTTTGAAGCCATCAAGCAGAATTGTTCCTGTTTAACTGTGGCTTCCTTGGTCCTCGACACCTGTGAATGTCTAGGATTTAAGTTACACTTCACAAGAGCTAAAGCAGCTGTGCACTTCACATCCACCCACATATGAGCAGTTGTGAAGAATTTTGCATTTACAAACCAGCCTTTTAAGGAAGAATATGCCCAGTGCAAATATCTTGAAGACCTTTTTTATGTATTGAGATATTTCCAGCATCAAAATGTTTCATATATCCTATTGTTGTAGGCATAAAGCATATGACTTTGACTTTATGACTGACAGTAAACACTTGCAAGTTATATTCATTTTAGCCATTGGATATGGTCCAAAGCTGGAGAAATAGCCCTGAGTTTACAGGTTTTTTACATGAATACATGTTAATCATCAATAAATACTCTAATCAATATGAATCTTGCTCAGTTTCTCTATATCTCACTAGTGAGTCCTGAATTGTTGCTTTGGCAAATCTCAAATTCATGCTTTGAAGTGAGTATCGTCCAGTTTTATCTTCCTTGTATCCATTTTAATTGTACCACAGTGCAATTTTTCTTTCAGGAGGCCAGAGCAGAGAAGGTGACGGATGATTTGACTTCATTTGAGGGTTCAACCTCCAGCGGCCTGGCTCACTGTCACTTTCAAAAGAATGGAGTCAGGGGGTGAGTTGGAGGGTGGAGGTGATGGTGGTTATGGTGGTGTTTTGGATCATGTTGTGATGGAGAAAAAGAAACAGGAGGAGGGATTTGCAGACCGGATAGTGCAGTGACATCAGCTTTGAAAAATGTGTGTGTGCAAAAATGTGTGTGTAAGTGTCTGAGAACCAGTTGAATCAGAGGTGGTGTAGCAGGAAGAGGTCTCACTCTGGTCTAAAAAGACATCAAGTTAGTTACTAGTTAGTTATATTACTCATTTGTCAGCAACCTCTGATAACAATCAGTTATCAGAGCATTAAGTTAGGAAGCCCTTCACACACTTCACATGTTTCAACCCCTCATTGGGATAAAGACCTGAGGTATTCACTGATATCTTGAGGTTTTAGGAGCATTTTTGGACAAATACGAAGCACATTTGTAAAGTGAATCTCAGTTGTTTTCTTTACAGACAGGCAGTCTTTCCCCTTTTCACAGCCAGTGAACCAACAAAACAACAGTTTGCAAAGCTGCGGCCCACAACACTCCTATTTTTAAACATTATAAACAGTTTTTTTCCATATGTGCAAATATCACAAGACTGTAGCCCTGGGATGTGTTTCACAAATCATTTTAGGTGAATTGGCTGCATCTAAACAACAGTATTTGCAGAATATTGTTGTCCATCAGATGCTGTGATAACCCCTGCACGTCTCCTTAAGGCCCATTTTTACTACCTTTACGTGCATAAATAGGTATGTGCGTTCCTAGCACTGGACCATTCAGGCTCCCCATGCGTACTTGATGTTGGTATGGTTGTTAACAACACATCCACTAGAGAGCAGCGCCGAGGGCAGAGTTCAGAGCTCTGACATATGTTTCAAACAAAACCAACATGGCGACGGTGAAGGAGATCACAGCGGTCGTTCTCAGAAAGAGATAAAACGAGACAGCGCTGTAGACACAGTGGTTTGTGCAGCCATTAAATAAATCACAGCATGTGAACAGAGATTTCTGTCTTCTTCTTCTTCTTTGTTGCTCTCGCTTGTCACACTTAAGCTCTACTGTCCAACACTGCCCCGATGGTTTCCGGTGGTATTACGCTGTTTGCTGCTACGGATCAGTAAGATCCTGAAAACGGACCAAATTACGAACATAATGTTGGACGAAAGGCTCCGTCCATCTCCGTATGCGTATCCTCTGTAGAACATAAATTGGGCTTTAGGGTGTGAGTGTCTTACTAACATTTCTTTACTACCGACTTTGGTTTGGTTCAGGAACAGATTTCTAATTGCTGCATTCTGATGATTTAATTTGGCACCATTGGTTTCTTTTGGAGAGCAACACTGTGGTCAAATGTTTGATGCACATACTACGTTAGTAAACGTGTTTAAACATCAACAAATATAAAATGTCAAAGGGTCTTTAATGGATGGATGGATGGATGGATAAATGGATAGATAGATAGATCATAATAATTTAATTAATCCTTCCAGGAAAATATGTATATATATATATATATATATATATATATATATATATATATATATATATATATATATATATATATGTCTTTCTTTTTATGAGAGGAGTGAGACATTGTTTTTCCATACACGATCTCTGGACGAATCAGACAGCGTGCTTGGTTTAACCGTGACCGGGGAGGGAGAGAGAGAGAGAGAGAGAGAGAGAGAGAGAGAGAGAGAGAGAGAGAGAGAGAGAGAGAGAGAGAGAGAGAGAGAGAGAGAGAGAGGGAGGAAAAGGCGTTTCCACGCTGGAGCCGCCGGTCACAGCGCAGCGCACATCCAGGCGGACGCACACTCACATTCACTCTCGCACAGACTGAGACTGAAAGCGGAATCACGACGCTTCTGTGTTTTTTCAATTATTATTCCTCTGCCTCTCTCTGTCTCTGACACTGACTGACACCTCGTCTCCTTCACGGTCACATCAGTGGATCAGACTCAGATCCACCACAGACTGAAACTAAAAGTGATCCGAACCAACCGAACCTGTCGAGTGGACTTTTCTGTCTTTTATATATTATTTTTTATTCTTCTCCTGCAGCCTCCTCCTCTTCCTCCTCTTCCTCCTAAATTCCAGAGCTGTGTTTTTTTTTCTCTGAGATCCAGAGGAGATTATCTTCCCGCAGACTCCCGCATCTCTGTCCCTGTTCGAGACTGACTCATTTTTTTGCTGCGCTCTTGGTGAGTACATCTTTTTTTTTTTTTTTTTTAAATTTGGATTGGGGTGTAGCTCATTAACTTGGAGTCATTCACCACCACCATCACCACCACCCTCTCCTCCTCCTCCCACTCCTCCTCCTCCTTTCATTCATGGATATGGTTCATTGCTGTGTTCACAATCTGCCTGTAAAATGTAGTTTTCCGGCTTGTCTTGGCATCAAATGGGTCAATTGCACAAGAAGAAAAGGAGGGTGGGAAAAAAAAAAAAAAGTTGAGGAGATGGTGCGTTCAATGTCCTCCCTGATGGGTGCTGAATTTTAAACTCCTTCCTGCGTGAAACATAATATCTAGAAGAATATATCTTTCCTATCATGAATGAAGGGTTTGAGGAGGGGAAATGTAATTAAAAAATAGCCACAACTCATCATAAACTTGACAAGTGAAGTAGCCGCTTGGCGAATTGTCCCATCTCTCACAAGGACATTTAACTCACCATTGATTAAACTAATTGGATTGAGTTTAGTGTTGCCGTGGTCATTCATGTAGCCAATGTCCTCTTCATTAGTCCCCAGCCAATAATTCCCATAATGCCCCTACAGAGACTCGCTGTAGTGGGTTATAAGAAATAGTGAAAATATATTTTACAGGCTGTGAAGGAGGTGGAGGTGGAGGTGGAGGTGGAGGAGGGTTCGATGTCTGCGGTTCTTTTTGGAACCAGATTATCTGGAACGTTCTGTGTCTGTGTGAGGACGTAGGGGATAATAAAACAGTCAGCCACCTGTGACTGTCCCAGATGGATCCATGTGAATGTGTGTGTGTGTGTGTGTGTGTGTGTGTGTGTGTGTGTGTGTGTGTGTGTGTGTGAGCGGATGGGGAAGGGGTGGGTCTTTTATGAATGGATGTGTCTGGCCGGCCAACACTGTGTTTATGTGTCTGTGCTGTGTCGGGACGGGTGGATGATGACAACTCTCTCTGTCTCTTTAGCTGATAACTGCTGTATTTCACCACATGTCTCCGTGTTATCTGTTCATATAAACCACTGATAGTTTACACACACGTACTCAAAACATTAAAATCTTTTCTGCTTCTTTTAGACGGTAAAAGATCCATATTAGCACAATGTGTTGTAAATATATTGCAGTATTTTCTTATTAAAATCTTAACTAAATATGTTTTACTTTCATTTTTTAATACTAAATAATTAAAAAAAAAACATAATTAGATATTTTTTTGACAAAAGCAAAGAAAAAGAAACAAATTCAATAAAATGTGACTGAATGTTTGTTCGTTTTTCTAATTAAAGTCACATGATCACGTTTTAATCAGTTACTATAGCAACCGATGAACTAATTGTCGTTAACCAATCTCAGCATCAGACGATTTTTATATATTGGCAGATTGGCAGAGTTTGAACCATATTTTTGGAGAAATTACGGTATGTAAAGTAATAATAATACATGTTTATGTTACTTCTTAGCAGCAGTTTCACTTAAAACCCCAATAAACAATAGGTCGTGCTCTGATTATACACACACATCCACATGCCTGACACTTGTACAACATGACAGCTGTCAGTCCATTTCCTGTGAGGCTGCATTCCTGTCATACTTTCCCTCTGCGCTGTGCTGTTTTTTTTTTTTTTTTTTTTTTTTTGCTGTTGTTAAAGAAGAGCAAGTTGTGTTGTGATTAATTAGTAAAACAAGATTTATTTTTAGATTAAAATGAAGGTGAAAGTGTTGAGGGTGTAGATGTGAATGTTGGGAGACCAGGGTCCTTGTAAGTATGGCTATACAAGAGTGTGTGTGTGTGTGTGTGTGTGTGTGACTCAGCTTTTTGGGAGCCGGTCCCCTCTCTTCTCCTTTGTGATACATATCGATCTGTCTTCTCGGACAGAAAAAAACAACAACTGGACAACGCAGCAGAAACGTGCTTCCTCTGCCGGCCTCACTTCCTCTGTGTGTGTGTGTGTGTGTGTGTGTGTGTGTGTGTGTGTGTGTGTGTGCGTGCGTGTCGTCCATTGTCGCCGGGGGAATGCTTGTGGTCGACTGTTTGCAGGCACCGAGTCAAACACAGTTTTTCTGAGGGGAGATCAGTGTTAAACTGTTGGAACTTGTAACAGTCAAAACAACGTAGAAATGAGAAGGAAAAAAATGAGCCAAGTTTCACGACTCCTTTAATAACAAGCTTGTTTTGTTGTTGAAAAGAAAAGAAAAAAAAAAGAACAAAAGAACAAAACAGGGAAAAAAAAAACAAAAGAAAACTGCAGCTACTTTTTTTTCTGCCCAGCAACCAAAGCCGTATTTTTAGAGCCACAGGCTGAAACTCACGAATTCACTTCACTTTACTCATAGTGAAACACTGGTGTTGGTGACTTTGGTCACTTTTGTCACCGCAGGAAATGGGGAATTGAAACGTTGTTCAGATGAAACCAAACTGTTTCCTCTCACCACTGTGTTTTATTTTAACTTGGAAATAACATCATCATCTTCAAGCTTGTTGGTGATGGTTTTCAGACAAACAGACTCTGTATCTATACGTGTGTAAGATGTTTTTTCATTTCTACACCAAAATTTGGTTGTTGTGTTTGAAGCACTGATATTTTTATGCCTTTGTGGCCAGATGCCCCCCCTACTGAGGACAAAATATCTTTAAAACTGTCCAGAAACATTAATTTGGGCTGTCAACACTGTCATAGGGACCTCACAAAATGTTCTTCGATGTTTTCATCGTTTGAATGTGATATTTTATGACCCCCTTAAGCAAATGTCTTCAAATTTGGCACAAATGTTCACTTGAATTCATTGAGAAATGGATACCTTTTGATTAATCGATATCAAAAGTCAATGGGACCTCATAAAACGTGTTTTTCATTTCTTTAAACATGACATCTCAAGATCTACTTTCAAATTTGACTCAAACATTTACCTGTTAACTCAAATGTGAACTGATAAAATTTGGCAGGCAATGTCAAAGGTCAGTGGGACCTCACAGAACATGTTTTTCATCTTTTAAATGTGATATCTCATGATGTCCTTAAGCAAAAGCCTCTTCAGATCTTGTGTAAAAGGTCACTTAAACTCAAAGATGAACTGATAAATTTTGGTCAGTCCATGCCAAAGATCATTGGGACCTCACAAAACATATTCTTAGTTTCTTTGAACGTGACATCTTGAGATCTACTTCAGCAAATATCTTCATATTTGTAAGAAATATTTATTTGGACTCAAAGATAAATGTTGGTGTCCAATGATGAAAGGTCATTGGGACTTCACGAAACATGTTTTAATCCCCCTTTGAATGTGACACTTTAAAACCCTTCTTGAGGAAATTTATTCCAATTTGGTAAAAAAAAAAAAAAAAAAAAAAAAAAGAAAAGAAAATTACTTGAACTCAAAGATGAAGTGATCGATTTTGCTTAGTTCAGGTCAAAGGTTATTGGAATCTCACAAAACATATTTGTCACCTTTGTGAATGTGACATCTCAAGACCTGCTTTAAGAAAATTTCATTGATGAAATGGTGTATTTTGGTCAAAGGTCATTGTGACCTCACAAAACATGTTTTTTAAGTCATAACCTCCATATCCATACAACCACAAGGTGGTAACACAAGTTTAAACATGTTTTTAATTTGAATTTTCCTGACGTTTATGATCTAATACAGAACCGTGCTGTTGTTCTAAACTTCATTGCAGCGACAGGCTGACACCCGATGTTTAATGAAGCCCAGTATCAACCTCAGACAACAACAATGCATGTCAGCTAAGTACACTGGGTAATTAAGATCCCATCAAGCTGAAAACCAACACACACGTGTGTGGTCTCGAACCAGAGAGACTCGGATATCATGAAAAACAACCCGAGCGTTTGAGCCGAGCCGCCGAGCCGTCACTTTGAAAGGCTCTCTTCCTGCAGCAGTGTTTCCTGTGACGTGCCCCCCCGCAACACACAGTCAACAGATATGTCACTGTCAGGATATCGCTTCCTTGTCCGTTTCCAATCCCACCCCCCCGCTGTGCGTTTGTTTACTTTCACCATGTGTGCGCCAGGCTCTCCGGAAACTTTCAGTTACAGAGGGCCAGTGCCATTACGCCGCGTTACATCATGGCCTTGTAATCTGCGCTACGGCTGCTCGCTCACATTGTCCTCCGCCTGCCGCCTTGTTTCCTCAGCTCTATTGAAGGTATCAATTTACAGATTAAACCACTGAGGCAGATGTCATCTTGTCTCTTGAAGTAAATAAACAGAACTTCAAGACGTGAACTGCAGGAAGGAGTGAAATCCACCATGGTGATACTTAACTGGCAACCAATTAAACAGATAAAGACACTGCAGATCATTAAGGAAATCCCTTTCCATCGTCTCTGCAGAGTTTTATAGCTTTCACCACCACGCCATCTTTTTTTTTTTTTTGGTTTCCTGGCCCGCAGCCTTGCTGTTTTAGACGACTCTTAAGGCTTTCATCTGTTTCCAGACGTGGCACTGAGCTGTTTTGAGTGGAAAAAACACTGTTAGAAAACCCACAAAACAATAGCTTCCCAGCATTAAACAGCAGAGCGCCAAAGTTACTGACGAGCTGGTGAACATAGTGGAAAAATTGTGTAGCTAGAGACTAAAATATTTCCCTCAAGATCTGTTCAAGACCAAAACAGCTGAAAGAGAATCCCTATTGGACTTTTCGAGGAGGGTGGGGGTTGTGTTTACAGCTTTTTTTCGATTATGCCCAAGTATCAAAAAGATCAATTAACACAGGTTTGAAGACAGAAAACAGAAAGACATTGTATGGTTTACAGGTGGACGCCAATGGAGGCTAAAATTAGGTGTTTTAGGAAATGTCTCTGATACGAACAGCTGTATATCAGATGGTGGAAGTGCACAGGAAACCTAAGTCTGCGTTGTGATTGTCAGGGTCACGGGAAGTGATGTTGCAAATAAGACTGAGCCAAGAATGAAACCTGCATCTAGAGCCAAGTTTTCCGCCTCCACTATATTTAAAAAGAATCCAAAGCAAACACAGTGTTTACTGTGTTATTGGCCATTGAATGCTTTGCTCTACAGCAAACAGGAAGTGTTGCCTTAAAGGGGAAGTCCGCATTTCCACTTATTTCACCGCTGATAATCTGATGTTCTTCCAGATTTCTTATCTCCTCGATAACATTACAGATGATCCTATCAACATCCACCCACTATCCTGCAGCACATGAATATGTACAGTGTTTATTTGCAGGTTAATGTGTTTGGCGAGATGATTGTTTTGATTTTTACTTTGAAAACTAGCTTAGAAATTCAACGTTTGCATAATTAAAAGCATCTGCATTGATTTATTTTCAAATGTCCCCAATGTCACAGAGATAAATCCTGAAAACACACACACATTCAAAAAAGGTGTAATCCCTCCAGCAGCTGCTGGTTTGTGTGGCCAGTCTGTTGCTGTGCTACAAGTAGTGACTCCCACACTGGTAAAATAAAAACGAAAAATAAAAAGCCCTACTTTTTGATGCTGTTTATCTGCATCATCTTTGTTATAATTCCATCCATGCAAATTTAACACAGCACGGCTGCAGGGGTTTTTTGTTTTTTTGTTCCTCTTTTTGCAGCAGAGCAGCAAACGTATCGGCAAAGGTGGCGAGGATTTGGTTTTGTGAGAATGTGAACGTGCCAGAATAATGGATGAAATGATTTACACACAAACACACACACGCAGTACACCTAAGCCTCCACAGACGGACAGAAGTACACAAACAGCTACAGTGCAGATGGCTTCACACACACACACATGTGTATACACACACACGCTCTGACTCAGGCCGTTCCCCTTCGTCCGTGTGCATAATCTGCACTGCTGCTCGGCTCCAAATGAAACGCCTCAGTGGTTCTGATGAGATTTGATAAGAGTTGATTCGATTGGAGCAGGAGGGGGGGGTGAATACAGTTCTGCATTGTGTGTGTGTGTGTGTGTGTGTGTGTGTGTGTGTGTGTGTCTGTGTGTGTCCCAGGTGTTACAGGATATTCTGTCAAAGGTCACCTCAGAGTGTTGACTCTGTTCCCGTCTGCCTGTCTCTCTCTCTCTCTCTAACACACACATACATTAGTTTTTAATCATCACGCTGATGGTGAAAACGTCGTCACATCCAGCTGTTCCTCACCTCTCTCTGTCAGCATCTACATTAGTGGAAATGTCAACAAATTTCCTCCTCTGATGTGAAACGTTCCCTTGACAAACCCACACTGACGTCGCACATTTAGCCTTTTTTTTCTACAAGCTCCTTGTGAAGGAATTAGTTTGACATTTTAGAAGCTGTTAAGATCAACTTTGCTCTTAAATCTGTCTGTTTAAGTATGAAGCTACCGGCAGGAGACAGTTAGCTTAGCTTAGCATATAAACACTGGTAGCAGATGGAAACAGCTGGCTCTTTTTGTGCAAAGCTACGTTAGGCTAAGCTACGTTAAGATAACTACGTCTCAGCTGTAGCCTCAGATTTACTATAAATAAAATTGGAGTGTTGTCAATCATCTCAACTAGAGATATTTGAATCAGTTGTAAATGAATCAAGAATGAGCTGATTAGATTTTTTATGGCCACAGATTAAAGGTCAAAGGTCAACATGACCTCAAAAAACACGTTTTTGGTCTTTTGATGATCATATTTTGGGCAAATTGCTTCAATTTTTTTGGCACAACCATGTACTTAGACTCATAAATGAACTGGTTAGAATTTAGTTGTGGCTAAAAGTAAAAGGTCAAAGGTCACTGTGACCTCACTAAACACATTTCAGGCCATAACTTTACCTGCAGTTGGACTGTTTTGCGGAGACATATAACTTTAAATCATTTCAACTTTACCTGTACCCTAAACTGACATTAAAAAAATAATCATAAACTTTAATAACCCTGGTGTGTGTGTGTAAGAGAGAGACTAACTTTCTGGCCAGCTTTTGTTTTTGTCATACAACAGACGAGGACTCAGCCTGTGGCACCGTGGAGAAGCTGGCAGTGCCCGTCGGGGGGTCTGGTGTGTTTGTGCTTCTTCATCTGCTCTTTGGATGATGAAAGATCTTTCTGTGTGTGTGTGAGATGAAGAAGTTTGTAGCGTGTGGGTGGAAAGTCCACGTCTATAGCAGTTGCTCTGATGAGCCATCGATGAGACTTGTTGAGATGCTGTTTTGTTAAGACCAAATGTTAAAATAATCACAAGCTTCTCAAACACGTGTTGCGTTGTTCATTTGATTCACTTTTTGTGACACTGCCTGGTTTTTTGTTTGTTTGTTTGTTTTTCCTCCTTACAGTATCCATCCACGTCATCTGTCTCAAAAGTTTCCTTCCTGAACTCATCATCAGTTAAAGCTCAGGATGAGTCTTCACCTTCGCGTTAATATTATTGCCTCCTTCTCTTTTCTACAGTTGTTGTTGTGTTTGCGTGGTTGAAATGGCCTCGAGACTCTGGTTAACCTCTTCACCACACACACACACAAACACATAGCTCTGCTTCGACTCAATCGCAAAAAAATGCGAAGCAGGCGTCAGACTCGCTCTGTGTATATTGTTTATGTAACCCTCCAGGGACCTGTGTACCCACCTTCTGCTCGAGGTATTGCATCTTGCACTAATGCATTGTACCAGCTAGAAGCTTTTTATGTAATACCTCTTTTTCACTGAGTTTTTTTTTTTTTTTTATTATTATTATTACTTTTTTGGAGAAACTCAACCTGAGGTGGGTGCAGCGAGCAGCCCACAAGTCACATCTGCCCTCGTCGTTGTTTGGTTTCTGTCTGGTCCCACATCTGTTCCTTTTTCTTTGCAGCACTTAGTGTTCAGCTAACTCATTTGCAAACCTGCCTCCTTTGAAATACCATCAGCATCATTCATTACATGGTCACTTCTTTTCACCGGGCCTCTCTCTCTGTATATATATTCACAACTAATGCCTTGTCTTCCTCCATTTAACAGCCTCTGTAGCCTTTTACAGTTAATTACATGTGCAACCTGCTGTAAACATCTTTCTGACTGAGGATCCTTCATGTGTAGAAGCTTCATTTATACACATTTGTCGCTATTTATTACAAAATGTGTTGATCGGTGTTGGAACTAATCAGCTCCACTGATCCCAGATAGATCCTTCATATTTAGATTTTGTTATTTTTCCTCCTTAGAAAAGAGAAAATTGTGTTTGTTGCCGTTGCAGGTTTTAGAAGAATTTAATGACTCTACTTTTATACGTCCACGTTGGTGTTATGTTTCTATCTAACTGTCCCATTCAGGATGAACTGATTCATAGATTAAAGGTGAAAGATCACTGAGACCTCATGAAACACATTTATTGCCATTTATTGAATGTCAAGACAGCTATGAGGAAATTCTTTCAAATTTGAAACAAACATTCATTTGAACTCAAGAATGATGTTAATGGATTTCGGGAGGTGACCTCATAAAACATATTACCATACCATTTGAATGTGATATCTCAAGACACTAAAGAGCAAATGTCTTCAAATTTTACTAAACCAATTTTTAGTAAAGATGAACTCACTAGATTTTGATGTTTAAAGGTTAAATGTTAACTTCAGTGTGACCTCACAAAACACTTTTTTGGCACTTTGTGATTTCTCAACATCTCCCACAGCAAAAGTCTACAAATGTTGTTAAAATATTTTTTTGGGAGTCAATGATCAAAATTTAAGGTAACTGTGACTGCACAGAACACATTTCTGGCCATAACTCATGAATTTAAAGACTAATTAACTCCAATTAAGATCATTAGATGAGGTGTTCAATCACAAGGTAGTTGATGGTTTGGAAACAACATTAGCTCAGTCGCTGAATAATTTCATAATCTACCTAAAGTTGCTGGCTAAGTTTGACATAATGTGATATAGTTTTACCTGCACGTCAGTTTCCAGACAGAAATAGTGAAGACACTATAAACACTTCCTGTTTATTTACAGCTGTTGTAAAAGGCTCCTGCTGTCTGCACCGTGCAGTTCAATATCTAACACTAATTGACCCACACTCTACTGCAGGTTCACACCATTATTACAAAAAACCCTCCCGGTCATTACAGCACTGTTGCTCAGAGTGGACGTCAGCGTTTGCTTGGTCAGCTGGGGCAAGAGTTGTTACAGAGATGATATGAATGAAAGTTTTCCCAGAGTGAGTAAACAAGAAGGAAACAATAAATAGCCCTGCGGTGTTTTTTTTTTTTTTTCAGACCTCACACGGCACCTATTCTCACATTAGGATGAGTTATGGTTCGTTACATAAGCAGTAAATGAATCCTGGAAGTCTCTGTAATGAAATTTGGATTTAAGCTGTTCTGAAAGTTACCGTTAAGAAAAGAAAAAACAAAAAAAACAAAAAAACAGAGTTTGTTTTGTGTGCTTTATTGGTTGCTAAGGCAAGTGGTTTGGTAACCAAGGAGCTAATTAGCAATCCTCCATGATTATATACCACTACTACTACTTATCGTAATCGTTTGGTAATGATACGGTGAAAAAGCACCAATGTCCTTGAGGTCGTTCGTCAGTCTAATTGTGGTTATTGCTGCTGTGAAACTGTTCTTTATTTAACGCGACTACACACAACATATCTGGAAAAAGCTGATAAATAATCAGAACCAGTTTCATTTCATACAAATCTCTATGTTATGAGATCGTGATCTTCAGAGGATGAATCTAAGTGACTCAACGTCTCAACATCTCCTGAATTTGTTTGAACATTTCTTTAGATTCTTGTTTCCACGTGATAAATCTTAAATCTTTCTGTTTCTTTAACAACTAGTTGGATTTGTTGGAGATATTTACATCACTCTCAGGTTAAATTATGATCTCTCAGCTCCTGATATAGTGTCATCATCCAGCACTTCAGTTTATGACTAAATATCTGCAAAACTACCCAGCATGACATGCTCTTAGCTCACAGTTTTGTCTATACATAGACTCTTAACTCTTGCATTCTCCTCAATCAACAGGTTGCAAGCACAACACAATCATAAATAAACTGCACGGTCGTCGTTGCCAGCGGGAGCACTCATTTAACTGTGAGTTATTACCTCAATAATGTGGAGGCGAAATAGCAGGACTGCACACAGAGTCCTGCAGTGAATTCATCTACTGTTGTGTTATTATAGAAATCCATAATAGAGCTGTAATGTGAAGAGGCGATGAAGGCAGGCAGGTGAAGAACGCCAGTTAGTTGTCTTCCCCACCCCCACACCCTCTAGATACAGGGTGATGGACCGAGTTTCATTTTCTTCAAGCTGCACCCGTCGCCCTCCCTGGTACCGACGTGCTTAATCCACTAATGGGACAATAGAGAGGTCTGAGCACTGGGAAGAAAGAGACAGAGAGAGTAATAGATGAGGAGTAAAAGAGAAAGATGGAGGAGGAGGAGGAGGCAGATGAGCCAGAGGAGTCATCTGAAATTTTGAGTCACGCCTGGAGTCTTCGACATGGACTGAACAAGTTGTTTAATCTCTAATGGACTGACTGTGTGTGTGTGTGTGTGTGTGTGTGTGTGTGTGTGTGTGTGTGTGTGTGTGTGTGTGTGTGTGTGTGTGTGTGTGTGTGTTTTAAAGAGGTCGATGGCTCCAATACACGTAGATGATTCGCTGCTCCCCACACTCCCTGACCGTTTGACTCCACGTCCCTGTCAGTGAAAGAGAAGATGCCATTAAACTGTGTGTGTGTGTGTGTGTGTGTGTGTGTGTGTGTGTGTGTGTGTGTGTGTGTGTGTGTGTGTGTGTGTGTGTGTGTGTGTGTGTGTGTGTGTGATGGCTGTAACTGACGATGACTCACCCCCACCCCCACCCCCTCCGTCCTCTCCTTCCTTTCCTTCCTCCTCTACCTCCTGCCCCTTTTCTCTTCTCTCCTTCCTCCTTCCTTCTCCTTTTGTTTTAATACCATTGAGATTTCACATTAATATATCAGGCGCATACGATTCAAAAACCTTCCTCAGTGTGTTGACTGTGTCTCAGCCTGTAACTGAAAATGAGACGAACAAAGAAGCATTGAACTGTCGTTACGAAACTCAAGGTCTTTGACTCTCTGTGCTCGTGATAGGTGATTTTATGAGAGAACATCTAAGTTTATCAAGTAAAACAAAAAAAAAAAAAAAAATGGTAATAGTCATTAAGGTACTGCATTATTATTATTCTTTTGTTTTAAATCAATTGTTTAACCAATTTAATGGATTTTGAGACAAATGAGCTAAAACCAATTTTTCCTTGAAATTAAAACATGATTATTTTATCTGGTAAACAGCTGCTGCTGTTCGGAGCTTCAAGGTCTCTTGTGCTGTAGCAGATTTCTGGTCATGTTCAGAAATAAATAATGAATCCTGTAGAAAATAATCCACTGTGTTTTTAAAAGTGGCTACAGCTCCATATTCATTTATACATGCATAAGGAACCTGAAGGGGCAGTCAGCCAAACGTATCTAAACTAAATCATTTTTTAACCACTAATAAAGAAGACAAGACTTACCCAACGTCTGGTTTTATAACAACTGGTGATGAAGGTTGTTCCACATCAGCAGATTCATAATTTTCCTGAACACGCCTTCATTAACTCAACTGTAGTTGATAAATATGTTAGAAAAAAAGGAAATGTTGCTGAAGACGATTAGATTAGAACATGATGAGCAGATTAGAACATGGTTCATACAACTAGAACTTGTTTCTGAGAGCAGTTTTGTCTGTGTTTGTCCAGTTCACTTGTTTCGTCAGATCTGAATTTAAAACATTCCCAAACATGGCAGAGAGTCGTGGATCACCACCACCACCGTCTGCTCCCAGCTCGGTCGCCCAACCTCCGTCGAATCACTACAATAGATCACATTAATAGAGCGACTCCATCAACACGAGTAGAAGTCACATCTCGCTTTTTCTCCCCCCGCTGTAGTTTGAAAAAGGAGGCTCTTTCTTGTCTAAGCATGTCAGAGCTGGGTGGGATGACTTTATTGCTTTTCGGTGTCAAACACACACACACACACACAGATTGAAAATAAAACAAAAGACAATTTCTCCTCCTTATCGTCCTGCCGCCACCTTTGCTTACTCTCTGCTCTCATCAGACGCCAGAGCGACTCGATTACAGTTGACGCTCTGTATAAAGTCTGTGTGATGTCAGTGTAGACTTTCTATGTCGTGTTTTTATGGTGAATGTGCACAAAACTCACTTCACGCCTGTTTAATGTGATCGTACACAGCAGATACGTGGTGTGCATCTGCTTTTCTGTAGAATTCATGTGGGTTGATGCAGGCGTGGGTGCTCTGGCCTGCTTATTCTCATACATGTGTGTGTGTGTGTGTAAGTGTGTGTGTCTGCAGCTGTGGCTCTTGTCCACTATGTGAGGCGAGGTTATGGCATCCTGTTCCTCTTCCTCGCTGCCTCTCCATCTGGAGCAGAGCCAGCCTCAGTGAACTGTGCATTACAGTGGATACAGCCCCATTATCACTGTGGAGAATGCCGGCATCCGGACCAAGGCCTGCTGTGTAACTGCATGCACTTGTGTGTGTGTGTGTGTGTGTGTGTGAGACAGAGAGAGAGACATTGTAGCAATGTGACTTCTGAACTAGAAATGCATCAGTATTAAAATTCCTAAAACAGTGGCAGATGTGTATATTTATGCATGTTACAATATGTCTGACCTGATGTTTGTGTGTCTGTATTTGTGAGAACCAAATGTTTTAACGTGCATGAAGTGAAGAATGACAGAATTAGGAAAAACATTAAAGTCCTCAGTCATCTGTAAACTGGGCGTTGGCTATAAAAAGGTAACAAGGGTTGAAATGATTCGTTTACGTCCTTTGGGCAAACTTCTCAAGTGCACAAGTTTTCTGCTTTATTTCTGGGTGATTTCACTTTATGTCTTTATGCGAAATTGTAATTGGTTATTTCAAACCACGGGATTCGTTGATTCATGGAGAACTGTGAGTTGTAGCTCAACCAAAACATGACCCATTTTTGTGCCAAAGCTAATAAACATCCAAATTTGTGTCCAGGCTTGTGGTCAAAACCACTCTGACAAACCAGACCCAGATTGTAAAATCATTCTGGGTCAAATTTTGCCCAGTTTTGGCAACTTTTTTGGCAGCTCCTATATGGCCCAAATTAGGGTTGCAGAAGAAAAAACAAAAGGACGCCAAACCTCACCCAAAACCAATTATGGAACTCTAAATCATAAACAGAACTGCCTCGAAAAGAGTCCAAAATCCACCACAGTCAAGACAAAAGTCTTAATCTTGTTTACCTTTACTTTTTGAGTAGTGTGGTTAAACCATAACTATGACATAGTCAAACCATGTTTCTCTGTGACAAAATGAATCCAAAAATACCATATCTGACAGACTAGAGCCACGATCTTTACTATCTGGGGACAAACTTTTCTACCAATCATAGGAATTATGACTCTTGTCTGTCAGGAGCAAATGAGGGAGTCGGATGAAAGCTTCAGACTTCATCCGACTTCCTGGAGTCAGAACAGATTTGACAACTTGTTATGAATGAGCTTTGACCATTGGAGCACTTCTTCTTCGGGGGGTTAAAACTGGGCGATGCTACATTTTTATTTTTCAAGTCAATGTAGCATCTCTAGCTGGGTAGCATGCTAACTTCAGTAGAAGAAAATAAGTGATAGGAATAGCAGCGAAACAAACATTCAAAGTTTTTGTAAAAGTTTGTTTGTTTTACAGTTTAATAAACTTAGAGACCGCTGCCGCCACTGCTGCTATTAGTGAGTTCCAACCATCGCTTCTTCAGAGCAGATTGGACGCTACAGTAACTCAGAAAGTGAAAAACAGGTGGACAGACCGTGGCTAACTTGTTAGCATGCTAACTTCAGTAGTTAATAAGACATTGGTGTTTGTTTCTGCTGCTCCAGACAGCTCTTGTTGAGTAAACGAATGAGGTTTGAAGTGAAACTGGCATTGAAAACTTTTTAGGGGGAGTATCACTTCAAGAAAAATTAATTTGGTCAACGAAACATGTGTCAGTATCTTTATTCCACAGCACCGCGAGGGAATTCAAATGTCAGATTCGGCACTAATATTCAGTCTGAACTGAGTTTGGTCACTGGTCCCTGTGACAGCAGACAACAACGTTTTATTTTGGCCAACTCGCCTGGTGAGGTAATGAATCTAAGCTCTAATTACCTGTGACTGGACAGGTTGGCGGAGGCGTACAAACACAAGGCGTTAATTCTACTTCCATCTTCGCTGTGACAGGTGAAACAGCAGCTGTTACAGAGGCAGTGATAGGCAGGGCTGAACAAACTCAAGGTCTCAGGCTAACACTCTTTCAATATGCTTCACGCTCGTAAATACCACAGGTCAACAACAGAGGAAATACGTTGTTGAAGGCACATTGTTCACACGCTGATAACAGCCTTGGGAAAGGTGAGAATGAGGGTTTGTGAAGGTGTCTGTCAAATACAGCCTCAGACATGGAAACGAAACAAATTCGCCTACACAGTGTGACAATATGCAGTGGATGAAGTGATGTGGTAGCTGGAGAAAACAGTCTTTCATATCTTGTATTTCTGTTTTGGTTTGTCCCAAACAGCAGAAAAAAATCTTGCAGAGCAATGACTTTTTCTTCTCTCTCTCTCTCTCTCTCGTCTGTCTCATCAGTCTTGCCCAAATGCTCCAGCAGCATTTTTCCATTTCGCCATTGGTCCATCTGGGATCATACAGGAGCCAAACAGGAACTTTTTTTTGTGTTGTTGGCTCAGTGAGCCACTGTATGCAAAGATACTGTGTGCAAAATGAGTGTGAGTGGGAAACAAACGCTGCACCATCACGATCAGAGCGTACCTTTTATCAGCATTGCTTTGCATCTCTGCATAAGTGATTTTGACCCACAGAGTGTGTGTGTGTGTGTGTGTGTCACTCAGCCTGTTGTTTCACTGCCTTTGTTTGCATATTGCTAAGAGACAGACAAAAAGAGAAGGAGGTGGTTGGAGGTGCTTGGTGTTGTTTTCAGGCGAGGACAGCCGCGTCATGGTTCGGCCTGTATTGCTCTTCATCAGCAGATATAAATGGATGATTGCGTCTGGTCGAGGATTCAGGACACACAGGTCTTAAATCTAAAACCTGCTTGATAGGACTGTTGACACTTAACTGCCACATACTTAAGCACATTACGTAACTTTAACCCACAAGTTGTCATTTTTACACGTGGGTTCTATACAGATTAAGTAAACTATGCTGTTTATTTGTGCCTCAGTTGACTGGAAACTGTCAGTTTTGGCTGCCTTGAGGGAAAATGTTCACTCAGATTTTGGTAGTGAAAGGTAAAGGTTAGTGTGACCTCACTAAACATGTTTATAGCCTCTTGTGTGTAATGAAAGTGAGGGTCAGTGTGACCTCACAAAACACATTCATGCCTTTTGAACATTAAAATTCATGAGTAGTGCAGTGTAGTGTTTCACATTTGGCAGAAACATTTGTGCAGACTGATTTGACTATTTAGTGGCTAAAGGTCAAGGTCAATGTGACCTCATTAAACATGTTTGTACCTCTTCAGTGTTATATCTCAAGACTTCCTTGAGGGACAAACTTTAAAATTTGGCGTAAATGTCGACTCAGATTTTGTTAGTCAAAGGTAATAGATCATTGTGACCTCACAAGACACATTTTTTGCCTCTTGAACATGAAATATCAGGAGCAACTTGAAGAAGTTTCTGTTAATTTTGATACAATCAGACTCAGCCTGATTTGACTGATTTGGTGGCTAAAGATAAAGGTCAGTGTGACCTCACAAAACGTGTTCATAATCTGTTCAGTGTAATATGTCATAACTGCCCTGGGTACTTTAAAACTTTACAATTTGGTGCAGTTGTTCACTTGGGCTCAAAGATGAACTGATTAGATTTTGGTGGTTAAAGGTAACAGGTCAATGTGACCTCACAAGACACATTTTCTGCCTCTTGAACATGATATTTCAGGAGCATCTCTTTCACATTTGGCACAAACATTCATACAGACTGATTTGACCATTTGGTGGCTAAAGGTCAAGGTCAATGTGACCTCACACAACATGTTTATGGACTGTTGCATGTAATATTTCAAGACTGACTCAAGGAAATTGCTACAAATTTGGTCAAAGGTCACTGTGACTCACACAATGTGTTTTTGGCTGTAATTCATGATGTAAGGCACTAATTACTTTCAAATGTGCAAATCTAGTTTACATCTGGATCCATGATGTTGGACTATTCCTCTATTATACATTAAAATATCTTTTAAGCTGAAGCACAGACAGTACATAAGTTATGTGTCTGCAATAGAAAATATTTGGATAAAAATGATAGAAGCATATGGTCGCACAGGATTTCAGAGTTGATTTATATAATCTTGATTCTCAGAATGTAATGCTGTTTGTCAAATTGACTAAAACCAAGCATCAGATTCAAGAGTGAAGAAGATTCAGGTTGACGCACGACATAATAAAAGATGCTGAAGTTGATGAAAGAGTCTCAGGAAGAGAAATGGTAACAGAATGTGTGAGATTATGTGACGGGGGAAAAGAAATGCAATGACGGGAGTGAATGAGAGAGAAAGATGGAGGTGGTGGAGATGTGAATGGAGGTGGTAAAGCAGCATGATGAGTTGTGGAGGGGGGTGTTGGATAGTGAGGGGGGGAAGTGTTGGAACCTGTGAGAGGAGAAAATGAGAGAGAGGTGCATCTTGTGATTTTTGTCTGTAGCACCCGTCTGGACTGACGTCACCTGAAGTGTTACATGGCTCATTCTCATCAACAAAAGAAAGAAAGAAATCAATGCTCAGAGGAATATTACAGCAGAAAAAGTACATTTTAATGGTCTTATTTCAGCTCATTGAAGAAATAGGTCGACATTTAGCTGACATTTACCTGAAATAAAATAAAAAACACTTAAGGCTTTATATTTAAAGGTGCTATATGTAAGTTTTCTCTGCTGCCAGGGTTTGGTGTTGACGCTCGCTTGCCAAGAGATTCAGCCATTGTTGCTTTTACATGAAGAAAAGTTATAATAAAAACCCGTCTAAGCTGCATTACGACTTTATTTTCTCATGTTGGACTCTACATTAATAAGACAGGTCAGTCAGACTAGCTGGTTAGCATGCTAATTTTAGTAGAAGCAAAGAAGTGATCAAAATAGCAGCAAAGCAACAGCTAACATTGTCATTGATTGTCAGTTCATGCTAATGTTTAGCTATGTAGCAAGAGAAAAAAATATTCCATAGAGCATATGTAAGGAGTTAGATGTTTGAAGAGTTGTTGAACTCAGCTGCAGGCGACATTGATTAACTGATCATACAATTAACAGTTCAATTCAGATGTGAGAGAAACTGATGCGTGACACATCAACCATCTCAGCCGACTGAGCTGCAGCAACAATTTGGAGACGAACTGGTGACAGTTCATGTGGAAAATAGGTATAATTTGATGTATTTACTCAGAGATCAGGTGTTTCGAGTACTGGCTGTCTTTTTGTCTGCGGTGGTTTGTTTCAGAGCCGAAGGAGGCTTTAAACCCTCATCACTTTTTAACTGAAAATTAAACGTTCCTTCTCTGCTTCCTGGCTGCAGAGTATTAGCTCTTCTTCACCTCTTTCTTCCCTCAAATGATGAATTCATTCTGCAAACTTTAACCCCTTGAGGAAATGAGATGTCATTAGAGCGGCTGCTTTGCCATCTGGCTCTCATCTTCTCATCAGGCGACGGGTTGTAAACGTGTCTTAAACACAAGTCAGAGAAAAAAAAAAAAAAAACAGGCTGCTTGAGTTTAACATCTCAACACCGCCTCATCCTCTTTTCACCCCTTCCTCTTCCTCTTCCTCTTCTCCCTCAGGCTTCTCTCTTGCTGCTTGTCTATTTAATTCTCGTCTCACGCCCCTGTACGCTCACATGTCATGGACTGAAAGAAACCAGCCAAACTTCTGTCTGATTGTCTCGATTATTGGAAAACCGATCAAACCATCTGACAGCGTTTCCCTGCAGGCCGAGACCGACTGCATCTGAATGTTTCTGGCTCTAAGTTAGTGTTCCCGCTTGACTACCTGGCCACCTGTCGGTCTGGCTTATTCACTTGTTGTTGTTTTTTAAAGCAGAGCTGCTTATTTAAGGACAAAAATTCATATTCCTGATTGTTTTTCACAAAAGTTGAAGGACTGAAGCATGACTTTGATTTCTAATAACAAGCTTTGTGTTGGTCACATGACACATGTTGCACAATTGGTCACATGACATGGAAAATCAGACATCAGATATAAATGCTGTTGAACTATTTATATCTGTGTCTTGAGATTCCTACAGACCAGGGTTGAACACTAACAGTGATGATGTTATAGCTGAGTTTGGTGTAATGTGGGTGAGGTTTTGACACCAGGTCTTGTAGATACATCAATCAACCGTAACATTATTGACATTATGTCGTGTAAGTTCCACTTTTGCTGCCAAAACTGCCCTCGACCATTGAAGCATAGAGTCCCCTGGAGCTCTGAAGGTGCTGTGGTATCTGGCACTGAGACGTTAGCAGCAGATCGTTTATGTCTTGTAAGTTGTTAGGTGGGGCCTCAATGGATCTGGCTTGTTTGTCCAGCACAAATGCTCAACTGGTTTGAGATCTGGTGAATCTGGGGCCAAGTCAGATGCACTTGGATTTATTGTTGTATTTCTCAGACAAGCCATTTCGAACCACTGTTGCTGTGTAGCAGGAGAATTATCCTGCTGAAAGACGCCACTACCATTAGGGAACATCAAGCGGTGTAATTGGTACTTGTCAAAGTAACATTCACATGAAAGGTAGTACCCAAGCAGAACATTTCTCAAAGCATCACACTGCCTCCACCAGCTTGTCTTCTCTCTCTATATAGTACATCATGGTGCACATATCCTAGGACTTCCTCTTTCAATGCCCCATGGTCCAGTTCTGATGATCTTGGACACTCTGAGTGGTCATAAACACTACAATCTGCATTGTGTTTTTACACCTTTTTTATCCAAACAACCCACTGAGTTTCTTTCCTTGTCTTCAAACTAGGAACACCCAACAAAGAGCTGCAGTTTTACCAAGTTGTCTCACCATCATAGTTTGGCCCTGGTCAAAGTCGCTCACATCCTCGATCATCTTCCCCAGTTTTTTCCTGCTTCCAACATCGAACCTTCAAGGATCAGTTATAATGCTGTAATAGAGACTGTATGTGAATATGTTCTGGTTCACCAGGTACCAGGGGATGAAGCAGTCCATAATTTCAAGCATGTATTTCTTTTTCTTGTTCCAGTTCTCAGCTCAACTTCTCATTTCAGACATGACAGCTGGTTGTTGAAAAAATAAAAACCTTTTACTCGCACCATCATTGATGCTGCAATTGATGTAAATTTGATATAATGACGCTCAAATTTAGTCTTTTCATTTACTAACAGGTGAGTGAGGTGTGAGTCACACAGTACGTCAACTACATCCGTGTTATTTTTTGATTTTAGACCTTCGGTTGCCAGAGTTTAGACGCTTTTATGCATCACTGCACAAAAGCCCTAAGTGTGGTTTTAAGAAAGGAGTGGCGGGGAAGAGAGGATGAGAGATATTTTTGACTTGACTTCACATCAGAACGTCTGGAGAGGCTGACGTCAGCCTGTGATTTGCACCTTTTGTCACATTTAGCTTGGAAGTTTCTTACTCTAAACGATGCAGCGATTGCACTCATGCACGTACAACACAAACAGACCAGAACTAAACACATTCACAGTATTTCATCTCTGCACACACACACACACACACACACACCGTCTCTCAGCCCCTCCCCTCCTCATCCTCTCTCCTCCCAGAGGCGCAAAGATATTTTTATCTTCCATAAAGCCCAAACGCTAATGAAGCATCGACGACACAAATACACTCCCATGATTTTTCATATCTGGCTCCTACAACCGCTGCTGTGACACACCACAGCATCTCCGTCTGCTGTTGTGAACATAAACTGTCACAGTGAATAAGAGTCAACACTTTTCCCGAGTCGTGTCTGATGCTTTTCACTGACACTTGCACATTTAAAATATCGGTTTAATTACATACTCGGTCAATAAAACCTCATTAGGTGGAGGAAGGAGGCGGTGAGGTGAAATGATTCCACTTATTTCTGGTCCATTTATGTGTTTTTGAAGCATTTTCACCAGACGGTTGACGGTGTCTCAGAATAATAGCAACAGCTTTTCCAACACATTGTGACAATTTGTTCAAGATGATTTGAAACTAATTTATCAGCACTGTTTTCAGCCAATACGGTCACACAAACTTAGATATCATACTACTGCTATTGAGGGATGAATGATGTAATCGACTGTCATCAAGTCTGATGTTCGGAGGCAGTTTAAACTGTGGAGCCTGTCGGTCAATCACTGAAGCTGCCATACAAGGCCACAGACAACATCCCGGCAGCACATGATATCATCCCACTACTATGCTTTTAGATTAGTGCTTAGACAATGTGATACAATCACACTCTGATTATTTTTGATGGAGATTTACCCTGTACAGACAAACAGTACGACTGATGCAAAGCTTCATGGTTAAAATGATGATCCGGTGTAATTTGAACCCAGGGTCGAACGAACACCTCCTCCAGAGATATTTTATGTTGGTTTTCACAACCAAATAGATAAAAATGAAAGTAAATGGGGCGGTCAGCCAAATGTATCTAAATCAGCATTTTTTAACCACTAACAAAGCTCAAAATGTCACTTCATTCAGCAGTAGCATGAGTAGTTCCAGTGCTGTATTCATCATTTTCCTAAACAACAGGCCGATGATGATGAATGTCCTGATGTGGAACACCCTTCATCACCAGTTGTTATGAAAGCAAGCGAAAGGAACAGGATGCCATAACATCGCCTCACATAGTGGACAAGAGCCACAGCTGCAGACACACACACTTACACACACACACACACACACACACACATGTATGAGAATAAGCAGGCCAGAGCACCCGCGCCTGCATCAACCCACATGAATTCTACAGAAAAGCAGATGCACACCACGTATCTGCTGTGTACGATCACATTAAACAGGCGTGAAGTGAGTTTTGGCAACATTCACCATAAAAACACGACATAGAAAGTCTACACTGACATCACACAGACTTTATACAGAGCGTCAACTGAAATCGAGTCGCTCTGGCGTCTGATGAGAGCAGAGAGTAAGCAAAGGTGGCGGCAGGACGAGAAATTGTCTTTTGTTTTATTTTCAATCTGTGTGTGTGTTTGACACCGAAAAGCAATAAAGTCATCCCACCCAGCTCTGACATGCTTAGACAAGAAAGAGCCTCCTTTCTCAAACTACAGCGGGGGGAGAAAAAGCGAGATGTGACTTCCACTCGTGTTGATGGAGTCGCTCTATTAATGTGATCTATTGTAGTGATTCGACGGAGGTTGGGGCGACCGAGCTGGGAGCAGACGGTGGTGGTGGTGATCCACGACTCTCTGCCATGTTTGGGAACGTTTTAGATTCAGATCTGACGAAACAAGTGAACTGGACAAACACAGACAAAACTGCTCTCAGAAACAAGTTCTAGTTGTATGAACCATGTTCTAATCTGCTCATCATGTTCTAATCTGTTAATCGTCTTCAGCAACATTTCCTTTTTTTCTAACATATTTATCAACTACAGTTGAGTTAATGAAGGCGTGTTCAGGAAAATTATGAATCTGCTGATGTGGAACAACCTTCATCACCAGTTGTTATAAAACCAGACGTTGGGTAAGTCTTGTAAAACTGTGTTTTTAATAAACTCTGGGTTCACTTACTAAGTTATCAGTACTTCAGTTTATGTGTAGGGACCCTATTTATGCTACTGCTGAAGTGAAGTGATATTTTGAGCTTTATTAGTGGTTAAAAATGAATGTTTAGATATGTTTGGCTGACTGCCCCATTTACTTTCATTGTTAACTATTTGGTTGTGAAAACAAAAGACGGTCAAAGTGGATATTACTTCAACCAACGTAAAATATCTGGGGAGTTTGACTCATATTCATGGTGAAATAGACTCTGGTTCATGTTACTCTGGACCATCACTTTTAATCCAGTTACTGTGACTGTGACTGCGTTGTTGACGACATCAGTGTTTGCTTCACTTCATCTTGTGTAGAATCTGACAAACAAACATTAATAACTAGTTGTCAGTAAGTGACACATGAAGATTGTGTTATCTTAATGATGTACAACTCCTAAAGGAAAAAGTTGTTTCCAGTCGCTATAAAGTACTTCTACTCAGTTATATGACAAATGAGGTTTCAGCTACATGTATAATAACAACAAACTATCTCACCTCATGAATTTAAGCACAAAAATACTGATCAACAGAGAAATACAACTGTTTTTACTTTCTATCAATGTACTAACAGGTTAATTTACCACTAAGAGCATAATTTCAGTTTCACCATCACTTGATTAGAGATGACATGGACCCACACTTGTAAATGGACGTAACAAAAGATTTAAAAGTATCTGTGGCAGAATGAAAACGTTCATTGTTTCTGTAAATTTAAGTATAATTTTAAGTGCACAAGTTTAAACATCCATATGCAAACCTAATTACCACACTTATAGTAGTCAAACGCACATAAAAAACATGAAAATATGAAGTCTAATTATATAACAACACTGTAACATTGTGAAAAAGCCATTTCTCACATCCACACAGTGTTTTACATAAATTTAACACATTCATTGCACATTTTTTTTTTTTCATTTCTGGATACTCGTCAAAGCCAAGTTCTGTGGAATAAAACAACCAAAGTATGTGGTTATGTTGGTTTTGTCGCTGGTGATAAATATCATTTGTTCTTCTATTTTGTTTCTGTGCACCAGCTGTAACAAAATAAACCGACAAAGATGGTTTATTTGTGTTGTGCATTGGATGTTTAGATGTTAGCTGTGATGGGGTCCATCCATCTGCTGAGGAGGCTTCAGATAAAACCAGATCAACTTCCTCTCAACTGAAATCACTTCACTGTCTGATTGTACTTACATTAATACACATTTTTTACTTAAAAAAGCTTGTTATTATATTAGTTTATGGGATAAATCATAATATATTTGGGTGACAACAACCGCACCATCAACACAAAAGGGGAAATGACACCAACACCAGCAGCTTAGAACTACTTGGAAAATATAAACAGATTGTAAGTGACTGTTGACTGTGACTGTGCCGACTTATCAGGAGCTGGAGGTTACTGGCTCAGCTGCACCGAGGCAGGATTTCAATGGATTAAGAGAATTAGATCTAATGGAGGTTTGGCACATTTGTTTGACTTTACGCTGCCGTTGTCTGATTTGACCCGACCGCTGTCACCGCGGGGTCACTGAGTCGTGAGGTTTATCGTGGAGTAAACAGGAGTTTGCTTTGATTAGAGGAAGTGCAAAGGATTGTGTGTGTGTGTGTGTGTGTCTGCTCTGCACATGCTCTAACCCATTTACCTTCATATCCGTCATGTCAATCTTCTTTATTTCTCTTCCTTTCATGCAGCCAGTTTCTCTTCCTGCATCTCTACACATCACATCTGGTCTCTCTCTCTCGTGGAGGTTTTAGTCCCAACCATCTGGTCTTTTCCTGCAGCCACGTCGAACCGTTTGCCATTTAGAATTTAGATTAAGCAGAAGGCAGCTCCAGTGACAGGAGGATGAAGTGGAAATTCACTCTCTCTCTTCTTCTTTCTACGTGGCTCGCTCGCTCACACCACAGCGCTCGTCCACGTGTGTGGTACATGCAGCTGTTCGTATTCATGCAGTTATTCATGCATGCAGCTCAAGACATTATCGGGCCCTTGTGCAGACCGTGAGGTATTTACAGTATCAACCCTAATAAAGGAGGCTATAAATTCCACTGTAGCCAACATCCTGTACATGTCTGTGGTTTATTGTGGTTTATCTCCAACTGAAACAAAAGACAAAGAAAAATGTTCATGTTTGTTCAGGTTTGGTTGATGCTTTGACCATTGTCTGCACAATAAATATGAAGCCACAGAAGAATAGATAGTTAGCTTAGCTTAGCTTAGCTTAGCATAAACACCGGAAATAGGTAGTCTTTGTCCACAGGTAACTACAAACACCAAACGTTGTGTTTGTTCAATCCGTTAAACTAGCTAGCATCTGTTATGCTAATTAGCATGCTAGCTGTAGTTTCAACCAGACATTAGCACGCTAGATTCTGTAGCATTTTGTATCTCCAGTGGAAGAAAAGCTACATCCCACAGGTCTTATAAAGAGTGTTTGTTTCAGCTTTTTTTGTTGTTTGTTTGTTTTGTTTTGGGGTTTTTTGGATGTTTTTTATTATTTGATTGAGTCCCTTGGCTCTCATTAGCTTTGTTTTCAACAACATGTTTCCTTTATTTTTTACTAAAACACACTCTAAATCTGCTGTCTGCCAAAAACAAAATGACTGACAAAGACAGTGAGCAGCTAGCAAGAAAACTGTTTTTTTTTTTTTTTTTTTTTTTGTTTTTGGTTGAGACCAAAACTGAGTTCAAAGGAGAACTACTGTTGGACTTAAATTCAAAACTGCAAATCATAGTTGATGCTAATATTACGCTGCATCTGCTAAATATTTAAATAGGAAATCACTTGCCTATGTCAGCTTTCCTATTGAAAGTGACAGATGATGCGAGTATATCTAGTGTACAGTCTAAACGTGCACCTAAAGGCTGGAGTATCCTTATATATACTAACATAAATAAAGTGACAAAAACGTGTGAGTACACGATCATATCTATACATCCGTATCTATATACAGACGAGGATCATTTCAGATCTTATCGCAAAGCTTCGCTTCAAAACTTTCCAATGAACTTGTTTCTGTGATGGCACAACCGGCCCTAGTGTTTATGTGACGTATTACATCTATGCGTAGATTTGACCAACGCGCCACACAAACTTTCAGCCTTAAGGATGACTTTCATGTGTCTTCCATGCTATTTTTTGGAACTTGTTTTTTATGGGGAGAAAAATGTCTCCATAAATCCAGACCTCGAGGGGCAGAGTTATAGAGAGAGAGAGGAAGAAGAGAGGTGGTGTTGGACAAAGCAGAGAAGGGATTAGCTCCAGTTTTAATTCCAATGGTGACTCCAGCTGCTGCTGCTCCCCCCGCTCCTCCTCCTCCTCTTCTTCTTCTTCTTCTCCTTTTCCTCCCTCATCCCTTTCTCATCCCCACTCTTTCTCTTTTTCTTTCCTTTTCTGTCTCAATCCCTTTCTCTCTCTCTCTCTTTCTTTCTATCTTGGAGGCTGCTGTTTTTTCCGCTGCCTTATACCCAGGAAGTGTGTCCATGGTGACAGCAGGAAGTAAAGCCCCGGCTGGTCAGTCACAGCCAGGTCTCCACGGTACGACACACAACTCACTGTCAAATATCTGGTTTTTCAATCCAACTTTAAAAAAAGATCCTAACAAAGTGTTTTTATATAAATTTAGAACCAGTTTTAAATGCTATCCGTCTTGTTTTGCCGACGGACGAGTGAAGAGACTTGAACTTGAGAAGTTATTCACTCAGCAAAACTACAACATTTTCGATTTAGTTACACAAAGTCTCCCGTGGTTTCTCACTGTCTCACACACACTCACCCTTTCTGTGACCTTTACCCTCTGGCTTCACGCAAGCTTGTGCCAAAAAAAAAGGGCTATCTGTATGCAGGACACATCCACACTGTGCCCACGGTGTTAGTGTGTTGTGTGTTTTTGTGTTTGTGTGTCACTTGGGAGGATTGATTGTTGCCTCTGCCTACACAAACTCCTCGCAAATGCTGCTTTTCTATAGCTTTGAGAAAAATGAGAGGGAGGAGGATGCTAACATATATGTAAACAGATTAACACACATATTATATATTATATATATGTGTGTGTGATGTATAATATAGAAAAATATTACGATTGTTAAGTAAATAAATACAAACAACAGAAGTATTCTTGGTTTGATTTGACAGATTGTGGTTGTGTAAGTGTGCACACCCTTAAATTAATAGTTTGTTCAAGCATCTTTTGATTTCATTACAGCACTCACTCTTTTTTAGGTGGGAGTCTATCAGCATGTTACATCTTTACTTGGCCATATTTTCCCACTCTTCCTTTGCAAAAACCTCCAAATCTGTTAGATTGCGAGGGCATCTCACCGAGCCGCTTCCAAAACATTCATCTTCTTCTTGGTGACGTCGTTCTTTTAGTCAAACGACTGAAGGTTTTGTCACAAAATCGACTGGTGTCTTGACTAAAGCCCCAGTTTCTAGCTGAAGAAACAGAGAAACGCTGACGCTGCCACCATTGTGTTTCACTGTATGTTTGATGTTCTGTTGGTGATGCCAGATGTTGTTTTTCATTTAGGAGATTTATTACAAAATGAAGCCAGGTTTAGATATTTTTCCATCCCACACACGTGATAAATACAGGAGATTGTTGTCGTACACAAACAGAACTTGCCAGAAATTCCTGCAGCTACTAAAATGTTGCTGTTGGCTTTGGTCTTTTTGTCGGTTTTAGACGAACGTCCAGTTCTTGGTTGTTGTCACTGTTGTGCCATATTTTCTCTACTTGTTGATGATTGTCTTTATTGTGGTCCATGATATATATAAGCAACAAGAACAACAGCGATAAATGTCTCCAATAACTCAAATAAAACCAAAACCTGTTTGGTTTCTGTTGGGGTTGTGTGTGAAACTTCAAACCTTTCCTCCTCTTTCTTAATTCCGTGAACTTTCTACCTCCTTTATTAAAAACAAGCCTTGTTAGACAGCAGCTTTCACAACATACCAGCAGGTTTCACCATTAGTCACCTTCCAGAAGCACGAAGCTTAAATCAGCTCTACATTCAGCTTATAATTATGTGTCATTCAGGCTGAACATGGGATTGTCTGACAGACTGATTGACAAAGTCAATAAATTGAAATATACATAGGCAGAGAAAATCTTTGTTGGCTTTTACGCTGTGTTTGAAATCATGGTTGACAACAGAGTAGAGGCCAGTTTCACAGTAACAATAGAAATAACAAGCGTTTGTTTGGAGCTTACGATCATATTACATGATCTTAAAGATATTTATAACTTGTCCATCACTTAAATACTTTCTTGTTATACAATCTGTAGCATGCAGACTCCATCAGATTCATTTCTACTGAAGAGGAAAACATTTTGAAGGCTTGTCAAACCTTTACTGTCCATATTTATAACCGTTGGATGCTGCAGGATTTAGCAAGTTGGAGTAAATTGTGTATTAGTTAATGTAAATCTGTTGTAAAGAAGATATACAGAACCAACACCTTGGTTTAGATTGAGATATCCCCAAAATCTATGTTAATAAAATATAAAGTTATACAGGTATTTTTGTGTTTAATACTCAGTAAAAAATGTCCCTTTTTGGGGATATTTCAAAACCTTTATATGGATTTCCACTAGACAAGCTGTTAACTTAATGACGCTGAGTCTTTGACTTTTCCTCTAGCATCACCATGAAGTTTCAACAAAACCACCATCGGTTACATGTTTTTTTGTGTGACAGACACACTTTTGATGGGAAACACAACATTTTTACTGCCATTTATTTATTAATTTGAAATGTCACAGAGTAGAGGAAGGTATGAGAATGTGTAAAGAAATGAGTTGTTACATGGGTTGTTAATAATAAGAAGAAGATATTTGAATCAACAGCACTATTTATACACAGCAAATCTTCTTTTCTCCTCAATGAAAAATGGGCCAGTGGCCTATATTCCCCGGCGCTTCACTGCCTCTCCCCAGATTAGAGCTTCGTCTTTTCCTCTGTTTCGCTCCCTCCCTCTCTGTCGCTCTGGGCTTTTGAACTGATAAGTGCTGGCAGTGCTCGCTGCCTCATTGGACATGAGGCCGTCTGTACAGGAAAAGGACCGAGTCTCCTCCTTCCTCTCTGTCTCTTTCTCATCCCATAATCCTAGAGTATCACAGTATCATCCTCTCAGCTCTTCTTCTTTACTTCAACGTCTCTTCTCTCTTTTTACTGCCCAAGTTCCTGGACTGGAGCAGTGACACAACCTGACCAACTACACAAAGGTTTAGTTCAGGGTTAAGAGGCTGGGGGATTTCTTCCAGAGCATGCAAAAGCAAACAGGACATCTGAGAGGAAAAAGAAGAGAAGAGTGAACAAGTGGCTGGAGGAGAGAAGAGACAGCAGAGATGTGGTGTGGTGTTACACGAGGTGTTTTATTTGGCGAGCGTACATAAGCAATGTTCCCTGCGAAAGAGACATCAAAGTAAGATTAATGGTCAGAAATAAATTCTTATGTTTCCCAGCAGCAAGACGCTCCTGTGATGATGACGACTTCAAAGCCTTGGACTGCACCCGGGAGGTTTAACAGAGGACTTGTGACGAATGAAAGTGAAAAGTAATGATAGCATAGAGATGACGAAGGGCGACATTGCGAGAAAGAAGCTGAGTTAGTTAAGAATGATGTGGATTGAGAGAGGACTCCAACGGCAAATCCTCTGAGAATTGTGTTTGACCTTTCGATGGCAATATTGTCTTTTAATTTAATTTGGTTGCATGAATGCACAGAGCAGACGGCAGCACAAGGCCTGGCTGTGAAAAACAACACAGTGTTCAAGCAACATGACTGTCAACTTCATTTAAAATCCACCTCTGCAAAGTAGAACATCTCAAAAAAGTCTCAGTCAGTGCTTCCCCATTAGCAGATTAACTCAGCTGTCAGCTCATGGTATGAATAAATCATAATATGTTCCATTACTCAAGCCATCTCATATTTTTGAGATGTGATGATAAGAGAGTATTTGACAGTATTTTGCTTCACTTTTAAAAAGTGCTTTAGAAGAGCTGTAAACACTATGTGATGCAATGGAGTTTTAGGTTTTAGAGGGAAAACCTGGCGTCATCTGAAATTAGTCAGAGTTGCACAACCGAACACCAAAATCAAACACTTCCGCCTTGTGTGTTTTTACGTTACATGAAGGTTACCATTAGTTGTATTAAACAGTTTGCAATCTGCAACTTCACTACTAGATGTCATTAAATCCCACACATATAAAATGATCAAATGAGGTTCTACTTGGACTTGATACAGATCTTGAACATTATGTTCCTTTAAGACAATCAGAATTTGAAGATTTGACTTTGATAAGCTCAAAAAAACCTGGATTTGACATTTTTTGACAACAATAATCATTTCATTCATATTTCCTCCAACCAGATGACTTAATTAGGTTTGATCCATTGACATTTTATCTGTATTTATTGGTATTTCTGTAAGATGTTTGGGTTTAGGCGCTGAAAACATTTGGACATCTGGACCAAACCTGGATCCAGTTAAGCATTAGCTCATAAACCATGTGATTATTTGAATTTTTGTGATTTTTTGGGTTTGTTCCCAAATCACACAAGTAGAGTGTTTGTTTGACTCAGTTGCCTTTGGGTTTTAGTCTCTAACAAAGTGGAAAAAGCTCTAAAAAGACTGGAGTTTGTCAAAGCATCTCAACTACCTGCTGCTGTTCTATAATCAGCTGATCGTGATTCAACACCATACCTGAGTCACCAATTTAAACTGGTTTCCTTCAGCTTTTCTGCAACATAACAAGCAGCAAACCACTCGGGCAAATGGAGCGCAGCCAATAAGGTCGGCGTTAGCTTCCTCTCAAGGTCAAGCATACATCAGGCACTCAGATTTAAGTAAGCAGCATGTGGGCTGGAAGCTGATAGAGTCTGTAGATGCAGTATGTAGCCTCGTGAGCAAATCATTTTCTGCAGCTGTGATTGTCAAGAAAGTATTCACAGCAGATGACTGCAAATCCAAACATTCGCTCTTGTCCGTATGATCAACTTCCAGAGACCTGAACAGGAACCAAAATAAGCACAGACAGATAATCAAAACTCAAACTGCCTCCTCAATAAAAAAAAAAAAAATGAAAAAGGAGGCACATCTGTATGTGAACCAGCATGGCGTCGTTCTGTAGCCCGGCAGGACGCCGTGGCGGTCACAGCGGTGGGTAAAACTCCAACATGGCGATAGCTGGTCGATGCCTGCGGTGACCGGACAGCGTTTCCTCCTCCTCGGTCAGCGTCTGCGGGGGGCATCTGTTTGTTGTTTCCTAGTGGACGAGAAACCCGCAGGGAGGCAGGTTGGATCGCTACAGCACCTGCAGCATCGAGCGTCGATCGATCTCAGACAGCTGCTGGAGAGCAACAAAGACTCTGCAGTGGTTTATACATACAGTTTGCATGCAGCATGTGGTTTGTCCTCAGTTATATCAGCTCAAACCTCAGTATTTCTGCTTCTTTGTATCATTCAAACTCTTCGTCCTTGTTTGTACTAAGCGAGGACAAGTCACACCTGTGCTGATGTTATGTTGTAAGTTGATTTTAATGAAGTTGTTAGCAAACTTGTGGCCTATTTACTTATTTACAGGAAGTAGTGTTTGACTTCGAACAGATTCATGTTTGTGTAAATCCAGTATTAGTGGTCCACTATTAAGTCTGTGGTTTATAAAGGGTTTTGAGTTCATTCAGTTCTTGGGAACTTGATAGCTCAACAATACCTTGAGGGTATTGTTGCAAATTTGGTCCAAAAGTTCACTCGAGCTCAAGGACTAACTTGATCTCAAATTAACAGGTAAAGTTAGTGACTAGTTGGAATCTTTATCAAGTAAAACCGTTTTTTAGCTTCACTCCACTGGCTTTTTGTCCATTTTAGAATTGATTTTAAGATTTCATTGCTTGTTTTTTAAGGTCTAAAATGGTCTGTTCACTGCTTATTTATCTGAACTTTCAAATATTCATATATACTCCAGCTAGAGCCCTAAGGTTATCTAATCAGATGAGTCTGGATGCTTCTAGATCCTGGCTCAAAAATAAGGGTGACCGAGCTTTTTCTGTCGCAGTCCCTATTTTGTGGAACAACCTACTGCACAATATTAGATCTGCTCCAAACATCGACACCACTGACCTTGAGTCTTTACTCAAAACTCACCTCTTTTCTTTGGCTTTCAGCTCAAGTTGAGCCCTGACAACTTGCCTTGTCCCAGTATTGATTGTGTTTCTATTACCTCTATCTTTATTGCCCTTTTGTTATTGTTTTATCACTGGCTGAGCCTGTAAAGCACCTTGGTCAACAATGATTGTTTTTAAATGTGCTATATTAATAAAGTTGAAGTTGAAGTTGAAGTAAAAACAAAATGCCCCCCCAAAAAAAAAAAAAACATTTTAAGGTAAGAAACTAGTTGCTAACAAGCTAACAGCTAACATGATATATTAAAGTTGTTTGTGTTTGCATTCATATAATATAGACATTGTGTCTGTTTAATATATTCAGCATATGCTTTTAAATTGATGTTTATGCATATACATGGGAAAACCATCATTCAGTAAATGTAACAGATGCATTAAAGGCTACATGATATTATTCCTAAAGGCTGTTATGTCCTTATGCTGCATCAGCTATCACTTATTGTCATTAAAAGATGTAGGTGCTTCAGTAAATAAAAATCTGCCGCATCAGGCAGCGGTCCAGTAGCAACATATGCACATAGATTTTTACAGTGTTTCATAAGAGATAAGCATAAATACAAGGCGGAAAGAAAAGAATCAGCAAAGCAAAAGACGTGGGTTGAAGTGAAATGTTTAAAAGTTATATAAAAAAAAAAAAAGGTAATTAGTTTCATGCTCATAGATGTAAAATTATGTGTGTGAGACTTGTGACCTTAGAGGTAGATTTTGGAGGCGGACATTTGCTACGACCCACAACTGTGAGTTCTTTTTCCTCCCACTCTCTGATCCGTCACCTACTGCTGCTCTGTGAGACTGAAGATTTATTCTGAGAGAGAGAGAGAAGGTTTTACTGCTCTGAGACAGATACAGAGAGCGAGATAGAGAAAGAATGACTCTCAAACTGTGCTATCATCTAAAAGAAAACAGCCTGAAATGGAGAAATACCACATCAGGTGGTTACGTAAGTTTTTGTTTTGTAAATAAGAGCTATGCTACAGGTTTTGTGTGTGTAGAAGTTGAGGTGATTTTCAAGATGGAGATGTGGGCGGGACTCCTACTCTCCTGAATCTCAGTTCATCTGAGTGAAACAGAAAAAAAACTGATACAGAGAGAGATGGAGAACGAGAGGAGGGGAAGGCTCTGAAAGGTCAAGGTTTATTTGACTAGAAATTTAACAAATGAGACGCAAAGAGGACATGTTTACATTTTGGAAAATTAAATACGCCAAAGCATTTCCTGTTTGACATGTAACATCGGTTGTAGTGACAACTGTCTGGATTACAGGGGAAATAAACGAGTCTTCAGGGTTTATGGAGGAATAAGATTTTGAAGATGGAAAGCTTCAATTTCCTGGTTATGAAACATGATCAGCATTTTTTATATGGTTTAATATCTTCAGGATATAATATCAAAAGTCTACAAATACTACACACTACAAATAAACACTACAAATCTGGCAGAAAAGTTCACTTAACCCCAGCTTGTCTGGTGGACTTGGTTCTCTGATGGTTGGTGAATCATCAGTTAATGATCATAATGTGTGAACAGACCTAACGACTCCATCAGAGGCCGTCGGGACCTGGTCTGAGACCGGGACTGGATCTGTCATGTTAGAAAACTGGAGGAGTCTGAAGAGACTGACAAAGAGTGACGGCCAATCAGAGGAGGGATGTGAGATAAATGCTGCTGCCGTCTCACTGATTCACTCACAACCACGTTTAAAAGTCTGACGTTTTAACAGGTTTTTGTTTCATTTTCACTTTCTACAAACTCCCCGCGTCTGATCCAGATGTTACCTGGTACCAGGGAGGTCTGCTGCTGGTTTCAGCTCCACCATGAAAACCAGCATGTTGCTGTGTTGTTTACATGGTGGTTTACTGGTTTAGTAATAGTTTCAATCATAACGTTATTTTTTAATGTGTAAGTCCAGTTTCCTCGACTGTAGCTGCTGTAGGTAGTCACCAGTCAAAGACCTCAGGAATGTTTACGCGGTGGTTTACCGGTTTAGTCTTCTTCAGTTTTCTCTGGTGCATCTCATCAACAATAAACTGCTGAAAATCACAGTGAAAAGCAGCAGCCATTGCAGCCTTCAGGCACGTCGGAAAGTCGGAACTTCTGACCTTTAAGTTCAGGAAAAACAACACTTTAAACACAACGTTGTGGCGGAATTTTTGCTCAGAAAGTCAGGAGGAAGTAGAGTCAACTCAAAGTCAACTCAGCAAGACAACGTTACTAATGTTGAAAATGCAATTAGTTGTCAGAGTCACACACCAGCAAAAACGTCTCTGACACTTTAATTTAGCCCAAAAGGTTAGCGAGCAGCTGATAACAGATGTAGCTGTTCTCTGTGTAAACAGCACAAAAGCCCAGAGAGGTTCCTGTGGGAATCCATGTTTGTTTGTAGTTCAGCCATCTTGTTCTGAGGTTCATCACATGAACGCACTTTTTTCCGAAGTTGGGATTTTTTTGGTCCCATATTCTGACTTTCCAACATGCCTGAAGGCAGCGTATATCCTGTCTAGTTCACGTGACCAGATGTAGAGTTTGGTGACGTCACGGTGTGATCAGGAGTCAATCACTGACAAGTCTTGTATTGTGAACACTACAGGTCTCAGACCAGCTGTTGAGACTCCAGATCATAGGAACACAAGTCGGCAATATTCACGATTTCTACTTTTACTACAACTACTACTACAAGTACTAGTGGTACTACTACTACTACTACTACCTCTACTACTACTGCTAGTGTGAACTAGTGTGAACTAGTGTGAACTAGACTTTAGACTGAAAAAAACAAACTAATTTGATTTTGGTGGTCAAAGCTCAAAGGTAATTTTTGACTTGACACAAGATGTTTTTGGTCTTAACTCATAGATTAATAAATTGGTTTGGTCGGAGGAAGCATACAAGTACAAAGAGGTAAATTACGAGTTTGTTATTGTTTTATACACTAAATCGTTCAGAAATTAAATGAAATTTATAAAGAAAATGAGTTCAAACCTTTTTAAAAAAAAAAAATCAAAGGTCTACCATGTTCAGTCACCATTATTGATGAATAAAGCATTGTGACTGTTGTGACAAAAGACAAAAGAACATTGAGGATAAAAATGGCGAAGCTTTGCAGAGAAAAATATCAGACACACAACTTCTGGGTGTAACAGTACAACAGAGTCTCTTCCTCCTCCAGGTCTCTGTCAGAGAGATTTTTGAGCTGCTATCCCGGTGGTTTTGTTGCCATGGTAAAAATCTAAAGGCTTCTCTACTCGTGCTGAACTCCAGCACAGTTGGCCGGCGTTGTGAGCGTTTGACAGAGAGAGAGTGTGTGTTTGTGTTTTCTGTGTGAGTCGTTGATAAAAAAAAAAAAAAAGAAAGAAGACAAGGAGCTGTAGAGTGCATGAGCATGTGTATTGATCATAAGACTGTCACGATGCTGCTGTGAAAACATCAGCAACCTCATATTGTCTCTTTGTGTCACCAACTCCCGATTAAAAACTATAAAAACTGTTTCAAATATAGAAACATGTAACAAATCGGACCATTTAAATGTGTCAATCATCCATCGTGGGGGGGCTTTTATTCTGAAAGGGCTGAGGGAAGAAGGGGGGTAGGGAGGGTCTGCCCTGTCGCTAGGTAACAGTCTCCAGGCCTAAAGGCAAAGCTAGGCCTGGTGTCCATGGCAACGTCATTGGTGTGGAGGGAGAATGGCGTTTTGGTAGTTGTGGTATACGTTTATGTATGTATGTTTCTGTGTGTGTGTGTGTGTGTGTGTGTGTGTGTGTATGTGTGTGTGTGTGTGTGTGTGTGTGTGTGTGTGTGTGTGTGTGTGTGTGTGTGTGTGTGTGTGTGTGTGTGTGTGTGTGTGTGTGATCCCACTTTTCTCAACAAAGAGAAGCACTCAGCAGGTTGAGTGTCTGTGCAACAGAAAGAAAGAAAAAAACACTGAGAGAGAGTGAATGATGAAATATGAGACGTATAATGGAGAATAAAATAATAGAGATGATGATCAAAGCCTCAACAGATCAGATCTAATTCTTCTTCTTCTTCTTCTTCTTCGTCCTGACGTTATCGCTTCTTCGCTTCAGGGCTGCGTTCACATGAGCGTGATGGAAAATATGTATCAAAAAAAATAAAAGTAAAGACAGAGAAAAGGAGCCGTAGAGGGAGAACAGAGCGTCTCGTCTGGCTGCACAATGTAAAGCAGACTGTGATGGAGGTGGTGGTGTTGGAGTGGGGGTGGAGGGGTGGGGGGGTTAACAGTTTAGTCACGGTGTGGAAGACAAGGCGGCCACGAAAACGCCACGAAAACGACGGAAGTTCATTGACGACGAAACAGCAGAGAGAGAGAAAGAGTGAAGAAAGTGTTTGATTTTGGAGCCAAAAAGCAACAAATGCTGCAGCTGCTGCAACTGACTTGTGTTTAAAATAATAAAGAAATAGAAATAAAAAGAAAGAACGAAATTGGAATAAAGTCATAGTAGTTGACCAAGTCTAATGACGTCATCTGTTCTGCAGAGTTCAAGAAGTTGTTTAATTTACCTCGTTTGGTGAATTTGATGCAAAATGCAGCTACACATTTAGCTTTCACACCTTTTATGCTAAGCTAAGCTAAGCTAAGCTAAGCTAGCCTCACATTAAAGTCGAGTAAACTCATGCATGTACAAATCAATTAATTTATTGTTCATCAAAATGTTTAAATGTTTTGTCGCTAATAAACCTCCGTACACAGTCAGAAAATATTCATGTACCTGTTTTATTTTTTATGGTTATACAGACCTAAATTCAATATATAGCTGAATAATACTTTAATTATAATCCCAGTGACAATTCCTTTGTCTGTTTAAACACACACACACACACACACACACACACACAGCAGCAGCAGCAGCAGCAGCAGCAGCAGCAGACAAAAGCATGTTTGTGTCCATGAGAATGTGAAGCACAGTGGGTCTCTATGTGTGGAAGCAGTGTCAGGCTCGTCTCAGAGAGAGAGAGAGAGCAGCGGGGAGGACGGGGGGTGGGGGGTTAAGAGGGGATTTCACAGACTCTCACACATGGAGCAGGACTACAGGACTACAGGACTACAGGACTACAGGACTACAGGACTACAGGACTACAGGACTACAGGACTACAGGACTACAGATGAACTTAAATATGCATATGTCTCACAGTTTAAAAAACTGAGCTTTATTTCTTCTTTTCTCATAAAATACTGATTCATGATTCATGGCAGCGACTGAAGCTGCAGGAACGAACAGAACAAACTTCACGAGGCTGATGGAGCTTTTTGTTTCTGTCGCTGGTCGTCAACAGTTCAGGAAGGTTTTATTGTAGCTGCAGTTTACACTTTTAATCAAACAGCAAAACAAAGAGACTTGACACATAAATATGGACGTTTATCTGTGAAAAGGAATTCATTATATTATATTATATTATATTATATTATATCATATCATATCATATCATATCATATCATATCATATCATATCATATCATATCATATCATATATTCTTTCTAATAATAGAATTTTATTCTCTAAAATACAAAAGAATAAAAAAATAAATAAATGACAACAAAAAATAAATAAATTTTAAAAAAAAAATATTTTAAGTTGCCTTTTAGTTGAAACTAATGATTATTGTCACAATCTGATTTATAATTATTATTCATTTTATGTTATATGTCATATTATTAATTAACGTTATTATTAACTTTTTAGTTTACAGGGACACAAAAATCAGCAAATATTTAATATTTTATATATTTATTTCCAAAGACGTTTTATTCTTGTTCAATCAAATAAATAAATAATTAAATTAAATAAAATTAATGGTTAATTAATGAATAATAATGAAACATTATTTAAATTATATATTTATTCATATTAAATATAAATTTATATTTTTATTAAAAAACCTAAAAAAAAAACATTTAAAAAAAAATTAAAATCAGTCATTTATGCATTTTTCTTGATAAATGATTAAATTATTTAATTTAATTGATGTGATTAATTTGACTAAATTTTTAATTTAAGTCTTTTTTTGTCATAATTGTGATGTTGATTTTGTAATTATTTTATAAATAAGCAGCACAAATGATCGTCCTTATTCAACGTAAACATCGGTTTGTTTTTAACATTTTAAACCACGTCTGTTGTGCACATTAGAACAGAAACGTCTTTATTATTTCATAGATGAGAAAGAGTTAAAGTCTACAGAGAAAAGATGGGGGATGAGGGGGGAGGAGGGGGGAGGAGGGGGGAGGAAAACACTAAATGTAGCGACTCTCTGTCCATTGTTGTGTTTTTTTTTTCCCCCTTCTCCTCTAAAAGTACACAAAAGCAGCGCCAGTCCATTGTGGTGCAAAACAGAGAGCAGGCAGGGCGACCTGGGTTTAGACACACACACACACACACACACACACACACACACACACACACACTCATTCTTTCAGTCAGCCTCCATCACACTCACAATTCACAAGCTCCTGTGTCAAAGCAAGTAGACACACATTCTCTTGAATGTACACAGACACACACACACACACACACACACACACACACACACACACACACACACAGTATTCAGACCTCTGCTGTATTCAGTAGAGCTAAGGTGCATATCCCTGCTCTCTCCCACGCAGCGCTTTGTGTTGATTGAGCAAGTTGCTCTGGTTTGAGAGGAGATGAATGTGACATTTAAGATTGAAATAACACACACACACACACACACACACACACACACACACGTACACACTTATGTACACACACAGTAAAAGCGCTCTGTCATCATTGTGCTCTTGCCCTGAGGCTGAGACTGTGGATCAGACAAACCCAAACCAAACGCAATCATTAACCATTAGAGGACAGACAAACACATCTGACCTGAGATCAGTCTGTGGGATGATTATTTTGCCTTCGTGTCTAAATCGTCTCGTACATCATGTGCTGATTTGTCCGTCCGGTCCGGATTCATCAGCTCCATCAGTGACCAGGTGTTACTGATGGTTTTTGACTCTTTGAGAGTTAAACATGATAAAGTAGAAGATGTTAACAGCTGCGTGGTGAAGCGTCGCCCTCTGGTGGCGGGTACGAGTAACAGCGTCTCTCTCACTCTAAAAAAAATAGGTCACACGACTTATCATGGAGCTCTCTCTCTCTCTCTCTCTCTTCTGGGCTCTCTGTACGACATGTTTATCCGCAATGAGACCAGAGGGGATCAGAGGCAGACGGAGCTTCGTGCCAGTGCCCATGATGCACTGCAGCGAGTGGAAACGTCTCGCCAGCTGTGTGGATGCCAGAGCCGCAAAGAGGAGGTTGGGTCGGGTGGGGGAGGCATTGTGAGTTGTGTGTGACCTAGAAACAGATCTAAATAAAATATAAATAAAAGGAGAGTGTGAGATGTGTTTTCTCATGTGGGCACAACTTGTTTCACTTCAACTCTCAGCGTTGAAGAGTCGTTCCAGTTCTGGTGCCACAGACTCTGGATGTGATTCAGCTGCTTTGACGTGACCTTAATCGTGTCCACGTTGTTAAACTGCCGCATCATTAAACTCTCTAAAGGCCTGAGGGAAGAAAAGAAAAAAATCACACCAAAAGTGGGATAAATAAGGACGCTGGAAATCCTGAGGCGGCCGTCGGTTGATTGGCTGTCGATCAGCTGACGTTTTGTTCTGCAGCGTAAAGTCAATGACACCGAGTCTCAGAGGTTTTCTAGACGACTCAGTTCCTTAATGATCGGCAGGGAGAAATACATGTCACTTCATGTATCATGCAACAGTGTTGGGAGCTTCACTTTAATAAATGAAGCTGAATAAGTTCTGTTCTTCAACAACTATGAGAAATTTCATCTCTTACAACTGTGTCGTCACTAAGACTCTGTAGTTCTGCTCCGTTTCACTTCAGCAGCATCAGTCTTTGCACAGACAATGTTCATATATCTATCATTTTTTTCTCTATTGCAGCATATTTTCAAAGAGGTTATATGCTATAAAACACACAAAAAAAAGTAGGCGAGTAACAATTTATCTTTTTTTTTTTCATGGTTTTATCCTCAATTACACATTTGACACATTAGCATCTACTATGATCGTTACACTAACTTTATTTGGATACAGAGATTGTTTACATAAGAGTTTGTTATTGCAGAAAAACACTAGAATTATTATGGATATGTCATTTTTCAAGAAGGAGCCTGAGAATTATTATATTATTACTATTGATTTCTTCCACATTGGGTCTAAATCTTCCCAATTATACAGAATATTTACTGTAGAGGAGCAAAGATTGGGTAGAATATGTTAACACAAGATGTTTTGTCCAGAAACATTTGTTCCTGAACCATTTCTTTATTTATTAAGCTGCTAAAAGTGGAAAAAACATCAAAATATTCAGCATATATATAATAGTTTATAAAAGTTTACTGTTACTGCGACCAACATTATTATATCATTTAGCTGAAATTCACATCTTTAACATTTTTCAGACTAATTAAGAAAATTTAATTTGGACGAAAATGATCAGTAAATGTTCACATTTGGAACCAAAATGAAAAGTTAAAGTAGTAAAAAAAAACAAAAAAAAAGTGACATTTTTGCTTTAAAACACTGATGTTTCTCATTAATTATTCATCATAGTGGTTGAGATTTAACAGAATAACAGACTTTTTTTTTTTACATCGAATGTTTAAAAAGCGTTTTGATGAAGTTTCTTTGCTTCTTGTTAAACTGACGCAGCTGAACGGAGCAGACGGCCTCACAACACGTCTGAATCATCGTCTGTTTTTCTTTCTTTTCACTGTGGTTTGGTTTGTTTCTCAGTGTGTGTGTGTGTGTGTGTGTGTGTGTGTGTGTTTCTCACTGGCTGCTTCTGAACAACAACACACATGCCAACACTCACACTCCCACACACACATCGATGAAAACCTCATCTTTGTGAGGACAAACCTAAACCCTGACATCACTGACGAGTCTTAAAGTGTCTTTAACACTGATGTGAAACTGCTGCGTAACTAAACACAGAGTCCTTCAACCAGTTAAACACAAAACAACAAGTTAAACATCGATCAGAATATTTATATCCATTATTGTGATTCTAGATATTTTTAATTGCTTATTGTGTTTATCCAACATGTATTTGAAGCGTGTTAAATGTTTTTCTTGTTAAATTAAATATATACAAACTATAAAAATATAAAACATTACAAAATAAATAAATAGCTTTATTCATGTTCTGTTTATTAATCTGTGTTAACCCTTTAAAATCTGTCACATCAAATTTAAATCTGAGATGTTTATTAAACTTTCTAATAAATTATTTCATCATTTGATCATTATTATATATTTGCATTTTTTATTTTAATTTATTATTTATTATTATATATATTTCTCAAAAATTGATTTTATGTTATTTTATTTTTTATTGATACATCGTTGATCATTTTAATAAAATAGACGTCTCAGAAACTTGACTATTAAATATGACATTTTGTTATAATTATGATGTTAAGTTTTAATTAATAAGTGGTTTGAAACTGAATCTTTAATCTATCAATTATTCTTATTCTTGGTATGTTTGCAATTGCTTATTTGACTTTTCAGTGACACAAAAAAACAGTAAATCTTTACATTTTCAAACTTTTAGTCTCCAGATTTGTTTTCATAGATAGATAGATAGATAGATAGATAGATAGATAGATAGATAGATAGATAGATAGATAGATAGATAGATAGATAGATAGATAGATAGATAGATAGATAGATAGATAGATAGATAGATAGATAGATAGATAGATAGATAGATAGATAGATAGATAGATAGATAGATAGATAGATTAGGGTGTTATTCTACAGTGTGTCCACTAGAGAGAGACAAAAAGCTGCAGTAATTCTAAAAAGCTGCCAGAAACTCATATTTTTCTTCATTGTTGAGACTTTACTTGAAACTCGATTCAGCCTGATTTCATGACATCAGTGACTTCAGTTTTCCTGTCCAATAAATGATCTGATCAAGAAACGATCGACCTGAGCAATTTGTTCTGTTCTCAGCCTCTTTATGCTTTTCCATCCCACTCTGACAGTATGTTATTGTCATTAACTAACACTTCCTCACTGTTTTCCACTGTAGAGTCTGGGAAGTAGGTGGGCTGTTTAGCAACTTAAGGATATTTTCAACCACTGCTCTTTGGTTTTTTTCTCGTTTTTAGTTTCAGTTGCCTCCCTCTGACTGACGTCCTCTTTACTGTTTCTCTCTCTCTGACCAGACCATGGCGGAGTACAGCTCTCTGCTCAGCGACCTGTCTGAAAACATCACCAACGAAGACTTGGAGCAACTCAAGTCGGCCTGTAAGGAAGACATCCCCGAGGACCAGAGCAACAACATCACGTCCTCCAAGGAGTGGTTCAGCTACCTGGAGAAGAACGACAAGCTGGCCCAAGGTGAGACGAGACGCAAGTTCAACCAAAATTAAACCTTTTCAGGCCTTTTTTTTTTTTTTTTAGCCAACAAACCCTCTAACAACCCCTCTCGTGTGCAGATAACCTGTCATACATCGAGCACATCTTCGAGATTTCACGGCGACCGGACCTGTTGACGAGGGTGATCGAGTACCGCACCACTGTGCTCAAAATCTCCGAGGATGACGAGATCGACACCAAGCTCACACGCATCCCGTCGGCCAAGAAGTACAAAGGTAACTCACTCACACTGTTGGGATTAGTATCTTTGCTCTGCTGTGATTGGTCGTCTGGTCGTCTGCCCTCTAGTGGCCAAACATAAAACTGTCTTAAACAAAACGTCAATAATAGCAACTAAATAATCCAACCAGATCAATACCAGAATCTAAGGCTGATACCAGCATTAATGTTTGATAATGTCAGTTTTAGTATTTACATGACTTTTTATAGCTATTGACTGTTGTTAATAGCTACTTGCTATTGATTAATAGTTGGGTTAAACTGTAAAAATGGTTTTATTCTTGTACAAGAAGGAACAGTCTCATAAATAAAGAGGCACAGAGATATTTATACATGGTGCTTCCTTGTTGGACATCACACAAAGCAAAGACCCGGTTTTGATAGAAAACAGTTCAGTCCAACGTTGACCTTCAGCTATAAAACACCTGACCCACTAGATGAACTCTCATTACCAAAAGGTTTTTACTGTACATGTGTAAAAATAACATCAACATGTTCCAAACTGTCATAACTTCAATGTGAGTTCAGAAGTTTCATATAAGTTAATGAGTACATTCACACATGTGAATGTTTGTGTCCAAACACTACTCAAAACATTCTGCACATTTTATTTCATCTATATTTAGTGTCAGCTGAACTGACTTTTTTTTTTTTTTTTTTTTATTTTTTTTATCTCCATGGGCGCTTGCAGGCTCTGAATGAATAAGAACACCATATATAACGTCTTATTTAGTTTATTGCTTATTCCAAATATGACTTTATTTGGTTTAAAGTGGTGATCTGGAATAATTTGAACCCAGAGTCTATTTCACCATGAACACGAGTCAAACTCCCTCTCAAGAGATATTTTATGTTGGTTGAAGTAATATCAAGTAATATCAAGTATGTCTTTTGTTTTCTCAACCAAATACTTAACAATGAAAGTAAATGGGGCAGTCAGCCAAATGTATCTAAACTGTCATTTTTAACCACTAATAAAGCTCAAAATATCACTTCACTTCAGCAGTAGCATGAATAGGGTCCCTACACATAAACTGAAGTTCTGATAACTTAGTAAGTGAACTGAGAGTTTATTAAAAACACTGTTTTACAAGACTTACCCAACATCTTTATAACAACTGGTGATGAAGGTTGTTTCACATCAGCAGATTCATCATTTTCCTTGCTCTTCACGGACACATCAGCCTGTTGTTCAGGAAAATGATGAATCTGCTGATCTGGAACACCCTTCATCTGCAGGTGAAGTGATATGTTGAGCTTTATTAGTGGTTAAAAAATGACAATTTAGACATTTACGTTTAAATTTGGCTGACTGCCCCATTTACATTCAGTGTCAACTATTTAGTTGTGAAAACAAAAGATGGTCAAACTCGATATCACTTCAACCAACGTAAAATATCTGTTGAGGGGGAGTTTAACTTGTATTCGTGGTGAAATAGACTCTGGGTTCATATTAGTCTGAACCGTCACTTTAATGTGAAGCAGCAGCTTGTTGAAAGTTTAAAGTTCAGGTTTCTTATGTTTCTCTGTATCTCTCTCTCTCTCTCTCTCTCTGTTCTTCGTCCAACTTCTTCTTCCTCCAATAAAAGACATCATCCGCCAACCCTCTGAAGATGAGATCATCAAGTTGGCTCCTCCCCCAAAAAAAGTGTGAGGTCACGACCCCCCCGGCCCAGATCTTTGCACCTTGATTTCTTCACTCCTGGCACTCTAATCAACCGACCAACCGTTTTCTGACCAACCCCATCAACCTGCCCTCTGCTTCACCCCACCCTTCACACCCTGCACACACACACACCTACACACACACACACACACACACACAACTACCCCTCTCTTTCACCAACACATGCCATGGCACAGAACCACGCCAGCAACAACCTACTATAAAGCAACCAATCAGATCGTAGCGATGCAGCCTCTTCCCAAGCTGAAGGGAGACAGGAACCTGCGGGAAAAAGGACAATAGAAGAAGAAATCTGAAGACGGACCGACAGTGTGTGTGTGTGTGTGTGTGTGTGTGAGAGAGAGAGAGAGAGAGAGAGAGAGAGACAAAGTCTACCCTGGATTCAAAACGCTGTGTGGGTCAGTTCACACTGAGTGTATAACCTGTAAACACTGTTCAGTTCAGGATGCTGTGTTTATGCAACCACCTGTTTTTGTGTGTGTATGTGTACGTCAGTGGAGGCTGTTATCCCCTCATTCCAAATTTCAAAAATTAACAACAACAACAAAAGCAAACAAAAACAAACAAACAAACAAACAAAGGCAAAAACTTTTATTCTGATAATATCAGGAAGTTAACCACCACACAAACTATATGTACAGTGACAAATAGTTACACGACTAACAGGCTAATTTAGCAGCAGCAGCTTTGTTTTTTTGTTTTTTGTTTACTTCACCTGACAGATAAAAACAAAATTCAAGTTAATACTTAGTTTTAAAACCACGTAAACTAGTAAAACTAATCTAAATCTCGCATGTTTGACTCTGGTTCATTTGGTCGACAGCGTTCGTCTTAATAGCGTGTTTGTAATGTAAAAGTAATACGTCGACATTATGGGAAATTTTGCTTATTTGCTTTCTTATCTTCGACAGGAGCTCAGCTTTAGCTTTAGCTTTAGCATTAACGCTGGACACAGGATGGGGTCAGTCTATAAGAATAAAATTAATAAAATGTGTCGAGTTGATTTACGACCTTTTGAGGAACTCGTAGATAGATTTTTGATTCACTTTTGACAGCGCCCCATTTCCAGTTTTTATGCTAAGCTAAGGCTAGCATAGACTAGCATATGAGCATATTTCCCCCAAAACCGATCCAACTCCTCCCATATAAAATATAAAAACACCATCATCATCAACTAGTTACCAGTCGCGTTGAGGTCAATGTATTTTAAAAAACACAAACTTTACGTCAAACTTCAAGTACCGGTCTTTTGCAAATTATTATATCGTGTTTAAAAAGCGAAAGTGAGGAAAAAAAAGTCTAATATTTCAGAGAAAGATATTTAAAATACATTTTCTTAGCAAAAAAAACAAAAAAACAAACAATATTTGCCTTTAGCTTATATAGTTATACCAAGAGTTATTTACAGAAAATATTTAAACGGCAAAAATTTAACAGTTATTATTCTACAATGATGGGCGCTACTCGACCGTCTTTTTTTTTTTTTTCTTTTTTTTTTTACTTTACATCGAGGAAACCAGTTGGCGCGGTGGACGAACTGGTTAGAGATGTAAATATACAAATAATATATTGCAAGAAGATAATATATTTGACCTGCAGCGTGCGTCTAGTCAACTATTTCGAGAAGAAAATCTACAAATCTACTTTGAACGACATTAGAGAATTTAAAAAACAAAGTGTATTTTCAGAATATATTGGATATTATATTTACAGTGTGGGGGGAAAAAAATAACAATACTAAACTTTCCTCTTAAACTTTCTTTCGCCTGTTTGTTGCCATTTCATTCGTCACATAAAGAAAATGACTGACCGGTTTGTGAAATGAAAACGTCTGGAAATAAGAACGGGAGGAAAAAAGGTTTATGATAATGAATCATGTCCTTTAATAAACTGTACATAACGTAGGATCTTAAATGCACACGACAGCTCATAACCTGCTGACTATGCCATTCCTGCCATGCACAAACACAATAGCTAGCAAGACTGTTGAAACTAAACTATAATAACTGCTCTTTTCAAACACTGTGTCTCTTTTTTCCCCGCGATGAAGCCTTAGCAGACTTTGTGTTTACCCCGAAACAAAAAGACAAAAAAGAAAGAAAATCAAATCAACAACTGTGAGAGATCGTGTGCATGTGTGTGTGTGTGTGTGTGTGTGTGTGTTTGAGACGCCAACACACACGACAACGTCAACGTCAATCAACAAAAAAAAAACAAAAAAAACAGAAAACGCCTCTCACTTTTTAAAGAGAGCGTCGCTACTTTTATTCTGAAATTTGCTAAGGACTTCAGTGTCGGTGTGTTCAGAATGTGTGTGGGTCAATTTCTGCCGCCTCTCGTACTTTGTCGTCCTCGAAGCTGTAGGATCAAAAACAAAAAACAAAAAAAAAAATGAACCAATAACATTCAAATCTATCAGTGTATAACTAGTCATATATCCCATCCTCCTTCCTTCCTTCCTTCCTTCCTGCTTTTCCCTCAGCGTTGATAAACCCCCCAGTGCCAACGACCAAGACTTTTATTTTATCGATTGCAGTTTTCTGCGATCGGTTTTGTTTTTTTCTTTTTTGTATTGCTCGCTGTATATCGTAGTGACGGACTGATTTGTATCCTATGCATTTTACTTCTGTAGGAAAAACTCTCTGCACTGTAACACGTTTCCTTGTTCCTCCCAAAAACAAATCAGTTTCGAGAATCTGAAACCAACTGAGCTCTTTAATCGCGACGAGTCGGGGGTGTTTGATAAGATCCCGACGTTCCTGTGACGTTTGAATCTGTTCGACGGAGATGCTCGACAGGAGGAATTAGAAAGTGTGTAGTTTAGGACAAAAATAATTATTACCCCTAGGTTCATGTTCTGAAACTGGGGTGTAAAAGAAAAAATACTAAAAAAAACATGTTAGACCAACAAAACTGTACAATAAGTCTTACTCTTTTGCAAACAAAGTCTTAACGTTACTGAAACATTCAATAGACTGAACATGATATTAACAGTTTGTCAGTAGTTAATATTGATCGGGTGGGATTGTTAAAGGAATAGTCCACCCTTAAATACTTGTATTTTCAACTGAGTTGGACCCATAGACTTTGGTCTTGATTGAAACATTGGTGTGAAATTTGGTCCACCCATTCTTAGTCCACTGAGGAAACATTTGATGATTCCTTTAAATATACTGAATTTCTTTTATTTTGGAAGTCGGACTTTTGACAAGTCAGAAGTTTGTTCTTGTTGTTTTTATCGGCAGAAACACCAGTTAATAACAACGCAATACGCTGATGTGCCAGGCAGCCATCATGGATTTTTAAGGTTGAGGTTAGCGAGGTTTTCCAAAACTTTCCAGTCTAACACTTCCAGTTTAAATTTCCGACTTTCCCCAGGTTGAAATGGATTGAACGGTTGAACGGATCCAACGTTTAATTGCAAAATAGAGTATTTCTGGGTGGATCTGACTGAGGTGTAAAAACCAAACAAGTTTTAATGTTACTGGTACACCCATTCTTAGTCCTCTGAGGAAACATTTAATAGTTTCTTTAATTGGTAAATATGCTGCATTTCATTCATTTCATTGTTAGAAATACCAGGTTTTAATACCACAATACACTGATGTGCCAGGCAGCCATCATGGATTTCTAAAGTTGGGGTTGATTATGTCGTCCCAGACTTTCCAAACCAAGACATCCAGTTCAAATTTATGACTTTCTTTAGTTCAAAATTTTCTTTGAAGCAAAAAACTGTAAGATCCAACATTCAGTTTCAAAACGAAGTATTTCTGGGTGGATTTTTCCCGTCGGTGTCCAGATTATCCCTCGTTAGGCCGGACCCCAAGTGAAGCGGTAGCTGTCCTCCCTTCACCTTCAGTCTATTATGGACAAAAACTGGGACCATTGTATCTACGACCGAGATGAACCGAGAGCATTTAGTCAAAGGGTTAAAAAAAAAGGGAGGCAGTTGTACTTACTGCTATGACCTGTGGGTAATGGTCTTTAAAAAATGATGTGATTACTGGATATAAATGTTGTCGTTACCGCTCAACTATTCCATTCAAGAGCTTTGAGAGAAAAAAAAAAAAAAACCAAAAGGCAGATTTTTCTTTTCAGATTTTAGCATGCGTTTCCATTATTGCACAAGTTATCAGCAAGGGAGGATCTGGACCATTATATTTTGTTTTGTTTTGATTTTTTAATTATTAATATTATTATTATTTTATTTTGAAGTGCTTTTTGAACAGCAACTTGTGAATCTCGATGTATGTGACCAAGTGACTTTTATTTTAGAAAATATTTTTAGGGCGATGGACTCATGTTAGCAGTTACGTGGTTGTCTGTCAGTAGTTTGACAATGGGATTGTTCATTAAATATCTGTAAACATTAAAAAAATAAATAAATAAAATAAAAAAAGAAGAAGAAATCCAACTGCCCGATGCTCCTCTGGATTCTCCTGGTCAAAGTTAAAACATTAAAATGTTAAATTCAGGTTATTCTCTCTCTGTAGTGTTTAAAATGTGTGTTAGCATCAAAATACGGCTAATCGCTGCAAATCCTAATATTTCATTTTTTAAAAAAAAACAAAACATTGACTACCTAACTTGAGTCAACGCCCATACGACGAATATATGTTTGGCATCGCTCAGCGTTTTCCTCTGTAGCCACTGGCACATAATATATGAACATATCAGTCGCAAATGATGATGTCAGAATTTGGGTTTTGTTTTTTGTGAGAACATATCAACTTAGTAAATGCTGCAAAGTAAAGTATAAACCATACTAAAATATAAATAATACATGTGTTTATGATGAATACCTGATTATAACCAATACATAGGTTTTAGATGAAGTAGAAAATGAAGAGGTGGATATTGTGTGAAGGTATTCAGCGTGTAACGCTAACAATAAAACTTTAAACTCAAATTTATTCAAGCAAGATTATCATTCTCCCTTAAGGTTAAGACTGTGTTCTTTTTGGGGTTTTTTTGTTTTTGTTTTTTCATTTTATTAGGTTGTAAATATGTATTTTGAATATATATCACTGTGTTTGTTTTGAAAATTGATTAATTTATTTAATGCCTACATATTGTTGTTTTTACGTATCCTGATTTTGTTTTGTTTTTTTTTTACTAACTGGAAACAAAATTAAGAGGATGAAAACATTGTGCTTATCTAATGTTAAGCAGACCACACATCAACACTTTCTTTTTCTATAATTCGTGTTCTTCTCTTCATTTATGTTTCGCTATTTTTCTGCTTTTTTTGGTGATTATTTTTACGACGACGACAAACGACGAAAACGAAACAAAACAAAACAAAAAAAGTGACATTCATTTCATTGTATTTACTGATATGTAACACGTTATGTTTTACTGTGTCGTATTTGATCAGATGTGTCGTGGTCACTGCTTGTAAAAATGATTTATTCAGAGAGTTTCCAAATCATGACAAAAGATATATTATATATAGATATAAAAAAAAACACAAAGTCACAAAATCATAATCTGCCATGTTGTTCATATGAGACATGTTGTCACTTGCACATTACACCAGGAGATGGAAATTTAAACTTAATTAAAGAAAAACTTCACATCTTAAAAATGTTTGGATAGGTGCATGTTGGAAAGGTCAAGAAAATGTTAAAAGAAGAAAAAATAAATAAAATTGAAGAAACTAAGTTTGGGTCAAAATATCAAGAAGTTGTTAATTCACATCTGAACAATAAACAATCATCAGATTTTTTTTCTGTTTGGAGCCTCACAGTGTTCAATGTTAAACAAATAAATAGTTAAAATAGTAAAGAATCGTTGTTTAAAAATAATTTCTTCTGCACTAATTTTTTTGTTTAGCCCAACAAGTCTTGGCTAGCTTGGAAAAGTTAGCTAATACCATTGACAATATATATATATATATATATATATATATATATATATATATATATATATATATATATATATATATATATATATATATATGCAACAGCTTCCCAAAAGTGAAACCAAAACAGTTTTGTGCATTTATTTACTAAATTGAATCAAGCTAACGTTCACTAAGTAGCTAAAATTTGGTAGCAGTTCTTGGCCTATTTGTTTACTGGAACAACAAAATACATTAAGGATGAGTCTGATCGTGTGAACTGGTTCATTTTTTGTGGTATATTTGTTTAATATTGAACACTCAAAGCTCAGTAGCGTTGCTTCTTCCTTTAAGGTTAGTGAGCGGTTGAAATGGAGCGTGAATGAAGTGATAGACTGAAGAGGTGCTGGGTAATGTAGTGTAGGTAGTGAAGAACAGGGTTTGGGTTGTAGCTGTTTAAAGATAAAAGCGTAGACTGTGAACAGAGTGAAACACGAAGGTTTGGAGGTTTGGGAAACATCTGAACGACACCATGACGTTGTCAGTCAGTGTCATTTTGAATGTGGCAGGTCTTACACAATAATGCTGTATAATGGTGTTATGAGGTATGAAAGGTGTGTCAGTGTTAAGAAATGCTGAATGTCTCGTCGGCTTTCATGCTTGATTATATTAAGTTTCAGGGCGTTCCTGAATATTGTGAACAAGCGTTCTAACCACTTACATTTATCTTGAGCTGCATAGCCAAAAAAAAAAAAAAAAGATGTTTTCCTTTTCATTTTGGAGAATAAAGTTTACATTTCAAGCATAAACACACAAAAAAGCTTCAGCATCGTAGGTAAAAGTGCCAATGTTCATTTAGTTGCAAACTGCTGGTGTGTGTGTGTGTGTGTGTGTGTGTGTGTGTGTGTGTGTGTGGTCTTGAAATCATGACGTGTTTGACTTTTTTCAATTTCTCATTATGTTTGTTTTGTAGTGAACAATCTCTTTATTTCATACAGTCACATTAATTGTTTGTGACTTTTTTTCTCCAACCCTCGGTGTGTGTTTGTGTGTTTTGCAGTAGTGGACATTAGAGGCTATTTGAAGTGTTGTGTTTTCAACGCTAAATCTGACTTTGTTAACTGGAAGTGGTGTGATCTGTCACTGTGGTTCGAAGTTTTAACATGAAGCTGCGGTGGTTTAATAGGCGTCTAAAACCATTTGACTTTGACGTGAAAAAGATGAGTAGGAAGTTTGGAAGGTTTTTGCACAGGTGACAGGACTGGACTTGAAATTATGTCTTATTTTTACACAGATTATCACAGTAACTTGAAGGTGAAAACATCAAGTAGATGAGATTTTCCGATATTAAATTTTACAGTTTTTGTTCATGGTGTTCAAAGCTAATTGGAAGAAACCATCATCCAATCAAGAGCCAGTCAGTGGGATGTGTTCAGTCGTATCTGCCCGTTGTTGTTGTTGTAACGTGCCCAGGTGCATGTGGTGGCTTCACCCAGTCGGTCCCGTCCGTGTCATGTTAGTCAAAACTTTATTGAACTTATTGGATGATGTGCACACAGTTGATTTGATTTGATCCAGTCCTGTTTCCCCCCGGGACTAAAGAAACCTGACGTTTTGGTTTTTGGAGGCTGTGACACCTTTAATGTGCTTTAATGATGCAGTGTGGAGTGTCATCACATCCATTATTAACATTTACCACACACAGCTCACAACATAAACTTGTTGGATGCCATGGACTCAATGCTGTTAGAAACTTTTGCTAAGTTTTTTCCTCTCGTGGGGCAAGAAGTACTTCAGGATTTATTTTGCAATGACGGCAACAAAATATGATATGAGGTATTATTAAAACAAATATTAAGGTGTGGCTTTTTGTCATGATTTAAATGAGACTGAACTGAAATTATGCCATTTTGTCATTGTGCTAAAATGAATATAAATATTATATATTAAAATATATTTGCTAACCTACGCTGTGTTGCTTGATGCTACTTTCTTCTGCTTCCATCCACTTCAGAGGCACATGCATTTTTCCTGATTCAATCAGGAAAGACTGTTCTGTGTGAGAAAGACCATTTTAATTGGCAATTGGACCCTAAAGTGATACTGTATCGTACTGACCCTGAATATAAGACGACCGCTCTTTTTCAGACTTTTTTTCTTGGGAAACAAACAAGTCTTATATTTGGGTCAATGTGGTATTTTAAAGAACTGGGAAAAGAAAGAGCAATAAAGAGATCTATGAAAGGAATGAGGAATAAAGATTCTTCCTTGATTGAACTTTCACTGAGTTTCATTTTGGCACAACTTGCAACAACAACTTGCCCAATAACCCATTGTCTTCGTATCCTTGACGATGATAAATGCAAACAACCAGGTCCAACCATTGTAGTTACAGTTTCATTTTGTTGAGGTGGAACATGTATATGATCAAAGACATTCCATAAATAATATTATTAAAAAGTTACATCACCTCTTATGGGAAATCCTTGTCACCATTTCCAGTAAAACACAACTTTACTTCTTCGAGAAAATAATAAAACAACGATCCCACATGTCTGCGTTGGGTGTAGCATGTGGCTATATTACCCTATTGACCCTGAATATAAAACGACTGCTCATTTTCAAGACCCATGTTTGGAAAAACACTTTAAGACAAAATCTAAAACAAAATAAATCTTTTTTTTTTAAATCATGTGTGTTTTCAATATAAAATAATAAGTAAGTAAACTGCAATTAAACATCAGTGCAATGAAACTGTTCCATTATTATGTTCAATAAATAATAACAATAAATTATAATGAATAATGGAAAAAATAAATAAATACAGAAAAGAAATAAAATATCTTTTCAGACTTGTTTCACGTCATATTCGTCTTATATTCAATAAGGTATTTTAAAGAACTGGGAAAAGAAAGAGCAATGAAGAGATCTATGAAAGGAATAAGGCATAAAGATTCTTCCTTGACTGAACTTACACTGAGTTTCATTTTGGCAGAGACAAGAGTCAACAACTTGCCCAATAACCTATTGTCTTCGTATCCTTGACAATGATAAATGCAAACCAGAGGCATCCAGTCCAACCAGGTCCAACCATTGTAGTTACAGTTTCATTTTGTTGAGGTGGGACATGTATATGATCAAAGACATTCCATAAATTATATTAGTAAAAAGTTACATCACCTCTTACAGGAAATCCTTGTCACCATTTCCAGTAAAACACAACTAATAAAACAGTGACTCTGGAGGGTAGATATATAGATGTCTGTGTAACCACAGGTATGATAACACATCAACACGTCTACCTTGGGTGTGGCATGTGGCTATTTAAAGTCCGATCACCTGCCAGTTTGCAGCACAGTTGCTCCGCATGAATATCGAATAGATGTCGTGTTGACAAGTCTCCGGAGTTGTCTGGAAAACGGTAGGAGTCATTTTTAAATCTCTGGTTGAATTTACAATACAATAGCATGAATCTGTTTACAGCATTTTTACGGTACATTGAACCAGGACATAAAATATGGAAATTAAAAACAAATTTTAGATGAAAACCAAATTGTACTGGTTTAAATCTTTTAAAAACCTATTAAAATAAGATTTGACTGATGATTCTGGAGCCTGGTCTTGTTTTATTGTAATAACGACCTTAAAAGTATTATCAAGTCATGTATTAACTAATACTGAAATTATACAGTCCCTTGGAATTTAGTTGACAGATAATTGAAAATCAAGAGGGCTGATAGAAAATGTAGGAAAAATAGTCAACATTCGCTGCAATTGTCTTGTTTTAGAGTGTAAAACTTCCTGTTTTGAATTAGAATCATAATCTACAAAGGAGCTGATGCTAAATCTTAGTGAAGTCTTTTACTGATTATTCATTAACTTACAGGAAACAGAAGATGGCAAACGAACCGGCCTTGTCCACTGCACAAGGTCGCAAAATTTATGTAGAGAGTGAATTCAGAGATTCTTTCTCAGTGTTGGATGTTCTCTACACAAATCACTTTGAAGGAAATACTTTCGATCCAACAGATTTTGAACAAACAGAGGAAAATTTTTACAGAGGGGCTCCACCCAAATGGTTGAACTTCCACATCAGTGAACAGGCAGATGGCACTGGAACCACTTTAATCAGAAGAGATGGATATGAAAAACTTGTGCTACAAGTCAAACAAAAAAGTAACTTACCTGGGATATCAACTGTTAAACTCTTCCATGAGTCAGGATGTGGAGGAACCACACTGGCCATGCAGGTGTTGTGGCACTTTCAGAAAACATTGAGGTGTGCTGTTCTAGCAGACTCATCCTCAGATGTGAAAAATGTTGCAGACGAGGTTGTCCACCTTTTTACAGCAGGCCACCGTGACAGCGGTAGAGACCAGAACACTGTGCTGCTGTTAGTGAACGATGAGCAGATTCTGGACAATTTGCAAGACAGCATCATGACTGTGGTTGCTGAACAGAAAATAGTTGCCCATATGCCTGTGGTGATTCTACTCAACTGTGTGAGAAAAGATGCCATTTTGCAAAGCAACCACGTTGTCCTAAAAAGATCACTCTCTGAGACAGAGAAGAAAAAATTTACTGAGAAAAAAGAAGAGCTTATCAGGAGGTACAAGGATAAATGTGAGCAATTCCACGGCTTCAACATCATGCAAAGTGATTTCTCTGAAGACTACGTCAAACAAGCATGCACTGTAGTCTCTACAGTCCCAAAAAGAAAGAGACCCCTGGAGACTCAGCTTGCTGCCTTTCTTTCCCTCCTGAATGCCTATGTACCAGGATCGTATCTCCTTGAGTCTCAGTGCCTCAACTTCCTCAGACATGAAGACTCCATCCATGGACGAGTTGTTCTGGAGGATAAAATGCAGCCCTTCAGTCATCTCATTGTCACTTTCCAACAAGATGAGAAATCTGAAAGAAGAGTCTGCATGGCTCATCCCATGATAGCAAAGACTTGTACTGAACTGATGGCCGAGGCAGGTGTGACCAGAACCAATACAGCACGAAGCCTCCTGACCTCTTTGTGTGGAGATGAAGTTCCTCCATATTTGCTTGGCTTTGTCAAAGACATGTTAACCAAAAGAGAAATAAGAACAGAAGAGGGGCGTGCAGAGACTAGTGGAGAAAAAGAAAAGTTTTCCAGGCTGATTCTTGATATTCAAAACAAGGAGGATGATGTCTCCAGTGCATCAGTTTTAGAGGCGGCATCAGACAAATTTGATAAAAATCCATTTTTTCCTCAAGCACTTGCTCGAGTTTGTTACATAAAACTAAGACAATACGACAAAGCAGAGATGTGGGCAAAGAGAGCAAGGCAGAGAGATCCACACAACTCTTTTGTTGCTGATACTCTGGGACAAGTCCACAAGAACCATCTGAAGAACACAAGGATTTCTGCCACACCAATAACAATTTTGCACCTGGCCCAGAAGGCCATTGAAGCTTTCAAACATGAAGAACGACTCGCTGAGAATGAACTTGATCCAAACATGAAAGGTGATGGCATGTCCAAAGTCTCATATGTTTTCAACTACAGAGGACAGTTCGGTTACCTGGAGGTTTGCAACATACTGTTTAACCGTCTTGTTAATAAGAACGAAACCTGGAGAGAAGTTCTCACAAAGAAAGTGTCCATGAGCTCAGTCCTGACGTCACTCGGAGACGAAAAACTCTGCAGCTTCAATGATCTGATAAGAAGCCTCAGAGATGATGTGAAGAAGAACTGTGATTTTCTAAATTCTTTACTGACGTACTCAAAGCCTGGCATGCAAAAACCGGATCCTTCATACATTATGACAGATATGTCATCATGCTACAAGAATTACATTGAATGTCCTCTACCTGACCCTGTGATGGAAATCATGGAACGATTCAGGAACAAAGACAAAGAAGAAAGAGATGTACAAACCCCTGAGCCTCATATTGTTGCCCTACTCAGAGGATGGCCTGCGGATGATGAAATCAGTCCTCCCAACTTTATGCGACTAATTGAAATTATTAAGGACTCCTATGACAGAAAATATGCACAATACTTTAGATCAAGGTACCTCCGTCCTCTGTTTTACCTGGGTATAGACGAGGCTGACAGCAGAGTTGTTCCAACACGTATAGATCACTTTCTTCTGGAGAATGAGTATATGACAGAAGACTTTGTCGACAACTTGATGAGAAACGACAGGATCTTTAGAGATCTGAGGGTTCAAGCAGAGCTCCGAAAATTTCATGGAGTTGTTAAGAACTACAGCATTTTCATAAAAGTGGGAAACACTGAGATCAAGATAAAAGCCAACATACAAGACAGCATCTGGGTCCACCGTGACGTCTCCTTTTACCTTGGATTCACCATCAGAGGTCCAGTAGCCTTTGGCATCCAGACAAAAGAAAATGGTAGGAAACCAATGCTTCAACTTAGACCTCTTTAAAATATGTATGAATATGTTATGAATGTAATGTGTTTATACAGTGGTAATGCTGGCCCTGCTTTATTCTATGGGGCTTCCTATGATAGATACACACTATTACTTTATTCAAATTAAATAATAGTCTTGAGTAATTTGAACCCAGAGTCTATTTCACCATGAATCAAATGAGTCAAACATCCCATTAAGAGATATTTTACGTTGGTTGAAGTAATATCGAGTTTGACCGTCTTTTTACAACCAAATAGTTAACAATGAAAGTAAGTGGGGCAGTCAGCCAAACGCATCTAAGTTGTCATTTTTTAACCACCAACCATCATCCAGGTTGTCAGTTTCCACTGAGCTGCAGCTACAAACATTGTAGATTACAAATGTCTGACGTTACTAAAACTAAACGGTCTCACTGTGACTCTCAACAACATCTTGACAAAAGCACAAATGATCTTTTAAACACACAGGACATGTGTTTGAAGTTTAGGAGCGGTGCTTCACATGCTCTCCTTTGTATTTGCAGTAGCATTAACATTAGCATTAAAGGTGGACAATTATCACCAGCCCAACTATGGTGGAGCAAATTAAGACTATGACGTGACTGTGGCGTCACACTGATTGTGTTTCTCATTTGAAAAAAAACAAAAAAACAAACAAAAAGAAACAAAAACGGTGAAATGTGATGGCTAACATTAGCAGTGTGGTAACAGTGCAAACATTAGCATGCTAATTATGGCAAATACTAAACATATTTGCGCGACAGTATTTTTGAATTTGACTGCAGAGCCAGTTTTTGCAAAAATCTTACATACTGCTCCTTTAACAAAGATACGTGCACAAATTATTACTAAACATTTAATGTTGTAATCTATTTCAGATGAAAAGCAGAACTAAAACAGCGAAGATACGCATGAAGAGGAGGCAACGCAACAAGAGGACAAGGATCAAGAAGAATATTCTGGATATTATCATGTGTGTAATTTAATCTTTGTCTTTTCTAATTCATCTTACATGTAGGGTTCCACATTTTAGCTTTTTATTTTATTAATTTACGAGACTAATCAAACTATAAGGGGTAACATGCAGAGGAAAAATATATTCTCACATTAAAATTATGACCTTTTCTTGTAATATTGTGTTTTTTTGTGTTACCATTCCTTTGTTTGACATCAATGTTCACTCTTATTCTTTAAGCAGAGTGTTGGTTATGTTAGTTTTGGTGTTAAAATGTTGTAAGTGACGTTTCTGAATATTTTATTTTCTAACATCTTTGTTGGTAAGAAAACAGGACTTTTGATTGATTTATTGTTGTCATTCCCTTGATGAAGATGAAGATAATGACGATGTAGAATTGTGTGATTAGTGAAGAAGGTGGGGATTAGTTTGTTTGTTGCTTCATAGTTGAACAGTGAAGACCTAAAACAGGGTCAGCTGAGGAGAATAGTTACACTACAATAATATGACAAAGTACATTTAAGATTTTAATATGAAGAGTTTTAAACAGTTAAATGACCTTTAATTTAAACGGTTTGATTAAGTTTTATTTCTGCTACAATAAATCTACTTTAATTAAAGACAAATCAAGTGTTGGTGTATTGCTTGTATCTGCACACACATTAGATAATTAAAGTGAAACTAATACCTGTAAAATAACATGTTTATCAAGGAAAAGCAACAGAAAAATTTAAACCCAACCACTGTTTTACAAGACTTACCCAATGTTTTAATAACAACTGGTGATGAAGGTTGTTCCAGATCAGCAGATTCATCACTTTCCTCACTCGTCACGGACACATCAAACCTTTCTTCAGGAAAATGATGAATCTGTTCATCTGGTTACAAGTAGGGACCCTATTCATGCTACTGCTGAAGTGAAGTGATATTTTGAGTTTTATTAATGGTTAAAAAATGACAATTTAGATACGTTTGGCTGACTGCCCCATTTACTTTCATTGTTAACTATTTGGTTGTGAAAATAAAAGACGGTCAAACTCGATATTACTTCAACCAACGTAGAATATCTCTTGATGGTGTGAAATAGACCCTGGGTTCATGGTACTCTGGAGCATCACTTTTAAAAAAATGGGGAAGGAACGTACACAAATATCTTTGAATCTTTGCCAACAGCAGATACAAATAAGTTGCAAATCAGAAAAATCCAGTTCAACAAGATCCAACTTTCACTTTTGTTTCTTTCAGTTTAGTCCAACATGGATGAAACCAGCTCCAGTAGTTAGTTTTGTTGTTGTTGTAGAGGTGAGAGAAAGGTACATGATCAATCATGTCAGAGACATGTCTTATATAATAAGAAGAAGAAGTTACCCCACCTCTTACAGGAAATTCAAGTCAGCATTTCTAGTAAAACACAACTCTACTTCTTCAAGAAAATAATAAAACAATACTAGAAGACACAGTAAATCCCACATATTTTATCATCCCTGTGGTCACAGCTTTCTATGCTTAATCAATTTTCTTTGATTATCTGTAATAATAATGATACAGTTTATTTATAAAACGCTTTTCTAAATACTCATTATACAGCATGTTTTTTTAATATGTAACATATGCATCTTATAATCATTGAGATTCATAGTTAAAATGTAAGTTCTCTCTGTGATTACACCCACAGATCTACCTTGGGTGTGGCATGTGGCTATTTAAAGTCCGATCACCTGCCAGTTTGCAGCACAGTTGCTCTGCATGAATATCGAATAGATGTCGTGTTGACAAGTCTCCGGAGTTGTCTGGAAAACGGTAGGAGTCATTTTTAAATCTCTGGTTGAATTTACAATACAATAGCATGAATCTGTTTACAGCATTTTTACGGTACATTGAACCAGGACATAAAATATGGAAATTAAAAACAAATTTTAGATAAAAACCAAATTGTACTGGTTTAAATCTTTTAAAAACCTATTAAAATAAGATTTGACTGATGATTCTGGAGCCTGGTCTTGTTTTATTGTAATAACGACCTTAAAAGTATTATCAAGTCATGTATTAACTAATACTGAAATTATACAGTCCCTTGGACTTTAGTTGACAGATAATTGAAAATCAAGAGGGCTGATAGAAAATGTAGGAAAAATAGTCAACGTGAATAAATAAAATCTGAAGATTGTAATTTTAAAAAATGAAGAGGTTTGGTGCAATTGTCTTGTTTTAGAGTGTAAAACTTCCTGTTTTGAATTAGAATCATAATCTACAAAGGTGCTGATGCTAAATCTTAGTGAAGTCTTTTACTGAATATTCATTAACTTACAGGGAACAGAAGATGGCAAACGAACCGGCCTTGTCCACTGCACAAGGTCGCAAAATTTATGTAGAGAGTGAATTCAGAGATTCTTTCTCAGTGTTGGATGTTCTCTACACAAATCACTTTGAAGGAAATACTTTCGATCCAACAGATTTTGAACAAACAGAGGAAAATTTTTACAGAGGGGCTCCACCCAAATGGTTGAACTTCCACATCAGTGAACAGGCAGATGGCACTGGAACCACTTTAATCAGGAGAGATGGATATGAAACACTTGTGCAACAAGTCCAACAAAAAAGTAACTTACCTGGGATATCAACTGTTAAACTCTTCCATGAGTCAGGATGTGGAGGAACCACATTGGCCATGCAGGTGTTGTGGCACTTTCAGAAAACATTGAGGTGTGCTGTTCTAGCAGACTCATCCTCAGATGTGAAAAATGTTGCAGAGGAGGTTGTCCACCTTTTTACAGCAGGCCACCGTGACAGCGGTAGAGACCAGAACACTGTGCTGCTGTTAGTGAACGATGAGCAGATTCTGGACAATTTACAAGACAACATAATGACAACGATTGCTGAACAGAAAATAGTGATACACAAAACCCGTAAGCCTGTGGCAATTCTACTCAGCTGTGTGAGAAAAGATGCTGTTTTGCAAAGCGACCACATTGTCCTAAAAAGATCACTCTCTGAGACAGAGAAAGAAAAGTTTACTGAGAAAAAAGAAGAGCTTATCAGGAGGTACAAGGATAAATGTGAGCAATTCCACGGCTTCAACATCATGCAAAGTGATTTCTCTGAAGACTACGTCAAACAAGCATGCACTGTAGTCTCTACAGTCCGGAAAGGAAACAGACCACTGAAGACTCAGCTTGCTGCCTTTCTTTCCCTCCTGAATGCCTATGTACCAGGATCGTATCTCCTTGAGTCTCAGTGCCTCAACTTCCTCAAACATGAAGACTCCATCCATGGACGAGTTCCTCTGGAGGATAAAATGCAGCCCTTCAGTCATCTCATTGTCACTTTCCAACAAGATGAGAAATCTGAAAGAAGAGTCTGCATGGCTCATCCCATGATAGCAAAGACTTGTACTGAACTGATGGCCGAGGCAGGTGTGACCAGAAGTGACACCGCAAGAAACCTGCTGACCTCTTTGTGTCGAGATGAAGTTCCTCCATATTTGCTTGGCTTTGTCAAAGACATGTTAACCAAAAGAGAAATAAGAACAGAAGAGGGGCGTGCAGAGACTAGTGGAGAAAAAGAAAAGTTTTCCAGGCTGATTCTTGATATTCAAAACAAGGAGGATGATGTCTACAGTGCATCAGTTTTAAAGGTGGCGTCAAAAAAATTTAATGAAAATCCATTTTTTCCTCAAGCACTTGCTCGAGTTTATTACATAAAACTAAGACAATATGACAGAGCAAAGATGTGGGCAAAGAGAGCAGGGCAGAGAGATCCACACAACTCTTTTGTTGCTGATACTCTGGGACAAGTCCACAAGAACCATCTGAAGAACAGAGAGATTTCTGCCACACCAAGAACAATTTTGCACCTGGCCCAGAAGGCCATTGAAGCTTTCAAACATGAAGAACGACTCGCTGAGAATGAACTTGATCCAAACATGAAAGGTGATGGCATGTCCAAAGTCTCACATATTTTCAACTACAGAGGACAGTTCGGTTACCTGCAGGTTTGCAACATACTGTTTAACCGTCTTGTTAATAAGAACGAAACCTGGAGAGAAGTTCTCACAAAGAAAGTGTCCATGAGCTCAGTCCTGACGTCACTCGGAGACAACAAACTCTACAGATTCAATGATCTGATAAGAAGCCTCAGAGATGATGTGAAGAAAAACTGTGATTTTCTGAATTCTTTACTGACGTACTCAAAGCCTGGCATGCAAAAACCGGATCCTTCATACATTATGACAGATATGTCATCATGCTACAAGAATTACATTGAATGTCCTCTACCTGACCCTGTGATGGAAATCATGGAACGATTCAGGAACAAAGACGAAGAAGAAAGAGATGTACAAACCCCTGAGCCTCATATTGTTGCCCTACTCAGAGGATGGCCTGCGGATGATGAAATCAGTCCTCCCAACTTTATGCAACTAATTGAAATTATTAACGACTCCTATGACAGAAAATATGCACAATACTTTAGATCAAGGTACCTCCGTCCTCTGTTTTACCTGGGTATAGACGAGGCTGATGGCAGAGTTGTTCCAACACGTATAGATCACTTTCTTCTGGAGAATGAGTATATGACAGAAGACTTTGTCGACAACTTGATGAGAAACGACAGGATCTTTAGAGATCTGAGGGTTCAAGCAGAGCTCCGAAAATTTCATGGAGTTGTTAAGAACTACAGCATTTTCATAAAAGTGGGAAACACTGAGATCAAGATAAAAGCCAACATACAAGACAGCATCTGGGTCCACCGTGACGTCTCCTTTTACCTTGGATTCACCATCAGAGGTCCAGTAGCCTTTGGCATCCAGACAAAAGAAAATGGTAGGAAACCAATGCTTCAACTTAGACCTCTTTAAAATATGTATGAATATGTTATGGAATGTGTTTATAGAGTGGTAATGCTGGCCCTGCTTTATTCTATGGTTCTTCCTATGATAGATACACACTATTACTTTATTAAAATTAAATTATAGTCTTGAGTAATTTGAACCCAGGATCAATTTCACCATAAAAATGGGTCAAGAGATATTTTACGTTGTATGAAGTAATATCGAGTTTGACCGTCTTTTGTTTTCTCAACCAAATAGTTAACAATGAAAGTAAGTGGGGCAGTCAGCCAAACGTATCTAAACTTTCATTTTTTAACTGCTAATAAAGCTCAAAATATCACTTCACTTCAGTAGTAGCATGAATAGGGTCCCTACACATAAACTGAAGTACTGATAACTTAGTAAGTGAACTGAGAGTTTATTCAAAACACTGTTTTACAAGACAACCAACGTCTTTTCATAACAACTGATGATGAAGGGTGTTCCAGATCAGCAGATTCATCATTTCTCGGTCTTCACATACACATCAACTTGTTGTTCAGGAAAATGGTAAATCTGCTGATCTGGAACACCCTTCATCACAAGTTGTTATGAAAAGTTAACTATTTGGTTGTGAAAACAAAAGATTGTCGAACTAGCATTTCTTTCCACCAACATAAAATATCTATTGTGGGGGTGTTTGGCTCTTATCTGTGGTGAAATAGACCCTGGGTTTAAATTACTTTGTAAATCGCTTTAAAAACCTGGGAAAAGAAAGAGCAAGTAAGAGATCTGTGAATAAATGAGTCATAAAGATTCTTTAAACTTGGTAGGGAACATATAAATTGGTACAGCACTGTGATACACTAGAGATACTGGCAGTAAACTAGTCCTAAGGATCCTAATGAAATGGTTTGAGCTAAATCAAAACAGTTAAACTTCAGCTTGTGCTGCCCACCACAGCCTGAGTGATAGCCTATGTCTTCCATCTACAACTGAAGAAAAAAAAAGTTTCTGTAGATTCAATTTAGACTTGGTAACAGAAGATTGCCAATACTAAAGGGCTCCAACAGCATAAAAAAACAAAACAAAAAAATCACCAGCTGTCAGTTTCCCAAGAGGGTTGAACACTTTAATTAGCAGAGCAAGTAGCTCATGAACAATAACATAAAAATGCTCTAAATGTAAAGATTTCATCTTTATTATAATAATACAATAATATGTTTGTATTTGTTGCTGTGTCTTCATAAGGGCCTCCACGAAAGTGTCCATCAGCTGACCAAGATGAGGTAAAAATAAAAACAATTAATTGTATCTTTATTTAACAACACTGAAAACTTAAAAGCCAATCTTCTACAGAAGGACTCTCATGAATGGAAAGAAGTCATACCTCACAATGATGGACGAACTTGCAGGTAAGATTATCACATCCAAATCTAGAATGTGATAACAACATTTGAATCACAGTCAGATCTAACATTTTTGCCTTCAGTGAGAAGGGACAGTGTAGTGAGACAGGAAACAGGGAGGAGAGTTGGGGAAAGACACACAGGAAAGCTCGACTTGGTCAGGATTTGAGCCAGCGAACAGCTGGGCGGCACAAACGTGGTGCGCCATAACCATTTGGCTATCCCCGCACTCCTTCTGTTGTATTTTTACACTAAATAAGTACGACTCCTGTTCTTTGTTGCCTACCATAGACATCAGTCTGGAGCAGGAAAATTCCAGTGCAGCGTAACTGGTCTACGCTGGGTTTGTAGGAACAGAGTCATCTTCAAATGCCAATTTAGATCTTGGACAGAACGCAAGGCAATGCTGGACATGGTGCATTGCACACCAGGAGGTCCCCTTTTAGGCATCACAGTCAATGATGGAAAGCTAGATGAAGTGTATCTCCCACACTGGATCTGCACAGGTGAGTGAATATGCAACAACTGCAGGATTGAACTCAGGTTGTTCAGTGTGTGTAATGTAACAACAAGGTTCCTCATGTCTTTCATTTTGTACAGATGGCTTCTCTATAGTTTCTGACAAGTTTGCAGTTGTCCACGAATTTCCTGATGGAAACCTTCTAGAGCAAGTGTCTAACATCACAGCCACACACATCAAGTTATTCTACCGTGAAATCTCCACACATGGAGTCCTTGTAAGAGCTGGATTTCCAGTGAAAGTCCACTGCAACGTGCTGATTTTTAAAATCAACATCCTCACATTTCGCGTTTATCTGATCCCACGTGATCCTGCTCTACAAAAGGTTAGTAAGAACATTAAATACTTCATATTACCTTCAAAAATAGACTAGTTTTACAAAGGTGGAATTATGAGAATGAAGCATATTGAAGATTGGATTATTTCTTCTACAGGAAGTGGAACAAACAGAAAGAAAAAAAGGATCCCGTATTGTCCGAAAGCCAAACCCAAAGATGTCCTTTCAAATGCTGGATTCCTTCAAACTCATAGCTGATGGAACTACTGCACAGATTACCCCTGATGTACGGTTTGACATTTTTGTAGCTAAATCAGTCAATTTAGTCCGGCGAAGCTTTACAGAATGAACGTATTCTTCACTGTTTGTAGCGGTTTTGTCAGTTTTCAGTTAATAGTGTGTAAAAACTTTTAAAACAGTGACACAAAACAAGAATGGTCTAGTAGGATTTCCCAGCCTGTTTAGAGAAGTCTTACAAAGACATGAGCAACAGCGTCTCATTATTTTCTCTCAACATTTCTTCCTCAGATAATACAGCTCAGACATGAGTTCCCAGTCCGAGAATACTTTACCGTAACCATTAAAGATTCCAACAGTGTCTTCAGGCTCATACTGCGCCATAAAGAGGAGGACATATGGTTCGGCACAGATCTAAGAGGTTAGTGAAAAAAGTCTACACATCTACCAACAACCTTGTGTCAATTAATCATGAAATGATCCTATTATGTCACAAGAGATTTAGGAATCATGTTAATTTGAAATGGTGATATCACTGACAACTGATGAGTTCATTTTCTTGATTTGGAAAAAATAAAAATAAAAATAAAAAAAAAACCCACAAGTTGACTAACACAGCTCTTCAATTGAGAGACAAATTTCAGGTGAATCCTTCATCATCATTAACTCAGATTAGCAGAAACTGTATTTTTTCAGTCTTTTATTCAATATAATATAGGTCAATGGGAAATATAAGCAATATATGCTATTAATGACAACTTGAGTGGTCTTGGCTAGCCATTAAAAAAAGTGCCTATGTATTGAGATGCCACATGAAAATGATGGCCCAAAATAAATTACATTTGCCAAAACCTAATGCACAGACTGGTTGGGATGTTTATGTTTTGATGTTTTAGTGTTTTGTCCTGTTGCTCCTCCCACCTCCAAGTCAGTAACGTTTCATCATCCAGGTTGTCAGTTTCCACTGAGCTGCAGCTACAAACATTGTAGATTACAAATGTCTGACGTTACTAAAACTAAACGGTCTCACTGTGACTCTCAACAACATCTTGACAAAAGGACAAATGATCTTTCAAACACACAGGACATGTGTTTGAAGTTTAGGAGCGGTGCTTCACATGCTCTCCTTTGTATTTGCAGTAGCATTAACATTAGCATTAAAGGAGGACAATTATCACCAGCCCAACTATGGTGGAGCAAATTAAGACTATGACATGACTGTGGCGTCACACTGATTGTGTTTCTCATTTGAAAAAAAACAAACAAACAAACAAAAAGAAACAAAAACGGTGAAATGTGATGGCTAAAATTAGCAGTGTGGTAACAGTACAAACATTAGCATGCTAATTATGGCAAATACTAAACATATTCGCGCGACAGTATTTTTGAATTTGACTGCAGAGCCAGTTTTTGCAAAAATCTTACATACTGCTCCTTTAACAAAGATACGTGCACAAATTATTACTAAACATTTAATGTTGTAATCTATTTCAGATGAAAAGCAGAACTAAAACAGCGAAGATACGCATGAAGAGGAGGCAACGCAACAAGAGGACAAGGATCAAGAAGAATATTCTGGATATTATCATGTGTGTAATTTAATCTTTGTCTTTTCTAATTCATCTTACATGTAGGGTTCCACATTTTAGCTTTTTATTTTATTAATTTACGAGACTAATCAAACTATAAGGGGCAACATGCAGAGGAAAAATATATTCTCACATTAAAATTATGACCTTTTCTTCTAATATTGTGTTTTTTTGTGTTACCATTCCTTTGTTTGACATCAATGTTCACTCTTATTCTTTAAGCAGAGTGTTGGTTATGTTAGTTTTGGTGTTAAAATGTTGTAAGTGACGTTTCTGAATATTTTATTTTCTAACATCTTTGTTGGTAAGAAAACAGGACTTTTGATTGATTTATTGTTGTCATTCCCTTGATGAAGATGAAGATAATGACGATGTAGAATTGTGTGATTAGTGAAGAAGGTGGGGATTAGTTTGTTTGTTGCTTCATAGTTGAACAGTGAAGACCTAAAACAGGGTCAGCTGAGGAGAATAGTTACACTACAATAATATGACAAAGTACATTTAAGATTTTAATATGAATAGTTTTAAACAGTTAAATGACCTTTAATTTAAACGGTTTGATTAAGTTTTATTTCTGCTACAATAAATCTACTTTAATTAAAGACAAATCAAGTGTTGGTGAATTGCTTGTATCTGCACACACATTAGATAATTAAAGTGAAACTAATACCTGAAAAATAACATGTTTATCAAGGAAAAGCAACAGAAAAATTTAAACCCAACCACTGTTTTACAAGACTTACCCAATGTTTTAATAACAACTGGTGATGAAGGTTGTTCCAGATCAGCAGATTCATCACTTTCCTCACTCGTCACGGACACATCAAACCTTTCTTCAGGAAAATGATGAATCTGTTCATCTGGTTACAAGTAGGGACCCTATTCATGCTACTGCTGAAGTGAAGTGATATTTTGAGTTTTATTAATGGTTAAAAAATGACAATTTAGATACGTTTGGTTGACTGCCCCATTTACTTTCATTGTTAACTATTTGGTTGTGAAAATAAAAGACGGTCAAACTCGATATTACTTCAACCAATATAAAATATCTCTTGATGGTGTGAAATAAACCCTGGGTTCATGTTACTCTGGAGAATCACTTTTAAAAATAAAATGGGGAAGGAAAGAACAAGTGATCTGTGTGAATAAATGAGTCATAAAGATCTGATTTAAACTTAACACGCAGTTTCACTTTTCCAGACGTGACACATATAAACTTACACAATTATCTTTGTATCTTTGCCAACAGCAGATACAAATCAAATGCAAATCAGAAAAATCCAGTTCAACAAGATCCAACTTTCACTTTTGTTTTTTTCAGTTTAGTCCAACATGGATGAAACCAGCTCCAGTCGTTAGTTTTGTTGTTGTTGTAGAGGTGAGAGAAAGGTACATGATCAATCATGTCAGAGACATGTCTTATATAATAATAAGAAGAAGTTACCCCACCTCTTACAGGAAATTCAAGTCAGCATTTCTAGTAAAACACAACTCTACTTCTTCAAGAAAATAATAAAACAATACTAGAAGACACAGTAAATCCCATATATTTTATCATCCCTGTGGTCACAGCTTTCTATGCTTCATCAATTATCTTTGATTATCTGTAATAATAATAATAATAATAACAACACAGTTTATTTATAGAGCGCTTTTCTAAATACTCATTATATTGCATATTGTGTTAATGTGTAACACATGCATTTTATAAACATTAAATTCATAGTTAAAATGTATTAGTTTCTCTCTGTGATTACACCCACACATATACGTTGGGTGTGGCATGTGGCTTTATCAAGTCCAACCACCTGACAGAGCAGCACAGTCACTCTGCACTAGAACAGACAGAGGGAAAAAAGGTAGGAAACATTTCTAAAAAATCTCTGGTTAAACTTCATTACTGTGCAGCATTAGAGTTTGTTTTTTTTTTTTTTTTTTTTCTTTATGTTAAATGAAACTAGGACTCTAATGTCACAATAAAAGGATTGTTTTGGTTTAGATCTTTAACAGTTGAGAGAAATTTGCAGCATTTTGTTTTAGATCAGGTCATTTTCACCAACAATGGGCACGTTTCAGTAGAGATAAATTAAGACTTTATGACCATAGCATATGCGGCTCAGGAGTTTGAGACATTTTAAATATGTTAATAATTATTTAATAAGCCAACAAAGAAAAAAAAACAGTTTGTAATATGATGATAATATGATATGACTCAGTCATATAAGTCTGACTTCCTTATTTATGGTGTAGAAATTTAAGGCGGTACATATCTGAGGCATAATACACCTCCTTTGTTTAGCGGACTGGTGTAAGTGCATCCTGTCAGTCTGGATTCAGGGCAAAGTAGCAGTTGCTCCAGTATCAAGGAGGAGGAGGAGGAAATGTGAGGAGGAGGAAATCACACATCATCGTGGAAGAAGAAGAAGCAGCAGTCGGAGGAAAAACAAAGCCAAGGTTGGTTCCATTTATGATGAAAACGAGTTAATTTGAAGTTAAAACTGCATGAACTCTGTTAAACGCCACAGTGTTGTAATAAATCCTGATGATGATGATGATGCCTCAGTTTCATTTGGCAATGACTCATCTACTATGTGAGAGCTGAGGAGGAGATCACCACTGATTTCCAGTGATTATAATTTCAACAAACTACGTGAGTAAAAAAAAAGAACTAGTTTGTTTCTTTAAATGTTCTGTTTTATGTATTTTTCTGCCTCATTTCGTTAAAATGAAGTAACAGTGCTCATCACTGGTTGCTAAGCAGATCTGAGAGGTTTCTACCTGGATGTTAATAACTTTTTTTGTTGATGGATGAAGTAGATGAACACAGTTGACAGATAGTAAATGTATGTAGGGAATGATATGTACTTTCTAGAGCAGTAGTTTTGCATCATGTGCAGTTTTACCAGTGACTGAAACCATCTAAGGTTTGTGTGTGAACATCAACTTGTCTGTTCTGATGTTGTTGTTAATCAAGTGTTTGAGTTTTGACGTCAGTGGTGATGAACTGGTGAAGAACAAAGTCAGTGAGTGCAGTCAAAAAAAAGTCAGTGGGTAGGGTGTACTCTCAAGCTTGACTCTGAGCACATCCCTTCGATCTGAGGAGGTAAGTCAGCTGGAGACAAAGAGCTTTCTATAGTTTGAAAAAGTTAAAAAATAATGAAATTCAACAAAGTGAAAACACACAGACTCTGTTTGTTAGATTTATACCTGTGTTATATTCCCTCCATTTCTAAATGATGGTTTATCCATTCTTGTATAGTACCGAAGTACTAATACTTCACTACTGTAATTCAGTAGATTTTGGGAGAATCTGTACTTTTACTCTTTACATTTTCAATGTTCAGTGTCGTTACATAAATCAGAGAAAATGAAATGTGGTGTTTTCTCCAGCGCTCTGGTTCACTCTAAGTCGACCTGTGACTGTTTAGACCATCAACTCCATGTTTGATGGTTGATGTAGCTCCATCTTAAAGGTGGATGATGGAGAAACTTTAGTTCAGACTCATTCATTGTCTGTGAAGATTGTTGTAGCTCCATGTTTTAAAGTGCTGGATAAACTTCATCATATTCTTCTGTTTCCATTAACATGTACTTGTACTTTTACTTTCTACAATTAAGTACATTTAATTATAGATTACTTATCATACTTAAGTACAGTAAATACTTGGTACTTTAAGACTTTTACTTGAGAATCATTCTAGTGACGACTTGAACTTCTACCAAAGTTATTTTTGGTCAAGTATCTGTACTTCTACTCTAGTAGGACTTTCAGGTACTTTATACAACACTGGGTTTATCTAACCTCTAACCCTGAAATTTCTTAGAAGTTAAGACAAATGATTACAAAGGCTCCACATGTATTGTAGATTGCACAATCTTTGTGCAACTACATAAACAAACCGTAAGATGTTGAACTAAGAGCTGGAAAACTTTCATGTATGTATTGCACTATTGTGGGCAAGTTGCTGGGTGATAATGTCGTATTTTGAACATTTGGCAACAGATGACAGATGGTGCAATGATACATTCAACCACCAGATACCCGTGTTTGGTCTCACATCGATGCAAGAGGATGTAGTCAAGGCTAGGGTGCTGGGGCACTGCAAGAAGCAATGTAATATATTTACATACTGCCAAACATCTGGGGGGTATATATTACCCATAGGTCACATGAGCTAGCGGCTAAAGGCGTCTACATCATGTATGTAGAAAATTCAAATGTCACAAATGTTTGTGGTTTGTGCTGAGACGAAATCATTTGGAAAAATAACATCCTTACATAATGCTTCTTTCCTAAACTCTTTATGTAATGTGTGGTTTTCGTTGCATTTCCTCTCCGGTCATTTCTCCATTCCCCTTAGATCTCAGGTTTCAAGCTTTACAGTGGAAAACACTATATCAGTCCTTGATATAAGTCCTATTTCCTCCCACTGTCAGCTAACTTGAATCTCCAGATTAACACAAATATGATAAACAACAAAGATAAGATTTGGTTGATGGTTCCATCAGCGCTGGTTTAAGATTAGTGGGTTGAGAAAGGTTTAGGGTATAAATTCTGGCAAAATTGGAGCAAATTGAAGACTATCTATCATATGTACTGTTTGTATTTAAATTAATCTACAAGGATTCTGACGCTCTATTCTTTCTGAACATTCATCAACAGGAACCTGAAGTTTCAAGATGACAAACGGACTGGCCTTGTCCACTACTAAAGGTGGAGAAGTCTACGTAGGAAGTGAAATGAGAGACTCCCTCTCACTGTTGGACGTTCTCTATGCAAATCACTTTGAAGGACTGCCTTTTCATTCGGTACTTTTTGATCACACGGAGGAAAACTTTTACAGAGGGGCTCCACCTGAATGGTTAAACTTTTACATTAATGAGCTGGCAGTGGCAGATGGCATTGGGACTACGTTTATTAAACGCGATGGATATGAAACACTTGTGCAAGTAATCCACCAGAGAAAAAAAAATCCTGGGATATCAACTGTTAAACTCTTCCACGAGCCAGGATGCGGAGGAACCACGCTTGGCCATGCAGGTGTTGTGGGTTATGCGGAAAACATTGAGGTGTGCTGTTCTAACAGGTTCAACTTCAGACATTACAAACGTTGCAAAAGAGGTTGTCCACCTTTTTACAGCAGGAAGTCGAGACCACCAGAACACCGTGCTGCTGCTACTGAACGATGAGTACATTCTGGACAACCTGCAAGACAGCATCATGACTGTGGTTGCTGAACAGAAAATAGTTGCCCATATGCCTGTGGTGATTCTATTCAACTGTGTGAGGAAAGATGCCATTTTGCAAAGTGACCACATTGTCCTAAAAAGATCACTCTCTGAGACAGAGAAAGAAAAGTTTACTGAGAAAAAAGAAGAGCTTACCAAGAGGTACAAGGATAAATGTGAGCAATTCCACGGCTTCAACATCATGCAAAGTGATTTCTCTGAAGACTACGTCAAACAAGCATGCACTGTAGTCTCTACAGTCCGGAAAGGAAACAAACCACTGAAGACTCAGCTTGCTGCCTTTCTTTCCCTCCTGAATGCCTATGTACCAGGATCGTATCTCCTTGAGTCTCAGTGCCTCAACTTCCTCAAACATGAAGACTCCATCCATGGAAAAGTTCCTCTGGAGGATAAAATGCAGCCCTTCAGTCATCTCATTGTCACTTTCCAACAAGATGAGAAATTTGAAAGAAGAGTCTGCATGGCTCATCCCATGATAGCAAAGACTTGTACCGAACTGATGGCCGAGGCAGGTGTGACCAGAACCAATACAGCACGAAGCCTCCTGACCTCTTTGTGTGGAGATGAAGTTCCTCCATATTTGCTTGGCTTTATCAAAGACATGTTAACCAAAAGAGAAATAAAAAAGGAGGAGAATCCAACCAATAGTACAGAGGTTAAAGAGGAAAAAGAAAAGTTTTCCAGACTTATTCTGGATATTCAAGACATGGAGGATGTGGTCCAGAGTGCATCAGTCTTAAAGGTGGCGTCAAGCAAATTTGATAAAAATCCATATTTTCCTCAAACACTTGCTCGTGTTTATTACATAGAGCTAAAAGACTTCGATAAGGCGGAGATGTGGGCAAAAGAAGCAAAAAAAAGGAGTCCGCAAAATTCTATTGTTGCTGATACTCTGGGCCAAGTCCACAAGAACCATCTGTACCATATGAGGAACAAAGACATTCCTGCTGAACCAAGAGAGTTTTTGCAACTGGCAACAAAAGCCATCGCAGCTTTCAAACATGAAGAACAACTTGCTGAGAATGAAATTGATGCAGACATGAAAGGTGATGGCATGTCCAAAGTCTCACGTGTTTTTAACACCCGAGGACAGTTCGGTTACCTGCAGGTTTGCAATATAATGTTTGATCTTCTTGTCAATGAGAATGAAACCTGGAGAAGAGTTCTCACAAAAAAAGTGCCCATGTGCTCCGTCCTGACGTCACTCGGAGACCGCAAACTTCACAAATTTACAGATCTGATAGAAAGCCTCAGAGGTGAGGTTGAAAAAAAGTGCAAATTTTTGGATAAATATCTGACTTACTCAAAACCTGACATGTTGAAAAATGATGCGCCATACATTTCTAGAGTCACCTCAGACTGCTACAGGAAGTATGTTGGAGACGCCCCGCCCGCAGATATGCAAGTAATATGCGCTGATTTCATCCAGAAACTTAAACAAATCCAGGTTGAGAGCTCTGCTGGACTAATCGCGTGTCTCGACAAACGGTACACTAAATCAGAGCTTGAAAACATCACCTCATTGTGGGAAAAAATCTATTCAGCAACACGTTCATTAACAGCTTTGGTCAACTGCATTCTTTCCTTTATAACGTTGTTAAACATCGGAGCACATTTTCCTTCTAAAGGTGAATTTTTCACTTCATTCAAGCAAAACCTGCCTCTGAACTCAAAAGAACCACCTGAGTTTCACATTGTGGCCCTTCTCCTGTACTGGCCTACAGACGGTGAAGACAAATGTGTCTTCGACCTCAGTCAGTTAGTCCAACACACGCACTGCTCCTACCAACATATGTATCAGATGTATTTTCGATCGAGGTACCTTCTCCCTCTGTTTTTCATTGGAAGAGGACAAGGACTGAAGAGAATCATTCACAGAAACGTCCTCGAGAGTTTGTTTCTTTGTCAAAACAAAGAAGGAGCAAAAGACTGGAGCAACTGGAACAATGAGAAGATTTTCCAAGATCCAGTGATCCAAGAACGCCTGATGAGAGTCGATGGCGTGGTACGAGACTACAGCGTTTATGCAACGATTGGAGACAAAGAAATCAAAATGGATGCAAACGTGCGCAACAGCCTCTGGAGGACACGTCAAGTTTCGTTTTATGTTGGATTCACAATCAGAGGTCCCGTCGCCTTTGACATCCAGACCAAAAGTGCAAAAAGGGGTAAGAGTGTTAACTTATTTCTAAACATTGCAAATTATTGTCTCTTTCCACTAAACCGTTCTAGCACTAGTACTCCTAGTACGCTGTACTTGTTGCTGGGTTAACTTACTACCAAGTGGAAACACTAGAAACTGAATAGAGTCAAGTTGAGAAGATGCTGGTGGAAAAGAGTGGAATATTAGAAAATATTTCCAGTTAAGGTTTTTCACAGATTGATTGACTGCTTATCCAGATATTATCCAGAGTGTTTGAGAATTTCAACCTTTGACCAAACAACTTATGATATTCATGTCGATTGATTCCCTCAGGTCAACATTTCATGGATCGTCTTTGCACAGCGCTCATTAAAAGAGCAAGTGATGTAGAAACCATCCTGATGAAGCTCAAGGACAAAGGTTTGATCTCAGTTGAGGCCTTCGACGCTGCGAGAGCTTTACAAACCACCCAAGAAAAGATGGCCGTCGTTCTCAAGTACGTAAGTTCTGCCGACGCAAAAGGCAAAGATGCCCTTTATGAAATCCTCAGAGGGATGACGAATCTAAAGCCTGAAGCTGAGCTTGAGGAATCTGGATAAAAAGACAAAGACATACAGACCCTCATGTCTTTGTGGGTCCTTCAGTTGCGAAACAACAGTCCTCTAACCCAGGAGAGTTATAGTCCTTAGACCTCCTGAGAGGTGCATGAGTTTAGCAACTCGGCTCTGAAACATTTCAAATTAGATTTTTTTGCCAGAACGTGTGTGAGACTCCACCAAATATATCTCTACGTGCTTGACTATAGGACTTTGTCATCATTTGTATATTTAATAATGACAATAAGGTTTGTTTATTCATTTGTTTTGCTTTGTACAGTCAACAGGTCCAACAGGTTTTTTTATCTCCTGACTAGACAGACCAGATTAATATCACATTCATTTATAGAAGCATGTTGAGAGTTTTACATAATTGAAGTGTGACGTTATTCATGTCAATGTCAAGCCCAGTATCTCAAGAATAGTCTGAGGGAAACAATTGGACTCGAGGATGAATTGAAAGGTTCACAAAATATGATTTTTAGCCTCTTGAATGTGATATTTTAAGACTTGAGTCAACAAAATGTTGCAGCCACGATGAAATATTCATCACAAACATTCACTGTGAGCGTCTTACATCAACAACACTCTGCGGTTGAGACAACGTTTCAATGTCTGTGTTGTATTTTGATGTCACTGTCAACAGTTAAAAATGTTTTATCACTGAAAAAAAAAGACAAAAATGTGTCACTGAATTTAAACATGTATCCGACATGTATTTCTATTGCATAAGAAACTTTTTTTTCTGTTTGTATTGTATTTGAGTTGTAACATGATTGTTGTCACATTTTAACCATGAAAAATGACGACGTCATTTAAAGCCAGAATCTAAGCTGTTTTCATCGCATCAAATAACTAATTCAAGACATGAACATATTTTACTGTGAGAATATTACATATTATATGTATAACATTATACATATTATACATATAATACATATTATGTATATTATACATATTATACCCACCATGTCATCCATCTTTATATACATTATTGTCAATAATCATTTCAAAAAATATATTTAAGATAACAGCATGTATCCGTCACTTTTAGATGTTTTAAGTGTATTTGTTTTTCTGTTCTAACAAATCTAATTATTATACATTTTATAATCTAATAGTTTTGAGGGAAATGGATTATTAATTATTTACTATACTTTTTCTTTAGTGTCTTTATCTTTTCTGATGCAAGTTTTTCTATGAACGGTATGACATATATATATATATATATATATATGTGTGTGTGTGTGTGTGTGTGTGTGTGTGTGTTTAAACCAGATCGTCACAGCTTCTATATTAGGCAGCAAATGATGTAAAAAGTATTAGCGAGTACAGAGTTACAAGTGTCCAAGGTGTGTGTGTAGTATTACAGTCATATGTTTTTATACGATATTTGTTATTTTATAATCTTATTTAAAAACTTGTAGATTCAGTTCATCTCAATGGGAAAAATTGATTTGACGTACGAGTAATTTGAGTTACGATCTCTGTCACAGAACCAATTAAACACAAGTCAAAGCACCACTGTATATTTTTAACTGCATTAAAAGTATGAGAACGTGTGTAAATGGTGTGTTTTTTATTTTCCATGGGTCCGTGTCACAAAAGAAAATGTAAAATATAAACGTGCACATTTATGTCGAAGCAGATAAATCACCTCTGACAAGCAACAAACGTAATAAACAACTTATATTCCTTATTAACCCGGCGTCAGGGTGGTGATTTATGAAGTCAGGAAAACAAATTTGAGAATGCATCAGATTATCTCATTGGTTCATCTGAGCCAGCAGCTCCTCCAGCTCCGGACGTAGCTTGAAACGTGCTTTGTAGTCGGCCTTGGTGTGCTGAGAGGAAACAACGACGGTGGGAGATAAACACACGTTAACGCACAACAAGCTTTTTTTTAAGATTAGTAACATGTTACATCATCAAGGAGAAGAAAACAATAAAAATTTAAAGTCACCTCCTTCACAGAGAGCTGAACTCCTTCTGGTTGATTCTTTAAAATAACGTCCATGAAGACGGGACACAGCGTCGTGTCGAGGCTGCTCAGCTGAACAATCATAAATAACGTGAAGAATGAAAGTCAGGTCGACGTTCTTCAGTTAAACAAAACAAAACTGGAAGTGAAGTGACGGGAAAGTTTTACCTGAACGACTCGTTCGTGCGTTTTTAAGATGGCGTCCGTGAACATCTTGTTGCCTTGTTCTTGCATCAGCATCACTTCTGTGGTCTTGGTCGGTAAAGCGTAGCTAAAAAAACAAACATTCAGTGTTGTTGTTTTGTACGTTGACTATTTGATATTTGTATATGGAAACATTTAACTGGAGGAGACGTGACTCCAGGTTATTTTTTCACATCTCACGGCTTTTAAAACCCTCTAATCTCTTCATTGTAACACTTACTGCTTTATTCTTTGATTGAAAACGTCATTTTTTTTTGCAGAGAAAAAAATCTTGATTTGTGTAATCCCACATGTTTTTAAATGCACTGAATAATAATGGTTCCTAAGTTTTATAACACTGAACTGATATTCACACCAGATTAAAAACAAAAAACATGATATTTTGTGAGGTCACAGTGACATTTCACCTCTGACCAGTAACATTTTATGGGTCAAGCTTCTTCTAATTTAAATCATTTGATCATCACTTCTCAAACAACAACAACAACAACAAAAAAGCTGTGACCACAGGGATGATAAAATATGTGGGATTTACTGTGTCTTCTACTATTGTTTTATTATTTTCTTGAAGAAGTAAAGTTGTGTTTTACTAGAAATGCTGACGAGGATTTCCTGTAGGAGGTGGGGTAACTTCTTATTATTATTTAAGAAATGTCTTAGACTGTCACTTCTGCAAAAGTGAAACCGGGTGTTGAGTTTAAATCAAGGAAGATCTTTATGACCCATTTATTCACACAGATCTCTTACTTGCTCTTTCTTTTCAAAATGTTTTTAAAGTGACGGTTCAGAGCAACATGAACCCAGAGTCTATTTCACCATGAATATGAGTCAAACTCCCCCTCAGGAGATATTTTACGTTGGTTGAAGTAATATCGAGTTTGACCGACTTTTGTTTTCACAACTAAATAGTTAATGTTGAAAGTAAATGGGGCAGTCAGCCAAACATATCTAAACTTTCATTTTTAACCACTAATAAAGCTCAAAATATCACTTCACTTCAGCAGTAACATGAATAGGGTCCCTACATTTGTAATTTTCCTGAACAACAGGCTGATGACGAAGACGAGACTAAGAAAATGATGAATCTGCTGATGTAGAAAACGCTTCACTACTGGTTGTACCACTAAGTTATCGGTACTTCAGTTTATGTGTAAATCTCCTCACCACAGCACCACGTTGATGCCGAGTCTGTTACAGAGGCTGTGGATGTACTGGATGTAGTGCTCCACCAGCGTCATGTCATAACCGGACACCATCACGTTCAGAGTCCCGTACGCCGTGTCGGTCGCCGCGATGATCGGTTTCATCTGGTGCCGGTCCTTCTTTTTCCTGTGCTAAAAAAAATAACAACAAGAGGAAAAACGAAACACTCAGTAACATCCATGTTACTTCTTTATCACGTTGTTATGTAACCGACAACTGTTCGGTAAATTTTAATCCAAGTCTTAGAGTCTCACCACTTTCTTTTTTAAAAAATGTTTCCATCTTCCAATCCCTTGTGTCGGCATGTCCCGATACTGTCTCACACTCACAGCCGCTGTACCTGAAAGGAAATATTTTTATTCTTTTTTTGTTTCTTAATCTACTGTTTATTAATACCATAAGTATGTAAGTCATTAGTACTCACCCCACACAGGATACTGGATGGATGGCATGGCCCTTTAAATACAACCACATCATAATGAGTCATATTTTGAATCAAAGAGACATAAAACGTTATATTTTCTTGTGATGAAACAGTTTATAAAACATTTTTTATTGTTTGATAAAGTGACATTATTAAATTTGCTGACGATTCTGTCATCGTGAGTCTGTAGCCTGTTGTAAATGATTTTGTATCTTGGTGCGATGAATCTTTCCTCTAACTAAATGTGTCTAAACCAGTCCCTGTCCTGAATTAACCTGCATTAAAGGTGCAGATATTGATGCTCACGTTCAGTAACGGCTCTATTTTTTGAGGATAATGTTCTCTTTTAATGTCCGCTCAGAGATGATGATTCATAGAAGTTTTATTGAATCAGTTTTTATGTTCTGCATTGTTGCCTGGTGTGGAAACCTGATCCTGGCCAGTGAAAACAGGCTTGGTAACCTTGTTAAAGTGGCCAGTAAGGTTACAGGGAGGAGTCCAGTCCAGATAACTGACCTGTATAACAGACACGTGTTCAGGAAGGCGTCTGATTTTAGTGTGTGTAGATCAACCACTTCAGTCTGAATTTGTACTGTTTCCCTCAGGCCGTCGGTGATTTAAGGTTTCCTTTGTCCCCACTGTCACTCAGGTGTTGAATAGCAGTTAGCTCCATGTTTGTAATGACTAGTGTTCATGTTTAATTTGTACAGATTGTTCAGGCTGTTGAAAGCTGTTGTTTTTTCTGTCCATGACGTGTTATCTGTTGTTGTCCATCTGTTGTGTGTGAATATCTCTGTGTGCATCTTTCTGGCTGCAAACCAGTTTCCCCTGTTTCGGGACAATAACGAGACCTTGACCTTGACTAATAAAAGAAAACAGCAAACACTGACACATATGGTTTCACTTTCACTTTTAGATAAAATACATATTTCTGACTATTTCAGTTTTATTTGTGGGAGAAAAAAAAACTTTAAACTCACTTTAAAATTAAGAAACTAAAAAGCTGCATATTCTTTTAAAAACAAAAGAAAATTACAGTTTATATTTACGAGTCATCATCATCCCTCAAATATCCAACAAATGAAGAATTAAATTTTATATTTTGTCTGTGTTTTTCGCAACTAGTGATGTAAATTTTGGATCAACAGATTATTAAAACACTTTAAATTTTAATGTTACAATATCACCTCATTCTTCAAAATAAAAGAATATCAATAAACAATAATAAAACAAAATAATACACTAATAAAGACCAAAATAATACAGGTTTTTATCTGTTTCCCTCATGGATTTACTGAGATGTTACATTTAAAAGGTATAAAAACTATGAATTCTAACAAATAAATTAATAAATAAAATAAGATAAAAAGTTTCCCCCTTTAATTTAATACAGGACACAAAAATAAATATCCAGAAAAGTCTAGTTTTTTTTAATTTGAGATGTTTATTAAACAAAAATACCCAAAAAAATTGGATATTTTTGTTTTTATTTATTTTATTACTTATTATTTTATATGATTACAATTTTTATTATTATTATTATTTTCATTTTATTTACTTAATTTTAATAAAATGTATTTCTTAAATAAATAATAAATAAATGATTTTTTATTATAATAATATTCTAAATATAAATTATTAGAATGAGGCGTCAGTATCAGCGTGTGGTGATAAAGTTTTAACCTTCAGATGTGAACAGTGTGTTTATGAAGCTATAACTCGACAATAAAAATGATAAATAATAAAAATAATGAAAACAAACACAGTTACACAATATGATCATTATTAAACGAATAAAAGCAACATGGAGAAACTCACCGACATAATGTAAGAGCTTGATTTAACACGAACGACTGCTGCGTTAAAGAGACCTGCAGCTGAAACAAGAAGCAGGAAAATATCAACAACAACAACAACAACAACAACAACAACAACATCAGCTCCTAAATAAACATAAAACAGCACATGTTGTAATGGTCACATGAATATTTCAACATGTATAAAAAACAATAGAAAGATCATTTTATTAACAACAACTCTCAGATATTCATGGTTTAACATCGTGTTTCCTGTTTAAAATAACTATAAATTTAATATTTAATCATATTTGAGCTTTAAAAAATAAATTAATAAACATAATTATATTATTTACGTTTCATCTCAACAATTCAGCAAACAAACGTGATTAAAGATGATTAAATCATCTCCTGTTCACTACAGTTCAACCTGAAGCGATTATACGTGAATATATATGATCAATAATCAATATAAAACAGGTTAAAACAGACAAATATCAGTTTGACCTCTGAGAACAAATCAAACATTTGGGTTGAAAGAATAAATATTTTACCTTCCGGAAAATTCGATTCATGTTTCTTCTTTTCTTAGTTTGTGTTTTAATCAGAAACACGCGCTGCTGTGTGTTAAAATACACGTAACTTTAATTACATTAATTACAAACATAAAACACATGCACCGACAGGAGCGGCCGCTGCTGCCGAGACCGGAAGTGGTCACCGGAAACTGGTCCGCGTTCTATTGTGTTCGTCGGTGAACCGCGTCTGAACAAAGGTTCCGGGCGGGAAACATTTAAAATCCGCTGGTAAATGATGTAACATGTAGTTTGTTCTTTAACTGAATAATAGATTAATTGTTAAACATTCGTATTTAAACATATTAAGTTAATTAAATATTTAATTACTCATTGTACTTCCACGAAACCATATATATTAATCCAACTATATATACATTCATCTATTGACTATATATTCATCCATCTATTCATCCATCCATCCATCTATTCATCCATCCATCCATCTATTCATCCATCCGGTCGTCTAAATCAAACTATAAATAAACTGTCAACACGTCAAAAAGTAAAAAACAGACCTGAGACCAGAGTTCACATTTCAGCAGGCTTTTATTTTATTTTATATATTAATAGTTGAAGTTTGGCCCCTCACAAAGTCACTCGTATCAAAATAAAAATCCGCTTTCAACATTCAGATATTTCAGGCCTAACGCAGCGTAACCTGTAGTAAAGTGCAAAACTCCACATCACCTGAAACTGATATCGTAAGAAGAATGACGTCTGAACAGTGCATAGGAACATTTCACTTGTCTTTTTTTAAACGATGCATTAAGGGTTGCTTTTAAAGCACTATGAATTATGAAAAGCAGAGTCATCCTGTAGCCTATGTAAACTGTTATTACCTCACTGCAGCTTTATTGTTGTTTTCTAACATCATGCCAAGCAAACAAACTATTGTCTTCTTTTAATTAATTACTTTTTTTTTTTTATACTAAGTGCCCATGCACACGCACATCCTCACTCTTTGGCTTTGCGGCGTCCAACTCGAGCATGAACGGAAAATAAAACTTAAAAACAAAACAAAAAAAAACAATCGGCAGCAATCGATTAATACAGAGCTTCAAGTAGTTTGTTGTCAGACTGGTGCGTGATGGAAAAAATAAAATAAATAAAGGCTTTTTATGTCTACGTTTAGTTAATTTAAGGAAGAAAACAAAAAACATTTCATCAGTCAAGTTTTGATTTCTCTTCGCTCGGTCGATTCGTTTCCAGTCTTTATACATTCACGTTCACGTTCACACGTTTTACAGCGAATTGTCTTTCTAAAAGATAAAGCACCTTATATATGCGACGCGGCTTTAGCACGAGATTGTGGCAACGTTTGAAAATAAAAAATAAAAAAAAAAAAAACTTGTTTGAAATCACAGAAATCGTTCTGACTCTTTAACCAGGAAGGAGGAAGGAAGCTAATTCATTAACCCAAATAAAAAAAAGCTCATATTTACTGCGGTTAAAATCATTTAAATTAAATTATTTCTGTTTTTTTTATTGTTGATTGTTCAGTTTTAAGTTCACACACTTCACTTCACTTCAGTTCAGTAAACGAGTCCAAGGCGACTGAACAAATAAACAATGCGACCGCGTCTCGTCGAATCCAAAGTGCTTCAAAAAGTTGTCGTAAAAACGCGTGTAAACAAAATCGGCAGGTTAAACTCCTCGCTGCTCCTCCTCGTCCTCCTCGTCCTCTCGATCCTCCTCGTCGTCGTCCTCCTCCGACTCCTCGTCCTCTCCGGGGCTGTAGAGGTCGTCGGCCGGGTCGCTCGACGCGTGTCCTTCCTCTTCCTCCTCCTCCTCTTCGTCTTCCTCCTCCTCCTCTCCCTCGCTCCTCATCTCCTCCTCGCTGCTGTCGTTCAGGTCGTCGTCTTCCTCCTCCTCCTCCTCCGCCGCCTCTTCCTCATTCTCCTCCTGCTCCTCTTCCTCCAGGTCTGACAGAGGACCTGGTGGATCAACGACATTGAACAAATACATTTACACATTTTAAACACTGATTTTCCATGACTTTGCGGCAAGTTTCCATGACTATTTATATCTTTAAAACCTCAATGTGTGGACAAAGTTTAAAAATAAAGCTGCATTTTAAGGGAAAGAGGAAGGTTGGGGTTGTTACCTGTCGCGTGAAATACAGAAGTGTCCTTTATCAGGTAATTAGCAATTATTACAAAGTGAAGGGAAAAATCATGACTTTTCCAAAACTTTCAGGATGAACTTATGTTTTCATGTGGCCTGGAAAATTCCATTTCAAATTCCATGACTTTTCCAGGTTTTTTCAAAACGAACCGTATGCTTCCTACGGTGGCCAAAAAGGGTCAAACGCTCTGCAGCGACTCACGAAACAGGAAGTGGTGCAAATAAAAAAATAAAAAGACACATGCATCATCATGAAATGCAAATATAGAAACGATGCAAACCAAGAAAACATCTGCAAATATAAAACCTACAGAGGGCGCTCTCGGTGTAACAGCTCAGTGGAGAAACCTACGATCTCAGCTTTTCTTGGTTTGCATCGTTCTTGTATTTGCATTTCGTGACGATGCACTCGTCTTTGTTTCCTGCAGCAAGTAGTTGACCACGTTCCTGTTTTGTGCCTCGTTTAATCTTGTGTATTTGCGTCGTTTCTGTAGTTGAAGCTGTTTTTCTCTAACTTAGACTCACTGAGGCCACCGTAGCTTCCTGATCAGAGGAGAGAAATGTTTCTTACACAGAGAGTTAATGGCAGTGAGTATTTGACCCGGCAGCTCCTCGTCAAGAAACTTCCTCATTTCTTCTTCCATCATCGCGACCAGAACCTCGGTCTCCATGTCGACGTATTCTGGGTAGAACATGGTTTTTCTTAGCTGCCTACGACACCTGAAACACACACACACAAATGATCAACGAGTTGTTTGGATAAATCACCTTGGATTATGTGAAGTTTTAAAAGGTTTCATTTCTACTTTTTGCCACAAAACCAAAAAACAAATCATCATCAGCTACGATTTGTCAGTTGAATCTAAAGCAGCTGTCGGACCGAGTCACTGGATGAAGATTTGGTCATTTAAACCTTTTAAAAAAAGGTTCCTTGTGGTTGTTTCTATTAAGTTTCATCCAAAAAGTCAAGAAAACGCTCGTCAACAAACATGTAGTTCAACTAAAATATCATTTTTCCAGATAAATGAAAAACAACCTATTAGACGTAAGGGTCATGCAACACTTATATGAGGAGGCTTATTATGAGTAACACACTGTAAAGCTTCAAATTACAGTTGAGTGGTGAATACACATGTCTCTCTTTTATCAGCCGGGGGCAGCAGCACATCTGGACCATAAACATCGGTCTCAAATAAAGACCAGGTCTGATTCTCTCTGTGTTGTTGGATTTAGCTCATTCTAACCTCCTGTACCCAGACGTGTGAGCAGGTTTTTATCCAAAGGCCGGAGCGATCAGTTACTGCTGTGATACCGTTCACGCCACGAGTCAAAGGTCACAAATCTACCCAGAATTCACCTGGGCCTTTAATAATTAAATAAACTGTCAGTCTACACTTGAAACTATTTGAGTGAACGGGATGAAATTATAGGTGAACGTGTGCGTCTAACGGTAGAATGGAGGGTTAGTCTAGTTTCTGTTGATAAATGACAATGAAAGACTTAAAGGAGACAGATAATGGTCAAACAGGGTTTTAATCCTCGTTCTGTGATGTGACATAGACACAGTAAAATGTTGGTTGGATGTGTAACGACTCAGAAGCTTCATAAAAACCTCTCAGAAAGATGTTTTAGGATGGAGGAGGTTTAAACGTGGTTTTTCACCTATTTGTCTTAACTGTCAACCTCATTATGAAATACAAACACTTGACACTGATTAGCTGCTTCACCGTCACTCAAATGAACGTAACTTCAGTGCCTTCGGACACAGACAGATCATCTTTTTACAGCTGATCACCTTTGAAGGGGAGGGAATGGAGTCAGAGTGGGGGCATTTTACATCACAAACAACCATTTTGGAAATTGACCCATTTTCTTGCGACATTTCTAAAAGATGAGTTTCTATGAAAAGCAGATGTTCAGACTTTCTAGCAGACGATGTGAAAATGCTTTTTGATTCTCTGTCACCTTTAGAAACGTAACGATACCGGAGCGCCGCCTCATATAGACGCAGGCTCCGCTGAGTCATTTGTAATAACTGCTCGGAAACTGCCGTCGATTTGTATCAACTACAACGACAATTATCATTTTCATTACTGATTAAACTGATAATTTTCTATGATTCTTTATTTAACAGTTTTGTGGCAAAAATAGTCTAAAACTAATCCAATAACAATCAACTCAGTACGTACTGTTTCCCTGTCGTCTTGTACGCCTGAAAAATGAACAAAAAGCAGATAAAAGTTAAAACTGCAGCTGTAATAAAACATGAGTAATAGTTGATAGTAATTTATTTAAAAGATCAATCTATTTTTACCTCGATGAAGCGGAACGGGTCGTTCTCCTGCACCAGGCTCTCGATGCCGCAGCGAGCCTCCTGCAGACGAGCCTGGTCCTGACAGATCCGCGCGATGTTCTTCTGGATCGTCGGCCCGTTGGCGTCGCAGTGAGTCCGCGCGCATTCACGCAGACGGTTGGCGAAGCCGAGGACTTTGACCTTCATGTCTTCGCCCAAACGGGTCAAACACTGCTCCGAGTCGTCCAGGAACTTCTACGTGAGGACGAGGAGAAGATAACGAGCGTTTTTAGTTTAGTTACTGAAGAAGCATCAGCTACTGAATCACTGTACACACACAAAACCTTGACGCCTCCTTGTTCTGAACCGACCCACTGATTAACTAAATTTACCTTATTCTGTCTCTCCTTCTCTCTCTGCTCGTGGAGTTTTTTCTCGGCCATGCTGTACTTCCTCTCAACTCTGTAGAGCTGCTTGTCCAACGTGGTCTGATGAAAACACAAACAGACTCTGATTATTTCCTCATTCATCTTTAATATCTTTAACACTAAAGAGCAACAAATGATCCAGTATGTTCCACTTGATCTCAAGATATTTATGAGATTTAAGAAAAAAAACACAGTTTTTCTTAAAGTGTTGATAAAAATGTGTGAATGGAGTCACAAACGCATCTGTTTCTGTAGAAAAGACCAGGGTCATGTGACTCCATTCATCATTCACACACACACACACACACACACACACACACACACACACACACACACACACACACACACAATGTTCATTCATTCATTAGGATTCCAGACTCATCACAGTCTTTTGTGTGAAACCAACAATAAGTTAAACTGAGAAAAAAAAAGGAACAAAAGCTTCAACGTCAACAATCAACGACCTTCACAAAGTTGAAACATTTTGAGTTAAAAAAAAAAAAAAAAATCCAACATAATTCAGCTGTTTTACCCAAAACATGTGATTATATGAGTTTTGATACGTTGGTCAGTTTTTTAACGACAATAATTACTAAAAATGTACTTTTGTTTTATGCAACAATAACTACTACTACAAACTACAATAACTACTATAAACTTCCTCACCACCACCAACTCATCCCCGACGGTGGGATAAAGGAGTAGAAAACAGATGAACTGTTTAAAAACCATGGAGGTTCATGTACCTTCAGATCTTTCATGGTGTTTTTCAGCGTCTTCATCGTGTGTCCAGAGTGTTCTCCCTCTATGGTGCAGGCGTTACACACACACACTTTGTCGTCCATGCAGTAATATCTGGAGGAAAAAGGTTTCAGAGATCATAATCAATACTCTGATCGCGTGTGTGATTCAACTAAATGATGAAAATCAAAGTAAAACACATGTAACATTTGCTACAAACTCAATTACACAAACTTTGTATAACTGAAGCTGAAACACGAGTTTATTAGTTGAGTCGACGTGTTTAAATTGATCCTAAATCTTAATTCACACTAATCGACTCCACCAGTGATCTCCAGTGGTGGTGTCTGGTGGACTTGGTCCTCTGATGGTTGGTGAATCATCAGTTAATGATCATAATGTGTGAACAGCCCTAACGACTCCATCAGAGGCCGTCGGGACCTGGTCTGAGACCGGGACTGGATCTGTCATGTTAGAAAACTGGAGGAGTCTGAAGAGACTGACAAAGAGCGACGGCCAATCAGAGGAGGGATGTGAGATAAATGCTGCTGCCGTCTCACTGATTCACTCACAACCACGTTTAAAAGTCTGACGTTTTAACAGGTTTTTCTTTCATTTTCACTTTCTACAAACTCCCCGCGTCTGATCCAGATGTTACCTGGTACCGAGGAGGTCTGCTGGTGGTTTCAGCTCCACCATGAAAACCACTGTGTTGCCATGGTGATGTTTACATGGTGCTTTACTGGTTTAGTAATAGTTTCAATCATAACGTTATTTTTTAATGTGTAAGTCCAGTTTCCTCGACTGTAGCTGCTGTCACGTGACGCCACGGTGTGATCGGGAGTCAATCACTGACAAGTCTTGTAGTGTGAACACTACAGGTCTCAGACCAGTTGTTGAGACTCCAGATCATGGGAAACAACAAGTCGCCAACGATCACGACAGAGACTGAGACTCACTGATTGATGGTGAAGTCGACTAGAGTGAACTAGACTTAAGAGATAAACTGAATCTTCTTATTTTATAATGTGTTAAACTCTGAACCTGTAAATCTCTTCGTGTTCTGGACACTTCCTCCTCCAGAAGTCGTTGATCGGTTCAGTCAGCGGATGTTCGCAGAACGCCGGCAGCTCCAGATGAGGCTTCACGTGTTCCTGACACATCGACACCTCACACTTCAGACACGTTTTCACCGCAAACATCGACGCAGCAGCAGCGGTGGCGGCGGTAACGTCCTTCTGCTGATCACCTGCTTCCTTAGAAACTCCTCTGCTGCTGACGCCCGGCGCCTCAGCAGCAGCAGCGGGACAATAATCACACGGGACAGAAAACGCCCTCCTGACCTGATGAGACTCCAGCGAAGACGACAGCGAGTCTCTGGACTTTAACGCCGAGGCGGCGGCGGTCGTAGCTCGGCGGCGGTGGCGGTAGTCGTCAGCGATGTTGGCGAGTTTGAAGTTTTTCTGGAAGCTGGTGCTGCAGCGGTAGCTGTCGCGACACTCGGGGCAACGTAGGCGACCTCGCTCCGACTGACGCTTCAGGTGGTCCAGGCAGGTTTTACAGAAGTTGTGGCCGCAGGGAAGAAGGTGAGGGTCCCGGTACAAGTCCAGACACACGGGGCAGGTGAGCTCCTCCTGCAGGACGCTCGACTCGCACTGGGCCGACGCCATGACACGTCACGATGGACGGAGACGATGGTTCCTGAATAAAGAATATAGAAGTAAAACTTGAATCTATCAGACGTCAGAATAAACAGTTTGTCTATGTGAGATTAGATATGATGAAGTTGTCAAAATAAACTAAATAGACTTTCTATTAGTTGATATTTTATGATATAAACAAATCTATGATGTTTATTTGAATCATTCAATTAATCATTTAGACTATAATGAACTAGATAGTAGCAAAAATAGTAAAAAAGACATAAATATTTGCTTGTTTAGCTTCTAAAATTTGTAATTTTCTGCTTTTATTTGAGTATAAACTGATAATATCTGAGTTTTAAAGGAAATAAAGCACATAAACACACTAACATCAATCTTAGTTTATTACAAACTATTATTATTATCAATCACTGATCGTGTGTGTGATTAAATTAAGTAATAAAATAAAAGTAAAACAAACTGTAGCTTCAAATATTTGCAATTTGCTGCTTTTATTTGATTATAAACTGATTTTATTTCATATATTTAAATCATGATATTTTAAAAAAAAAAAAATAAATTTACAATTTAGAGAAGGTACAACCTCTTTGTTTTGTTTGTAAAATTAAAGCTAAAACATAAAGTGATTAATTTACAGCCTCAAACGGATCGATATTGAGTTTTACATTAGATAAAGCAAAATAAATACACTTTAACTTCAATTTTAGTTCATTTACACACAAACTAACACGTGTGATTCAACTAAATATAGAAAGCAAAAGTAAAACAAACTGTAGCTTCTAAAATTCACAATTTCTTGCTTTTATTTGAGTATAAACTGATAAAAATCAGACTTTAGCTTAAATAAATCAACATAAAAAACACTCTAAGGTGAATTTTAACTAATTTATAATCAAACTAATTCAATTAAAGTATAATTATCATTAAACTGATCGTGTGTGTGATTTAACCAAGTGATGAAAGTGAAAGTAAAACACATTGTAGCTTCATAAACGAGGTCATTTTGTTTATTTTATTTTATTTTAATTAACACGTGACACACAAGATTTTTTTTTTTTTACTTAATAATAAAATAATAATAATTTTAAAAAAAGATTAAATAATGTCTTTTGTTTTAATGGTCAAACTGTCCCTGAAGGCGTCATGTAACAGTTAACTTGTCTGTTAGCTTCACTTATCTCCTGAGGCTGAAGCTAAAAAATATATAAATATATAAAATATAAAGGTTGTTAATGTTGACGTTTCTTACCTTTATAATATTTAATATATCCTCGTTAAATTAAATTAAATAAAAAACAGACGAGGCCGACGGTTGAAGCCCTCGACGCCGAGGTGCACCTGCTCGTTCCGGGGCTAAAACAAAACGTTTTAACGTTTGAAAATAAAAAAATAAAAAACACCGGTTATCTCCGTTAATTTAAATGTTTCCACAAACACCGACTCCCGGTTGTTTTAAGGAGTCATATCATCATCGTGTCACCGGATTATAGACGCTCTCCTCTGGAGGTTTCGACATTTAAACACCGAGGAAAGGAAAGAAAAAGAAAACAGACCGGACGAGCCGATACACACCTGCGGTGTGGAGGCGAGCGAAGTGACGGTTAGCATCGGCTAGCTTCGGTTAGCATCGGTTAGCATCGGCTAGCTTCGGTTAGCATCGGTTAGTATCGGTTAGCTTCGGTTAGCTTCGGTTAGCCGGAGCCGAGCGAGCTGATGCGGGTAAAAATGATGCGTTCATGGAGCCTCGGAAAATCTACCGCCGTTCCTATCAGTCACCACAGACGGCGCTGTTACACTGAACATTACTACACCCTCCAGTGGTGGTTACATATATGACATATAATATATATTATTATTTTATTTTATTTATTGTGGATGAATAGTCTACATTTATTAAAATATACATATAATATATAAATATATAAAAATATTTTAAAAATTAAAATGTTTGATTTATTTAAAAAAAAAAAAACATTTGTTAAAAAATCTACTAAATAATAAATAGATAAAATATCTTAATACTTAAAATATATACAAATATATACAAAAAATGAGTGCAAAAATATTTTTCAAAAATTATTATTTATATATATATATTTAGATGTATTTTTTGACAAAAAAATTAGAAAACAAATTTAAAGACAATCATACATTTATTTTATTTATTTATTTTTTCCCCACACAAAGGAAAAAATAAATCACAAACATAAAAATACAGCATGCTGAATTTTCTTTTTTTTTTTTTAATTAGAGAAAAGTTTAGAAAACTAGAAAACAAAAATTAAATTATATAAAAACAAACTACAACATATTTGAATATATTACATTATAGAAAAGATTTAGCAACTATGTTTTTAAAATAGTTTGTTTTGAGTGACTGAAGAATATTCATGAACAAATGATGATACTAATATATATTTTTATTACCATCAAATACATTTAATGACCAAAAAACCCCATAAACATTTTTTCCATCTTCAGATTCTTTCCAGACGACAGTTTTTATAATTCATGGTTTGTAAGGCACAAAGATAATTTTACCACAATTAAATCACATTTTCTAACAAGCAGAGAAAATCTACATGATTATCTTTTAAAAAGTTACAAATGTTCCTTGTCTACTGCAACAACCTTGTGTGTATGTAAATCACATGACCTTGGTGGGTTTGCATAGTGTTGGTTTAGTGCTGTCAGAATATATTTGGCTAGAAAACGACCTTAACTCATTTCCATCATTTCCATCAGTGTGAGGATGGTGCACAACACTGTAATCAGAGTAGACTAATAAATAAACAAGCGACACACAGTTAAAACATAAGCAACCATACCTGGAATAAAAAAAACATAAATAATAATAATTGAGTCACCAGTTGTTTCAACTTGTCCAGAAATACCAGCAGGTTTCTCTGATTGACAGTCAACATCCTGCAGCGAGAGGAATAAAGATGTTGAAGGAACATTATTTCATCTGATGAGGTCACTGGCTTTTTAAACATATATACATGTGCAACTTAAACAAGAGCTAAAACGTATCATTTGAATAATGTTTGTTTGTTGGTTTGTTGAGTTTCAGTGACATTTTAAAATCAGGAAGTGACGCTCACCTGATCTATCAGGAGCCTCCTCCTGCTCCTCACGGTGGAAGACGAGTCCGTCTTTGTTTCTTCGCCAGCTCAAGATCAAGTCAGTCACGTTCTGATTTCTGAGGTTCGTCGCCAACTACAAGCAAACACACGTGTCCTGTCATAAATATCACAAATTCCCACATCTGGTGAATGATACGATCTTATTTACTTTAATCAGGAGCGACTCCTGGACTGCGGAGTCATTGAGATCCACAGTAGAGTAGATCCTCATCTTTATGACAGTCTTCCTCACCTTCAGACCTGCAACATCCAACATGTAAAGCTGTTAATACACAGTGTTGAGGACACATCCGTTGAGGACAGTTTCAGGTCAGATTCTCTCAATAAAACTCCTCCAAACCATGATGAGACAGTTTCCTTTCATTTTGTGATAATATTCAGCCTTAATATGTATATGATACTTATACATACGGTAATAATTAAAGCGTATACCTGAGTGTGAGACTAATGGTGGCGTCAGCAGTAAGGAAGATGTTGGACCATTGTGGTGAAGAGTCAGTTTATGAGTTTATCTAAGTTCTGACCTTCATGATCTTTGGGTAGCGACTAAATGAATGATTCTGGTTGTGTCCAAATGGAAGAAGATCTTGGGGTATAAACTCGGAAAAAGGAAAAAAAGTCTAATCCGAGAACACCTCAGTATCTCTATTATTTTATCATAAAGTAGAAAATCTCTGTTGAGAAAACTGAAGAGGATATTAAAGCTGCAACAACAGAGTTTTAGCCACTAGGGGGCAGTGGAAACACGCTGGTCAATGCAGAGGAAGGTGCAGCTGTGTGTGTAGTTTTGCTCAAACAACTTAAAAAGAAAAAAGAAAGAAAATAATTCCAGTAACTCTGCAACTCACCTCCCTGACAGACAAAGGTTTTCTTGCGGTAGCAGTTGTCTTCGACCCAGCGTCCGTCCTGTGACACTGCGACAGAGACGCAGCCTTCTCTGAAAAGTCCATTGTTATTCAGCCAGTACCTGAAGGAGGTTTTGCTTCCATCGGACCACATCCATTGGTCTTTGAACAGACCGATCCACACTCTCTTGGATGGAGTCCAAGAGGACTGAGAGTTGCTGATCAACTTGGCAATAAATGAATTGTGATTCTCAGACATGATATAAACCATGTCGTCGTGATTCCTTCTACACACCTCCTGACTGTCGAACCAGGATTTCTCCTGGGTGTAGTACACATACCTTAAGGTGTAAGCATCTCGACCTAAAAAGACAAATGTGGATATTTTTCATGGTTTTTCTTCCTCAAAACAAAGTATGAATCCAAACTCACACTGTCATTAACTTACGTTCAAAACAAACGAAACCTTTGACCTCGTCACACGGTACGTCTTGCCATTTTTCTGACGGCATCATGTCCGCACAATATTCAACACCGTCGATGTTGTTCGGTTCACCGGATTCCCAGAAGGTGAAGTGAGCCTCGCCGCGTCCGTCGGACCACATCCACGCGTCGTTCAGTCCCACGTGAAGCCCGATCCATGTGTCCGTGGCAGTGGTCTTAGTCAACGTAGCGATCAGTCCGTTGTTGCTGTACCTGCTGCCCACGGTGGCCAGGTCGCTGTACTTCAGTCTGCAGAAACTCTGAGCCTCGTACCAGGTCATCGATTTATTGACGTGGTGATAATCTTGAGGCGCTTGGGGCAGAAGTTTAGATATTTGAAAATATGAAGAGCTGCACCTTTAAACTCTGTGACGTCACAATCTGAGGTTATATAAATAAGCTATAAAGTACAATTTAAAATCGATGATTATGGTTTAAAATTCATAGTTTGGCAACTAATTTCACAAAAAATTTAAGACTTTAATTCTTATTTTACATTTATAAGTATACCTATTTATTTGGTTGTTTGTTTTCATCAAGAATAATAATATAACATGAATAATCACATGTATATAATATTAGATATAATAAGATTTAATGTTAAATAAGTACTTACTCATGTCAGCAGGGATCATCAAAAAGAAAAGAAAAATCCCTGAGAAACAAACACACAAAAAAACATTAAAGTAAATAGTTTAAAGAAGAAACTGCTGCTCTATTGATTATTAATTTTACTCACCAGTGAAGGAGAAAACACTTTGTAGCCTCATCATTTATCATTTATCTGTAAATCAGATTCAGTCATTTCATATGCACTAGTATAGATATTTTAACGTCTTCTACCTGTTTGTGTCCGGCTCAACTCAGCTCAGCAGTCGTGGTTGTATGTTGTATGTTGTATGTTGTATGTTGTACATTCAGGAACATACATGCAAATATTTTTGTCACTTTCTCACTTCATGCAAAACTCAGTCGGTGGTGAGATGGAGACGGAAACATGTGTGGATTTGTTTGCCAACGATCCTTCAAACATCAGAGGGATATCACACAAAACAAAGATCAGGGATTAAGCCGGGATGTTGGTTATCCTGGCTGAACTTAGCCTCAAGTCGGTTGCACAAAAGCAGGTCAAACTTAATCTGATCTAGTTACCATGGTGATTTATTCTCCACAGCGAGCTGCTCCAGACCAGGCTAAGATTAGTCCTAGTGATTCTCCTGTATTTCTACCGTCAATCCTGAGGAATTAACGTGTTTTACAGCATGTCCGTGGTTTTCTACATATATATTACATATATATATATTGTCATTTGTCATTTGATTTAAGTCTGTTGACTGTTTGTAATTGCAACAGTCTTTTTATATTGACTGATGTATTATTATAACTCAGGCCTCATGTTACATTGAAGTTGCAAAGCTGGTTATAGACACTATAGTATATTTTATTTGACTGTGTCCATCTGCAGTAGTACTACAGTTTCTGTGGCTGGACAGAGTCTGTGATTGTCCCTCTCTGGACCTCCTCCATCACTGGTCTCCCTTTATTTAAACGGAGTGGCTGCTCCTCTGCTGGGGTCAAATCCTGGCTTGGAGGGTGCGGGTAGAGCCAGGAGGCCAGGGTAGAACTGGACCCCCTGAAATCTGACGCCTCAGATGATTAACATGTCATGGCACCGCACGTCTTGGTCAAATGTCTTGTGTAAATCATATACACAGATCTTATCTCCTGTGCTTAAGATATTAAAGACTGTTACAGTCACACAGACGTTCAATACGTCAGTAGATGCCAAATCTATTCACCTCATGTTCTTGTATTTAATTTGAACTTGTTGCCAGGTCCTTCTCTGGCCAGACAAGTGTCTTCTTTATAAAGGACAGATCGATAAAATGGGACAAAAAAATATATAAGAAAATATAGAATATATAAGAAAAATAGAGTAAATGACACATTGTGGATAATTGTTTGCACTTTTATTTTTGTTTTTATGTTTTAATTTTTATCTTTATCCTTTTTACGTCACTGTCTTCTTCTGTTGGTGAATTTATTTTTTCAAAATAATAATATCATGTGTTTTGTGTCTTAATTTTCCTTTGGTATTAATAAAGTATCTGTCTGTCTAATTATACTCTACATTTCCTGAGTAACACAGCACATCTACTTGCCATATTTAAAGCAAAGTGTACAACTGTTGATTAGAGTCGATTCGACTTGACAAGTAGCTCCTTTAGTCCTTTAATTGTAGCCTAATTATGTCGGTTCCTGTGGAACATTGTTTATTAATTGTACATTTTTGGACGACTTACACATTAGGCTGCTCCACTATTGTCTATCAGACCTTCTCTCTTTCCTTAATTATTGCTCTAGTATTGTGTTTTTTTCTTATGATGTGTTCAACCTCTTCATACGTCTCCATCAGCAGCTGTTGTTCATCGGCCGTGAAGTAAGAAACAATATCATTATCTATGTCTCATCGGTGATTCTGTGATCGGTCCTGAGGTCTGTTTCATTAAGCCATAAACACGCACTTATCCCAACTATCTACACCGGCTTGACTTAGCCACGTCTTTTCATCCTGACTTGGCAATTGTGCAACCGATTAAGCCGAGATCCTGGATTTCTTTATTGTACTTTTGTCCAACATCCCTCAGCAGCTCGAAGTAGTTTATCTGTTAATGTTGTTGTTGTTGCATTTCTTCGTCATTAACATGTTTATACACACATGAGACCACAAAAGACGAGGAAGAATTACATTTACTCACATTTATTCACAAATGTAAAACCTCAGATTACAGCTTTTCTATTTACATTTTTGTGTTCAGTATTTATCATTTTTACTTTGTAAAACTTTATACTAAATAAACTTTGAATTAATGTATTAATTTATAACATTAAATATATGATACAATACTGCAACAACACAACACAAAACTAAAACAAGATTAAGAACCATGTTAGAGCAGAATAATAAATGTCGTCACATCAGATTCATTTACTTAATATGTATATATACTTACTTAATATATACTGTATATATATATATATATATATATATATATATATATATATATATATATATATATATATATATATATATATATATATATATATATATATATATATATATGTAGTTTGCTTTGGTGACAAAGTCAACACTAAGGTAAAAACAAAAACCTGTTAAATGTATAATTAACATAAATCTCCAGTTCTAAATCACAAACTGTGGCTTTTATTTGCATTTAATGTTGCTGATGCTGCTATAAAAGATATGAACATGCAAAAGACGTCTATGGATTTAAACTTTTTAAAGGAGCAGCATGTACGATTTTTTTTTTTTTTTTTTTTTGGTAATTAAAACAACAATAGTACGGCCAGAATATTTTACATTTTAACATTTAATTTACAGCAACGCTAATCATGTTTATGTTTTGATTTAGTGTTTTGTCCATGGCGGCCTTTTTCCACCAGTATCTTCCCTACTTGACTCTCGAGCAAACAAAATAATCAACAAAATACGTCAATTTACGCTCTACGCAGGATACGCATACGGAGACGGATGGAGCCTTTCATCCGTCATTACGGGCATAATGTGGGTCCGTTCTCAGGAGCTTACTGATCCATAGCGGTACGCAGTAAATGAAGTCATACCACGCGGAAACTGTCGGGACAGTGTTGGACAGTATAGCTCACATGTGACCAGCAAGAGGAACAAAGAAGAAGAAGAATTCTCCATCCAGGTGCTGTGATGTATTTAACAGCTGCACAAACCAAACAACCACCGCCACCAGCGCTGTCTCTTTTTATCTCTTTCTGAGAACGTGCACTGTGATCTCCTTCACCATCGCCAAGTTTGTTATTGTTTGAAGGGAACTACTTTGGAGCAGTGGTGACCTGGTGACTAACCCCAGATTTACACTGGATGCAGAACATTTGCGTGGCGTCTCCGATCAGTCCGCCAAACCCACCAGATGTGTTTGCGGGATCTCCCAAATTCATGTACAATCACGTGATATAACAGGGTGTAGTTTCTAAATAGTGTCAACGAGGTGAAATGACGTCTGAAAACGACTTCAGGTCTGCCTCCCCCCATTATGACGTTTTCACACAGTTTTACACGGTTTATTTTAAATTTATTAAGTTAACCGAATGTTTTATTTTGTTTTTGTGCACGACTTCTTACCCCACGCAATCTTCTTTGTGTTGGGTCGTGGTCCAGCGTCCGGAAAAAATAGAAGGTTTGTGGATCGGCTGCACCGGGCCCTGGGGCACCGCATCAGAGCCGCAACCGTGCAGCAGCCGGTGTAAAAACAACCAGATCACAAATGCAACATAAGGGTTCTGCATTCAGTGTAAATTGGGGGTAAGGAATTAGACTTTGATCCAGAAGGTCACAGGTTCGAATCCACCAACTGGGTACTCTCCCTGAGGTACCCTTGAGCAAGGTACCCCCACCCCCATACTCCCTGGGGTCAATAAGTATTTTCAATTTGACTGCAGAACCAGTTTTGTCCAAAATCTTACATACTGCCTCTTTAACATAACGTTTTCTTGAATTTACCATCATCGACTATATAAAGCTCCAACAAACCAAACCGAAAAATTAATTACAAAACAGTTCCTCTGTTCTATTCTCACTCTTCTCACCGCTCTTCAGGTCCACATTGTTTACTCCAGGTGGAAAAGCTGGAATCATAATTCGTCTTTGACACATCTCAGCTGGAAAAAAGACAAAGAAAGTGTATATACTTTAGAGTATAATAAAGTAAAAATAAATGAAACGCTGAAGTTCAGGAGATATAAATGTTGGTCTTACTTTTTCTTCAGTTTTCTGGACCCCGTTTTGAGAGCCCCGTCCTGCTGACTGCATCCACCGGATCCGAGCATCAGCTCGGGGGATGCCTTTCTTTTTCAACGCTGCCTGAAGCTGGGAAACATGCAAATTATCAGCGTTTACATTTGTTTTGTTTTGTTTTTCCAACCTATATAAGTGATTATAAACCTAAGTAAAGATATTAAGCTGTGTCTTGTAACCAATCAATAAAAATCATTAATGTGTCTCTTACTTGCTTTATGACTTGTTCTCGAGTAAGTGGGTCACTTATGTCATAGTTAGTGGTGATCTTCAACAGACTTTTCCTCTTATAGTCTAAAAAACAGATACAGAAGTATAGAAGAAGACCAACATGTATTTAAATATGTTTATGATGCAGACTAGATCTAACGTGGCTAACTTAAATGTTTATAATACTTACAGGAGCAGAGAAACATGGATTTGGTGTCGCAGGACTTGGCGCCCCATGTGGTCCCATTAAAATGGACACAGTTCAGACCCTGTCCCGTGGTGGTCGGTTGCTCCCCCCTCCAGAATCTGAAAGCACTCTTACTCTCGTCGACCCACTTCCAGGAGTCTCCAAACAAGCCGATCCAGACTACCTTCCCTGCCGGCACCAAGCTCTGGATTTCCTGGTTCTCGGCCAGGTTCCTCACACTGACCAGGTCCATGTGTCTGTGCCTGCAATAGTGTTGGGCCTCGGACCACCTCATTGATGTGTTCACAAGAATCTTAGACTGCAACGGGTCGGCGCTGCCTGTGACCACAGAAATACCAAAACTGTAGATAAAACAATCTTGAATCCTAGTTCACACTAGTCAACTTTTAGATGATTAGTGAGTCTCAGACGCCGTAGTCATCGTTGTCGACTTGTAGAAGTGGTAGAGGTATTAGTAGAAATAGTAGTAGAAATAGTAGTAGAGGTAGTAGTAGTCGTGGTAGAATTACAACTAGTTGTAGTAGCAGTAGAGGCAGTAGTAGTAGTAGTAGTAGTAGTAGTAGTAGTAGTAGTAGTAGTATTGGAAGTTCTAGGTTCTAGTAGTACTACTACTAGTAGAAGTAGTAGTACTACTAGAGAGGTAGTCTACTACTAGTAGTACTAGTAGTGATAGTAGTAGTAGTAGTGATACTACTACTAGTAGTAGTAGTAAAAATAGAAATTTTGATCATTGGCGACTTGTGTTCCTATGATCTGGCGTCTCAACAACTGGTCTGAGACCTGTAGTGTTCACACTACAAGACTTGTCAGTGATTGACTCCCGATCACACCGTGACGTCACCAAACTCTACGTCTGGTCACATGAACTAGACAGGATATACGCTGCCTTCAGGCATGTTGGAAAGTCAGAATATGGGACCAAAAAAATCCCAACTTCGGAAAAAAGTGCGTTCATGTGATGAACCTCAGAACAAGATGGCTGAACTACAAACAAACATGGATTCCCACAGGAACCTCTCTGGGCTTTTGTGCCGTTTACACAGAGAACAGCTACATCTGTTATCAGCTGCTCGCTAACCTTTTGGGCTAAATTAAAGTGTCAGAGACGTTTTTGCTGGTGTGTGACTCTGACAACTAATTGTACATAGAATGTAAAGATATTACAGTATTAAATTTCTTGCTAAAATGACTTGAAGATTCATTTTCAACATTAGTAACATGTCTTGCTGAGTTGACTACGAGTTGACTCTACTTCCTCCTGACTTTCTGACTGGTGACTACCTACAGCAGCTACAGTCCAGGAAACTGGACTTACACATTAATAAATAACATTTTGATTTAAACTATTACTAAACCAGTAAACCACCATGTAAACAACACAGCAACATGCTGGTTTTCATGGTGGAGCTGAAACCAGCAGCAGACCTCCCTGGTACCAGGTAACATCTGGATCAGACACGGGGAGTTTGTAGAAAGTCAAAATGAAACAAAAACCTGTTAAAATGTCAAACTTTTAAACGTGGTTGTGAGTGAATCAGTGAGACGGCAGCAGCATTTATCTCACATCCCTCCTCTGATTGGCTGTCGCTCTTTGTCAGTCTCTTCAGACTCCTCCAGTTTTCTAACATGACAGATCCAGTCCCGGTCTCAGACCAGGTCCCGACGGCCTCTGATGGAGTCGTTAGGGCTGTTCACACATTATGATCATTAACTGATGATTCACCAACCATCAGAGGACCAAGTCCACCAGACACCACCACTGGAGATCGATGGTGGAGTTGACTAGTGTGAACTACTGTGAACTAGACTTTAAATATAAATGTGGATTCATACTCAGATAAAACAAACACTCAATTAGTATGAAGTATGTTTCCATCAAAGAAAAGTATTGAAATATTACCATCATAACATATGAAGTCGTGTAGTGATTCACAGTCCAGGTCTCTCCATTCACCCGTGTCTATCATCCCTGTACAGTGCTGGATGCTAATCTCGCTGCCCGGTTCACCGGCCGCCCAGTGCCTGAACTCAGCCTCACCGTCTCCATAGTAACTCTCATCTGACAGAGACCACACCCAGGTGATCGAGACGTCTTCATACAGTCCGATCCAAATGTCTTGGAGAGCTAAGTACGCATTTTCACCCAAGAGGTTCATGTCCTGGACGTCCTTGATGGAGACCAGGTCACTGTACCTGTCTCTGCAGTAGGCCTGGCTGTCGAGCCACGACATGGGTCTTTCAACAAGAATGATGCCACGGCTGCACGAGTCACCTTTGCAGTAATCTGACGTTAGAAAAAAAAAGAAAATTTTGCTAAAAAAATACTCAGGATGGTACATATGACTGTTGAATATAATAATATAAAATTTTATATATAATATTATAATATTTTAATATAATAATGATAATATATTAATATAATAAATCACAGCATCATCTGCAAATGTGAAGACTTTGCAAAAAAAAAAAAAAAATAATCTTTTTACTGTCACGCAGGGGCTGTTGAGGGAACTTGTTGATAATATACTCCTGATTGGTGAAGACCTCCAGTTCACACAGGATCATTGGTACATCTTCATGCATCACAGTCACAGCGCGACCCACCGTCCCACCACAAACCCAGGTCATGATGTAGTTAAATTTAATAGAGGTGCTGACAAAAGAACAACTGAAAGAGATACAAAGAAAAGAGAAGGTGCGCGCCGTTTCATGTATCTATTTATCATCTACTAATATAATGTTGTCATACTGGACAATTTATTCATCTAATTTTGCCATAGAAGACCATACAGGTTATTTACCTAGTGCTGTCCACCAAGACTTTGTAATTGAAGCAGCACGTGCGTCTGAAGCTGATTTGGACCACCATCACAGTGTAGGGAGCCATGAGATCCACCATGTGCCATTGGTTAGGTTTGGTTTGAAGAACGCTGCAGCTCCTCTGTGAACCATCATTAATCCTTCTGGGTGGAGTGGTTAGGAAGGAAGACTGAAGGGCCACTCCTCTGACTGCCACGTTTTCTGATGAGAAAAAAATAAGATGAACAACATTTATTGAACATAACAAAAAAAAAACATTCTTCACAAACATCTTCCAATCAAAGAAACTGGATTTAGAGGCTTTTAAATCTTTTTTTGTAAATATTCAAAGGTCAAAATCAATATTTTACAGCCAGCAGTAAGTTGTATACAAAAACTCCACATGATAAAAATTGAATTTAAAATGAAATTAATTTTTTAATTTTTTCTCCATCATTTAAATGGAGAAAAAGCACTTACCATAAACATGACCATACACCATCACTTCACATAGAGTCAGAATCTTGTTGAGTCCAGGAAGGACAATGTGAACAAAACGGACTTGCTGTACTGCACAACTCAATATGTATTTCTTTGATCCCTCTACGGCAGTAATGACACCACACCTGACAGGAGGATGGAAGCACAAGTAAGGAAAAAGAAACAAGACAATCGTATCAGATGGTATTATCCAGTTAGCAAAGACTATAGCTGTAGTCTGGCAGACATTTGGTATTTTTTTTGATCAGTCACAGAGGAAGCAGGTGAAGGTCTTTGGTTTAACTACGTCATAGTTATGGTTTAGCACACTACTTAAAAAGTAAGGGTAAGGGAGGAAAAGACTTTTGGCTTTGACTGTGGTGGATGTTGGAGTCTTTTTGGGGCAGTTATGTCGTTGTTTTGGAGTTTTTGGTTCTGGGTGAGTTTTGGCGTCCTTTTGGCCGTACATCCTTCTGAAACTTTGCCAAAATTGGGTAAAATTTGGCCCTTAATGGTTTTCCTATTTGAGTACGCTATCTTCTGATCCTGTTAATCTCACTTGAAACTGTTGGTGTCGGGCTGGAGGCCCATGTAGACCTCAGCACCATCCAGCTGTTCGACGCAGCAGTATCGATAGGGCAAGATGATCAAATGGGTAACGTTGTAGATAGCCCCCAGGTCTACTCGCCACCAGGGGTTGTCTTGCATTGGGATTGAAGTGCAGGTGTTGAAGTAAGCTTTTGAAAAGGTGTAATCAATAACTTTTTGTGGCGCAACTGGTGCAGGTCCTGTGTCATTTAGTTCTTTTTCTGCAGCCTGCCAAGCCATTCCTCTATATGCAATGTTACCTGACAAGAAGGAATAGAAGAGAAAAAAAGAAAACAACACAATTTAAAGCAGTTTTTTGACTCTACTATTGCTGTGTAAATGAAGATTATATGTATGATCATATAATAACAGAACTTTCAAGCTAAAATTCAAGCATTTTTTTTAAATATCTTTTTAATGTTTCGATTTTTTCAGTCTTTTCAATCTTTGTTCTACGTATCTAAGTGGTTCCATGTGTGGTTTGCATATTTGTTTGCATTATTCAATTCCAGAGGACAGACGATCAGTAGAAGGAAAAAAAAAACGTCAGATGTCACTGGTGTTTATGTTCATTGCACAGAATAAAAAAATTCTAACAGAGGATGAAAATATACTCAATAATAATGCATTTTTAACTCTAGTTCCTTTGATTTCGTAGAAGTTAAAGGTACTTACAGTTGAATAAAAGCCTCTGCTTAAGATTAGATAGATAGATACATAAATATTTTTCTTACCTGCCTGGTAGGAGCTGAGAGGAATGGAAAGAATCACTGCAAGTAAAGATTGAGGAACATATATTGATATAAACAACACAATAACCATACACACAGGTAAAGATGCACAATGACAAGTTCTCAAAAACAAAATACTTACAACAACAACAAAAAAAAAAAATCAGTCTCAAAATATGTGAGAAAATGTAATATATCCATTATTTTTTTCTACTAACTTAGAAAAATGTTATTAGTTGTTATTATCATTTAATAAAATAACTTATCAAGCATGTGTATATATCATGACATGACTTACCCCAAAATAAAAAATGAATGACTTCATGACTCTGATCCATGATCTATGGAGAATTTTTTTTTTCTTTTTTTTTTTTTCTTGGGAAATAAAACACACTTTAAGAGGTTAATGGCAAACTTCTGTCTGAGTCAAAAATGAACTCAAACTCAAACAGCATCCCTTGGTGTTGGTCCCTCCAGACATGCGCCTTGCAAGTCAATATGCAAATAAATATGCAAACCACATTGAAAATTGAATTACATCGCGTTTTAACTTTCTCAGAACCTCTCTACTGTTCTTCTACTTCCATGTCTTGTGGTTGTTCATTTGACACATACACTGAACCGACTGGACACACTGTATTTGCAAGATCTGATCAGTGTGGATGGAGCGTGGATCATTCGGGTGCTGCTACAATGTGTGGGACATGTCTCATTTTGAGTTCTGTTTCTAAACATTTCTCACATCCAAACATAAAGTTTTATGTTTTTATCCACGTCTGTTTGTTGGTTTGTGTACACCAGTGGTGGAAAGATGCTGAAAATCTGTACTTAACCACAAGTACAAGTACTGGAGTAAAAATATACTAAAGTAAAAGTATAAAGTTTTCTTCTAAACAACTACTCAGCGTATTAGTTACTTTTTAAATTGATGTTTAATTTATTCAAATGCTGGAAACATTTGTTTTCAACAGACTTTTCTCTGAACAATTATATGATGATATGGATCAATTGTGCTCAAAACAAATACAAAGCAACTTTTCTGTTAAATGGAATCAAAAATTATAAAATTAACTACAAGTTTGTCACATTTGGTTTCAGCTGCCGACATCACCTCCAGTAACTTTAACCTTGTTTGTTGTTGAGAGCTTGTTTGGTGTGGTGATCTTTGTTAACACAGTCCTGACATCATATAGTTTAATCTTAGATCTTTGTTTTCCATCTGTGCTTCATTGGTCAGTTTTCAATCTATTGATAACGTTATTAGCTGTAACAATCTATGCGTTGCTATGGGAACCAGATGAGTCTGCTGGTTCCATGGACATTAATGTGATAATGACATTGATTTATTGTTATAATTCATTGCCTGTGTGATGTCAAGTAATATTGTAGACGACTTAGTCGTCAATATGATTTTAAATGTAGCAAAGCAGATTACAAAGCAAGTATCCCAAAAATACCCAAAAATTGTACTTAATTACAGTAATTTGAGTAGATGTAATTTGTTACTTCCATCACTGGTGTAAACACAATAAAGTACTGAGCTTAATTTCTATCACTTCCACCAAACGTGACAGAAGGATGTGGCAGTGGTCCACGAAGAAGACCCCATTACATTTAGTAGTGGGTCCAGTTAGAGAAGCAGATCCAGGTTTGCATGAGTGTCTAACTGGTTTTCAGATCTGTGAATACCCTTCAAAATAAAATGACAACCACACTGAAGTCAGGAGGTCGTCTAGTGATCTGAGGGTTCCTGGTACGATCTCTGTGTCTGAGCCAGAAACTGAACCCTTTCTGCCCCCAATTCTGAACCATCAGTGTTTTATTATTTGTGTGAATTAGTTGATACCTAAAAGCATTTAAAACTGTTATACTGCTATACGTAGGTATCCATTTTGGAACTTACTTGTATATATATTTTAATGTCACTATCCTGCAGTTAAATTATCCAAACTGATGAGTAACATAGTGTTTCCTCTTCATCATCCTCTGTCATCTGACATCACGCAGCCTTTCTTTCATTTCACAAATCAAATTTGCACGTGTGCAAATAAACAGGCATACAGTGTGCAAATCATGATGTGCACAATGTCAGAGAGAGCATCCTGATCAGAGTTTGCATGCATCCTGATTTGGTAGCCAGAAAGATGCCGACGAAGCGTTTATTCATGACAAGGAACCAGAGTGATCAGTGCTAGTATTTATTTATTGACCACATAAAATTCACTGTGTTGTTATGATGTGTAAAAGATTGTTGTGCAGACATGATTACAAAAGAGTAATAAATAACTACACTAAAACACTACACTAAATTATGCATTTTTCTTTCAAAAAGACAATAAGAAGTGCTGTTAGCATCACTGAAACTTTTGAAAAATGAGAAATAAACACTGCTAGCAATCAATTGTAAATCGTTTATTCAGTTATAGATGTCAGTGTACCTAAATTGGTCATTTATGAAATCAAGTCAAGATTTTTTCCCTTATATATCAAACAACGATTGACTCAAACAACCTCACATTACACCTACCCTCTTTACATAATCATACCGGTCACGTGTTAGACATAACTAAATGCACAATTTGTATCTTTGTGGTTGGTTGGTTGGTTTGTTTATCAGTTGGTTTGTTGGTTTGTCGCTCGGCTGGTTTGTTTTCTTGTCGGTTGTTGTGTTTTTTGTTACTTTATCGGCTGGTTGGTTGATTTGTTTGATGGTTTTTTAGTTGGTTTGGTGGTTTGCCAGTTTGTTGGTTTGTCTGTTGGTTTGTTTTGTTAGTTGGTTGGTTCTCAGAATCTACCTGTCATTCTTTGATTTTTTTTTTTGTCATTCCTCAGATGACATATACACCGAGCAGTCTGGATATATTTGCAGCAAACTGATCAGCCTGGATGATTTATCAATCAGGCTCTGGTATCATTATTTGTATTATTATTATTATTATTATTATTATTATTATTATTATTATTATTATTATTATTATTATTATTATTATTATTAATATTATTATATTATTATTATTGAGTTCTGTTTCTAAACATTTCATATTGGCTGATTCAAAAAACAGCAGATGACCAGAAGGAGATGTATGTTGGTTATGTGGTTGACAGGTAGTGATAGACACATGGGGTCTTTCAGCCAGTGACATGTTACAATGTTGAAATCTGGGGTTTTATTTAGACAACCAAGATAATAATAATAATAATAACCACAATACATTTAATTTGAAGCGTCTTTTAAGTTACCCAAGGACACTGTACAACAAAAAACAAGACATAAAGTTAACAGAATAATAGAAACAACTTCATTCATGTGACATTTGTGGGAGGATGTACAGAGTTGATTTAAATCTGATTTAAAAACCTATAGATGACCAGCAGGGGGAGATGTGGACTGTGCTAACTTGAGGGAAGACAAACTACTGAACAAGTTCCTTGGTACCAGGACCAGTCATCAGTCATGTTATCAATTCTGTTAATGTTGTTCTTACCAGATGTGGTGACGTTCAAGGTAAATAATACAAAGACTTGTCATCTTTTAAGCCTTAAAAGGTTTGCAAGGCCACTACATAACTTCCTGATCACGTTTACTGTAGATTTTCCTGTGGATTACCTCATTAAAGTCTCTCTGAACATTGTTTTACTGTCTGGAAACATGTCTTATGTGATAAAAATGTTGATAAGCTTATCTGAGTGCACCGGAGTGTTTATAATATTCTCATATCAGTAAGTACGGTAACTATAATGTAGTAACAAAAGGTTAAAGCAGTTATCAATTCCTGCATAACCATAAAACATGCAGCTAAATTTCATTAAGCGACAGATACATTTATATTTTACAGAGAAGATATATTCATATGTCCATCTTTCTAAAAGGAGATGCTGGCAGAAGTAAATGTTGTTTTTATGTGACCTTTTAAGAGCAGAGGTGTCCTTTCAGAGCCAACAAATGTTTTATGACTAAATGTTTTATGGATACCATATACCAGATTTCAGTGGGTGTTATGGCTGTAATAGCTCCTTAATGAAAACATGTGACTGCTAATCAAACTATTGAACTCATGTTCAGGATCATGCGATACGATGAGCAGAGATACCTTGAAGATACCTTGTTCTGTAAAGAAAAACATGGACTGACTTTAGAAACAGTTTACTCTTGTCACAAACTTTCAACATCTTCACGAGACAAATACAACAAAAGGCTGAAATGGCAGCATAGATATTATATTATACTCTATTATAATGGAGTTGTAAACTGACCAGTATTGTCTTCACTGTTGTTTGTTTATTTTTTTTTGGTGTAAAATACTGCTGAGATGAAACATCTGTATTTGTTGAGTCTCCCTCTGTGGTTTTTATTCTAATTGTGGTTAAAGATGGATTGTTTGAAGGTTCAACTGCAAAAATGAAGAAATGTTATTTCATTGGTTCTACATTACCACCAATTATTTATAAAATCTACATGTGTGTTTGTAGATACAGTCTGTGTTTGTATACCCACTTGTAGGCTACTCAGAGAAGGAGTCGACCTTTGGGCAGAGATAACTTGTAATAAATAGTAGTGGGAAAGAGATTTGACATCCAAATTTACCGGACTCCCTAAAACCGCTCACTAGTTATGGATCGAGACGTCTATTTAACCAGGTCATTTGAGCTCTACTACACTTGATTGATAATCAATAAACGGCACCATTCAAACACCTCACATCTCACTCGGCAGAGAAATGAAACTTACCCAACCCAAGAATCGGGTAAGTCAGCAGGGAGGGAGCCACGAGGAGCCATTATAAGTCAGGAAAGTTTGGTTTATCTGCTGATTGAGTGACAAAACAAAACTTACCCGACTCATAACCGTTACTCATCCCTGTTGAATATCCACTCACACACAGGCAGGAGTTCTTCCTTGTTGACTTCTATGATAAACTTGTTGCCTACGTTGTGAATGAATTAATACTCCGCTGATCCACTCCACATACATTTTAGACCATAAGAAAATAAAAATATTCTTTCGTAGTGGTGACCCTGTCCTTATTCATTTTTTGCACATTTTGAGCTTTAGATTCAGGCTTATGTATGCTACTTGATTTCCAATGATAAGCTGTGTTTCCACCAAATAGGTTTCTGGTAACACATAGAGGCCGGGAACTTTTCAAAAACATCCCCTCACTTGGCCCTTGTAACGTCTGTGTCTCCACCGAGGGTAAGACCCCGATCAGTGACGCGATGAGGCGGGACAGACCTGCCCATCGTCTTCACTGCGACCGCTTCATCATGTTACTATAAATAAACTACACGCAGCAGCCCCGTGAGAGAAAGAATGGAACCGTTTGTTGTTAATGTTGTGTTTCATGGAAAAAATTAATTAATTAATTCATAGCAGACAGTGTGGATTCTGTGGTAGTCCGTCAATACATTCACTTCTTTGATTCTATTCATAGAAACTATTTATTGATTTGCTTCTGCCACTCGGTTTAAAAAACGGTGCTTCCTTTGTTGACTGTGTCGTGCCGTCTTCAGTTACAACCAGTCACCACCGACTCAACCTAAAACCCCATCCAAGAACTTTTTGGGGTAAAAAAAAAGTACCTACCCCCGGGAAGGGACATTTTTCGGCCCCTAAAGAGTTCCTGTAATATGACCAGGATGTTCCTGCGGTGGAAACGGCCTAATAGGTTATTGGTAAGTTTTTATGCTATCTGTGATATGTTGTCATCCATAAAGAAGCAGCAGTCACAGGTGGTAGACAAGTTTTTACGAGTTTATTTACTTCTTCGACCATACCATATACCACATTTCAACTGATGTTATAAGGCTGCAAAAGCACTTTAATGAAAACGCGCCTGCTCATTGAACTATTGAACTAATGTTTTTTTTTCAACACATGAAAAAAGACAACAAATACAATTTGAATGGATTGTCCAAAAAAACACTGAATAACTAAATATTACCATGATTGTTGTGTTCAAGAAGATTATGTCATCTACTAAATCTACAAATGTTTGATATAAACTATTTATATTGGTTTATATTGGTGTCTGACAGCTGTTTCAATGAATGAGCAGAATATAAAATGTTTTATGATTTATTTTTTTTTTCACAAATTTGTCTTTTAATCTTATAAACAAAGGTTCCTGTGAGTGAACATTAACTCTTACTTAAGAGATCTCTTTGACTTTGGTTTAAAAGCAGATATTGATATAGACAGATATAAAAAAAAAAACTCATTACTTGGAAAATCAAAATTTTGAATCTTTAAAAAAATATCCTCCATACAAATAAATTGGCATGACCAAATTATGGCTTAAAACCTCGACCTTATGTGACAGAATTGGTGGTTCCTCTACAAATCCTCAATTGCTGGATTGACGGCCCCTTCGGAGTTGGGGTTTCTCCTCATGGGAAAACTGTCAGGAATTTCCCCTGAGGTTACCCAGCACAGATATCCATCAAATATCAGACGTAGGTTTGTCAAACACAAAAGGATCTGGTAGGTCTTTAAAGGAATATTGTCATTGTTAAGGAGCATACAGTCCGTCACAAAACTTGGGAAATAAGTCACAAGAAAGCTCACCAAGACCGTCCAAAAAACCTTTTTCACACGTGTGTCCACAATTTTTGTGGGAAAGCAGGAGACGATAAATATAATCCAAATCACTAGGTCTATAACACCCAAGGCCACACCGGCTTCAGAAAACTCAAAGAAAAGGATGCTTATGAGCTGCACTGGGAGGACAATAGGCACAGTCCAATAGACTGGTAGAGTTTTAAATTCTTTCAAGGAGTGACAGGTCAGGGTGAACTCCAGCGCCACCAGGAGGTGCAGAACCATTCCACTTCGCCTGGACTGGTACCACACCACGACCAGTTTATCACAGTGATCCAAATGGCAGACATTTCCCATCAGCACTATCGCAAACGGAGGTGTGGAAATGGACTGGAGGATGCTGACGATGAGCAGAGATACCTTGAGGACGGTGAGGCTTGATTTGCTGAATTTTCCGAAGCATATGGCAATGATGAAGACGACAATGTTACCGACGCCGATGAGACCACCCCAGAGAAGACCGGCGGCCGCCTCATTTTTGTAGAATCTTTCATTTGAGAGGAAGCTGAGGGGGTGAACGGTCTCCATGCTGTGGCTGCTGGCACTGTGAAGATTGAAAGATTCTTTTTTTTTTTTTAAATTTCTATACAAATCAAAACAAATGTTAATTAGCACAATACAACAGGTCCAAACAATTAGACATCAGCCAAAAGTTAAACATTAAAAAAAACACAATGATCATAGATTTAAGTCAGCTAAACTCAGCTAAGACAAAGTCTTTGTCTCTTGAGTGCTGGCTTTGTAAAAATGTCAACGATATACTCTGGCCAAAGGACAGAGGTGGAGCATTTAAGTTTTTTATTCACCCAAAAATGTTTTACAAATGACTTTATAATAACATTTTAATTTCATTACTTGTAATTTTTTTTTTTTACTAAAGTTAACATATTCACATATTGTTTATTCTGACCAATAATTTTACCTGTTTCTGAATCAGTCCTGATAAAACCGAGGCCGAGAACACAAAGATCTAAAGATCTCGTTTCTGAACTTGGTTTATATCTGCACCCCTGGCCTTGGTTTGCTGCTGTCACTTACAGTAAAGGAAGGGCGAAGTGCAGCTTTACAGCCTGGAGTGATGTGTAATAACCACCCAAAAGCTATAAAGTAGATTAGGATGCAACTCCAACAAATAGGTCATAACTGTCATGACTTTTACACAGACATCTATCTATTGGTCTACTTTTTATTAGTTTATTTTTTACTTATTATTAGTACAACTGATGTGGACCTAATTTGAATGTATATAATGGTACTATCAAAACAAAATGAAATTAACCCCCCCACCCATTTGTGTGATTTGTGTTAAAAATGGTTCCCAAATGTCTGTGTAAATATCCATCTTATCATTGAGTTTATATATTAATAGTTCACATACGGCTCTTTCTGTTCAGAGTAGGTCAGGTTACTTTTTCCTGTCCAGTGTCTCAATATGACTCTTTTAGAAGTGGTGAGAGTTTTAGCCATTGTGCTTTTTTATCATTTATTCTTGCTTCCTTTTATACTATTCAGGAGATATGGCGCAGGAGTAAGAGTGATATTTGTACCTAGACTATCTATGATCTTTACTATAAACCTTTGCGAGTAAGCAGTTAAGTTGGGGCAATAAAGGACCATGTGGAGAAGATCTCCTTTATCTGTTTTGCAGTGCCAACACAGAGTCTATTAATCCTCACTGGTGTCCAGTATAGTCTATTGACTATTTAATCTGCCCAGTGTAAAAGCCCAGTGTCGTGCCTCAAATCGCACACTTCCATACTCATGCTAACCAGATTGAGGGTGTAAGTGCGTTCACACTGACAAGTCTGGTAAATACAGTGAAATGTTAATACCACTCACTCATTATGGTCAAAAAGCTAAAGGTGGAACGATGGGGCGATTGTACACCATGCTGTAGCTGCTGGCACCGTGAAGATTGAAAGATTCATTCATTTTATTTTTATTCAAATTTCATTAAAACAAAAGTTTAGATACAACAGGTCATTAAAACAAGTCAATGAAACTCAACTAAGACAAAGTCTTTGTTGTTGAAAAATACAAGTACATTCAGTCTCTCAAGTATTTGCTTTGTAGAACTATCAGGCCAAGGAAATAGTTAATAATAGCTCCAAAGAACAAAGGTAACCCATAAATCCATACCATCCAAAACCACAAGACAACTGAGATGCAGAATCATTGAACACAAGAGCGCCATCTGCAGAGCAGATCCTAAATCTGCAGTAGCAAGACACTGCAGATGTCAATCATTCAATCACAGACTTCGGTTTTTGTGGTATTGGCCTATTTGTTGTGGTACATGAAGTGGTAACCTTGACAAATGTCTGCGTCAGTGTGAATGTTGGAATATTCATTATTTAAAACCTTTACATCCCAATGGCATGAATGAGGAAATGGATATGTTCTGCTTTCTTTAATGTACACATTGTGTCCATGTCTCCATGAGTGTGTTGTGGCAACTGGCCACTGATTGAAGACGCCTGTCTACACCCTTCTTAAGGGATGGTCCAATCCTCTCTCTCCTTTTGCACTGAGATAAGTCCACACCGGGGACTGAAACGTCTGCACCTTGCACCTTTTTTTTTTTTTTTTTTTTACACTCCTGGTGTAGCCCTTTAAGAAAGCGAACTGTTAATACCCGGATGTTTTCACTCATCACGGTCAGAAAGTTGAGTGTGGAACGATAGACACTTCTCACCCTCAATGACGCCATCATGGCTACATTGGCAGTGTAATCGCTACCTTGCAAAAAACATGGAGCCACACTAACAAACATCAGCAGTAGTAAGACTTTTATTATTGGTTAAAATTTAAAACTAGCTGGCAGATAACTTTGTGGTCCGAATCAGCGATTTACGTTCCGTTTGATCTGATAAATTAATTACTAAAGTTAACATATTCACATATTGTTTATTCTGACCAATAGTTTAAAACAAAAGAAAAAGTCTGAGTAAACGATCTGACTGATCTTTTCGGACAGTTCACACGGTTCATCATCATGTTCTTCTGAATGGAATAAGGTGAATCTGTTGTTCTGTCTTACCTGTTTCTGAATTAGTCCTGAGAAAATTGAGGTATCGAGCACAAAGATCTAAAGATTTGGTTTATAAATCTCTAAACTTGGTTTATATCTGCACCGTCAGCCTCATCATCCGTCCCTTGTGTAAAGGGCAAAGTTCTGCCTTTCAGCCTGCAGTGATGTTTAATAACCACATATAAAAGCCATAAAGTAGATTAATGTGTAACTACAATGAACAGGTTATGCTGTCATTAATATAGCTTATACAGACAACTATCAGCCTTTTCTATACTTCACATCATCTCACCCTTCACACCTCTAATAAGATGCAAGTGTTCTCAAGTCTTTCAATCATCTTTTATCATACAAATTTTGACATCGTCAAAGAAAACGCGACAAATAACTATTTTCATCATTTGATCTTTTACCAAAAAATAAATAAATAAATCAGTTTCTCACTTGTCCATGTCGTCCTGGTCCTTCATTTGATCCTTCATGGTTTCAGTGGTTTCTTCACACCCAACTTGATGCTCGTAGGAAGTCCTGTTTCTATCAGCAGGTTACGAAACTGAAAAAAGGCACAAAGAATTGATTTTTTTTTTTTTTTTTTTGGCAAATCGTACCTCATCCTAACATTTAAATGTTGTATCTCACCTCAACTAACACCAGCTCTTTGATTTCATCTTCACTCAGTGGGAACTTAGAGGTGAACAGTACTGCCAGATTAATCACATGTTCTGTAAAGAAAAACACGGACTGACTTTAGAAACAGTTTTCATCTTGTCACAAACTTTCAACATCTTCACAAGACAAATACAACAAAAGGCTGAAATGGCAGCATAGATATTATATTATACTCTATTATAATAGAGTTGTAAACTGACCAGTATTGTCTTCACCGTTGTTTGTTTGATCTTCTTTTGGTGTAAAATACTGCTGAGATGAAACATCTGTATTTGTTGAGTCTCCCTCTGTGGTTTTTATTCTGATTGTGGTTAAAGATGGATTGTTTGAAGGTTCAACTGCAAAAATGAAGAAAAGTTATTTCATTGGTTCTACATTACCACCAATTATTTATAAAATCTACATGTGTGTTTGTAGATGCAGTCTGTGTTTGTATACCCACTTGTAGGCTGCTCAGAGAAGGAGTCGACCTTTGGGCAGAGATAACTTGTAATAAATAGTAGTGGGAAAGAGATTTGACATCCAAATTTACCGGACTCCCTAAAACCGCTCACTAGTTATGGATCTAGACCTAGTCTGTTTAACTGGGTCTGTTGAGTCCTACCACCTTATTGATAATCAATAAATGGCACCATTCAAACATCTCACATCTCACTCGGCAGAGAAATTAGGCAGCAAGCAGGCAGCCACAAATAGCGGTTAGCTAGTTGTTTCCTGGACCTTTTTCATATTGTGTCATTTTCAATAATAAAAAAAAAAACCTGTATTTTCTCTCACCAGGAATAGATGTAGTTTGATCCAAATCTGTGGTTGAATGCAGCACAGATGTGGTAAACGCTGCTTCACTTTTAGAGGAAGTTATTTCACTTTGTTGTGTCTTTACAGTGGTGGTGAACAATACTGATTGGTTTGGAGAATCATCTGTAAAAAGGAGACATGTTGTTTACAGACAGTAAAATAAAACAAATCCTGATTTATATTCAATATGAATTCCCTCACTTGTTATACGTCTAGAGGAAAAGTCTTCATCAACAGTGGTTGTTTTGCTTTGGGTCAATGTGGTCTCGACTGATAAAACTGGATTTTTTGTAGTTTTACCTGTAAATTGAAGATATAAATATAGTTCAGTGTTGGATGTTACAACCAATCAAGCACAAGTCATTAGCTAACAACAAGCAGCAACAGCCCATATCATCCTTGGTCAAGTCTACATGTGGTGTTCACCAGGGATCCCTCCTCAAGACCATTTTATTTTCAACTAAGGTGTTTCCATTCATTTCATTAAACTGATATCTCTCACCAGGAATAGATGTTGACTGATCAGTCAAGGAAGTTGAAAACTTCTCAAATGAAGTCACGTCTGAACTGGTTGAGTCTTCCTCAGAGGTGGTTACTTTGTTTTGAGGAACAGTGGTAGAGTTGGAGGCCAAGATCAGATGACCAGTGACTAATCTAATCTCTGTGGTGGTTGTTTGATTTGTGTTCACAGTGGTGTTGGTGGAAGGTGATTTATATGGAGTTTGATCTGGACAATGACAACATGAACAAATTATGTATTTTCAGTTAAATTGATTGTGTAACGTACAGAATAACGGATGTTTCCTTCTCAAGTAATGAGTCAGAAATCACAAGACTTCAGGACTCTGAAACATGTTGGCCTGATTTTCTGTATTTCATCTCACCAGGAATAGATGTAGTTTGATCCAAATCTGTGGTTGAATGCAGCACAGATGTGGTAAACGCTGCTTCTCTTTTAGAGGAAGTTATTTCACTTTGTTGTGTCTTTACAGTGGTGGTGAACGATACTGATTGGTTTGGAGATTCATCTGTAAAAAGGAGACATGTTGTTTACAGACGGTGAAATAAAACAAATCTGATTAATACTCAATATTAATTCCCTCACTTGTTATACGTCTAGAGGTAAAGTCTTCATCAGTAGTGGTTGTTTTTGCTTTTGTGGCCATTGACAAAACTGGATTTTTAATAGTTTTATCTGCAAAGTGAAGACATAATAACTGTTCACAGAGTTGGATGTTTCAACCAATCAATTACAAGTCAATTGTTAACAATTAGTAACAAGCACCACTGGTTTTCCAACTTTATATGTTTCCAAAACCAAACAATTCGTATCACATTTTAGCATTTTTTTCTGATTGTTAGTGAACAACAAAGTGTGTTTCATGTCTCTTACCAGAGCTGGATGTCGTGTGATGCAGCTCAGTGGTTGGAAGCTGCTCAGATGAGGTCGTCTTTGTGCTCGTTGAGTCTCCTTCAGTGATGGTTATTGTGTTTGGAGACACTGTGGTGACAATAGATGAAATTGTCTCATTTAACTTTTCCCCCAGAGGAAGGAAACATGATGTTCTCAGGATGTGACAGTTTCACCACAGATAAAATTTATAATAATCTAACTCACTGGTAATGGGAACAGTTGGGTCCACGTGTGATGTTGAAGGTTCTTCAGATGAAATCGTCTCTGAACCGACAAGTCCAGAGGTTGATTCAGTCTCAGTGGTGGTTTGTTCATTTATTGTCACTGTGGATGTGAACAAAATCGATTTGATTTGATTTTGGAGTTAATTTGATAAGAACAACCACTTGGCTGCCAACGAAACTGAGATGGAAGAACTCACTTTTTTTTCCATAGCAGATAAATGCGAGCTGTCTACTGCACTGCTCATCAGACCACAGGCCTGCGTTTCCCAGATCGGTCGCGACACAGTCCTGGAGCCCTCCGACATTATCAGGCTGCCCGATGTTCCAGTAGCTGTAGGTGGAGCCACTTCGATCAGACCATTCCCGTATCCTACACAAAAACAAAGAACAATTTCAATTTTTTTTGTCTGTTTGACAAACTAAAAGAAGAATAAAGTGGAAGATCGAACACTTTCTGGACCTGTAGAGGCCAATCCAGACACTCCTGTTTTTGGCCAATTGCTGTATTTCCCAGTTCTCCTTCTGGTCTCTAATACTGGCCAGGTCAGTGTGGTGAGTCCTGCAGTAGAGCTGAGCATCAGTCCAGCTCATGTCCTGCTCAATAAAAATGAAACGCTGGTTGGTGTTGGTTGTTCCTGTGAGGAAAAGACAGAAAGAATCCTTCTTAATGGAAATACTTAACAAAATACATCAAGTTATTGTGTGTCCATTAATGAATGTGTTAGTTTTGAGACCGTCGTAGCAGATGAATGAGTGTCTCAGGAAACACCTGGAGTCCTCCCACACTCCTCCGCCCCACATCTTCACACACATCTGGTCTCCCAGGAAGTTGTCAGGTTGACCAAAATCCCAGTTCCTGTAGACGTACTCGTTGTTTTGATAGTAACGGTTGTCTGAGAAAGACCACCTCCAGCTGGTGAGGTTATCGTGGAGCCCGATCCACGCCTTCTGCGTAAAACCTCCGGTTGAGTCCCGAACTGCGTTCACCAGACGATTCATGTCCTCTATGTTAAAGACGGTGGCCAAGTCGACGTGGCGTTCTCTGCAGTACATCTGGGCCTTGGACCAGGGCAGAGCGGTACTGATGAAGTGGTACTGAAGAGGAAGGCAGGAGGAGAGAGCACACAGACCTGTGGACGGAGGACACTGCTGTTGATCTATGTTAACGGATCAAACCTGGGAGTTGAGATGAACTCCAGGGTTTTGCAGGATTGTTAAAACATATAAAATGTGAGGTTATGCTAATGGATCTCTGATGGAAAACAACATCAAGACTATAATTTCTCTCCGTCATAAAACTCCAGTTGTAGGTAATTAGTGTTTAAATTGAAGAGTTGGGGTCAAAAACATGTTGCGGTCGCAGTGAAATCAAATCAGTTCAGTCTTGAGTCAAAGTGAACATTTGTGCCAAATTTGAAAAGACTCAAGGTGTCTCTGAAATATAAATGTGTTTTGTGATTCTGTCAAACATTTGGCTTTATTGGATTCATTTAGTCACAGAGGTGAAGGTTTGACTATGACGTAGTTATGGTTTATCACACTACTTAAAGGAGACACAGAACGGTTGATCAGGGTTTTGATCAGGGTTTTGATCTTTTGATCTTTGCTCTGTGATGTGACATAGACACAATAAAATGTTGGTTGGATGTGTAACGACTCAGAAGCTTCATAAAAACCTCTCAGAAAGAGTCAGATACATTTGACGTCACAAACAACCGTTTTTGGAATTGACCCATTTTCTAGCAACATTTCTAAAAGAGGAATATCTATGAAAATACAATGATCAGGCTTTCTAGCACTTTTCACATTGATTCATTGATTCTCTGTCACCTTTAAAAAGTACTAGTTGGTTTGACTGTGGTGGATGTTGGACTCTTTTGGGGGCAGTTATGTCGTTGTTTTGGAGCTCAATAGTTGGTTTTGGGTGAATTTTGATTGATATTTGTTTTTTGTCTTTTTATTATCTTTTGTTATTGTGTAATTCAGACCATTTATATCCTTCTAAAACTTTTACTGTCTGCTGCATCATTACTGCATCATTACTGTTTTACTGCATCATTTCATCCTTGAGTCTGGAGTTAACTAAATTTCACACCAATGGAGAGTTGGTAACATTGCAGGAACATTTCTTCAGCGCTCATGTTATGTTAAGTGAAACAGGAATAGTCGTTAATGCACCAACTGCCTCAGGGAGCTCATGGAGACCAGGTTGGATGTTTAGCAGCTAATGTTAGCAGCTAATGTAACACTCTTCGTTTTAGTTTAGCGTGTTAGCATTAGCTTATTAGCTTATTAGCACTGATGGAGGTGGCATTAGAGGTCAAATCAAGGGTTCAACAAAAGCAATAACATTGTTAAAATACTACCTCATTTAAACAACCGACGCATCAGACTAGATGTTTTTTTTTAATTTGTAAATATCATATAAAACTTGTCAAATTTACCTGTGAGCAACAGGAGCGACCGTCTCCACTTCATGTCTGTTTCTTTTTCTCCTGCGAAAAGACTTTAAATTTACTTAAACTGAACAATAGAAGAGAAACCGTCTGTTTGTGAATCACTAATCTTCACTAACGCAGCCTCAGGCAGCAACAGATTTACTCAAGTAGAGTAATTAAGCAGTTATCAGGTTCTTTACATTTTTTTCCTTCTTTTCATTCCCAGTTTTAAAAATAAATGTTGCACTTTTAACACTTTTTAAGTTTTTTGACATAGTTACAAACAAAAACCACAAGTTATTTAAGTTTAAACAACTAAACTGAGTAATTATCGAGTTAAAATTAACAAAAAAATCAAACCGTCACATTAAAATGTCACTTATACAAATATAAATATTTCAGTTATACATGTAAAGTACATTTTACACTATTTTTAAGTATGGACTTGAAGTTATTTTTAAAATACATAAATGTATGGCTACTTTTAACAAAATAAAAGACCCTTTTCTCACAGGAAATGAAAACAATCTGTCATAATAAAGTTATTACTTTGAAACTTAATAAACTTGATAAACATATTTACCTGTAGCTGCTTCTTCTCGTCTCCTTTGTCTGTGATTTTAATTTAACTTTTGCTGAAGTTAGTGAGAAGATCCTCTCACCACCGGTCCCGTGTCCTCTCTACAGTTTACTCAAAGCTGAATGACATGTTTTTCCAGAAGCAGAAGAAAACAGGTTTTTTAGTTTGTGAATTCACAAGAAATCTCTGGAGGAGGAAGATTTGTGAGTCAGAATAAAAACTGATTTATAATAATACTTCACTACTACTACTTCTGTTGTTATTAACTTGTACTTTTACTTTCATTACTTTAAAGTGACGGTCCAGAGTAACATGAACCAGAGTCTATTTCACCATGAATACGAGTCAAACTCTCCCTCAACAGATATTTTACGTTGGTTGAAGTAATATCAAGTTTGACCGTCTTTTGTTTTCACAACCAAATAGTTAACAATAAAAGTAAATGGGGCAGTCAGCCAAACGTATCTAAATTGTCATTTTTTTAACCACTAATAAAGCTCAAAATATCACTTCACTTCAGCAGTAGCATGAATAGGGTCCCTACACATAAACTGAAGGACTGATAACTTAGTAAGTGAACCCAGAGTTTATTAAAAACACTGTTTTACAAGACTTACCCAACATCTGGTTTTATAACAACTGGTGATGAAGGTTGTTACACATCAGCAGATGACAAATGACAGTTTAGATACGTTTGGCTGACTGCCCCATTTACTTTCATTGTTAACTATTTGGTTGTGAAAACGAAAGATGGTCAAACTTGATATCACTTCAACCAAAATAAATATCTGTTGGGGGGAGTTTGACTTGCATTGGTGGTGAAATAGATCATTTTCCTGGGTTCATGTTACTCTGGACCGTCACTTTAACTACATTAAATTATATATTACTTTATATTACTTGTCATATTAAAGTACAATAAATACAAGATACTTTAAGACTTTTACTTGCGTATGATTCTAGTCGCTGTCACATTCTCACGCCATCATCACTGGTTATAATTGATAAGTTGCAACTTATTTACTTGTGATTAACTGAAATAAAACAGAGGCTTGAAAACAAACTACATTTCCTTTTAATTTTTATTACAAAAACAAAAACAGGATTTTCAGACAACATATCTACTCAGAATGAAAAAAAAAAAAAAATAGGACAAGTGCGAAGGAGACGTGTGTATGAGTGTGTGTGTGTGTCTGCGAATGTTTACAAACCCATTAAAAAAAAAAAAAAAAAACAGAAATAATCAGAAAATGTGTCTGCCCCCTTTTAACAAAAAAAAAAAAAAAGATCATTACCACAATTTAACACTGAAAATGAAACGTAGACGAGATGACGAAGGATCAGAAGCTTCTCAGTTTTTATATAAAACACTTGGCAGAAGATATGTCAAGTCTGTTCTTTTTATTACCCATTAGTTAAGAAACTCAGCTTTTTTTTTTTATTTATTTATTTTGTTTTTAAACAGAAAATAAACAATGTCTGCAATAAAAACCCATTTAAACACACACACACACACACACACGAACATGAAACCCTGATGATGAAGACGTGAGGGAGAAACGAATGAGGAAGGAATGAAGATGATGAAGAGTGTGTGACTGTCCTGCTGCAACATGACACTTCACTGACCAACACACACACACACACACACACACACACACACACACAAAAAAAAAAAAATGACAAGGGGCTTGATCGTCTATATACACGTCATGTGTCTGAACATAATGTGTGTGTGTGTTTGTGTGTGAAAAGTGTATGAGAGGGAAAAAGAAAAAACTAAAGAGCCAGTTGGGGCAGAAAGAGGAGGGGTCGGCTAGGTTTGGCAGTATGTGTGTGTGTGTGAGTGTGTGTGTGTGTAAGTGTGTGTGTGTACGTGCGTAACACATTTAAGATCGTCGTTTCTTCTTGCTCGGTGGAGCCGATGACCGGACCTTCCTCTTCCTGTTGGACGTGTCCTCGTCCTCGTAGTGACTCTCTCTGTCAGCTGGAGGGCGACAGAACAAACCACATCATTACGTTTCAATAAAACAGGTCGTTGGTGGAGACTAAGTCACACTTCTTCTGTTGGACCCACTGGGTCCTCAGATTGAAGGGAAAAAAAAAAAACACTTCAGCGAATCGAGAGAGAAATGATTTTCCGATCAACTGTGACTTCAACCCTAAATCACACATGTTGTGTCTTAAATTAGATGACATTTATCAGCGTGAGTCCAGATGTTTGTCGTGAAAACACGTAACTGGTTCAAATACAAACCAAACAGTCTGGTAGGTGACGTCACGTCACAGTTTCTCTTCCCGACTGAAGAGAGAACGAGGAGCAGGTGATAAAACTGACCAGGTCAGATATTTTCCTAGGTTAGCGTAGCTGCTGACGTTAGCCGTCAGAGTTTGACAGTGACGTAAACGTAGCCTGAAGTAACGTTTGCTGCCTGTCACTAAACAGACTCTCTCCATGTCAAACATTATCTTTAACATTCACAAACATCACATGTTAAAACCAGGACACGTTTCAAACGGGACCAGGCGATCGTTTTTATCTCTTCATTGACTCTTGTTCATAATTTTTACGAACACAGGACCCGTGGACCAGAGGAGGATGGACGTGACTTAGACTCCTTATAGGATCGAGGCTTTGCAGTCACGTGACCTCAAGCTTATGTGCTGACATCGCTCGTCTGCAAGCATCAATAACGCAGGTTAAAACATTACAAGACAGCCTAGCTTTAGCTTTAGCCTCTTGTTTCCTGATGCCCCCGGTACCAGGAGCAGAGTGGGTCACGTCCGATTTCACGGCACGTGAAGCTGGATCTGTTACAAAAACATCGGCAAGTAACAGTAACATCAGAATCTCAGTTAAAAGCTCAAATAAACCATTTCTACAACAACCAAAAACAGCTAAAGCTACAAACAATTAAGAGAGCAAGTAAACAAACTCCACAAAAAGGCGTCAACACAAACCGCGACCCCCCCACCACCAATACGGTGCTTTGTAAACAAACAAGCGACGTCTCTGCTAAGACCAGAGGTCTCATATTCTAAAAGAACAAGTTTCATCAAGATCCAACCAAAACTGACTGAACCAGGAGCAATACAATGATCAATAACGTTCAAACGATCGATCAACACGATCATAAAACCTATACGTGACTGGTGGGAGTTGTCCAGCAAGATGGCTACATACCAAAAGTTTTAACCACTAACATATGAGGTGATATTTGGTCATAAACATGTTCTGTGAGGTCACACTAAAACCCAATCACTTCATCTTTAGAAACAATAAGATACGACGACAACACAAGAGGAAATAACGTCCTAATTTTTTTTTAATGCAGATACAAACCTTTCCTGGCTTCTTCCTCCAGCTCGTCCCAGTCTTTACCGCTCTCCTCCTCGCTGCCCAGCGACGCGCTGTAATCTGGAAAACATGTGTACAGGGGTGTGTGTTTTTATTCACCAACAACACAAAAATCTGTTCAATTTACTGTGATAATGTTAAAAAAAATTTGACTGACTCGTACCAGAGTCCTCAGTCTCGGAGCTGTAATCTTCGTCGCTGTCTTCTTCTTCCTCCTCCTCTTCGTCTGCAGACGGGTTGAACGTCTCATCCTCCATCTCCGACTCCGAATCTTCTTCTCCGGCGCTTCCCTGAGAACGACGACAGCGAAAACGGTTCAGTTTTTCATCAAGAACATCGACGACGTGACGACAGACACTCGTCTGAAGAGTCTAGATTTAGAAACGTACCTCGCTCTCCGGGTCTAAGAACGACCACCCGCCCTGCTCGAAGAAACCCTCGGGATCATCGACGATGGTCTTCATGATCTTGGTCCAGTTCAGAGACTGGACTCCCTCAGTGTACTTGATGTCACACGAGCTGAGAAACAAACAGAAAAGTTGTTAAAACATGAAAAACAAAAAAACCAGAGCAGCCGACGTCACGTTTTTAATTAATGAATTAAACAGAGTCTCACTTGAGCCACTCCTTGATGGGGTCCAGGGAGTTGACGGGCACGGCGTTGATCATCGTCACCTTCTTGTTGTAATCTTTGTAGACGATGACGACGTCGAAGTTCTTCAGGTGGAACTGGACTCGCTCGAAGTGAACAAGCTCCACCTCGTCCAGAGTGACGACGAACGGCGGCTGAGTGAGGACGGAAAAGAATCATTTAACAAAACGTTTTAGAAGAAAAACTGCTTTAATTAGAGAAACACTTCCTGTTTTGTGACTCACCCATTCAGTGACGTTGACGAGGGAACTGGACGTGGGTTGTAACAGACAGGTACTCCTGTAGGGGGCGCCCTGGAACCTGGACACAACCATAAACAACAAAATCAATCAGTCAACGTTCCTGTAAAGACTCTTCGTTTTTTTTCTCATCGTCGCCGACTCACCCCAGGTCTCTGAAGGGAACCTCGAACTCCAGCTCCTCCTTCGTCAGCGTCTCCACCTTCTCGATGAAGTTCTTGAACGCCGACTTGAGCTTGTGTCTCATCTCTCGCTCCATCTGCTCGGCGTACAGGTCGTCGCGGTCGTGCATGTGTTGGTGTTTGCCCAAGTCTGTGGTGATTTCTCCGACCTCCGTGTAGAACTGGACGTCCGTGTGGCGCCTCTTCCCGAACATGATGGCGTTCTGGAAGAAAAAAAAAAAAAAAAAAGAAAAGATGACGTTGATTTGGCCTCGATTTAAATCATTATCGTTTCACTTTTTCAGTAATTTCAACAGTGTTTCAATAAACTCTAATGATAGTGTCAATCAAACATTGAATAAACTGACCTTTATTTTGTAGAAAGAGACTAATTTAATGTTTATTCCAGACATGAAGACACACAAGTACAAGGCAGTTCTTCTTTAGTTGCTTATTGTTAAAATAATCTCAACTTTGAACAGAAGCAGTGCTGCTATTTCTTAGTCTTTAAACCTAAAACTTTCCAATCAAATAAATAATAATAAAAAAAAAACTACTTAAACAGAGAAATAAAACACTAATAAATGAATATGTACATGTAATCATTTCCTTATATAACCTTGAACAGACTCTGTGTTTAACGCTTTATTATGAAAACCAAGACATTTCTAACCCTGTTCCACACTTGCTCTGTAGTAGCGACATTGCGCCACCAAGACTCACGTTTAACCTGCGCTGCAAAACATCAGCATCACAGCTACCGAGTGACGTAACACGGACAATTACCACCGGCACAACTTTGAATCAGGGAACAAGTGTGAGGTATTGTTCTCTCCATCTCCAGCTGCCGTCTCCTCTCAGTTTGTGTCAGCAAACACAGGAAGTAAACAAACTTAAATTATTACCGTATTGACCCTGAATATAACACGACTCCTCTTTTTCAAGACCCATTTTATGGAAAAATTAGTGAGCGAGCACATGACCTGTAGGAGCAGACTTTTCTGTTTTGTTATTGTCATGATTTGTTGGGGATTTTTGCCTTAAATGACAGAGACAGTGTAGGGAGACAGGAAAACTTGTCTGGGTCAGGATTCGAACTCGCAAACAGCTGGACAACATAGACAGACGTCAATATAGTACGACATAACCACTCGGCTATGTTAAACACCCGAGGAGCCACTTAGTAGTCGTACTGCGGACGATGAAGTATCACCGGCTCAATTTAGAAACTATGGCGGCGCCACAGTCTGGTCAACGTCTAGAAACACTGTCTCCTCTGATGTTTGTTCACTTGCTCAACGTTTGAGTCGTTGTTTTCTAGTCAGTCTCCGTGTCGTGGTCGCATCTCTCCAGGTCTCTGATGTGAGAGAAGCAGCTCTGACTTGTTTTGGGAGAAGATGTTTGACGCCACCTGTTGGTTTAGACCCCGAGTCTCTGGATCCTGAATATAAGACGACCTGACTTTTTCAGACTTTTCTACATTATCTAAATTATTTGCGACGATTAACGCGTTAACGCTGACGACAGTCCTACTAAAAACGTGCAAATGTTTTCATTTACTTTCTCTCTCAGGCTCTGTAGAAAAGCCAGATGAGTCGAGATTAAAAGTGAAGCAGCGTGAAGACAAACTCACCTTGAGGTGGAAGTGCAGTACGATGATCATCTCCCCGTCACACGGTTGGAAGATGGCGTGTTTGATGTTGTTGTACAGGATGTCCACTTTGTCACCGCGGACCGACGTGAAACGGAAACCTGAGGAGACACGAGGCGACGTGATGTTGAACCTTCACGCTTCAGATCGATCAGACTTTTTAAATGATCGTTATTATCGTTTCTGGTGTCCTCACCGTTCGTGTGAGCCTCCAGCGACCCCTGCATCCTCTTCTGAGCGATGTTGGGTCGGATGTAGAGGTCTTTGAGTTTGGGGTTGCTGCGATTGAGGTTGATGACCAGAGAGTCCTGCTTCACGATGCCCTCCTTCTCCTTCTCCTCGGCCTCTCGCGTCTTGTAGCGTTTCTGCACCTCCTTGATGATGCGGAACGCGTTCTGCAGGTTGGTCGACGGCACCGACGTGTCGCCGGGAGCCTTCAGGTTGGACGCTCGGTACGTGCTGCGAGAGAAGAGGAACCGAGTTCAAAACATTGGACTAGAAATTAAAATATCTCATTAATAGTTTAAAATAAATAAAACCTCACATTTCTTTGACGAAGGTGGCGTCGGGGTTGGGGAAGATGTTTCCTTCCTGTCGACCCAAAGAGCTGCCGGGGACGTAGAAGTTGATCCTCAGGTAGGTGTAGTCTCCTTCTACAGACATACTGATGTTCTGGACGGGAAGAAGAAATACAAACATGATCAAACGGTGGCTGGAAGACGTAGAAATAAGGTTTTTAAAGATGTAGAAAACTCCGCCGTACCTTGATGGTGGCGATGTGAAACGGCGTGGCGATACCAAACACGGGCATGACGACCGTCTCGTACTTCTTGTCGATGAAGATTTTCATTTCTCTGATGTCTTTTTCTCTCGGCATCTGAGACACGTTCTTATAGGACACGTTGGATTTTCTGGCCCTGAGAGAAAAACAAAGACGGACTCAATTAACGAACACAAACTTAATTAAACCTCTGAGATGTTTCAGCCTCAAGCTCCGGTTCAGAAACAACAGTAACAGTTTCCTAACAACCGACTCTTTCAGACTTAATTATTTTCAGACTTTAACGCATTTAACAGTTTGAGTCTCGTTACAAAGAGACGATATGTGACCTCGTTATCAGTCACTTCAGTGACGATTTTAACTTCCGTCTCAAGCTGTAAAACCAGATGAGATGTGTGGAGCTGAAACAGTTGAGTCTATTTTGTTCTGTAATTCATGACTTTTGTGTCAGTTCCCTCTGGACTTTGCTGATATTTGTCCAGAGGAAGTGTAATTGTATTAAAGTTGTTGTTGAGAAACAGATCATCGCATTTAAAAAAGGGTCGATGGCATCAAAATATATCACAAGCAATGAAGAAACAGACGAATGTTTGCAGAGACGGGCGTCTATTCACCATCTATTCGGCTGTTATTTGCAGTTTCACAGTGTGTGTGTGTGTGTCAACGTGAATGGCGTCTGTTAATCTTTGAGAGAAAGTGAACATTTGATCAGTTTCACATCATTCACAAGTATTTAGCAGATGGACAATTTGTCCGTTCAGACAGAAGAGACACCGAAGAAGCAGACGACTGTGTCCTGCAGGTCAAAGTCGTCACAGTTAAACGTGACGTCAACAGGCTCCATGTGTGATGGAAACGTATCAGGTTTGTGGGTTTTAATTAATTCTTTCTGGCGACATTAGGAAGAACAACACTTTACGTTTACGTGCAACTGGACTCTGTTAACTCTATTTTTGTGATGATTTTGATAAAACCTGGGTTTGGTGCAACAAGTTACAAGTTTAAGATAAAAGACAGAAGGTTTATTGTAACTATAAGTCTGTGTCTGAGCAGAAAACATGTTTGATTTAGTAAAAATGTATCAAACATCTGATGTTGATCCTCATCTTTTCTTGGATTTAAGTGTAAAAATCAACATGAGGTAAAATATAATGAGATCGTGTATCAGGGTCACCCTGTCCTCTAGCGCCCCCCTCAGGCCACTCACTTCTGAATGTGCTGCTCTCCCTTCTGCTCCGTCAGACGTCTCTTGGCCTCCTCGTTCAGGTGATTGGCCAACTCCTTCTGATGCGCTCGCCTCTTCTCCTCCGCCGTCATCTCGTTCTGAGTTCAGATGGAAAACACGGAGAGTTGAGACGAGACGGTTCGGTCGCACCGGACCGATCAAAACAAAAACAAAAGATTTAAATTAAAGGGGGATAATGAGGAACCACGACGTTCATGCAGAATAATAAATGTTACAGCTTCGGATGGTCGGGAGAATTAAAGCAACAAAAAAAACAACAACAAACATAAACGAAACAAAAAATTACTGAAATGAAAATGAAGTTTTCCTCATCAGCAAATGTGATTTTTTTTTTTTTATTAATAAGTGAACCGGTGTCAACCGATGAGATTTGAGAAGAAACAGTGATACTTACCTTCCCAAGTAGCTGGTGGAGACCAAAGACATTCACACTCTTAGTTACTAAAACTCAACGTGAAAAAAATAAAACACTGATCACAGAGAAAACGGACTGGACGTCAAACTCACTCTGGTTCTGTCAGCGAGCAGCGCGGCGCTACGAGCTCCTTTCCCCAGCAGCTCCTCGGCGTCGTCGCCGTCCTCTTCCTCGTCCTCTTCATCGTCGTTCTGGAGACGAAAACGAAAACGTGAAAATATTTTCTCATATCCAAGAAAAACTGGTGTTGAAATTAAATAAATATATTTATTTAAATGAATCGATATCGAACTGAAACTTTGTGAATCAGCAGCAACATTCAACCGCAATAACGACACAATGTCTCATATTAAATAGTTAAAAACGTTGAGTTAATGACTCACCTTCAAGAAGATTCCCACGTTTTTTATCTTCTTCTTGACGGGCGTGAGAATCACCGCAGCTTCTTCCTGTTTAAGAAACATTCAGAGTCGGTTAAGAGACGAAGGAAATTAAATCAGGGCCTGAAATTCATTTTTCAAAAACGTTGGGGACATTTTGAACAAAGGCAGCGTTTATAGCATAAACTATAAAGATATAAATAATAGAATAAATATAAAATAGTGTAACGTGCTGTGTCGTATTCAGTTTACATTCTCAATGTTTACACCTGCATTTTCCTGACGGCTCCTGAACGCACCTCGTTAATGAGCGACTGGCAATTAGATGGAGAAAACTGGAAGTTTATTTTCTTTAAATAATTTATTTATTTTAATTGAATGGTGGCGCTGCAGGTGTGAAGCTGCGCTGGGCGATGGGACTTTTGTTTCGCGTGTTCACATGGAAACGGCCGTTTCCATGGAGAACGACGCTGCGACGGCCGATGGAGCTCGTGAAGAGAGAAAGGGAAAACGCGCCAAGTCTGTAGTTAGTGAAGTTCTTCTTCTTCGTTTTAATTTTGTGGCAGCAACAGGTGCGTTACCGCCGCCTGCGATGATCAGAGGAAGTGATCCGACGTCCTGCGTTCGCGTCACGTCGCTGTAAGATCCAGATTTGCAGGAATCGACGATACTGAGCGACACCTGCAGTCCTGCAGTGAATTTCAGGCCTTAAAAATAAAAGAAAAACCTTCTCACCTCGTTGATCTGAACCGTGTCGCCGAGGAACAAGGCGTATTTCTTCTGCTCGTCTTTCTTTCCTTCTTTGTTGATGAGGTCGGCGAAACCCAGACTGATGCTGAGAACCATGCCTGGAAAACACACAAACAGAATTAAAAATGTGCATCATAAAAAAAAGAACCAGAATAAATATCTATAATAAAAAAAAAAAAAAAAAAAAACACCTTTTTACCTTTTTTCAGTTTGTACTGGTTCTTAGCGTTCAACACCAACGAACCTTCTCTGAACTCGATTCCCATCGCGAAACTACAATAAAATTAAGACGTGAACATTAAAATGTGCAAGTGATGAAAGTGAAAGATGAAGGTGAAATTATTTCTCCGTATTTACCCGAGGTTTTTCGTCAGCTTCGACACGAGGTCTGGTTTCTCCTTCTTCACGTACTCCAGGACGGCGTTGTAGGCGTCGCAGATCTTCACGCCTGTGGACGACATTTACGACGTCACTCATCGTCTTCGACACCAACTCAAAGTTCCCGCGCTCCGCGACGCGTCCCTGAACTCACCGTGTTTGAGCTCCTTCAGCAGCTCCTCCTCCACCTGCAGCAGGAAGTTGTAGTTGTCCTGCATCTCCTGAGGAGGATCCACCATGAGGGTCCGAACCAGGTTGGAGCAGTAAGACTTGTAGCGGATCCCCATGGCGCACGTGATGGCGCCGAAGTGCATGTGGTTCTTATCGCTGGTGGAGAAACGAGACGGAAGGAGGAGGTGAAACAAACGTCACATGTATGGACGACACCAAAAACACAATAAACGGACTCGAAAATATCGATTTATGATCACAAAATTAAAAATACTTGTTTTATTTCCACCAGTTTTTCTGAGCGAGTCGTTTGAAACGTTTGTTCGAGCTTCTGGTCGGGGTCAAAGGTCAAACCATCGAGTCTAAATTTTTCTTTTTAAACAATAAATTCATCATCTTTGTGTTTGTTTTTTCGTTCGTTACCTGACGACGCTGAACTTGAGGCTGTAGTTTCCTCCGCTCTGGATGATGGGAGGGTAACACATCTCCACCGTGGACGGGTCGGCGCCGCCCAGGTATTTCTTCTCCTCGATGGCCTTTTCTACCGACTCGGCCAATTTACTGTGACGTACTTTCTGTTGGAGGATTTCAGCACAAAAACATTTAAACTTTATACTGAGAAACTTTAGATTTAAGATAAAAAAAAAAAAAACAAAATAGGAAAAAACAGGAGCAGCAGTTTTCTTCTTCTTCCTTACCTCGTCTGCGTCGACGATCTCCATGACTCGCTCCTTGAAGAACTTGGAGTAAACCTCGCTGGTGATGGCCGCCGCCTTCTTCATGAGGCCGAGCTCGCCGTCTTCCTTCACCGCCATCGTGTACGCGACCACGGCGCTGATGTCCACCTGCAGACGTGACGACGACAACAACAGGACGGCATTAAAAATCAAAAAACTGTTTCTTCTACGTTTAGTTTTGTTGTTTGTTTGTTTTAAAGATGGCCGCCCACCTTCTCCAGCCCCTCCGCGGTGATCGTGTCGTTCCAGCTCTTCATGTATTCGCCGGGAAACTTGTCTTTGCTGAAAACTCCCACCGTCTTTCCTTCTTTGCTGCCTCGAATCGCCTCGATCATCTTGTCGAAGTTTCCCTTGTTGCTTTCATTCTGGAAACAAAACGACGATAAACAGTCTGATTGTTAAAAAACACACTTTCCACATTATCCCTGAGGAATTCAATCATTTAATTAATACAACCTGGACTAGATTCACTCATTAGGTTTTAGTTTTAGGATTGTTCAGTATTTCTGATGTGATTTGATATGTTTATTTACAAAACCTTATACACACGCTCACTAAATAACCATTGGACCGAGGTTTTTAAACATTCTGTCAGAGATTAGAGACGTTATCTTCATTATCTTCTAAAATTAAAGAACATTATTAAATCATAAAGTGACTGATCCAGTAAATATAGTCTGTAGTTTTGATTTATTAGGAATAGAGGAAAGGAAACAAACAAACACAACCCATCAGAAATCTGTCCTATTATTTATTTCATCTATTTCTGTGTTTTCAGTTGTTTAAGCTGATATTTTTACGTATTTTCCTGTTTTGATACAACTATAAATGTGTGTAAAACGTCAAAAATCTGTGTTTAAAAGGAAATTAATTCAATTGTGTTTAAAAACCAGCATATCTTTTTTTTACGAGACAAAATTTACAGCAGAAAATGCTACAAAAATCCTTATTAAAAAAAATAAAATGTCATTAAATCACACCTGCAGCTGGTTTAAGTTAATAAGGTAAAGAAAGTTTCACTGAATAAACCACAAAAGAGGAAGTTTCACATCTGGTTTCTCAAACTGAAATTTCCTCCTTTTCAGACCAGATGAACCACACCTTTACATCTTCAAGTCACGTGGATCATTTTTCTTTTTACCTTTTCTCTGGTGAGCAGAGTGATGGGCGGGACGCCGTTGGCGTTCTCGTTGCCTTTTGTTACGGCCACCTGTTTGAGGAAATCCACCTTCTTCTTGCTGGCGAGGAAGATGATTTTGGTGTCGCAGAAAACCATGATGGTGTCCGTCAACTCGTAGCCGAACAGCCACGTCTGAGAATGAGAGAAAAGAAAAGACGAAAAGAGTTAGAAAAATCAGTCAGTTTCTCCAAACGTGCACGTGTAAGTGTTTAACTTTTGGTGCAGAAATAAGTCGTCACAGGTGAATACGCAGACTGGGAGTGATGATTTGTGAACACAGCAGGGTCGGCTGGGTGTTATAGTCCAGCACAGTCCACAACAGACGGACACACACTCCTTGATTGTACTTACTATTGGTAGTTAACGTCTTCACAAGATGTTTTGAGGCAACGCGTCCTCGTGTCCTTACCTGTATGGCCGTGGATTTGGCGTAAACTATCTCCTCGTCCACTCCGACGGACACCACGATCGCGTCGACTTTGCCAAACTCATCCTCTCCTTTCTGGAAGATAAAATAAAACACATATATGATTAAAAAGTCATGCATGAAAAGATGCAAAACACTGCAGCTCCTGATGCATTGTGTTGGGTTTATATTGTGATGTTAATCATTAAAAAGTTGATGCAACATCATCACCTGATGCTGCAAGTTTCCAAAAAGCTGCTAAAAGTCTTTAATAAAATCACAGTAAACGTGTAAATTAACATGATTCAACGCACCTACGTGATTAAGCTAGTTTCAACCAACGTTTAAACTTTAGTAAACATCTCTAGAATATAATAGAAATGTAGCTAAAAACGTAACAATAAGTGATTTGGCTCGTTTCTTTTGTACAAAAAAGTAATATCTAGAAGCTGCACATGTTACTTTATTCTGATGCTAATTAGCCAGCTACTAGCATTAGCATTAGCAGGTAGCCAACCGTTACAAGTGCTAACTCGCAGCAGCGAAACGATAAACAACACGCTAGTTAGCCAACTGTTAAGCTTATTTACGTGGATAATTATATCTTGGTGTTCATTTTAATGAGGTTTATTTGGTGCATGTATTAAATAAAAAACACCGCACTTTCATTGCAACTTTAGCCGCTAAAGCTAGCAAGTTAGCTAGCACTAGCTAGCTACAGCGATGTGAATGGGTTAGTTAGCATGCTAACATGAGGTAGCTAGCTTGTTACGTGGTGATAATATCTCTCGGTTGTTTATTTTAAAAAACACACAAATAAAAGTATAGTTTTGATGCAAATAGGTGAGGTTTAAAGCGTCAACGCGGAGAGGCCTGTTAGCTTCCCCGCAGCGTTAGCCTTTACTCCGGCTATCACCGAGGGATGGAGGGCGGACAAACCGCACCGCTCACGCCGACAACAGACTCGACTCGCTCGGCTGGAAAAACGCGGCTAACTCCGCGGCGGTTGGTTAGCATACTTTTATTTTATTTTTTTAAACAAACACAGGAGAAGAAGATGAAATAAATAAATATATATTTATGTGTATATACCTTCCAGTTGCTGTATAGTCTCTTGATCCGGCGGTAGTACGCTTCCTTGTCCAGGTTTACCGCCATGGTGAGTCCGGTGTTGCAAACTCCAGCTCCCGGCTTCGCTGCTCAGCAGGCCGGGGAGAAGATGATGATGGTAACGATGATGATGATGATGGTGGATGATGATGATCCGTGTCAACTAACAAACAACAACGCACTTTCTTTCCACCACAACAACAACAACAACAAAATGCTTCTTCTTCTTCTTCTGTCCTTGTATTTATTTCACTACCGAGGCCTTTTTCCACTGAGGATTCATGTAAAAACAAACAAATAAACAAACAAAAAAAACAACAAACAAGCCTTCGATTTGATCCTCAATAAATCACCCGCTTGATTAAAAAAAAAAAAAAAAAATGAGACCAAAAATATAGAATAAAACGCTCAATAATCCTTCCTCGCTCTTCTCCACGCGCCGCTACGTACACGCCAATCTGGAATAATTAAGACCTCCTCCTCCTCCTCCTCCTCCTCCTCCTCCTCCTCCTCTGTTTCCTCCTCTTCCTCCTCCTGCTCCTCACGTATCAGCTTCAATAATAAACAAACGATATTTACACACATCAACAAACAAACAAACAACCTAATTCAATCGAATTTTACTAAAACATTGATGATAAACAAATAAACATCAAAATTATTATTATTATTATTTTAGGTTATTAACCTTTTAACCATTTTTTTGCCGTTGCTTTGTAATGTTATTTTATGGTTTGTGGCGCATTTTCATCTTTTTCTCTTTTTTTTTTTTTTTTGGTAACAACAGCGCCTCCTGTCTTGTGTTGACCACGCTGCTTTTTCCCGCCATGGTGGGTTTTCCCGCCATCGTCATCAAACACACCCACTGACGTAAAATTCTCGCGATAGAAAACGCGGCAACGTTTTTTTTTTTTTTTTAACCTGTGATGAAATGTTTTTAAATTTAAATAAATAAATAATTATATAAAAATACCTGTTAAGTCTGATTATTATTATTATTTAAGTAAAAATACCAGTGTAACAAAAACAGAGTTGTCTTAAGTCCTCAGTATTTTCATAAATGATACATTAATTTAAAATTATTTTATATAAAATTCAATAAATTTCCATCACCTATCCTTCTGCTGTAATGTATTTAAACTTAGAATAAGTGAATAAAATATATTAAATATAAAAAATATATATATTATCATCCACTTATTGATTATTTTAACTGGATAAAATATTGTAAATAATTTAAACTCAAGACTCAACAAGACACAAATCAAATTTAAAAATAATATTCTTAATAAATATTCTTATTATATGATTTTGTTTGCATTTTTAAGTTTGTGGTCTGCAACTATTTGATTAAAAAAATAAGAATTATATATATAAACAATATTTATTTGTTACAGGCATATCTGATCTAAATAAAAAAAAAAAAAAAAAATAAATTATGATGCTGCTCTGGAGGTTTATGAGATTATAACATGCATCGTTACCAAATGTATATTAAAACATAAAATATTTTTATTTCACCATTAAAAACATTTCCATGATATCTACAATAAACCAGGTCCATCACTGCATCATTTCATCAAACTGGGACGAGAGACAGTGTTTGTTTTTTTTTTTTGTTGTTTGTTTTTTTTTTATCCCTTCATTAATAATGAAACAACACCTGAAAACAGAAAAAAAGTTAAAATTAAAGCTTTTGTATCTGTTTTTTTTTTCCTTTTCCTTTTACAGTAAAGTAGTGTTGACAGAGCTGGTGTGTTTATTTCAGTCAATTATTGTTTTTCCCACCAAAAAAAAAAAAAACAAAGAAAAAAAAAAAAAAAAAATCACCACAAATGTTTCTTGTAAAACAAAAAAATTCACCACAAACCAAAAAAAAAAAAAAAAGCTCGTACGTCGTCGTGTTTTTCAGCAGAACAAAGAAACTTTAGACGTGTTTTTGTTTTTTTTGTTTGTTTTCCTGAATCGTAGCACCGAGTTATTAGTAAATAAAATCCTTTATTCAGTAACAGTATTGATTTTGGGTTTTTTTTTAAATTCCTTATCCCTCAAAAAAAAAAAAAAAAAAAAAAAAGTTGACAAACAGCTTCTCGTCTCTTCGGGGAAAAAAAAAGAATTAAAAAAAATCTGAATTAACTTTAAGACTGTTTGTGCTTTGTCCAAAAAATAAACAAATAAACAAAGAAAAAAAAATAATTTCATTTCATTCACATCGATCAATCGTCACTTTTCACAATAGATGGAAGAAAAAACACATCTGAAGTTGAATATTTTGAGTCATGACGTCACTTCCTGCTCGTTTTTCTCTTTTCAAAATAATTAAAATCACCATCGGTACATATAAAATGTTCTGCTTCTTCTTTTTATATATATATATATATATATATATATATATGATCAGGTCCATGTTTGTTTAATTAAACTGAGTCTCTGAAGTTTCTTGCACATTATTATTATTATTATTATTATTCATTCATTGAAGGTCAAAGTTCATTCGGTTTTTGTCAAACATCGTTTTCCTCCGATCGTTCCCTATGTGACCGTGGTGGAGCTCTGCCCTCTGATGGCGCACCAGGCCATGAACACGTCTCTGTGAGAGGAAATCAAGTCAAGGGTTAATGGTCACAGATGAACACGAACACACACACACACACACACACACACACACACACACACACACACACACACACACACACACACACACACACATTATATTATATGTTAATTTGTCAGATATTTTTTTGTGTAACCAATTATTTTTTTCCCTTTTAATCTTTTTTTCAATTAGTCGATTCTTCTTTCTTACTATTATTTTTCCCTTTTATCTAATTAACAATCAATTAATCTGTCTGATTATTAATCAGAATAATTATCAACCGCAGCTCTAGTTTAATTTGATTATTCCAGTAACGATGATGATCAGCGTCGTACCTGCAGTGTGTGGCGACACACTCGTTGCTACAGTACTCGTTGTCCCAGTCTTTACTCTCCACCGCCGGGTTGGTGCAGCCGGCTCGTACGCAGATGTTCGGACTAGAAGAGGCGGCGACGCTCGGTCCGGGGGCGACGTTCAGCTCCACCTCCATCTGAGGAACCGAACCAGACAAGACGAGCGGTGAGGTTTGTGACGGAGCTGCGACGTTTGTTCAAGAGTCGCGCGTTTCATTTGAACTCACCCCTTCTTCTGCTTCGGCCACTTCGTCTCCTCCCGTCACCACGGCGGCCGACTGTCCCACGTCCACCGTCAAAGCGGCGGACGCCGACGTGTCACCGGACGAGGTCACGATGATCGGCGCGCTGGAATCCGCCTGCCGCGACAACGGCACAACTTTAATCTGCAGCGGGGGAGGAGCCGTGGCGGCGGCGCCTCCTCCTCGTGGTTTGGCTTGCAGCGGCGGCGGCGCCTGCGCGTGGACCATCTGCTGCAGCCGAGGAGGAGGAGGCGTGCTCTGCATCTGCTGCAGCGGAGGCGGTTGCCGCGGCGACGAGGCCGGCGTCGCAGTGACCGAGACGGCGCCGGAGGGAAGCTGCGTCTGTTTGATGATGATCTTGGTGACGGTGGGGGGGTTGCGGGCGGTCGTAGCGGCGGCGGGCGGCGTTTGAGGTTTGATGGCGCCGGTGCGAGAGCGCGTCGTGACCTGAGGGAGGTCGGCGATGATGTTGGAGGTGCAGATGTTGGTGATGGTGTTCTCCTCTGGGTTGTAATGTTGCGACCTGGTTGGACGAGGGGTCGGCATGGCGACAGGTGTAGCTACGGTGACGGGGGCGGGAGCTGGAGGCGACGGAGCGGTGTCCATGACCTCGATGGGAGCCTGAAAAAACACACGTTACATGTTTAAACATCAGAAAATATAAAACAATTACATTTGATAATCAACCATTAAAGTACTTTTAACTCTAGTACTTCATGTATGTGTATACTGATGATTCTCTACTTTATTTAAACTCGACCAACCGATTATCATCATGTTAGAAAACTGGAGGAGTCTGAAGAGACTGATAAAGAGCGACGGCCAATCAGAGGAGGGATGTGAGATAAATGCTGCTGCCGTCTCACTGATTCACTCACAACCACGTTTAAAAGTCTGACGTTTTAACAGGTTTTTGTTTCATTTTCACTTTCTACAAACTCCCCGTGTCTGATCCAGATGTTACCTGGTACCAGGGAGGTCTGCTGCTGATTTCAGCTCCACCATGAAAACCACTGTGTTGTCTGTGTTATTTTTTAATGTGTAAGTCCAGTTTCCTGGACTGTAGCTGCTGTAGGTAGTCACCAGTCAAAGACCTCAGGAATATAGAAAACGACTGGTTGAATTAGTGTTAATAGTTGTGATTGTAACGTCATTAAATCCTGGAGGATCTGATCAATGAGTTTTCACATCTAAACGTCTCTACTTCTGTTTTCTCTGCAGCGTCCTCGGTACCGTCAGTGTGTCAGAGTCGTCGTCGTCTCGTTCGTGTTTAGTGAAACCTGAACTCAGCGGTTTAGTCTGTGTCGGAGGCAGCGTCTTCACCGGTGCTCGTCAACAATAAACGGCTGTAAATCACGGTGAGAAGCAGCGGCTACATCCTGTCTAGTTCACGTGACCAGACGTAGAGTTTGGTGACACGGTGTGATCGGGAGTCAATCACTGACAAGTCTTGTAGTGTGAACACTACAGGTCTCAGACCAGTTGTTGAGACTCCAGATCATGGAAACAACAAGTCGACAACGATCACAACAGAGACTGAGACTCACTGATCGATGGTGAAGTCGACCAGTGTGAACTAGGACTTAGACTCAAGAAGCTCTAAGATATTAATGGTCATAATCAAGCGGCCTAACGTGTGTTTCATGAAGTCGTAGTGACCTTTGTGCCAAATGTCATGAAATTCTGGGTAAACTGTGACATTTTCTCTGTTTTTATCAGTAAAAACTAATCACCTGAGAGTTCTGTCTGGCTCTGTACTCTGCCAGAGCCTTTAAGTAATCCTTCTTCGCTGCTTCGTTTTTCCTCTTGTAAACCTGAAGAAAGATGAAGACGCCAACAAGAGTTTAAAATATAAAATCTCACTATAAAGCAGCAGTTTCTGTTTCCCGTTTCCTTACTTGTTTCTGTTCTTCTCCCAGACTGTCCCACATCGACGCTACGATCTTAGAAACTTCTCCGAACGTCGCGTTTGGGTTTTGTCCTTTAATCGCCGCCTGAGTGTCGCGGAAGAACAACGCATACGCCGACACAGGTTTCTGAGGCTCGTTAGGGTCTCTCTTCTTCCTCCCCGTCCCTCTCCCTCGTGCTCCTGCTGCGCCTCCTTTACGTCCAACGGCCGGAGAGACGCTGGAGCTCGGGTTGGAGAGCGGAGACTCGGACAGAGACGCATCGAGGGAGATGACGCCGGAAGAAACGGCGTGAGACACCGGGGATTCAACCAAGACGCTCTGAGAAGTAAAATAATAAATATATTGATCAGATTTAGAGGAAAACGACACAACTTGACCAATTATCACCAAGATACGTCCGTATCAGAAGACTTAACGTGTTTCTACTGCCCCGGTGGCCAAAAATATCAATCACAACAGCTTTAAAATGTGTCAAATCTTTGACATTTGAAATATAAAACTACATAAAAAGTCTGAAACTTAGCTGACTAAAGTTAAAAAGAAATGTGTGGATGCTGTTAAATCAGCAGAATATTAAGGAATTTTCCTGCCAAAGGTACAATCTTTTTATTTTGTCTATATTTTATTTATTATATTTATATTATATGTGAATTTTATTATTTATTGAATATTCACTTTAATTTTTAATGTTTTTATTTATTATATTCATATTTTATTTTACTCTTATTATTTATTTAATACTTTTTTAAAAAAAAAATTTATTTGTTTTATCACAAATTACTTTTAATGTTACCGACAAACGTCAACATGACATAAACATTAATAAATATGTGTTTCTCATATTTTCATCAGTCTAAGTGTGAAACTGGTATCATGTTAAATTCTTTGTGGTTTTAAAAACATGATGAAATAAATAAAGTCTCACTCTTCTGAAATCGTCCATGTCGTCGTCGTGCAGCGAGCTGGCGGGCGACGCCGTGGCCGACAGCGTGTGGTCGGGAGACTGAGGTCGTTGTAAAATGTTGCCGCCTCCGAGTCCGAGTCCGAGCTGAGTGCTGAGCTCCGACTGGTCGATGGTGGTCAGCTGGTTGGATCCCAGTAAACTCTGGCTCATGTCTCCCAGCGGGACGTCGATGGTCACCGGAGACGAGCTCCTGAACTGCGATCCGATCGGATGACCGAGATCCTGAAGAAGAAGAAGATTAAAACCTTTTGTTTTTTCAACATCAGACGGTTTCAGCTACGACGTCCGGTTCTTCTCACCATCCCGAGCGACGACGCCAGCAGAGCTCCGCTTCCAGACTGGTTTATGACGCCCAGACTCAGGTGATCCAGACCTTGAGACGGAGCGTTGACGAAGGTGGAGGCGAAGGACGGGTCGTCTCCTTCCACCACCGCGTTCTCCGGCACCACCACGCTGTCGGAGGGACCCGTGTCCGACAGCTCGCCGAAGTGAGAGACCACATCGGACACGGTGAGCGCCGAGTCCGGGTCCAGGGAGATCGGAGGGATCTCGAACTCTTCATCACCGAGACTCGGAGTGTGGAAGGTCTGAGGAGGAGATGAGGAAAAAAACCTCATGTGATTAGACACTTTAGTACTAATGTTACAGCTGTTTTTAGTAAAGTTTATTTTTCTGTGTTAAAACTAATAAAAGGGTCAGAATATTAAAAACAAACAAACATAATAAAATAATTAACTTTACCAACATTGCCAGTTGATAATTAATCCAAAAAACATATTAATTGAACTATTTAGCAAAAGTTTGTTTCGACTGATCGATTATTCGACTTAAAAGTTGCAGCTTATACTTAAAATCGAACATTATGAGATAATAAAAAACATTTTAACCATCGTACATATTAATATTGTTTGTGGTTTTGGTCTGAAGATAACTGATCCAGTCCGTCGCCATCTAAGATCACGATCGTAGTAAAAAAAAAACAACATTAAGCTTCGAACCATGAAGGTTAGAGACGTTTTAAACCGGTTATAGACAAAAATTAAAGTCACAACGAGGTTAAACGTGGAAGTTATGACACTTCTAGTTTATTCCTGGTGTGAAATGTGAAGGAAAAAAAAAGGATTTTCAAAGAAAAATAAATAATTTCATCATATAACAGCTATCGAAACATCATTTTCCTTTAGTTTTTCCTCTTTAAACACTAAAATATAAACAATGTGTGAATATATATATATATATATATATATATATATATATCTATATATATATATGTATCAGAGGGGGGAGGATGTGTGAGGAAAATAAAAATGAATGAATGATAAACAGTTCATACTCCACCAGCGGATCCAGCGAGGTCAATGGGTTTAGTGGCACACTAAAAAATGTGAGTATGTCAGTTCAGTGTCACGTTTAAGTTTAATTTTTCGATTTTGTGGTCACAATTATATTTCTATTAAATATATATATATGTATATAGATGATATGGGTAAAGTGTTGATGTTTTCTTATAATCAACACTGACTGTTTATTGGCTTAACACAGGAAGGAGGGAAGAAGAGGACGATTAAATACATAAAAATTAAAACATGTTATAAAATCATACCTCTGAAGAGGAGAGGAAAGGGTGGCTGGGCCCTGATATGGTCAGGTAGTTGTCACTGCTTCCAGGGAACTGAAAATATATGAGAAAAACGGTTTAATTTACTATTTTATTTACTAAAAACATTAAAATATGTCTATATATATTTAACAGGCTATTTCTGCTACTACACATTGTGATGCGTTCAACGCCTTCTAGTAAAATCGGATTAATGACACGCGACGTAGAACATGTGACGTTTTAGCTTCCATCCATGACGTCAGAGTCACCTTGTTGTCAGAGTCAAATCCATTGAAAGATTGCGGGTCCAAAAACTCCGGGTCACCGTCGTGTTGCCCGGTACCGTCCGTTAAATCCGAATAAAAATTCAGGTCCATTTTTTTCTCTCTTCTTTTTTTTTTCCTCCTTCTATTTCAGCTGGGCCTCATATGTTAGCTCTGAGCAGCCTTCTTCTTCTTTCTATTTCCTTCTTCGTCTCTCTTTATCGTAATCAAACGACAATCTCTACTTTCAAATTGACTTTAAATTAAATACTCTCACGTGAAACAACAGATTAACTGATATTTTTTAACCGAGCACCGACAGATTTAACGCAGACAGAGGGAGCTAGCTAACAGCGGCAGCATGTGTACGACAGTAGCCGAGCCAAAAAAAAAAAAAGCGATCTACCGGCGGTAACGTGGCTGTTACCGGTCTGTACTCGTCGACTTGCTCCTAACGTAGGTTTTAGCTTTAACTGGCTTTGACGCAAGGCTGCGGTACTCCTCACTACTCCTCCACCACCTCCTCCTCCGACGCCTCCTGCTCCCGATCCGGTGCTGCCACCGCCAGCCAGGCGCCCGCTTGTCTAACGGTCCGCGAACGTCTCATTCGAAGATTCGGAATTTTTAACGCTCGACGTTCTCGACGTCGCTCCGGTTCGACAGTTTTAACAGTTTAACGGCAGCGACGGTTTCAACGTGTCCGACGGCGACGGACTAAACCAGACCGGATCAACCTCCACCCCTCCTCCTCCTCCTCCTCCTCCCCCTCCTCCTCCGTCTCTGTTCGGTTAAAGCTCGTCGGTTGGTCCGGGCCAGGTCGCTCAATGGATCCCGAGACACGGATCAAAACAAAATGGCATCAAGTTAACGGACGTTACCAGTCAGACGAGGAGTGACCGGAACTTAAAAAATAAAAGCAGCCTGGAGGCTGAATTAAAAGCTCCAAATAACAGTTATTATTCTGATTTTTGTCGTGGTTTTGTCTCGATTCAACAACTGTACAATTTATCACGGGTTCGAGACAAAGATGCGTCAATTCAAACGCGGCCGATAAATTTAACTGTTTTTTCCCAAACTGTTAAAAGAAACAAGTAGAGTCCAAATCTATCCCAAGATTCATTGCAACCAGGTGATGTTAGCGAAGTGGTGCAGGAATTTTGAATTTTCTTTAGAATTCTAATGGAATTCTGATGGAATTTGTTGGAATTCTGATGGGAGTTTAATGGAATTCTTAAGAATTAGAATATGAAATATGAAAAAAAAATTAATCAAACCAACCATTTCTATCAATTAACTACATAAAAGAATCACAGCGCCCTGAAGAGATTCAGAATAACCTCAAAAAGAATCAAGACAGAAAAGAAAAATGTTCAAAACAAACACAAAAAGACTCAAAATGACGATGAAAAGACACAACTAGAACCGATATAAGAATCTGAACAACTGCAGACTCAAAACAAGAAAACAAAAAAATACTCGGATCTTTGGAGGGATTCGGATCGTTGGGAGTCACTCACTGATATGAACTGGGTCGTGTGAGAAAGTGTTTCCAGTATTAGCAAGAACCTTGGAACGTTGACTTGAGACATAATAAAGCATATACACTTATTATTGTAATTATTATTATTGTTGCTGTTGTTAATAAGAAGAAACGTACCAATGAAAATCAAGCAGCTAAATAAACCTCAACCTAAATGAAACTCACCTGGTGAGAGTGATGCAGCAGCTGTAACAGGCTACGATAAGACGATACGACGATATGATGATAGAAAGTGAAAGTGAATACTATTACATCACTGATCACAGGACAAAATTACCCTGTTTTTACCCCGTCACAGCTCAGTGAGCAGGGGCAGCCTCTGTTTATCATATGACACCGTGACGCTACAATGCTCCTTCATCCATGATGATGAACATTTGCCGACTTGAGCTTTTCATCAAATCAAGATGAAATGATGATTTAATTTTCACTGCATTTTATTCTTTTTCCATAATGAAATTATTCACCAGCGTCACGAATAAATTTCTCTTTCGCTTCACCTGAATTTTTGTGTTTTATCATCAAAGAGAAATATCTTGTTTTCCTGATCCCTGTGCAAAAACGACATATGAGCATATCAACATAAGAGCAACGATTACTGATGAGGTGAATATATTTATGTTTGTGGAGGTAAAATACAAAGAATGACAAAGAAAAACACAAAGAAGTTTTGTTTTTCATCTGAAAGTGTGTGTGTATTGAAGTGTGTGTGTGTGTGTGTGTGTGTGTCGTCAGTCTATCAAAATAATAAGTAACTAGATTTGGTACAAAAGTTCAATAGTGTCACAAACGTTTGTGTTTTGACAAATTGCCATTTTTTTAAAGTCACGCAATTCACTTGGATTTGTGTGTTACTCATTAATCAATCTTATATTTATATTTATAATTGATTCTTTAATAATTGCAGCTACAACTTTGATGTTATGTTAATTTTATTACGACGCAAAAATCAATAAAATCTAAAATTACTGGTTTTTTTTTTAACTTTAAGGACAAACAAAAAAAAAACATTTCTATATGATTCATGTTTAGAGAAGAAATTAGTTATTTCTTTTTAATATAAATCAATATAATATAAATAAACGTTTGTGATTTTATTTTGAAAGTCTCAACAGGAAGTCGCTTGTCATTAACTTCCTGATAAAAGGGAGTTAACTTCGCTTTGGTTGTTTTATTTTAGCTTTTAACAAACATTTCGCGTCTAAAAAAACACTTATTGTCTCAATAAAATTTACAAATATATAATTTAATCAATAAATCAATAAAATTTACAATTTAACCACAAATATCGATTTAGTTATTTTAGTTCCGGGTGACAGATTTTGACACTTTAATCCATTTAGTTAGATATTAATTTAACACCAGACAACAAGTGTCAGAGAATAATTGTTTCTGGATTAAATTAAATTAAGATATTTAAAATAAATAAACAAATGATTTAAAACCGAGCGCTCGTGACAACATCGCTTGTTTGTAACAAACCAAAAGATCGACTTCAAAAGATAAAAGTGATTTTTTTTTATATTTAATTTAAAGTTTCTAATGTTTTCTACTCTTACCTTCATGTTCACCCCCGAAAATCTGATTAATGTTTTGTTTTTATTCCACTTTTTGTTTGTGAACTTCGCCCAGAACTGATTTCCTCAAATTTCACAACATGGCACCGGCTTCCCGACTGTACGTACAAGTGGAAGTGACGTCATGACGCAACCGAAGACTTCCAAAATAAAAGTTTAGTAGTTGTAGTCTGTTTTTATTTATTTATGTATTTAACTTGTTAATCTGTGTATTTAAAAAATATAAAATATTTAATCATCGAGATTTTTATTTTATTAATTCCAAAGTTTAATTAATTAATTGAAGACAAATATATTTATTTATATATATAATACATTTTTTAAAAAATAATTTGCTTTGTACATATTTATTTTATATTTTTATGGGACTATTTTAACTTTAAATTGTAGCGGTAATTTCTAATGATTTTAATTCCCAATAAAACTTAATTATATTTACAATAAATGATAAAACAATAAGTTAATTAACAACAAATAAAAGTAAAAAATAAAGGTAAAATTTTGTAAAAAAAAAAAAAAGAAAAAAGATAAAAATGAATCCCTAAATATTTCCTAATAATCCTTTTTATTAATTATAATTAATTTATTAACTTTTCATTTTAGCTCATAAATTACGTAAATTACCTACAAATAAATTTATTTATTGTCTAAAAATAATCTAATACTTTTTACTTAAAAACATTAATTTTTTTTATCTCTAAATGTTTCTCTAATAATCTTAGTTTTTAAATTCTAAATAATACCAATATCAACCACAAAAACCTTTAATTTAATCTAATTAAAAAGACACAGACACATGTAACTTTTCTTTCAAAATCACTTTATTTATTCCCATATTTTTTTTTTCAAGCAAAGTTTTTTTGTGATTCCTTTTTATATTAATGTAGTTTTAAAAAAAGATAAAACTTGGGATATTTTTGTCTTTATGTACAACCAAGATAACAATGTTTTTGTTTGTTTTTTTAGGAAATTATAATAATAATAATAATAATAATAATGAACAATGAAAGAAAGAATCCCTGCACAATAACACTGTTAAAAAAAAAAAAAAAAAAAAAAAAAGCATTAAGGTGGAATCAAACACCTCTAGTTTAGTTTACAGCTCCTTACTGTAGCGACACACACACACACACACACACACACACACACACACACACACACACACAAGTGTATTTCAGGTGAATTAGAGAGTTTTAGGGCTCAAGCTCACACGACACAACGCAGCCAATATTCTCATGATGAGGAATGAAAAACACCGTTTAACATGAATCTCTCTCTCACACACACACACACACACACACACACACACACACACACACACACACACACGTCAGTGACAGTGATATTTCGACAGCATGCAGTGCAGTGGTTTCTCCAGGATGGTCCAGTGTGTCAACAAACACTTTCCTCCGTTTCTCCCTCGACGTCTCTACGACTCTAACACACTAACTATTTATTTACACGCAGTCCGACGTGGGGCTGGTTTATGGCACGACGCAGAGAAAACCTCCGACGTTGGTTTAATACGTTTTAATTCACGTTGAACTTTAGAGTCGACGCCGACAGGTCTGTTAAAACAACAACGGACGAACAGAACAAACCGCTGGTTTACAGATAAAGTCACGTCTGGTGGGAAACAGCTCAATTCTGCCAAAAAGACAATTATATATATATATAAATAAATTAGGAAAAATGTAAAAACTTGACACAAATAATTCCTTTTTTTTAACTTTAGTGACTAAAAAACAAAGTATTCTCAAATTATTTTAACTACTAAACTATAACTTTAATTTAATTTAATCATTTAATTTAATAACTCGTCTGAGACTAAATGTTTACTTTTTTAAAAGTTTATGTCATGATTTTTAAAAATAAACTTAATCTAATATCTTTTAAACTGTGTAACAATTTTAATTTTGGTGAATCAAAAAAAAATTGTTAAATTCAACGTAAAATGTCGCTAATTAATTCGACAATAAATCACAATTTTGACTTAATTTGTAACTTAATTAAATTAAAAACATAGAACTAATTTTAACGTTTTATCATAATTTTCAAAAAAAAAAAATTAGCCTTATCAAGTAATTTAAGTAAAATTTAATCAAATTTATTTTATAATGAATTTTAAATTTGTCTGAAGTTTTTATTCATTTTATTTTGGATTATTAGGTGATCGAGGTCTCCATTATATAACCTTTAACTTAATTAATAATCTAATTATTTAAAATATAAATATATATATATATATATATATATATATATATATATATATATATATATATATAATATATATATATATATATATATAATTTTTTTTAGGCAGAATTGATTTTCCACACAGACGTTACAGTTTAATTGAGAAAAAAGAAAAAAAAAATTAGCAGCAAGTTCAAGACAAACACACAAAGAATATTTCAGCGCAACTAAATCTGAGGTTTGATCAAATACTCGTCGGATGTTTAAAATAAAAAAGTCGCGATTTTAACTCTTTCATCTCCTGAAACACGTCGCACATTCAAGTAAAGAGACGACGGAAAACCAACGAAACCAAACGTCCTCTCATGTCGCGATACTAAGTTTCTCCTGTTTTTTTTTTTTTTTAACCGAAGAACTGGATTAAACGTTTCTGTGACAAAACAAAAAAAAAAAAAAAGAAATTAAAAATGAAAACACTTGATTCAGACGTTCAGGTTTCACTCGACAAAACACAACATCTTCTTCCAAAATACATTCTGTACAAAAATCGACCCTGAGTCTCGTCTCCGCCGCTTCAGACCGAAACACGACGCCGCCGCCGGTCCCGTCTCCAAACACACGTCCTTCAGATGGAAACACACACACACACACACACACACACACACACACACACACACACACACTCGTATTGACGTTTCTGCAGCTCGACATTAGTGGAGCAGTGGAACCTTTTTTTTTTGTCGTGACAGAAAAGTGTAAATATGAAAAGAAAAAGGGGCTGATCTAGAATCGGGGGCGACAACGATTTTCTTTTCTGTTACTTTTTTTTTTTTTTAATCAAACCCCTCAGACATCCCTTCTCTTCACTCTTCTTCCATGCGATCGGCTGCTCTTTTCCTCCTCATTTCGTCCCATCACGAGTAGATGGTGATGACTTCGCTTCCTCCTCCTCGGACCAACAGGACTCGCTCCAGTCCTTCTGTTAAAACCTCCAGAAACTCCATGTCTGACCCACGAGTCAAGGTCGACGACGAACTGCTCTGATCGGCCACAAGGTGTCGTCACAACATGACACCAGCTGCTGATCAAGAGACTTTTTTAGTCTCTTTTCTCCTCCACTTCTCACTCACTTTTCTGGACAAACACTGAGTTGACCCTGAATATAAGACGACTCTTTATCAAGACCAAATTAGTGAACAAACACATGACCTGTAGTAGCAAACAAGCATCATGTCAGAGTCGTGTTTGTTTTGTTTTTATCATCATTTGTTGGTGATTTTTGTCTTTAATGACAGACAGAATGGAGGAGATCACACTCAGAGTAGCTTGACTAGATGAGGATTCGAACTCTGAACAGCTACATGACGTATGTTACCTGTGGCGGGATCCAACATGTGTGCGTTAGCATTAGCATTACGGCTACTAACCACTTGGTAGCGATTATCACCGGCCCAATTTTGCAACTACGACGGCGTCACAGTCTCATCAACGTCTAGAAACACTGTTTCCTAAAATGACGAATCTGCTGATCTGAAACACCCTTGTGAAAACAAGTCTTGTAAAACAGTGTTTTTAATAAACTCTGGGTTCACTTACTAAGTTATCAGTACTTCAGTTTATGTGTAGGGACCCTATTCATGCTACTGCTGAAGTGAAGTGATATTTTGAGCTTTATTAGTGGTTAAAAAATGACAGTTTAGATACGTTTGGTTGACTGCCCCATTTACTTTCATTGTTAACTATTTGGTTGTGAAAACAAAAGACGGTCAAACTGGATATTACTTCAACCAACATAAAATATCTCTTGAGAGGAGTTTGACTCATATTCATGGTGAAATAGACTCTGGTTCATGTTACTTTGAACCGTCACTTTAACGTTAGCTTGACTCGTTAGCTTGACCCGTTAGCTTCCTGCTGTGACAAGGATACAGTTCTCGTCTCCCTCCGGGTTCTTCGGAGGTCCCGGCATGTTGAGGAGGACGAGTCGAGCGTCGTGGGATTTGTTGACGATGACCTCGTTGAGTTTGACGGCGGTGTGCATCCTCCTGACGTTGGAGTGATCACTGAACAGAAAAGAGAAACATTGAACTTGTTTACTGAAGTTTTGTAACTTAATTTGAGATTTATTTATTTGTTTGTTTGTTCTCACGGTCTGATGCTGAGCATGTCTCTGAATCCTTCAGGTGTGGAGCAGCCCGAGTGCGTCGCTCTGTAATGTGACGTTTTCTCTTTGGTCCACGTCATCTGAACTCGACGGTGATGCTCCAAGCCGCCTCCTCCTCCGCCGCCTCCTCCACCTCCTCCGCCTCCTCCTCCTCCGCCCGTCACTCGGTCTCGTTCGCCTCCGTCCGTGTCGTCGTCGTCGTCCGAGCCGATGCTCGTCAGACGCAGCATCGAGTTACGATCCTTCACCAGCTGAGCCTGAGTGACGCAGCGGACGCACAAACACAAAACACGTTCGTCTTCGCCTCAAACTCGTTTCTTTTTCACCGTATTCGATTTCCTCTCTCTGCTACATCACTGCTCTCCCTTCACTCCTGACTCTCTCTCTGTACCTGTCTGCCTCTGCTTCCTTTGTAGATGTTTGAGGTGACTCCCGCACTCTTGTACCTGGGGGAGAGATACACCTACAGACAACACAAAGTCACCTAACTGTCTAGATTTAAATAAAAACAGAACAAAAAAGACACTCGTCTACTCTTCTAGTAGAAACACTGGAGGAAAAGCTACAGGGACACGACAGCGTCAGACCTGAGTCAAAAGGCGTCAGAGTCAGAAACTAGTGATTTATCGACTGTTTTTATTTAAACATTAAAAGCACATTTGACTCAGATCTGCATCTATTATGAGTTTATATGAATCTGGACAAACACAGACATTTAACAACATTTAATTGAATCCTTCAGATGCATCGTTGAGAAGTAGAGATGAAAATTTAACATCCAACACAAATTTTGAAACATCACCATCTGTCAGTTGTGTATTTCCACCGACTAGTGAAGTTTTAGTTAATTAGAGTTTAAATTAATGATTTATGGTCAAAAATATGTTTCACGAGGTCACAGCAAACGTTTAACTGTTGATTATAAAACTATAATCAGTTCATTTTTAAGTCTAAATGAACGTTTCTGCTTAATTTTAAGTGATTCCATCAAGACGAGTTTTAAAATATCACATTCAAGAGCCAAAAAATGTGTTTCGTGAGGTCACAGTGACCTTTGACCTTTTGACATTTAGCCACAAATTATACAAATTATTCATCCTTGAGACAAAGTGAATGTTTGGGAAGAAGTGGTTTCATGTCAAGTTTTTTCATGTTCAGAAAAATGTGATGGATGAAGCCAAAAACATGTTTTTTTTTTTCTTATGAGGTCACAGTCGTTTTTGATGTTTTGGACATTTAGTCACAAACTTTCATCAGTTCATGTTTGAGTCTTAGTGAAAAATCCTGTCAAATTAGAAACGATTTCTTCTTGGTGTTGTTGACTTAATGTGTTTAAAAACATGTTTCGTGAGGTCACAGTGACATCATAATGACCTTTGATCCTTTAGATTTGTGATGGTTACTGCTCATACTTTTCTTCTTTCAGACACAAACGTACGTTTAATTTCTGCTTGTGTCTTTTTTTTTTTTCCTGAAGGATTCAATCGCTGCTGTTGAACGTCCAGAACCGCCGCTACGTCTAAACTTCTCTAAATCTGTCAAATCTAAATCTTGAAGCTTCGCTACTTTGTAACAATTAAAACTCACATCATCAAAACTCCAGCGAACCCGCTGAGCAGACGAGTGGCAGGAGGAGAAACAGTTGACAACGTTGTTCATGTTGGTTTTCAAAAGTTTCTACAATACGACTGTTTGTTTGTTTGTTTGTTTGTTTCGCTCTCAGTAGTAGTGATGATGTCGCCTTTAACTCAAACGGTGATGATGTCATCGACGCTACTGAGAGGGGCCCACGACTTACGACTTTAGACCTTTTCCACTGGATTCAACTGATTGGACTGACTGAACTTCGACAACCGATAAAAGACGTCGACTCTAAACATTCACACGTCTAAAACAACATGCGGTTATTCTGCCTTGACAACGTCCTATGAGATGAGTCGGACCTTTACAGCTGGCCGTAACCACTGACCTCACCTGAGACCTCGTAGCTCCACCTGCCTCTGTCCTACTGCTGCTGCTACCAGGGTTTCCCTGGTAAAATGATGCACGACATTCACACACAAAATCAGCGAGTTACGGGCTGTGATCCCACACACCAACGACATATTTATGGACAAAACAAACTCCCCGACAAACAGACAAACATCTATTTTATCTTCTAACGTCAGCGACCTCACCTCTCTTTCTCGGTCCGACTTTGAGAGTCGCATCTGTCGGAGCATCTGGGATCTCTGCTCCATCATCAGGGTTCGTTCGTAGGTGTAGGCGCTGATGTCGCTGTCGTGCTGAGAGAAAAAGAATCAACAGTCGTGTAGCAACATACATTTGAAACGACTGCAGAAAACTTCCCGATCGACCTCGAGCTGCGTACCATCTCCACGACTTCCACGTCGGCCTCGATGCGAAGGTGATAGAGGAAAGTCGCCAGATCTTTTTTCATCTGGATGGAGTTATCCTCCATCTGAGCCACCGTGAAGATTCGCATCCCACATTTACGCCAAACCTGAAACGGAGGAAACAGTTAGACGCACAGAAATATTCATGCTGCAATAAAAACATGTAGAAGTAGCAGCAGAGACCAGGGATAGTAGGGATTCATCAGTGCTCATTCCAAGCTGTTGTGCTGCTGCAGCTAAACAATAAAGACAAATGAGGATGGTTTGTGGCAAAATTTAAAAAAACAATTGTCCAGTTACAGGAGCCGAGACGAAAAAAGTGTTACAATCATTCCCAGTCTCCTTTGTGTCCCAGTTAAAGCAGTAACAACTATTGCTAGTAGATTTTGTTAGCCATAGCTAGTTTTCTAATTAAGCTTATTTTATAGCTAATTATGCTAACTTTACTGGAAGCTTTTGTTAGCTGTAGCTAGGAAGCTACTTAGTCATAGTCAGGGAAGTAGAAAGTGTTGCTATTTGTTGTAGATAAATGAGGAAACTTTGTGTCAAATTTTGAGCGAATATTCTTCAAGTTACAGCGGCTGAAACAGAAAGTGTCACACTCATCCGTGTTGTGTCTCCTCTACCTTGTGTTGGCGCAGCAGGAACGGCAGCAGCATCAACATCCCACCGTCGTGGACGATCCACCAGACGTCGATGTATCCCTCGGTGCACGGTTCGCTGTTGCTAGGGAACAGAGAGATGTTTTTGGGTACGAGCAGCGCCAGATGAGCCGCCGTGGTCACTCGCACCGTGTCTGGAGGGAAGAGACGCGGCACCGTTAGCGTGTTAACTCTTATTTGTGTGTTTTTGTTTTGTCCGGTTGGTCTGGACTCACTGATGAAGGTCTTCCAGGCCTGCGGGTCCTCGCTCTGCCTCCAGGCGTGAGGCCAGCCCATCACCACCGTGTTGGGCTTCATCCCTCCGAGGCCGCTCGACTGGATCATGTGACTGATTCCTTCGCGAGGCTTCTGGGCCACGATGCACTGACAGAAACCTTTCACACGCTCTTTATCCATCAGATGCTTCAGGGTCTGAAACAGGACGGTTAAATGTTACACACTAGTTTTTAAATAAAATAAATCCTCACAAACTTGACTTAAACTTGGCGTCTGACCTGTTCGGCGGCGAGCGCCTCTCCGAAGCTCTGCAGGAAGTTCCCGGAGACGACGGTGCCGACGATGGTCAGGCCTTTTCCCGCCTTCAGCTGACTGGCGAACGTCAGCAGCCGAGGAGACTTGACGTGGGCGTCTTCGTCCAGTTTTAGTAAAACCAGCAGCTGAGGTCTGGAGATGAAGACGAGACCAGAAAGACGTGAAAAAAAAAAAAAAAACAATCACTAACATACTCTCGTTTTCTTTCCTTACACTTGTGTGTGTTCATATTGTAGCAGTATAATTCGTTACCTCCAGTTCTTGGTGTGCGGCGGTCCTTCCTCCAACCTCAGGAGGGCGTAACGAGCGGCGCTGAGCGACAGACCACGGATCCCGTCGCCCCACTCTTTCTCCGCTCTGATCATATATAAAAAATAAACATGTATAAATATATGATGATATATGTTGTGACACATGATGCGTTTTACATAAAAACATGAAGGATTTTCACTGAAAAATCAACCAAAAAAACAAAACAAAACATATTTTTACACACGTCAGCCATGACCATGCTGTGTATGAACATGAAAGGAGGGAGCGAGGGGAGGTGCTACGTCTCCATGGCAACATACCCGTGATACTCTATGTATTTGTAGATCATGCCTGCGATCACCATGGCAACAATAGCATAGTACCAGGAGGACATGAACATGAGAGCGAGACAGATCGTCATCCCCAAAAACGACAAGGTCCTGAAGACGAGACGAGACACAGGTCAGTGTGTGTTTGTGTGTGTTTGTGTGTGTTTGTGTGTGTGTGTGTGTGTGTGTGTGTGTGTACCAGTGGTAGTAGGAGAAGCGGGGCCTCCAGTTGGGCGTCCTCAGTAGAGTCTGGAGGGCACAGGCCAAGTTTACGAACAGATAACACATGAGGAAGAACCTGGTTGGAGAGGAAATGAATCATTTTAGTTAGTAAACACACACACACACACACACACGAACACACACACATAAACCAGCTGTGTCTCACATAGTGAGGATGGGAGCCACCAGGTCCAGAGAAGCGATCAGGATCCCCAGCTCAGCGATCAGAGCCGTCAGCAGCAGAGCCCAGGTCGGTTCTCCGTTCGCCTTCCCGTGTCCGAACACCTGGAGGAAAAAAACAACAACAACACATCTAAATGTTATTACACTGAAGTTAAAGGTTTGTGTGGTTAAAGACGAACAGTCGCAGCTCAGACCCGGAGGAAAGGGATGATGTTGTCCTTGGCGATGGCCTGGAGGAGTCGTGGAGCGCCGGTCAGAGACTGGAGTCCGGCGCCGCACGTCGAGAAGAAAGAGCCGATGACGATGACCCACGGAGTCGGCCACGCCAGCGTCCCCACCACCAGGTTCCCTTTGACCGAGTCACCGAATCTACAAAATCAAACACAGTGAGGATGAAAAAACACAAAACAGGAAACAACAACACACGTTTTTTTAAAAAAAAAAACAGACAGATACTGACTTGTCTCTGAGGACGACGCCGTCGATGCAGGCGCCAAACAAAACCACGCTGCTCAGGTCTGAACGTCGACGCTCAGGAAAACTAACGTCACCTTTATTTATTATGAGACTTTCAGATGAAAAGATAAATCAATGAAATCAGTTCAGACAACTGAAAAATAACTAAATGAATGGATTAGTTGTGTCATAGCAGTGAAACAAGAGAAGTCTTGTTAGGTCATGTGACCAATCTCTGGAGGAAGAAGTGTCTTAATTTGGATACTTCAGTTAATCCACCTCCATGTAGTATATGATGCACACTACACTTACTTCAGTCGTGAATGATCTCAACATCTTTTTAATGGTGAATTGTCACTGGACAGAACGTTAATCATCGATCGTCTCCACCAACATATCTGCCGTCTTGTTTTCAATTCTAATCAATAATCAAAGTCTCACTAGTGCTGATGTTTGTGGCTCCATGTTTCATGAGATTACGCTGCCAAGATGGCGTCATTATGCACTAATAGTAGTACACACGGTTCGCCTCCTCCGCCGTTTCTCTTTCACTTCCTCTTCTCACGTGACTCTAATCACACACGTCCACACTTCCACTTATTATTTTGAGCGTGTAAGTGTTTGTTCACACTGACCAGTCTGGTAAAACAGTGAACTGTTAATACCCGGATGTTTTCACTCATCACCGTCAGAGTAGTAAACTACTACTACTACGTTAGTAAACTATGTGGAAGTGAACTAACTGAAGTAACTTCTTCCAGAGTATTTCTGTTTCTTCTTTCTGTTTCAGACTTTTAAGTTTTTATGTTTGTTTTTATTGTTTAAAACTTCGTATTAAAACAGTTTTGTTTATGAAATAAAATTAGATTTGTTATTTATTCTAAAACTAACTGTTGCAGACTGATCCTGACGATCTGTGATTTTAATCCACGAGACTAAAAACGTTTGTTGGTAACAGGATACAGACGATGGAGGTGGTGAGGATGGCGAGGATGGTCCCGATGGGAATGGAGCGCTGAGCGTCCTTCAGGTCTCCAGACCGGTTCGAACCGGCCATGATTCCTGAGGAAAACGAAAACACGTGTTACAGTTTTTAGAAGGTTTGAGGATTAACGGAAGAGCACAAGTGAAAAGTAAACAAACTCTTACCTGTGACGGAGGGGAAGAAGATTCCCACCAGCAGCGTGAAGGAGGTGGTGATGTCAGCGAACACGTACGGGTGTTGGGTCGATGCCGGGTGAAGGAAATGAGAAGAGCCGATGGAGCTTTTCTCCACCACGTCGCCTTTACTGAGGTACGAGCTCCACACGTTCTCTGACAGTTCGTTAAAGTCACGTCAGGTTTATTTATACGTTTATAAAATCATTAAAACATTCATCTAAAGACTCTTTACGATGTCACAGATCATATCTATAAAAGAAAATAATGTTGTTTACAACTCAATCCTTGAATAAAATTAAACAAATGTCAAACTTTTTGTTCCTTTAATGTTAATTTATTCAATGATCTGATGATGATGATGATGATGATGCGTTCGAGGCGTTGTTACCTGAGATGATGCCGCTGGCGAGGCCGGGGATCCCGGGGATCTGTGTGAAATTGTTGGAGGTGAAATATTCGTCGCAGGTGGAGTTGAGCTCGGGTCCGTCGCAGAACAACTTCCAGAGGTCTGTGGTCTTCACGGCGGCAGTAGGAGGAGGAGGAGGAGGAGGAGGAGTGAGGCTGGGGTCGAAGAGCGTCGCTTTTTTCTGTTGAGACGGATTTAAAACGTCAGGAAAAGTGTTTGGAAAACAGGGAATTTTTGGAAAAATTAGCGAGCGAACACATGACCTGTAGTAGCAAGCATATGTCATCTAGGAGTGGTGAGTTATTTGTTTGTTTGTATCATTATTTGTTGGGGATTTATGCCTTTAATGATAGAGACAGTGTAGAAAGTAGAGCTGGATGTTGGAAACTTTCCATGAGAATTAACAGGAATAAACAATCAGATCTGATGTACAGTTGAGTATAATATTCTTACATTTTTAACTATATCATTTCTCAACAATGACAAAATAACACACACGCACGTCTTTAAATTTCCAATTAATTCCTGTTAATTCCCTAAATAAAGTTTCTTTTCCACCTTTTGCAACCCTAGTAGAGAGACAGGGATGGAGGAGAGCACACGTAGTAAAGTTGTCTGGGTCGGGACACAGGAATGTGGTGCTAAACCATAACCACTCGGGAGCAGTGGTCGACATGCACTTGAGCATTAGCATTAGCATTTCAGTTAGCAACCACTTGGTAGAGAGAAGAAGAAGCAGCTCTGACTTGTTTGGGGAAGAAGACTTTGACGCCACCCGGTGGTTTAGATCCCTGGGTCTCTGGACCCTGAATATAAGACGACCTGATTTTTTCAGACTTTTTTTTTTAGAGAAAAAAAATATATTCTTATATATAGTCTTATATTCAGGTCAATACGTTAAATAACTAAGCAGGAAAACTCACCGTTGAGAAGTGTGACGTTGCCGTCCTCCATCGGCTCGTTGATCTGCAGCGGGATCATTTTCCTGCAGTGATCGTGTGAGATTTCGTGACCGTTGATGGTTCGGTTTCCCAGCATGCACACGCTGAAAGACAAGACGCCGCATCACTCGGTCAGCCAGTCCAGCAGTGACACTTCACTTCCTAACACGCGATCGATGGAAACACTTACGGAAACTGCGGCGGCTTGAAGGCCGAGACCAGCGCTCCGATGTAGATGGACACGATGGAGACGATGACGCACGCCAGGAAGATGGACGCCAGCTTGTTGACGTACTTGACGCCGACGAAGACGAGCAGCGACATGAGGAGGAGGCAGATGGAGCCGTAGACTCGCATGTTGTTCAACATGGCCGCTCCTTCGCCTTCGGGGGACTTGGACTCAAAGATGGCCGCCTTGGGCGCGATGTACATCTGTAGGAAGGAGAAGAATGACACGTTTATGATGATGAGTAGTAACCATGACGACGAGGAGGAAGGTGAGGAAGATAAAAACCCACCAGAAGGATCTCGATGGCTCCCAGGATGTACATGGCTCCGGCGAACGTGGTGCCCAGATAGAAACACAGGCCGACCGCTCCCCCGAACTCTGGACCCAGAGATCGACTGATCATGAAGTAGGAGCCTCCGGCTGATGGAGGAAGAGAAGAACAAGAAAAGACAAGAACAGATGGGACATAAAGAGAAGAAGAAGAGAGAGGGATGGAGGGTTAGTAACATTATGATGTGAGGAGGTAAACGGAGAAAAAAGACGACAGATGATGAGAGAAGTTCTACAACACAAACCATCTGGTTCTTTATCTTACTTATTTCTCTGCAGGGTATTTTATTTTGGAAAATTACCATTATTACCCTGTGTCTGCCAACTTCTTAATATAACTATAGCTGTTTTTCTTATTACAATACGAGTCAAACTCCCCCTTAAGAGATATTTTACATTGGTTGAAGTAATATCCAGTTTGACCGACTTTTGTTTTTACAACCAAATAGTTAACAATGAAAGTAAATGGGGCAGTCAGCCAAACATATCTAAATTGTCATTTTTTAACCACTAATAAAACTCAAAATATCACTTCACTTCAGCAGCAGCATGAATAGGGTCCCTACACATAAACTGAAGTACTGATAACTTAGTCTTGTCTCTTTTCCACAAGAACCTACTCAACTTGACTCTACTCAGTTTCTTGTGTTTCCACTTGGTTCTAGTTCCTGGTTCCAGCTACTGTTTTAGTTCCTACTGTCGAGGAACCAATGGAGCTGAGTCGATACTAAAATGTGACGTGAACAGACGCCGGCCACTGATTGGTCAGAGGAAGTGTCGTCACAAGCTGCGACCAGACATAAGTTGAGTTGAGAGAGCGTCAACAAAATAATCAACCTCCACATTTAAACAACCCAGCAACAAGTACAGCGTCTCCTCCATGTCCTCCATTAATGTTTACTGATGTTTCTGTCACCACATTCACGTCAAGGATGAACATGTCCATGAAGAATAAGTAAAATGATGAATCTGTTAATGTGGAACAACCTTCATCACCAGTTGTTATAAAACCAGACGTTGGGTAAGTCTTGTAAAACAGTGTTTTTAATAAACTCTGGGTTCACTTACTAAGTTATCAGTACTTCAGTTTATGTGTAGGGACCCTATTCATGCTACTGCTGAAGTGAAGTGATATTTTGAGTTTTATTAGTGGTTAAAAAATGACAATTTAGATACGTTTGGCTGACTGCCCCATTTACTTTCATTGTTAACTATTTGGTTGTGAAAACAAAAGACGGTCAAACTGGATATTACTTCAACCAACGTAAAATATCTCTTGAAGGGGAGTTTGACTCATGTTCATGGTTCAAATTACTCTGAACCATCACGTGTGGGACAATTTCAAAATAAAAGCCTGCCTTAACTCAAGTGACCTCAAACAAACAGTGAGAATCATTTGCGGATCCACTTTGAATAAATTACCAACAGATGTAAGAGTGTTTGGTTTCCAAAATAAAAAAATATTATTTAACGTAAAAAATGTGTTTGATTGAAACCATCGTCTGAAACTGAGATGATGAGAACGTTCGAGATGAAAATGATGAAAATGAAACGTGTTAGACGACAGATTTCTACGTTACCTACCGGTGTTTTGTTGTTTTTTTCTACAGTTATTGAAAATGTCACATGCTTGTGGAAATATCACGCTACTTTTTTTTGACATTTGAGGAAATTGGAAGGTAAAAGTCGATGTGTGTTCGGGCAGAGAGAAGCAGACAAAAGGAGAGAGAGAGAGAGAGAGACGAGACAAAAAAAATAAAATAAAATAAATAAATAACAGTCGTTAAGAGGAACATGTGAACTGTATCGACGCTGTCGGAGCTGGAAGAGGAAGAGAACGATAAATCACACGTTGCTCTGAAGTTTCCATAACAGCTACAAATACTAATAAATGTTAGGAAGGTAACGATCCATCAATCTACATCATGTATCGATTCAGTGATTAACGATCCAATGTAATCGATTAAAATATAGGTTATGTGGTTATTTTTAAGTCTACGTCAGTAGAAGGTCAATGTGTCTCTATTCTCCTCTAGATGAAGGGTGAAATTTCCCAGCATGCACCAGGACAAGGATGCAGTTGTCAAAAAAGCTAGCGATTTAATTAATAAACTAATCAATATATTTAGCTAACTTATCGCTAACTGCTGGTCAACAACGTTTGTTAGCGTTAGCTTAGCGACCGCTGGTCGTCGCTTTGCTAACGTTTTCCATTCATCTGATAACAGGACTCGAACAAACATCTTGTCGGTTTTTAATCCATCGTCAACTTGATGGACACAAACGAGTCTGTAGACGCCATCTTTGTTTATTGTCGGTCGGTCGTCATGGAGACTTGTCGCGTCGTCTTAAGCAGCAACTAGCGACGACTTCTGATGAGTCAAGTCGAGGAACGTTTTCACCTCAACACTTTATTTCAAGAAACAAGGAGTAAAAACAATAAATGGTCCGAACATGAGTGAAGGTTTACAAAGTTTCTACTTTGAAGTATAAAAATAAAAACTTAAACTTCTTTCAGTGTCTGTTTTTATAAGATGTGATGTTTTTTTGTTTATCTCAACATGTTTTTTTTTATGGTTTATGTTGATATGTTAAAGGTCATCAAGGGGTTAACTCTTTAACTTAAACATAAGAAACGTGTCAGTTTAGTGAACAACAGAATGTTTGTTTAATTAATATTAAAAGAATATTGTTTTTCATTTAGGTTCTTCAAAAAGCAAAGTAATTAAATTCTTAAATCACGTTTTAGATGTTTAGGTGATGTGAGCTGATTGCGTTGAATGTTTGATAATAAACTGATAAATCAATAAGCAACAGAAACATGAGTCATAATCGACTGATTATCGTTTAAAACATTTGTTTGGTTGATTCTGTTTGTTCTTCAGTTTTAGTCGTGTCAAGATCTTTTACTTATGCAAAGAAAAATTCAGAAAATAATCAGGTGGAACTTATTGTTGGTGAATTTTTCAAGATAATTATGAAGATTAAAGGGTTAAAATCTGAATATTAAACAGATAATAGTTTAATTAAATGTTTGTGTAAATGTAAAACTATGATGTCAAACTGTTAAAAAGTCGCCTGTTTCCTTTAAATTAAACAACTAACGTGAATAAATGTTAAATTAATGATCATTCAGACATTGATGCCGTTTATTAAGAATCATGTTTATTGATTGATTTATAACTGACAGATGTACTTATTATCCATCTATAATTCACGCTTGGTTTAATGGTTTAATGTCTATTTGCTTGATTGTTTACTCAGCTGTTTTCTGTTTGTCTAGTGTGTGTGTGTGTGTGATCATGTTGATGTTAATGTGAATCTTAATAAAACATAAAGACAAAGACGATGTCAACATGTGACTTTTTCACCTTCATCGGACGAAACAGAAACAAACAAAAAAAAAAAAACACTTAAATCTGGGGCTTTTATTTTGAAGGAAACTTTGTGTTATGATGATGAAGCGTCAGTGTTTACGTCGAGTGACTGAGTTCGTTACCTGGTACGACTCCGTTGGTGGCGATGGCGCTCATCGATATCGCCGTCAACATCGTCTGGAGAGAAACAGACGAATGATTTTTAGAAACGTTAGGTTTCTCATCACGTCTCCGTAGCTACGGAGCAGACGGACGGTGGACACTCACGCAGCAGCAGCACATGAAGACGATGCAGAGCGCCTGCAGCACGCCGGCCATCCCCACCACCCACGTCAACCGCAGGAACAAGATGACGCCGAAGATGTTCTGAAGACACGGCAGGTAGACGCCCATGAAGGTCCCCATCTGAGGAGACTGGACCAAGACCACACATTTATTATTATTATTATTATTATCATCACTATTATAATCATCATTATTATTAGGACAGTATCTTTATGGACATTTCCAGTATTTTATATACAAATTATTACAATCAGATTTTTATAAATTTTATTAGTTTATAAATTTATTTTATTCCCTTATAAGTTATCACATTAAAGTAATATAACATGATATATTTTGTTTAAAAATTACTTTTTTTCTGAATTTATTTCATTTTTCCTTAGAATAATTTATGTATTATATTATATTGTTTAGAAATTACTTTTATTAAATTTATTTTTATTTGTTAAACAGTTTTTTTATATTTATTTTCCTTTAAAATATTGCATTTTTCCTATTAAATTATATTCTATTATCATAAATTACTTTATATTTTTATTCATTTATTAAATGTATTTATTTTCCCTTAAAATATATTAATATTATTATATTTATATTCCTAATATTAAATTATATACCGTTTATGAATAAATACATTTAGTTAATTATTTTATTTTCTAATATATTATATTTTTTTTAAATATATTTATTTTCCCTCTGAACACATTTTCATCATATTATACTATTGTTATACTATTTTTTTATAAGTGACTTAACTTATTATTTTATCTGTTTCCATCATTTATTCATTGTTTTTTTTCCAGAGGTTTTAAGTCTGATTTTTATTTTCTTTTTCAGTCGTTTCCTCATTAATTGTTTCTAATTATTTACACCTCTGCTCACTTGATTTCCCACAATCCTCAGCTGCGACCAGAGGTGTGAATGAGTTTCAACAGAGTCGGGTTTTGTTCTGGTGGTTTCATGGTTTTAATTTGCTACAGACGGAAACTGAATCTAAAATATATTTATATCATCTACATCCTCTTTAAACTAAACAACCGTCACATGGCGACATCGTCACCACTCGACTGAACTTTCACGTCTGTTGGCGACTTGAGTCCGATCGTTCAGATGAACAATCAGAGACGCTGGTCTTATCTAGGCCAGTCGGCTCCTTATCGGCGGGGACTGATCTGCAGATCGGGGTCACATCCGACTGTACTTTCACTCACAGACGCCGAGTCGAGGCGACGCCTCAGTGTCCGTCACAGACTCAAACCTTCGTGTTCAAGTGTTTATTTCTATAAATAAAAACCATTTCCTGCTCTTTACTATTGTAGCTATAACATCTCCTGACGATTCAGGATCAAAGATCCTGTTCATACATCAACACTGTTTCCTTTTATTATTTTACAAATGTGTTTTCCTCTCGCTCCTTTTATATCTTTATATGAATCTATTACGTCGTTATTATTCATCTGCTCTCTACTGTCTCTGCGTCTTCCTCACCTCTTCCTGTTTCTGCAGCTCACAGCTACGACAAGACAGAGAAAGACACTAATGACTAATGATGACTCCTGACGACCTGGAGACTCATTATTTATTAGCTACATAATGACTCACTACAGGACTTCAACCCAACACTGCTGCTGCTCCTTTATAAATGTATTTCATGTGTAGTTTTGTTCATTCAAACCTTTGCACACAGATCAACTTATTATCCACATGGATATTTTTGCGACCGCTGTTAAATTTGGCTCTATTTCCCAAACTCAAATCCATACTGACACTAGTCGACTCCACCATCGATCTCCAGTGGTGGTGTCTGGTGGACTTGGTCCTCTGATGGTTGGTGAATCATCAGTTAATGATCATAATGTGTGAACAGCCCTAACGACTCCATCAGAGGCCGTCGGGACCTGGTCTGAGACCGGGACTGGATCTGTCATGTTAGAAAACTGGAGGAGTCTGAAGAGACTGGCAAAGAGCGACAGCCAATCAGAGGAGGGATGTGAGATAAATGCTGCTGCCGTCTCACTGATTCACTCACAACCACGTTTAAAAGTCTGACGTTTTAACAGGTTTTTGTTTCATTTTCACTTTCTACAAACTCCCCGCGTCTGATCCAGATGTTACCTGGTACCAGGGAGGTCTGCTGCTGATTTCAGCTCCACCATGAAAACCAGCATGTTGCTGTGATGTTTACATGGTGGTTTACTGGTTTAGTAATAGTTTAAATCAAAATGTTATTTTTTAATGTGTAAGTCCAGTTTCCTGGACTGTAGCTGCTGTAGGTAGTCACCAGTCAAAGACCTCAGGAATATAGAAAACGACTGGTTGAATTTGTGTTAATAGTTGTGATTGTAACGTCATTAAATCCTGGAGGATCTGATCAATGAGTTTTCACATCTAAACGTCTCTACTTCTGTTTTCTCTGCAGCGTCCTCGGTACCGTCAGTGTGTCAGAGTCGTCGTCGTCTCGTTCGTGTTTAGTGAAACCTGAGCTCAGCGGTTTAGTCTGTGTCGGAGGCAGCGTCTTCACCGGTGCTCGTCAACAATAAACGGCTGTAAATCACGGTGAGAAGCAGCGGCTACATCCTGTCTAGTTCACGTGACCAGACGTAGAGTTTGGTGACGTCACGGTGTGATCGGGAGTCGATCACTGACAAGTCTTGTAGTGTGAACACTACAGGTCTCAGACCAGTTGTTGAGACTCCAACGATCACAACACAGACTGAGACTGATCGTTGGTGAAGTCGACTAGTGTGAACTAGACTTAAGGGATCAATTAAGTTTTTATCTGTTTATATTATTATTGTGGTAAGTTTGTTATTGCCGCTGTTGTTGATTGTAACAGTATAAAATGTCTCCTCCTGGTCTCCCTCTCATCTTTTCCTGGTAATATCCTCCTCCCATGATGCACTGCACTTCACTTCCTCTCTTCATCTCCATCTCTCCTTCACCCTCCACTTTATACTTTTATTTCACTACATTAACACGAACCTTCATCTTTTCTCTCTGCTGTAGTTGTTCCTCCTGTCTTTCTGCAGGTCGCTTCCACTCCAGAAATGTTTCTTGTTTATTTCACCTGCTGTTGATTCTAACAATATAAAATGTCTCATCCTCGTCTCTCTTTCCTCTCTCTTGTCTTTTATCTTTTTCAGTCCAACCGGTCGAGGCGGACGGTCGCTCACAGACATTTCTTCCTGTTAAAAGGGAGTTTTTCCATCGCTAGTGTGGGAAATGTTTTTTTTTTATTCTATAATATTACAAACCACCTTGTGATCATTGTTTTTACGGTTTTTAACTTTTCTGCAACGCTCGTACCTTGCTGGGTTTCTTCTTCTCTCCGATGCTCTCGGCCTCCTCGTGCTCCTTGGCGCCCTGCGTCAGGTTGGTGTAGTTCGCCAGGCGATTGAGCAGAGACGACACCTTCGGCCTCGTGTCCATCTCCTCCTGCGAGGACGATGAAGAGAAAAAAAAAAAAGGCGTAAGGATAAAGTGGTCAAAGATGATGAAAGGACAGAGGAAGCAGATGATGGAAACTGGCTTGTTAAAGCAATTTTTTATTTTTTGGGGGGAAGAAAAGAAAGAAACCATTTCCAGAAAACTTTAACTGTAATCTTAAAAAAAAAAACTACATCTATCTGCACCCACCGACCAAATGCTGCTTTATTTTTGTCTCTAGTTTAACAGACGAACTGGCAAATAAACAGTAACCATGAGGAGGTTTTGTTTTTTATCCAGAAGCTGAAAGAAAAATGAGTTTTATCAAGATTCAACGGTGCGTTTCGAACCTCGAATAAGGCCAAGTTTCTGTCGTAGAAGTCGTCATCGTCCACGCCGTGACTGTTGTTGATGTACACGCTGGAGATTTTAGAGTTTCCATCACCTGAAGACAGAAAGAAAGAAAAAACATGATGATAAAACAGCGACAGAGAATGAAATCATCTTTAATGAAACCGGACACATCATTTAATACGACGCCGGTCGAGTCACAGATTCAGTTTCACCTCAGTCAGCACAGACGCTGCTGCTGCTGCAGAGGCAGCACCTGAGTCAGCAGCACCACTTCCCCCCGCTGAGACCCACGACAGCTAGAAGACGACTCCCAACCACAACAACCTGCAGTTCGTTCTTTTAAGCTCTTTTCTTACAATAAACAAAAATTTTGCTTAAAACTAAAAGTGTCAGGCTCGGCCAACCAGTCCACCTGTAGTTAATTAGAGCTTAAATTAACAAGTCCTTGCTTATGTTCAAAAAGCCAAAAACGAGTTTCATGAGGTCACGGTGACTCTGATCTTTAACCACCAAATTACAATCAGTTCATCTTTGAGTCCAAGTGAAAGTCTCTGACAAACTCAATGTGATTCCCACAAGATGTTGATGAAACATCACCAAAAAAAAAAAAAAAAAGGTGAAAACATGTTCTGTGAGGTCACGGTGACATTTGACCTTTAACCACCATAATGTTCTCAGTTCTCAGTCTGTGTGAACGTTACTGTCAAATCTGTGATAAAACCCTTAAATCGGTCTTTAGATATCACATTAAAGACGCTAAAAATAAACATGTCTCGTGAGGTCACGGTAATTGTTGATTTTATTACTTTCAGACGCCAAAAGTCTGATCACTTCATGTTTGAAAAGTCTTAATGTTTTTACTAAATGTGAAGACATTTGCTCAAAGGCGTCTTGATATTTCACATTCAAACAGTCAAATAACATGTTTCACGAGGTCTCAACAACATCTGACTTTTGGAAAACAAACTAACAAGTTGTAATAATTCATTCTCGACGTTTCCACCACAGGAACTCGGCCGTTGGTGCGTCTCCACCAGAGGAACAGTTCCTGAGAGGCAAAACTCAGGAACCTTTACAGGGGTAAATACTCCATTCTGCCCCGGGGCTTTAGGTCGACTCGACGGTGACTGGTTGTAACTCAAGCCGGTATTGTATCAATAAATTTGATTTCGTTTCTATAAACAGAATAGAAGAAGCGATGAAGAGACACAGTTGAAACCGTCGCTAAAATGATCGCAGGGTTTCACATTTAAAGGCGACAAAATAAAAAACCGTTTTCACATCGTCTTTGTTGTTGAACAGTCGTCTGCTCACATTCAGGAACATGCTAGAAAGTCTGAACACAGAAACTCCTCTTTTAGAAATGTCTCTAGAAAATGGGTCAATTTTTAAAAACGGTTGTTTGTGACATCAAATGTATCTCACTGCCCCCACACTCTGACTCCATCCCCTCCTCTACAAACCTGAACCTCTAAACGTTACCAGAGCTTATTTGGTGGAAACACGACTAAAGTAAACATTTTTGCCAAATTTCCTTATGATTTATGACTTTTCTTTAGTGCAAATACTCGATACTTTCTCTTAAAATTGGTAAAAATCACATAACTTGTGCTCATAAGAACTGACATGAGTATTATGAGACGTTAAAAGAGCAAAAAAGAAAAAAAAAAGCACATTTGAGAGAATCTGCTTTGCACTTTGGTCATAAATAAACCAGTATGAACCAGCTGCTACGTCCCAAAACACATCAGCAACTTTTACTTTCTTATCATCACTGTTTATTTTAAAGGAGCGGTGGTTCTACAAAAGACAAAACCAGCATCTGGCCGGTGGGTTGTAACTTCCCATCATCGTGTTCCCGTTCAGAGATAATGAGTGTGAAGCCGAGTCAACGCCGACTCGCTGGTTAATATTCACTGGCTGCGGCGGGAAAATGATTAACTCGACTTTAACGTGTTTAATCAGGATGTTTTGCATGAACACAGATACATTTCAGGACCAGTCTGCGTCAGCGGGACTCAGACGTGACACGTCTCTGGTATGTTCAACGTTCAGAGACTAAAAAAAAAAAAAAACCTGTTGATCTGGATGGACCAGATGACGTCAGCATCTTCTGGACGTCGACACACAGCAGCAGTTTAATTCACCAACCATGTAATTATGAATATTTTCTGACAGGTTCATAGTTTCCATCAAGTATCTGCTCGGTTCATTTCGGTTCAGTTGCTGATTTATCGCCTTTGACCTTAATCTGTGGTTCAGAGGAACGTAAAAGCGTGCAGCTCGGTCCTAGTTCAGGGTGGGGTCATTTAAAGTGCAATGGTTGTGGTTTAATTCTGAAACTAGACTTGTGTAGTTCACATCCTGTAGTTCTGCTGGTCCCTCATTTCTGTGTTTAGAGTGACACAGATACGACTCAAATCAACAGCACTGAAATAAAATTAGTCATGAGAACAACCACTTTACATTTGGCTGCACGTCTCCATAATCTAGTCCAGTTAAAAGTGTTTAATTCATTAGTTTTAGTCAAAATCATTTAATAATTGATTCATTTGTTAATTTATTCTTCTTCAGAATCAATCGGTTTGACCAAAAGATCAAATACAACAAAAATATTCAACTTGATGTCAAAGAAAACACTTCCACCAACCAGTTGAATTACAGGTAATTAGTGTTGATATTCATCAGTTATGACCATAAATGTGTTTCATGAAGTCACAGTGACCTTTGACCTTTAGCCATTAAATTATAATCAGTTCATGTTTGAGTGTGAGTGAACGTTTCTGATCAAATTTGAAATAATTCCCACGAGTCGATGAAATATCACAGAAACAGAGGTGATAAATGTGTTTTGTGAGGTCACACTGATGTTAACCTTTGACCTTTAGCTACCAAACTCTATCGAGTTCATACTTGAGTCTGAGTGGACTCTACTGCCAAATGTGAAAGGATCTGCTCAAGACGTTTTGGAGGTAAACTAGCATGGAAAAGATGTTTGTGAAAACATGTTTCATGAAGTCACAGTAACATTTGAAGTTTGAAGACTACGATCTTATAAGTTCATAATGTTTGAGTGAATGTTTCTGACCAGTCTGAAATGATTCCCATAAGGAGTTGATGAAATATGACACAAAAAAAGGTGAAAGGTGATAAATGTGTTTCATGAGGTCACGTGACCTCTGACCTCTGGCGACTTAAATCTAATCAGTTCATGTTTGAATCTGTGTGAATGTTTCTGACCAATATGAACTGATCTCCACAAGGAGTTGATGAAATATGACAAAAAAGAGACAATAAATGTGTTTTATAAGGTCTTGTAAAATCTGACCTTTGACCTTTAGCTACCAAAATCTAATTTATTTATGCCTAAGTGAATTCTTACGCAAAATTAGAAAATATATCCTCGAGCCATTCTTGAGATATTATATGGAAAAGACCTAAAACATGTTTCATGAGGTCACAGTGACATTTGACCTTTGGCGACTAAAATCTAATCAGTTCATGTTTGAATCTTTGTGAATGTTTCTGACCCATTTAAACTGATCTCCACAAGGTGTTTTGGAAATATGACAAAAAAAAAGAGGCAGCAAATACGTTTGATGAGGTCCCTGTGAGGTCTCACCAAACACTAATCAGTTCAACTTTGAATCCAGGTGAAGTCTTTTGCAAAATCTGTAAGGATCTCCTCAAGGCGAGCTTGTGACATCATATTTAAAAAGCAGTGTTTCAAGTGTTTCATGAGGTCACAGCGACGGTGACATCTGAGGTTTGGTGACTAAAATCTTAACAGTTCATACTTGGGTCCAATGTTTGAGCAAAATTTGAAGACATTACTTTAATATCATATTCAAAGAGACCAAAAACATGTTTTGTGAGGTCCAAGTGACACTACCTTGTAGCCTTTAGCTGCTAAACTCTAATCAGTTCATGTCTGGGTCAAAATAAATGTTTGAGGACATTTGTTCAAGGTGGTCTTTAGGTATCATATTTCAAAGAGTCCAAAAACACGTTTTGCGAGGTCACGATGGCACCGAGTTTATTCTCGACTCCGTGCGACGTTTTTGTGTCAAACGTCTCTTGACAGCAGCTGCGAGGCTTCAGCTGTCGCTGCGACCGAGTTGTCAGCATCATAATTAACTAGTTGTTGTGATTTGTTTTCTTTTAAACTCACATCCGATCTAAACTAACGTCGACGTCTGGTTGGTTTGGCTTCGCTCCAAAACATCTTGTAAATGTCTGATCGGTTTAAACGAAGCGTGAAGACGGAGGATCGCGACTGTTTGACTGTACGTTGACGTTCACCTCCACCTGTGGTCACCACCCAGGTGTGTGTGTGTGTATATATATATCACAATGAACAGCTAATGTTATTGGGGCTTTTCTGAAAATAACTCTCCTTTATCTCCTCCAGGATCTCAGCGTTTTTTCTATTTTGGCCGAGCGCTCTGCTATTTCTGCTCTCCTCTGTGTGGGCGACGGACACCACGACCAAACCGGCCTCCTCATCCTCTTCTTCTTTTGTTCCTGAACAACAGAATCACAACACGTCTGATCAAAACTAAACTCGATCCGATTAACTGTTCCTATTTATAGCGGCTTATTAAACAGCACGGTTGCATCTTTACTACTATGTAGCTTCTTAAGTGGATCAGAGCAGCTAATGCAGTTACATCTCTCCCTTGTTGAGCCTGTGAATCAGCACATCTATTCTTAAACGGAGACATACTGCCACATGACACGACATTCACCTGGATTCCTGCACGCTTTCATAATAAAACTAGATTTGCCAGCTGCACACGAGCACGCATTCACAACCGAGTGTGTGTGAAAAGGTTTCTGATGTCACTTCCTGTTGAAGCCAAGACGTGAATCAGTGTTTGTTGCTCAGTAGGTGGTTGAGCAGCAGTTAGAGGAGGAGGAAGGAAGCGAAACCTACGCAATGATCAACAACAGACAAACAATGACGTTGGCGTTGAACCGTTGTGGACGTCGTCGGGACCCGCTCTGAGAAAATAAACACTTAAAACACAGAGTTGAGGGTTTGACCGAACTAATAAACGACGCTCGCTGTCGTAAACGATCACAAACACAAGGAAAACGTCTGAAATGCTCCAAAATCAAAAATACAAATGTACAAGAGCCAGAGAGAGAAAAAGAATCAAAACGTTCATGTTTTAGTATTTTGTTTTCACGTCATTCGTCCATTTCGGTAAATTGTTCGTACGTTTTAACAAATCTCTCGTAAGTTTCAATAAAAACACGTTTTAGCAAATTGTTTGTTGGTTTTTCGTAAATATTTTGTACGTTTTAGTAAAACGGCGGCACGTTTCGGTCAATGTTTCACATGTTTTAGTAAATTGTTCGTAGATTCTAGTAAATCTTTTGTACATTTTAGTAAATTCGCAGCCCGATTTTCTAAATCTTTGCGTATAGTTCAGTAAATCTTTAGTAGGTTTTAACTTCCTTCTCTCCCAGACTCCGTGGACACGACATTTCTATCAAACCACAGGTGTGTTTTTCGTCACCTTGCTCCAAGTTGCTGTGGTCGGGCGTGTCCGTCCCTCCTCCTCCGGCGGTGGCGCTGGTCGTCAGTCCTCCGGACGTCTCGCTGAGCGGGTCGCTGCGGTTCACGCTCTCCCTGGAGCCGAAGCGAACTCTGGCGCCGGAGCGCGAGCTGATGTCGGGCGACGTGTCGGACAGCCCCGGGAGGTCCTCGGCCTTGGTGGGCGTCACCGTGAAGCGCACTGATGACATGGCGACTCGCTCAACTGGAGTTCAGGTCAACGCGGCGAGGTCGTAGGATGCTGGAGACGTCGGGCGGTTGGTCGGGGAGGGTCGCGGACTCACGGGTGTGAGCTGAGCTAAGCTAAGCTAAGCTAAGCTAAGCTATCTCCCAGGTGGTGCTGAGGTAACGGCGGCCTCTACAGTTTGTCCTTTTACAGCTGAAATTCTCCATTGAAGCAAACTTGTGGTCTTCCACCAGGCATGTGACAGAAAATACACCGTCTCTCTGATGGATTTGGTGAAAATAATCGACTGTAGCTCCAACGGTTTCACGACTTTTCTCTTTTTCCTTCTGTGCTTTGTCTTGATTCCTTCAGATGAGAAGTTGTGACGTGAAGAAGAAGATGATCCAGGTGAAGATGAAGAGAGAAACGAGTGAAAAAATAAAGCAAAAGTTAGTTTATACATATAAAAAAAAAAACAAAGCACAACATCTTAAACTATAAGAAAACAGAATGTAATGTGAATTTAATTACTTTGATAATCAAATAAAATCATGTTTTTATGCAAAAATGATAAAATATTACTGACTCCAGCCTCTTAAACACGAGGATTTGATGTATTTGTTTATTATATTTACTTCATAAAACTTTTATTATACTTTAAAAGCCAGAAACAGTGTCTCTAACTATTTTACTATCATCTTAATCAGTTTTTACTTAAAAATGCCTTAAATTTGCTTTTTCTGGCCTTTTAATATCTGTTGAAAATGATGTCAGAACTGGTTTTCAGAACAAACAAAGCGTTTTTGTAGCTTTTTCACTATTTTCTGACATTTTAAAAGACAATAAATCAATCTTTTTTCAGCTAAAATGTCTTTTAAACATGAAGATTTGACACATTTCTTTATTATAAGTGATTATATCTAAGTGTCAGGCAATTAATCAGACAATATATTTAGTATTTTTTGACACTTTACAATGAATTTAATAATCTAAAGTGTTAATAAACTAGACTTTTGAGATATTTGTCATTGTAATCACATATTTTAAAGACTTTTAAAGCTTTTAAAATGCTAAAGTTCATGTTTCTACCCTGTTTATGTTATATTATATATTATAATTTATCTTACAGGGGTTTAACTTGCAGATAAAATCAGTTTATCACAGTTTTACGACTCTGCTGCTGTAGAGTCGTAAAATAAACATTAGAAAACTGGAAGAGCAGCAACGGTACGTTGTTTTTTTTGTGAGAAGTAACAGGTCAAATGTTTGTGTCTTTGAACAAGCTCCAACACGCCTTCATACGCAACAAAACAACAGCTTTTAAATCTTTTTTTTTTTTTAATGTATATAAGTTAAACCATCTCCGAGGTGTAAAACAATAACCTGTTGGAGCCGCGGGAGCAAAGTCAACGGTGCAATCTAATCCGTCTTCTTGGAAGAGAAAGAAAAATGACAAGACAGGTGGATGATGTTGTTTTAGCTCCGCTTGTAATTTAATTATTAAAAGGAGAGCGGTTCCAACCGGTTGCACCAGTTTCACTGTTTTCTCTCTCGCTCTGCAGGCGAAGGCAGCGAGAGAAAGAAACACGGATCGAATCGGTTTTATATCAAACTGCAGAGAGCTGACGTCACATTTCTGTCTTTAAAGTGACTAAAGATGAAGACAAGACGCCACAAAAACCTCGTGTTTGTCTGAACAATAGCCTGAAACGTAAACACAATCAGTTTATTGTTATTTAATATGAAGAAATGTGTCAAATCATCATATTTAAGGGCTGGAGTCAGAAATATTTGGGCGTTTTTGCTTAAAAACGAGTCGTTACAGATCAACTTTCTGCTTTAAAATGTCAGAAAATAGTGAAAAAGCAACAAAAACACCCTTATTTAGTCTGACTACTTGTCTAAAAATCTAAATATAATAACTTTATTATCACGTCTGGTGAAGAAATGTGCAAAAAAACTGATTATTATTATTGATTATTAGAGTAGTTACAGATCTTTAAAATGTCAATAAATAGAGAAAAAGGCTGTTGTCTGAAACATAAACACAATCAGTTTATTATCATCTAATATGAATAAATGTGTCAAATCATCATATTTAAGAGCATTTTTGCTTCTAAAGGAAAAAATTATTGATTATTATGATAGTTACAGATCAATTTTCTGTCTTTAAAGCTACAAAAACCCTTTGTTTTATTTGAAAACTTGTCTGAGAGCAAAATATAATCAGTTAAACGTCATTTACAGTAAATATAAAGAGGTCAGAAACATTAAATTTGGGGTATTTTTGATTTAAAAACTGATCATTATGAAACTTAGAGGTCAGATTTGTCTTAACATAGTGAGAAACGTGATCAACCTGAATATTATCAGTTTATTATCATTTAATGTGTCAGATCATCATTTATAAGAAGCTGACGTCAGTAATTTTTGGGGCATTTTTGCTTAAAATCTGATTAAAATAGTTTAAGATCAATTTCCTGTCGTTAAAATGTTATAAAACAGTGAAAAATTCACCTAAATATCCTTATTTCTTTGTCTAAAACCTAAAAAATAATCACTTTATCATCATTTAAAATCAAACCCTCATATCCAAACAGTCAGTATTGATTATTAAAGTCACAACAGATCAATGTTTTTCTGTTATTATTTTATATAAAACTGTTTAACCTCCACAGCTCCTCTCTGAAGATAAACTTTCTCAGCTCAGTGGGAGGAGCTGAGCTGAGAGCCTGTTCCTGTAAAACACACACACACACACACACACACACACACACACACACACAAACACAACACAACACACACACACACAAACACAGACACAGTAGAAATTTTAAGTCTAGACAACCATTTTCACACCTACAAGCAGTTGGACCGACTCATCATAAAGACACAAAGAGGATCTTCTTCTCCTTTTTAAAACATCTGAACCACAACAAAGGGACCGTTTCCCTTTTTTCTTTCCTCCGTGTTTGTTGTTTACACACTAAAGCTCCAGATTTGCAGATTATAAAAAAAAAAAAAGTTCACTGTGAAGGTTTCAGGACATTTTGTTCTGAAGATTTTTGTTCGTTCTGGTTCAAGTTTCTGTTTCTGATCGATCACGTTGATGTCACGCTTCAAAGATCTCACACACACACACACACACACACACACACACAGAGAGAGACACACACAGACACACACACACAGAGACACACACAGACACACACACACACATAAAGGTTGTGTGCAACATAATATTCATGTTTCATCATGTTTTTGAGCAAAAATATCCTGATATTTCTGATTCCAGCCTCTTAAATACGAGGATTTGATTCATTTCTGGATCATAAATGATAATAAAGTGATTATATTTAGGTTTTAAATAGTCAATCGCACAATAATAAGGATAATTAGGTGAAGTTTGTCACTATTTTAAAACATTTTAACAACATAAAATTGATCGACAACGATTTTATTTAAACATTACTGATGTCAGCCTCTTAGAAATGATGAGCTCATGTGTTTCTTTACTGTAAACGACAATTCACTGATTATATTCAGGTTTAAGACCATTGATTAGACATTTGTCATCATCTCAGACATTTAAAGACAGAAAACTGATCGATAGCTGTTCCAACAATCAATGTTGATCCTCTTATAGATGAGAATTTGACATGTTTCTTTATCATTAATGATAGTAAACTGACTATATTAATGTTTTAGACTAGTAGTCAGACAAAAAACTGGTGTTACTGTAGCTTTTACACTATTTACTGACATTTTAAAGACAAAATATTGACCTATAGTTATTCCAATCAATACTATCATTGATAATATAATCAATACTAATCGGTTTTTAACACAAATGACACATTTCTTCTCCAGAAACGATAATAAACTGATTATATTTAGGTTTTAGTAGTAACTAGTAGTCAGACAAAAAAAATGGTGTTTTTGTAGCTTTTACACTATTTAATGACGTTTTAAAGACAGAAAATTGACCTGTAGTTATTCCAATAATCAATATTAAACAGGTTTTTAACAAAAATGACACATTTCTTCACCAGAAATGATAATAAACTGATTATATTTAGGTTTTAGTCAATGAATCAGACAAGATATGACTTTCCAGGTGCCTTTTTTTCCACTATTTACTGACATTTTTAAGCTGAAACACTGAATTGATCAATCAATCAATCAATTTAAATCAAAATAACCCCTGTAGTTTCACTAGAGTCAATAAATGAATATAATCTTACTTAATATCGTGTTAGATCATTGATTATAATGACATAATCCAAACTGAAAATATGTGTTATTTCAGGTGTAATCAATATGATTCACGAGCCTTTAATTGATCAATTAAAAAGGTTAAAAACTCCAGTAATTAGTCGCAGCCTCGTAAGTTTAATTGCTGGTGATGTTCACATGCTAGTCGCCCATACTAAGCCAATTAAGCTAGCTGTAATAATTCTGGCTGGAACCGGTCCGTGAACGCCTCCTGCTAGTATCGTTATCAATAATAAAAAAAGAAGGAGGAACGGTTTCATAATCAATAATCAATAATAATAATAATAAATAACAATGAAGCTTCTTCTTCTTCTTTTATTTTTAAAAAACGTTTTCGTTTCGTAACAAAAGATGGACTGCGGCATGTGGCGCTTTTAACGGCTGGAATTAGAACACGCGCGGCTTCTTATGGAACACAAACCGGCGGAGTAATTAGCATGTTTATTTGTTAAAGTTGTCATTTTATAAGCGTCATATCATAAAAGAGTAACATGCGGGGCGGTGAGCCATCACTTCTGTGGGTGTACCGAAGGGGAGAGGGAGAGGGGAGATATGAGAGGAGGGGGAGAGGAGGTGGTCGCAGGCGGTTACGGAGCTAGCCGATGCTAACGCTAGCCACGCCGTTGATACACTGTCAACTCCACAGACAAGATTCCTCCCCTCCGCGAGACAGCGACGACTGAATATAAAACCAACCGACAACCGCCTTTTACAAAAATGAAAGAATAAAAAGACAACAGTCGTATAAAGTCGCATTACCTTAGTTCAAGTTTCTGGTGGGAGAAGGAGCGTTTCCAGAACCGCGTTGCTGGTTTCTGTTACATCTGGGAAGATTTGGCTCCGCTCCCTGGTTTTCACGGCACTTTTTTTGTCCAACCGACCAAACAAAAAAAATAAAACAACAAGCGACAGGAAGCGGTTTGTCCCACTGCGTCTGCCGTAGTTCAAACGTACTGCGCATGCGCACTGATAAACATGCGTTTAACACTTCCTGGGTGATGTAGTCCGTCTGTAAACGTTGGTTAAATTATGGTTTTTATTCATTTCATTGTGTGTTTTTTTTTTTTATTTATTCTTGTATATTTATTTATATGCTTTATTTTTATATAAACCCTGAAATAAAAGTTGTTGTATTTTTATGTATTAAAAAAGCAGCAAATATGTAAGAATAATTACATAGATTAAAATTGTTTTTTTTTTTTTTAAGTTTTTCTTTGTTTAAACAATGATTTATTATTGTTTTGTTGTTGATATATTTAATTTATATATAATAAATTGTTATTATTATTACTATTGGTGGTGGTGTCATATCGGTATAATTCATTTAATTATTTATTTTCTTTTATTATTTATTATTTTCTAGTACATTCCTTTTTGTCTGTTTTGTTGTTACACTGCTGTACCCAATAATTTATATGATTTTCTATCTATGTATCTATCTATCTCTCTATCTAACAATTATTATCAATATTTACTGATTTATATTTACTAATAAAGTATTGTACACAAATATATTATACATAGATAAATACTGAGGTTCTTGTACTGTTAAATTACCTCAAATAACAGAAAACATTGTATTTTTTTATCAATTAGATTCATCAGACAGCTCTAGTTTTCTTTCAGGTTTAGATTTTACATTTCAAAAAGTATATTTTCTAAATATTACAAGTGGTTTTTAATCTTTTATTCCCCAACAAAAACAATGAGCATCTGTATTTTTTATCATTTAGTATCAAATTAAACTAGTTTGCTACAAAACAACACTTGTGGTTCGACTTGATGCTCGACGCCGTTTAACTCTGGGAAACAATCAGATAAAAATCTGTTCTGTGGGAAAATCCAGCGAACACAGAAGCAGTTTCATCAAATCCTACTTCCTCAAATGTTAAATGTGAGTAAACGTGACTGATCCATTGTTGTGTTGTGATTTTTTATGTCGAAACAATCCAGGAAACGACAGAATTCAATCCATCAACTGAACGCTTGTTCAGGAGGAAAAACAGAATCATAACAAACTAAAACTGTCAACAATTTACAGAACATTTTTTTTTTTAAAAAAGAGATAAACAGATAAACATGATAAACATCAACAACAGCTGATATGCGACCCTTCAGTTTGGGTCCGTGGTTTCTTGCTCTTCGTCCCTCCAGGTCTTGATCCCCGATCCATCTTCCTCCTCTCACAGAACCGGTCTGGGCTGCTGTGTGAGCAGGATGCCGAAGCGTCTCTTCACGGTCACCCGGTGTCGGGAGAACTTGTCGTCTGGGGAGAAGCGAGCCGGGTGAGCCGAGCTCGTGGGCTGATTGTCAGGAGTCAGTTTCTGTTGGAGACGGAAACAGAAGAAAGTTCAGTTGATGATCATTTCATCAGTCGATAAAGTGACTAATTCTTTTCTCAAATGCTTCTTTTGAATCATTTTTTGTAAAACTAAAGAGATAAGTAAATGATATATAGATGGTTTTCATTAAAGTAAAGTGAGGTTTGCTCGAGGACACTTCGACATGGAGACTGAAGGAGCAGGAGACAAAACCACCTCATCAATCTTATCAATACTGTTTAATCAGACTTGATTATTACATAATGATTATAAATATCTTTAATGTTTTGTCTATAAAATGTCTTATGTCTCCAATTTTAACAAAAACTACTTTTCTCTGTGATGTTCATTCAGCTGGTTGTCTTGTTCATATAGACTCATTATTATCTTCTTATTAGATAAATAGATCGATTTACTTTATTTATTCCACCAGAGAAATTATCATGTCACAGCAGCAACACGTGAAAGAGACAAAATGGACAGAAAAAAAGGGGAAATGTGCACATATACATTGTTATGGTTATTTTTATGATCATTGTTTATAATTCCTGGACCTTTACTGCTCTGATTCATCCAGATTCATGGTGATTAATTGTTAAACAGTAAAACGTTTGAACTGTATATATTTAAATATAAATGTGGAGATCATTACATAAATGTGTTTATACATAAATAACATCAGCTCATACATCGACTACTGAGATTTATTGTTACTATATCTCAGTATTTAAGAAATTAAAACCCCGATACTGGTCAGATTTAACTTAAAACCAATAGTTATGTTATTCAACAATCAATAAATGAGCTGATCACAACAAAACTGTTCATTTATTCATCAGTAAAACGACTTTAACATATTATATCCAGTTAAAACACTGTGTTGTTGTTGTTGTCAGTAGCTTCTGTTGCCTCATTTTAACATTTAACACTTTGTTTGTCCAAAAACGAGTTAGTTGTTATATCAAACTCTTTAAATATAGTTGAGTAAAAGTTATATATTATTGTTGTCAAAGAGTAAAAAGAGTAAAAAGACAGAAACTGTGCTAGTGACCATGTGCAGGATGTAAACACAACGTTACCTTCAGAGTATAAACTCTGTCTCCGTTCTCGTTCAGGTAATATTGAAGAAACATGGCGGCGTTTTTTGTTTTGTTTTTTTAAGTCTTAAAGATCCAGAAAAATTAAAAATATATATGTTGTTTTAGTTGATTTGTGTCGAAAGAAAAGAAGAAAACCCGCTCCTCCAGCTCCACGTGCGGTAAAGTTTCTCGTCGGTAGCAGCGCAGATCAAACTTCCGGTTCCGGTTCTTCACAACGCGGTGCATTCTGGGAAATGTAGTTTAATATCATAACTACTTCACATGGCTGTTTTTTTAATGTTTAAAGGTAAAATTCTTATTATTCATACGGTTATTCGGTTTAGTTGTGTTAAAAAATGTAAAAAAAAAAAAAAAACATATATTGAAAATAAATTTGAATAAAACTAATTAAAATTTATTATTTCTACATATTTAGATTTAAGAAATGAAATGTTTATTGACATGACTTTTTTAAAATTTAATGTTATTGTTTTATTTTTGTTGATTCATAATAAATAAAATGAAATTAATTGAACTGAATTAAAAAAGAAAATAATTATCAATTAAATGCATTAATTCAATTTTTAAAATTTATTAAATAAAATATATATTAACATGCATATTCTTATTATTTGATCATTGTTTTATTTGTGTTGATTCATAATAAACACAATGAAATTAACTTAAGTGAATTTTTTAAAAGATGTTAGAAAAAAAGGATTAAAATGTAAATTAAATGTAAATTAAAACATATTATTTATATTTTTAATTTAATAAATAGAATATTTATTGACATGATTTTTCAATATTCAATGTCAATATTTTATTATAATTATTTGAACTGAATTATTATCATTAGAATTTTATTTTAGTCTTAAAAGATTTTAAAAATAATAATAATGAAAAAGTATATTTTATTTTGGAATATTCTAAACAAATCCAACCTGAATTATGTTTATTTTTAAAAAATATAAACAGACTGATTAACACATTTTTACATCTTCTCCTAATGAGAAAGGTAAGACTGATGAGAATTAATTTTTAATCATAATTATTTATTATTTCTGTGATATTTGTCATTTATGTCATTTCAACTAAGCGTTTTAACTAAATCTTACATATAAAAATAGTTTTGTTCTTTTAAATTATCATTTAAAGAAAGATGCAAAACATATTTTTAAAAAATATTCCACAATAAAACAATAAAAGTAAATAATTTATTATTTTGTATCACACATATATGAATTATTTAAAGTTTCCTGATGTTTGTAAAACACTGATTTGTTACTTTTGTAAACAAACAGGTGCAGTTTCTGATTTTCCATCGATTTCTTTATTGATCCAGAGATAAACGATGGATCCTTCTCCACCTGATATCAACATAAACAACACAGAAGATCAATGTCAACGGGACGTTAATCGATCACGAGGTCACAGAGCTGAACATCGAGCGGAAATGATTGAAGTAGCGCCACCTAGAGCTGCCACACCAGCACCCCGGACGTGTCTGACGCGTCAGGAATCGAACCAACACGTACAACATCAACAACATCTGCTCCAAACGTCGCTACCGGATCCTTATTTCCACCAGAGGCTCCATCCTCTGTGGTTTCAGCCTCATTCACATCTACTCATGATGACGCCTCGTTCTCCTCAAGACGTTTATTTCATGAACATGTGTCCGGTGTTGGTCTCGTCTCTGTGGCCTCCTCTTCTTCCTCTTCTGCCTCCGGTTTATTCATATCAACTGAACGCACCCGAACATCATCAGCTCCACTGTCCAAACCTGTGAGAAATATGTGTAATATCATCATATATAAAGCTCATAATTAAATCCTGTTTTAATTAATTTATCTAATGTCGCTTCAGGAACGAACAACAACAGAGTTTAGAGACGTCAAAAGGTCAGAGCTCGAGGGTTTTTATAATAAATATGTCCATACTTTGGTTTTAAAGTGAAATGTTGTGTTTTTTTCTCACAGGAAATTATCAAGAAACAACAACAACAACAACAACAACGGCCTCCGTCACCACCTCCTCTGGGGTCAGCAGCTTTAAAAACATTCATTTAAAACTCGTTTTAAACGTTTATTTATTGATCAAACTGGTTTTGATTCTGCTCAGATCAACAGAAACACTGAGGACGACGACGGAGACGAGAGGAAACTAGAAGCAGGAGACAACGCGTTTCTGGAAATTATGAACGAACTGTGGAGCAACGAGGCCTCGGACGCTGACGTAAGAATAAAAAATGACACTGAAATTAATGATAATATAATCTTCTTTTTTATTAGTTTTTGTCTCATCGTGTTGGTGCCTTCGTTCAGATTCAGTCCATCCTGGACGTCGAGTATCTGGATCATCTCCTGTCTTCTCTTCCACAACCTGCTGACTTCATGAGTGTTGAGGTAACAGCAGGATGAAGATTCAACATGTTCAACGGTGGACTTCAATACATAATTTGTTTTTTAATCTTTACAGACGCTGCAGCTCGACGTCGACGCTGCAAACGAACCTGTAACTGACACCGACTCATCTCCAGTAAGTTTAAATTCAATCATCTCTAACAGATTAACTTTAGATAAACTGTTATTTTTATTCACGTCCATTTATGTCCATCACGGATGGATCATGTGAGTTTAAAAGGTGTTAAAGGGTCCAGACGAGATGCAAAGAGACGATGAGAATGATTGTTCTCTTCTGTCAGAGAGATCATGAATTAATTAAACCTCATCAATGATTCATAATTTCTCTACTGGAGGTCAAGACGTTGACCCTCACGTGTCTTTAAACCATGTGACTAGTTCAAGACGTCACACGTTTTATAAAAATGAAATCATCTAAAGCTTTGACGTCAACTTCTTTTGAAGGTGTTGCTGTATAATCTGCTGTAGTTTCTGTTTGATGTTGACCAAGTACATTTTTATTACCATATTGACCTGAATATAAGACGGTATTTTTCCTCTAGAAAAAGTCTGACAAAGTCGGGTCGTCTTATATTCGGGGTCCAGAGACCCGGGGGTCTAAACGAGTCAGAGCTTCAGACCTGGAGAGATGTGACCGCGACAGAAACTCACTAGAAACAGAGACTCAAACTTTGATCAAGTTAACAAACATCAGAGGAGACAGTGATTCTCAGACTGTGGCGCCGTCATAGTTTCAAAACTGGGTCAGTGATAACTGCCCTCAGCTACCAAGTGGTTGGTAGCTGTAATGCTAATGCTAACACTTGCAGGAATGTTAGATACTGCTCCTAGTGGCCGTCTGCGTAGCTGCATAATATGTCATGCAGCTGTTTGTGAGTTCAAATCCCCATCAAGACAAACTTCCCTGAGTGTGATCTCCTCCATTCATGTCTCTCTACACTGTCTCTATCATTAAAGACAAAGATCCACAACAAATGATGATAAAAAACAAAACAAAACAAAAAATCCACTCCTAGATGATTCATGTTTGCTGCTACAGGTCATGTGTTTTTCCAAAAATGGGTCTGATATTCAGGTCGATACAGTTTAATTTTAATTTCTATATTAAGAGACAGAAGGTTTTAAGTGGATTCTTATCTTATTAGTAAATATCTATTTATAGTCAATATATCTGCTAAGATGACAATCAGTTCTTACACAGGACATTAGTTTTAAAGATCTGTTGTTCAGGGCTCGTCCGGGATTTGAACCCGGGACCTCTCGCACCCGAAGCGAGAATCATACCCCTAGACCAACGAGCCACAGAGACAACAGCTATTTACACAGAACTAAGGGTTAATAAGTAAATATATCATCAAATCACAACCTGTTCCTTTCCTTTATATCTGTTTTTCCATCAGTTGGGTTTGGCAGCGAGCACAGACCTGGATTCCTCCGTTTCTTCAGATCCACAAACCCTTGATTCTGTTGCATTGGAAGAACAAGAACAAACGGTAACGATAATGATGACAAATGATATTTCTGTGCTATTTCAAGCGCGATTTAATCATCTTTTATTATCGATCCTAAAGCTTCAACCACACCGACCGTCTGCCGGCTCCAGCAGTGATTCTCTGTTGAGACGTGACACTGACCTCAGACCTGATGGACAAAATACTCTGAATACCGACGTGACACCAGAGCACTTCAACAACTGTCACACTGGCTCTTGTTTCAGCGATTTCACAAACTTTCTCAATGTTGATTTTGATGGGACGGACGAGGAAGAGTTGTCAGCTTTACGTCCGGCCGACAACACTGATCTGACCGTGTCAGAAGACGCCTCAACGCTTCTCTCTGACTTTTTAAACAAAAGTTCATCAACTCTGTCCCCCGGCATCCAGAGTGGATGTTTACTTGGAAACACAACGTCAGAGTCTGATGGAGCCTCAACTTCCTGTCCTGCAGGTTCAAACAAAGACTCTTCAGTTCCTTGTGGAGATCTGGTTGAGAAAGTACATCTTCTAACCCTGAAAACTGAGACCAAGGAAGATAATTCGATTTTTCTAAACACTAATTCAGCTCAGTTGTCCCACGAGATCCAGAACAGTCCTCTTCTCAAAGATCCATCAGCATCCGAGTCTGATCAAACTTTCTGTCTCACTGAATTGATCGAGGATCTTTCTGTACTTTGTAACGATCTGGTTGAGGAAATACATCCTCCAACCCTGAAAATGGAGACTAAGGAAGACATCTTGAGGTTTCTCTTAGACTTCCCAGACACTGATTCAACTCAGCTGTCGCACAAGATCCAGATCGGACCTCTACTTGGAGACCCAAGCACCTCAGAGTCCAATCAAGCCTCAACTTCCTGTCTTGCGGGATCAAACAGGGACACTCTGGTACCTTGTGGAGATCTGGTTCCTCCAACCCTGAAAACTGAGACTAAGGAAGATGTTTCAATCTTTCTAAACACTAATTCAGCTCAGTTGTTCCACGAGACCGAGAACAGTCTTCTACTTAAAGATCCATCGACCTCTGAGTCTGATCAAACTTCCTGTCTCGCTGAATCGAACATGGGTCTTTCTGTACCGTGTAAAGATCCTCCAACACTAAAAACGGAGACTGAGAAAGATGCCTCAATGTTTCTCTCAGACTCAGATTCAACTTGGCTGTCGCACAAGATCCAGAACAGTCCTCTACTCCAAGATCCAACCACCTCAGAGCCGGATCACGCCTCAGCTTCCTGTTTTTCAGGATCAATTCAGGATCCTTCATTGCCTGATAGAGACTTGGTTGGGAAAGTACGTCCTCCAGTTCTGAAAACGAAGACCAAGGAAGACATCTTGATGCATCTGTCATACTTTATTAAAACCTTTTCGACTCACAAAACCCGGAACAGACCTCCACCTGGAGATCAAACCACCTCAGAGTCTGATCGAGCTGCAACTTCCTGTCTTTCTGAATCAAACAAGGATCCTTCAGTACCTCCTCCAGCCCTGATAACAGAGACGGAGGAAGACACCTCCACATTTCTCTCAAACTCAAACACCGATTCAACTCAGCTGTCCCACAAGGTCCAGACTGGATCAGGTCTTCTACCTGATCCAACCTCCTCAGAGTCAGATCAAGTCACAACTTCCTGTTTTTCAGGATCATTCGAGGACCCTTTAGTATCTCATGGAGTCCTAGTTGGAAAAATACGCCCAGAGACTGAGGAACATCACCTCATTAAAGATCCATCAAACACATCCGGCTGTCCAGACTCTCGTTATCCCAAAGTTGTTAGAAACTCAGACTCTGAGCCTGAAAAACATGTAATTGAGACAATGCAAAGTCTGGAAACCCCTGAAGGATCAGCGTCGCCCATAATTTCCTCTGAGCTCAGAACAAAAGACCGTTGTGACATTGAGAAAAACTCTGAGGAGAATTTAGACAAAGTCAGCAGAACATCAGTGACGCAAGAGGAACCAGCTACAAAAGCGAGAGATCAACGGGTGAAAGAAATTACTTTTCAGAGCAGAGAGAACAAAGAGAACGACACCAAAACGAAACGCAGACGTTCTCAGAGGCTGTCGAGTGAATTCAAAACAGAAAGAGCAGAGGTAAAGGACGGGGTAGTTCACGAAACCCGCCGCTCAGGAAAGAGACAATTATGTAAAAGAGCAGAAAGTAATTGTGGAGAACAGAGCCAAGGAACAGAGCGTTCGTCAGAGACTCAGTCAGAGGTGGAGGAAGAGGAAAAGTGTGAGGCCAAAACATCACAAGAGGAAGAGGAAGACGCTCAAAGATCAAGATCTGGAAGAGTAACAAGGAGCAAAATTCGACAATCGGAGGAGAAGAAAAATGAGGCTTCAACGTTTCCTTCTGTTAAAACCTTAAGGTCGTCAAGTCTCGATCAGAACCTGTCGAACCAGACTAGTCGCTCATCTGGTCTCAAACCGAGTCCGGACCAGACGAATGAGACGAAACGTGAAAGGAAAAGAAAAAACGAAGACAAGTCGAATGTTCCTCAGAGTCGGAAGAAAAAACATCGGAGTGAACGTGACGTTTCCGAGGAGACGAACGTCTTCACGCGAAACACGAGAAGTAAAACGAAAGCTGCTGCGGCGCGGCGGCGGCCGTCATCTCAACACGGACGAGAAACTCACAGCGACGTTTGGACAAAAAGAAACACCAAGAGTTAAAATAATTCACAGTTTAATTCATTATTAAATATAAAACAATATAAAAACAAAAAATTGAGTATTAAGATTCTTTTTGCACATTCCACAGACCCTTAAAAAACATTTCCTTTATATTATATTTCATATATATAAAAAAAAAAAAGACATTTTATGGCTTTTATGACAAATATTTGTTAAAGTGGTTGATTATTATTTTAAAAAAAAAGACCCACTAGTAAACAAACACACACCTTCACTTCAGCATCTTTCAGTTTGGATTCGAGTAGTGTCGTTTTAAAAACATCTGCACAGAAATACTTTATAAATACAATCGTTTGTCGGTAACAGCTCCGGTTCCTGATCGTCATTCCAACTTTTTGTTGAGTTTCACGGCTCCGTTGCCGTCGTGCACGTTCCCGTTGTTGTTGACGACGTTGCTGTTGCTCATGGACGCGAAGGCCTCCTCCGGCTGCAGGTGCTCGTTGACGACCCTCTGATACGTCGGGTGAGTCGTCAGCGTTCTCAGCAGCGAGTCTGAAGAAAGAAAAAGAAAATAAATAAACATTAATCACATTAATATTCATATTTATTCAGAACGGAACTAATCAGATCATTTCACCCGTGCGGCGCCGGAGCAACGAGACGTCAGATTATTAAAATAAATTACCTCGTTAATTAGAGGATGTTGCTGTTTTCACACCAACACATCGACGTGTGTTTTAATTTATTCAGTTTAACGTTAATTAACCAGAGACTCTCACCCTCAGTGACGAGGCCGTCGGGGTCGCAGGCTTCTCTGAGCAGCTCGGTGGTGTTGTGTTGGGAGACGCCCAGCAGCGCCCCCATCAGGTCGCACAGCTCCTCCGCACTCAGAGAACCTTTACTGCTGCTGTCGAACAGCTGGAGGGAAACGAGATAAAGATGAATGAATTAAATGAATTAAATAATAATAAAAGACGATAAAAAGGTCAGAGATGATTCTCACTGACTGATGCAACATCATCTGATACTTTGACCAAATAAATATTATAAAAATGTCTTTTAAATTAAAAGATTTACTTGATTTTTCTATCAGGTCATAAATCAAACTGCACTTTTCCTGCTCTGATCTGATTCTTATTATTATTTGTAAATAGTTTAATTCCTTCAAATGGTGAAATGAGAGAAATTATTAAACTACTTTAAATATTGTTTTTTATACTTTTTAAAGAGAAAACAAAAAAAAAACAAATGATAATAAAAAAATATTAAATATAAAATAAATTGTGTATTTTCAATTTTTAGAGAATAAACTTAACTATATAAATCCACAAAACAAATAAATAAAAAAATGTTTCTTGCAGCTCATTGTTACTTCAGTGAACATGTTTTTTTAAAGGAAACAAAAATAATTAATTTCCTTGTTTATTTATTTATTTTATATATAAATATGTTTTAAATGTTTCACATATGTATTGATTCTTTATGTGGTATATTTTCTAAGAAATAAACATTTGGAGCAGCTCATTGTTACTTCAACTAAAACGTATTTGGAGAAATAAAAAAATTAAATTTCCTTGAAGTAAAATTAATTTCCTTGGTTCATCTCCAGGTTTGGTTCAGGAGAATTTATCTCTTTTCATCTTATTAACATCTACTACTACATGTGTCCAGTCTTTTATATTTCTTATGTACATTTTTAGAGACTGTTAATGTTTCTTTATATATTTAAAAATATACGTTGATGCTGCTCATTTTGACTCCAGGTCACAGTTACATACGTTTACATGTTAAATAAACAAACAAACACCCGTCCTCACAGTGAACGCCGTGTGAAGCAGAGACTTGAAGCTGACGAATCCAGACAGAGCAGCGACGCTCAGATAAAACTGTCGGGAGTCGACGGTTTCGTCCTGAAAAATAAAAGTTGACGTGTTGATTAAATCCAGCAGCTGCTTCGTGTCCGACGGTGAAACCGTTTCTTTAACAAACCGTTCGTACCTTCGAGTAAAGTCCACAGACGTCGACGGCCGTCCGTCTGTCGCTCAGACCCAGGATGGACACCAGCTCGTCCGCGCTGACCTTTGACCCCTGAGCTCCCGACTGACACCTGTCAATCATTCGACCCAGAGACGCCTCCACTTCTGACGGTTTCAGGCTGAAAAACAGGAGATTTGATTGTTTTTTTTTTTTTTTTTAAAAACCATTTTCAGACACAATCAGAGGAAACGAACGAACACACGACGTGGTCTCGTACCCGTCCCTGTGCAGCAGTGAGAGCGTTTTTCTGGCTGGAGACTCTAGCGGCAGCGACAAACCTCCCAGCTGACTGACGGGAACTCCTCCCGCCATCACGTAGTCTGTAGCTGGGACTCCCAGAGCTCTGAAACACAAAGAGACAGTTACTGTAGGAGACGATTCACACTAATAAACAAACAAACAAATAAACGGAGACAAACACTTGGTAATGTTCAGTCTGGTTCATGAGAAGCGACAGGAAATGACGACGTGAAGAGTAATGATGGATAATTGATACAAACGTGAAAACGAACGTCCAGAATCAGAAAATTCAGGACGACAGGAACATTTAAGGTTCGTTTATATGTAATGAACCAAAAACATGATAAAAGTTGACTTATTCCTCCGTGACCAGACCAAAATGTGTCCAAGAAGGTAAAAAAAAAAAATGGAGCCTGTAATCACAGAAGTAACGTCCTGATAAAACATGAAGGATTGTGGGAAATGGCGGCATAAAGAGAATTAGAACTGCTGCGTCATCAACCGTCAGATGTTCTCACCATCGTCATCGAGGGAAACGGATAAACAGAAGATGAAGCTTGTATCGTTTTCCAACGAGGAACAAAAACAGTTGATGTAAATTAGTTTAAATTAATTATAGATCACTCGCCGCAGGAACGCCATGATTGGTTGATCATTTAAAAAGCTGTCGTATGTTCCCGTAGCGGTGCAGCAAACGGAGAACGACCACCGGAAACTGTCGCTCGAGTGCGACCAGAAGAACAAAGAACATGTGTTAAATATTTAACAGCTGCACAAACCGCCGTCGTCTGCAGCGCCGCCTCTTTTTAACGTCTGAAACTTACGTCGTAGCTCTGAACTCTGCCCTCTAGTGGACGTGTTGTTAACAACCACGGCAACATAAAGTAATTATGTCTTGTAATTTATGCCTTGTTGTCTCATATTGTTTTGTTTTTCTAGCCTCGTTTTGTTATTCTGGCCTGTTTTTTTTCCTTTTTTCTGAAATGAAAAATGATCCGAGTTTATTTTTGTAAATATGCAGTTATTTTTTATGATAAATTAAGACTTTTGTAATGATGGCCTGGATTCTTTAAAATTAAGGTTTAAAATTTAAGACAGATGGTTTGTAATTTAAGACAAATTAAGACTTTTAAAGGCCTTATTCTAGGAAAACGTATTTAAGACGTTACGGTTCGTTTTAACTCTTGTTCATCACAAGTTTGTCTTGAAAAACGACATTGTGAGTGTTTGATGAGACGTTTAAGTTTTTTATATATATATATATATATATTTTTAAAAGCTGTTTTCACACCAACTTTGTTTGGTCTGAAGAAGAAAAAACAAACAAATAACAGCGACAAGTTAAAAACAAAAATATTTTAAAAACCAACCGAGGTCGAACGAGTCTCAAGCGTTAAAATTAGAGACGCCTTCGTCTTTTGTGGTGAAATAAAAGAAACGAGAGAGAAGGTGAGAAGAGTCACGACTCTGTGGTAAACGACGTGATGACGCCAGAGTCGTATATATATATAAAATAAACCGTGTGACCTCGTTAACGTACTTGGCCATGAGTTTCTGGACGTTGTCAGCGAACAGTTGGGGGTCGTTCTTCTCCTCCTCTGACGGTTTGTAAACTGGGAGGAACTGAAGTAAACACAGAAACAAAAAGTTTTATTTTGTTAAAACTGTCAAAGAGAAACTACACAACATGTGTGACGTCACTTCGTAACCGTTCACGCGCCATCGTCTTTGAGTTTCTCTTCCTGGTCGAGTTCGTGTGTTTCTCACCTCGATCGTCATGTTGGTGTAAAACTGTGACGTCGTGTGCCACAGAGCTTCAACCCTGACGGACAGAGACACACAATTATATTAATATCATTATTACATACACACATTTTATTATTCAAATTGACAATGTGATCGTATCATGAGACGTGTCTAATTACTGGGAAGTGACCAGATTATAACGAAGCAGAGTTCAAAACATGTCGTCCACCGTCTTGTTTTCATAACAACTGGTGGTGAAGGTTGTTCCACGTCAGCAGATTCATTATTTTCCTGAACAACAGGCTGATGTGTCCGTGAACGACAAAAACGATGAATCTGCTGATCTGGATCACCCTCCATCACCAGCTGTTACGACAGTTTTTCCCGATCGCCAATCGTCGCGCCACAGTTTCAAAATTAGGCCAGTGATAATTGTCCTCTGGACTTCGTAGCTGTAATGCTGATGCTAACGCTGGAGCGCATGTTAAACACTGTTCCTAGAATTTTAGCATGTGCTAAAAGTGTTTCCTCTGTAAGAAACACTGTATGAAAACCAGACGTTGGGTAAGTCTTGTAAAACAGTGTTTTTAATAAACTCTGGGTTCACTTACTAAGTTATCAGTACTTCAGTTTATGTGTAGGGACCCTATTCATGCTACTGCTGAAGTGAAGTGATATTTTGAGCTTTTATTAGTGGTTAAAAAATGACAATTTAGATACGTTTGGCTGACTGCCCCATTTACTTTCATTGTTAACTATCTGGTTGTGAAAACACAAGACGATTAAACTCGATTTTACTTCAACCAACGTAACATATCTGTTTATATATAAAGTATCAACATAACATAAATACAAGTATCAGATCAGGATTATTTTAAATAGGGATGAGGGACCAAAGAGACACAAATCTGCCCGATTAATCCATATTTTTTGATATATAATAATAATAATCTAATATCAGACACTGAACTCGTCACATTCTGGCTCATTTTGCCATTGAACTTGTTTGTTTACTTCAAAACAAAAATCATGTTCCAGAAATTAAAAATCATCAAGTTCGTGTGAAAGCTCAGTGTTGAGTCACGACCATGTTGGAAAGCTTCTGTTTCTGAGTCACTGAACAAGAACCAGAGTTGAAATTAAAAGAAGTGAAACCTTCAACTCGACTCTGACTCAACTTCCAGCCTCTAGAGAAAATCCAGGACTTTTATAGATGTGGTTTTCAGACGGCGCGAAGCCAAAACATGACGTAAACAACAACGAGACACTGATACGATGATGATGAACTCACCAGGTCGTTCCTTTATACGTCCAGCGAACGGTGTCCTGAGGACGAGTCATAAAAACACTAAATCACACACTTTTTATGGTTGGAGCGATTCTGTCACAACCAGACAGGAAGTGACGCGTAAACACAGACACGGACGAGTGTGTTCACATCCACAGAAACACAAGAGAACTTCTCTCACCAGTTTGTTGGGGTAACGTAACAGAACCGGTTGGACCGGGACTCCGGCGAGGAAGGCACCTGCAGACGAAGAAAACAGAATGAGACAGACCAGGAGGAATGTGTGTTTCTCATCTAATAGAAAGAAAAAAAAAAAAACGCTGCCGTCGATTCCTCTGTGATTCGTTCATCAAGAAAAACCAGACGGGATCGTTTACTTACTCACTCAGTCATAATGATCTATGAGGCCCAGGAGCAGAATAAAAACCGGCTGGAAAATTAAAATAAACGTTTTCTATTTCCTCACCAGGCTTGAATTTGATGAGAGCTTGTCCGTTTGTTGTGGTTCCCTCTGGAAACATCAGCATCTGGAAATAAGAAAATAAGATTTATGACTTTATACTTTTTTTTTTTTAAACTTTGTAAACAAAACTTTATCTCATATCCATCATCTGTTTATTTCATTTCACTTCCAACTTCTCGTTATTGTCTTCGTTATCTGACTTTTATTATCAACCATCTGAGATCGACTCAGTCTATTTTTATCATTTACGGTCGCTCATTAGGCCTCTTGTCCGTCCAGGGTGGAGTTATATGATTAAAATAAACAATAAGTCATTTTTTTATCAAATCAAACCAGATGTTTCACAGACGTCTCGTCCGCAGCGTCGTGGTTGAGTCAACAAAATGAAAACTGTTCAAACAGACGCGTCTGTGTTCAGTCTGTTGTCATGAAGCTTCAATCTGGACCAGAGCTGCCAAACTCACAGTGGACTGAAGTAAAAACCAAACCGTATTCAAGTCGAGGGACAATTGTATATATTATTCCTTTAAATGTAAACATGAACTTGATGTTTAATATATTGAGCCATAAGGAGCCTCAGTCACGTCTTCCACCTATGAACGAGAGTCAGTGGAGATAAAAATGATCTTCTGGTCCAGTTTGAAATGTGTCCTGGTTTTCACATATGATGTTTGTGAATTTTAAGGATATTTTCAGACATGGAGAGAGCTGATTAGTGACCGGCAGCAAATGTTACTTCAACGCTCGTCTCGTTTACGTCACCGTCAAACTGACAGCGAACGTTAAACGACCTGAACTCTGGGTTTGTTAAAACATGAAAACAACTCGTTATATTTGCTGGGGAGCAAAACTAGTCTAGCCCGTTTGTTTATGAATATTTCTATTATTTCGTTTTTGTTGAAAAGACTCACCATGCTAGTTTGAAGACGCTTGAAGACGTCGCTATTTTAAACCATTAAAACAGATCAAAGTAGCTCCACACTTCTTTGCTGGTACAAGAAGAGTCCTGACGTTTAAAACGAGGCAGTGACAACTTTGTAAGTGTCCAGATTGTTTATTAAAAAGACTTTTTATACAGGTCGGACCGAGTGGAAGTTTCCATTCGCCTCCATGTTGAAAGTCGGTCGTACAAGTCGACTGACGAACACGAACCAACGGTCAGAACAGGAGGAGACAGTCCGAGTGCAAATACATCGATTTCATCTGTTGGTGACGATATCTGGTCATCGTCTAAATGGGGACGAATTAATTTGTTCCATCTTTCCTCCTACGTCAAGTAAAACATTTGACTGATTTCGCTGCAGTTTTTTTTTCCTACTTTTTCATGTTATAAAAACGTGTCTGGTCTGATTCTAACATTCTCCGTTTGTTTCTCAGCAGACGACTTTCTCTTGTCGTTTCACAACAATATAAAATAGTTTCCCTCCTCTTTCTTTCTTTCTTTGGTGAAATCTGCCCAGATACTGTTTCTCTTGGTCCTTGGCAGTGATGCTGAAGGTAAATGTGAGAGTTTTTTTTTTTGAGTTCACTGAAGTATGGATCAACGGGTGATTGATGATGATCATTTTAAGTTGTGCAGAACTGGTGGGGACTTTGTTGAATCTGCGTTAAAAGTTGAGGTTAAATCAAGTCGATTTCTTGGCAGAAACTAATCACTTTGATTAATCCTCTTATCGTTAAACTGACCGATCGTTAACAGACGTTACTGCAGCTGCAGACGACGGTGATGACGTCACTAGCGTCCTGCGAAGGTTGAACTGTTCAAGTCTGCGGAGACTTCGTGATTAACATATTTACGTTGCGATGCGATGCTACCGCTTTGACACCTACACGCTATGAATCATTGGAAACGACTAGAAAAATTAGAGCTGGATTCAAAACGAGACGTATTCACATGTTTATAATCAACTCTTGTCCTTGACGACCAGTTTCCTCTTTTTTTTTTTTTTGTTGTATTAACTCTATTGTTTGCGTAACAGCTGTGATTGCTTTTATTCCTCAGGTAACACCCAACGGCTAAAAAAAACAAGAGTAAACACTCAAAGTGATTCAGTGTTTAAAAAGACGGCAGCTGAGAAAGAAAAACCTGTCAATCACGGTTTTATTTTGGTGTTAAAGTCTTTACAGATGGATTAAAACTCACCTGAGGCCAGTAGCCGTTGGACGTCAGCCTCTCCGTCAGCTGGCTCACTGCCTTCTTCCTCGACTCGGGGTCTTTCCTGCTCACCAGCACAGACTGGTTGAACTCCAGTAGAGCTGCAATCAGGGTTAAAACCAGGAACAAAAGCAAAGAACGGAGCCGAGTTGAAATAAAGACGGAGCCAAGAAATCAACACAGGAAGCACCAACGCAAGATTAGAGGCCAGAGGAGTGAGTCATTTGTTTATGTTTGAACTGCTTCACATATTTTTATTTTTTCGTTTGTTTCTGCTGCTGAATCACAAATATTAATCTAAGTAAACTATAAGTTTTTATCTACAGCTGCAACACGTCACCACTGTTCTTCAGTATGTTTTGGGAGAATCTGAACTTTACTTGACGTATTTTTTTATTCTGTCAACTTTCACTTTTATGTCACTGTATTTCCTAACTTTCCATTTTCAATGTTCACCTGTGACTGTTTAGATCAGGCGTCCTCACACGAGATCACACAGTTTGATCAATCAACTGTGAAGACTGAGATCAGTTAGTCAAATGAGTCGAGTCTGGTGTGTTGCTGCTTGGTTGGAATAAAAACCTGCAGCCACACGACTCTTTGTTGGGTAAGTTTGACACGTGTCCATGTTAAAGGTGGATGATGGAGAAACTTTAGTTCAGACTCAAGACATTGTCTGTGAAGATTGTTGTAGGTTCTTTGTCCATTTACTTTAAATTACTTCAGGACGTTTAATTATAGATTACTTGTCATACTTAAGTACAGTCATTCTAGTCGCTGACTTGAACTTCTACCAAAGTTATTTTTTGGTCGAGTATTTGTTCTTCTACTCTGTTGAGACTTTCAGGTTCTCGTCCTCTCACCTCCGATGACCGGTAGGCTGGTGTTCTCCGACCGCGACACCACCGTCGCCAGCTCGGTGTGACACAGCACCAACATGTCCAGGAAGCCGCTGTGCGGCGCCACGACCAGCATGGGCGCCTCCTTCAGATCCGCCCTTCGACCTTTGACCTCCACCCACAGGAAGCCCAGACAGAAGAAGACGCTGCGGCTCAGTATCTTGATGACCGAGTGGAAGAGCCAGCGGCGCCAACCCGTCACCGGACGAGCTCGGTCCTCCTCGGACAGACCGGCCAATCGTAACTGAGCCAGAGGCCACGAGAGGAGGAAGCAAATGGCCGCCAGGGTGATACGGAGAGGGAAGAGGACGAGGCCCAGGATGATGCCCTGGAGAAGGGAAATAAACACATCAACTTATTAAACCCACATGTTCAAAACAACAAAACAAAAACACTCCTATATCATGATTTTACAGATTACGTCACGTTAGCCAGCCCTGGTTGTGTTGTGTAACTCTGGTATGTTGTTATCATCCATCAACACCTGAAACATTTATGACTCGTCTACTTTGCTTAAGCCTGCGACAAACTGAAGACTCTTTGTTCCCTGATGGGACAATGTGACACACAAAACAGGTGTCAGAACAACACCCTATATATCCAAGTCTATTAAAACAGATGTAACACCACAAAAACCAGACCACATTAGACACCATTATGACTTGATGTGGCTTAAATAATGATCATTGATTGTGTTTACTATATTTATAATTAACCCCAACAGCCTAAAGTTGGTTTTAAGTGTCTTATTTTATTACATTAACAAGTCAAAATTAAATAAATTCAGTTTATATGTAAATAAATTAACATTAAATCAGATTTAACTGGTGTTTAAAGGGTTACTGGCGCTGGTTTCAACTAATTAACTGACTAATTCGTTTCAGGTGTCGCCCACTTTCAATCAATTAACAACAAATTAGTCAAAACACGTCGAGTTTTTTGGTTTTAAATGAAATAAAACGTATTTTCTGATAAATTTAAACCGTAACGCGACCGTTACCCTGATTCGTTGCGTCGTCGTCAGTTCGATCTCGTGGACAAACGGATGACAATATTTCTGTTGCGTCGCTAAGTGACGGTCGAACTTCTCCATGGCGACGGGAAAAAAATCAAATAAAAACACGTTTTTTTAAAAGAGTAAAAATGCGAAGAGAAGCGATATTATGTTCCCTTTTAGATGTGGGAGTAAAAATAAAATGTCGTTGTGTGTTGACAGTGTCGCACTTAAAGTTGAAAATACGAAAAAAAAAAAAAAAAAACGAACTGTGGAAAAAGTGTCTCGCGCGCGGTTAGAATTTAAGTTTTTAAAAAACCGTTAGTGGAAAAGAACGTCAGGTGAGTATTCCAACAGAAGAAGAAGAAGAAAAAAAAAAAAAAACGGATTAAAAACAAACTTCAGTAACAGAGACTGAGTTCGCACATGGCGAAACACACGCTGAAGAAGAGGAAGACGCCCATCCTCTCTGTCTTGTAGCCGACTCACCTGCCCCGCCCCCTTCACCACTCTCAACCCGGCCTACCGCATTCATCCGCCGGTCAGGACGAGCGAGTCAGACCGGTCCCTGGAACTGGGCTGCTCACCTTCTGGAACGTTTATGGAAAATACTTGATGCCAAAAAAAACTTAAACCTCACACTTTTATAGATACTACTGAAGTATATGTATGAGATATGAAAAAGGTCATGATGAAATGATCAAAAGTATAAATATATATTAAAAAGTTTTACTAGTTACACAAAAATACACAAAATGTTACATTTTGATATAAAATATGAAAAATTATGATGATGATTTCACTTTTGATGTAGTATTTTTTTGGATTACAGTGTGTATTATTATTGGTTATATATATATATATATATATATGGAAAACTATACTATAACTATAATTAAATTATTATTTAATTTTATTTATTTACTTAATTTTATTTATTAATTTTATTGCTCATAATAATAACAATAATTGAGAATCAGAACTATTTTCTTGGCCGAGTATGTTTAATTTTAAACAAGCAATTTTAAAAAATGTTATAGAAATATAAAGTATATATAGTGTCACATAACACCTATATGTTTATATATAATTATGTAAACAAACTGACATATTTCTAGCATTATATATATATATATATATATATATATATATATATATATATATATATATATATATAAAAAAATATAAAATATTACATGAAGCTCAGAGACATGTAGAATTAATGTTAACTTTATTAAAACACGTTATCGTGATGTTTTAGGCAGTAAAACAGGAAAATCTGCCTCCGTGTGATCTCATCTGTGGACTTATCTTCTTATTGAAGTTAGTTATTTCTCTTTCATCTTTACATCGACGAGCATAAAACTTTACAACACCGGCCCAACCCTCATACGACTCAATACATATTTACATTTCTAGGTGTTAACCCACAAAGGAGGCAGTGCAGATTACATTTTTTCCTGGTTGAAGCAGCGAAGCTGCTCCGTAATGATGATTTATCGTCAACCAACCTTTTTCTGACTGTGTCAATGCAAAGATCTCATCTTTATTGTGTCGTTATATTTGTTACATGTTTTCACTTCTGCCTTAAATATCCACCATTCATCTCCATTCATCCATGAACTTACAGGTTTTCACAACCTGATTCTTAAGTTTCGCCTTTACTCCACCTGGCTGCTATTGTTCTGAGAGCAGGGTGGTGCTGCTGATACCAACACACACACACACACACACACACACACAAAATACATACATTAAAAGGTAAATGTAAAAGAGGGAATATAAAGAAGCTAAACTGTTGTTTAACTTTCATGTTCCAGTCATGATACTCGTTGCTACACCTGTAGTTTCTAGTAAAAACAAAATAAACCTTATTTTGGCAACACACATATTTTTGCTATTGTAGGATAAGATTCTTTAAAAATCCTTTGAGTCATTTAAAAAAAAAAAAAAATCAGAAGATTTTTATCTTAACTTTTGGACCACGTGTAATTATTTTTTATACTATTTTAAAATATTTTTTAAAATAATTTTATACTAATACTATTTTCTCTATTTTTATATTATTTTTTAATATTCTATAATTTATATTTTTCTCTTTTATATGTTTATTTTTATTTTAATTAATTTAATTACCAAAAAAACTAACGCACAACTAACATTTAATTTTTTTACTGATTTTTTTTTTACTCTTTTTAAATTGTTTTTGTTATGCAAATATACCATATTATTATTATAATTATTATTATAATTATTATTATTATTGTTATTATTGTTATTATTGGGATGTTGGTAAAACCATGGAAACTAGTTCAAAAACAACAAATAAACAATTTTATATATAAAATGTTCACAAAGTAAATGCAACTGATTACAAACAGAAACTAATACTCGCTGCTACTATAACTAATACATTTAGAAATTTATAGTCGTGAGATTATTTAGCAAATTAAAGCCATTAAATGCCTCAAATAATAATCATAACTCACATAAATCAAATATTATGCAACATTGTTAATGTGTTAATAACAAAGTGTTCACCCCCCACCGCCCTCCCTCCACCCACCACACCCAGTTTTATCTGAAACTGGTCGTTGTGACTCATCAACATGACAAAGGTTTTTACTTCTGACACATTTAACAGTTTAACAGCAACACGAACCAGAAAGATAAGAGAAAAATCTATTTCTTATGAAATCACATCATGTCTTTGTTACTAAACAGATTTATCTTTAAACTAGAAACTTTTTATTTTCTATTTAAAGTCAATAGAAGTCGAGACTTTTTATTTTTTCATTCCAACACCTTTTATTGACACAGTTGAAAAATATCTCACTTCAACCGATAAGAATTTATTTCTTTATTTCATAGAACATTTCAGTATAAATTAAACAGACCTATATAAGTTAAACAGGTTAGTAAATGTGGCTGGCAGTCTAAGCATGCTGGAGTCGCCTCGACAAAATAATATGTTTATTCGCTACAGAACTGAGAAATAATAATAATAAAAAAAGAAATACACACACGCTTCATAGATGTGGTTTAACTTTTGAGGAGTTACAGATTAATGCTCCAAAATATGAGCATAACTTTGTAAAATAACCTCATATATGGGCTTTTATTTTGAAGGAAATTGTAGTAGCTCAGTGTGTGTGTGTGTGTGTGTGTGTGTGTGTGGACGAGGCCTCGGCTCAAAGCTGCGCTGCAACTTCCTGTCTCCGACTGAACCGAACAAACCGCCGAGGTTGGATCTTTTCTTTTTTTTTTTAATTTTTTTTTGTTTTTTTTTTTTTCGTACAAGAATTAAAAGACGTTAACGTTGGGCTGTGTTCGTCCGGCGGCGCGGAGCAGGTGGAGGATGAAACGGCGCAGAAACATCTGTCGATATTCGAATCCTTTTATCTTCACAGCACCATCCCTCCGCCCATGATCTCCATCCTCTGTTCAGACAAGAAACAGTTCAGTGTTTGAGTTAAGTTGTCACATTTACATCGAACCCTCCAGGATTTCACAATGTTACGATCGCAACTATTAATAACGCAAATTCAACCGATCACTGCAACTTTTTAACGTTTCATACGTTTCAAACGTCAGTAAACTCGCTTCCTTGTTTCTTTTTGAAGAAAAGTTACTTTCCTGAAAGAAATTGCAATGAAAGTTGCAGGAGAAACTCAAACCTGCTGCAACTTTTTTTTTTTTATTAAAATGAAAAGAAAATGTTGCGACAACTTTTACTTTTTTCTAGAAAAGCTGCTTCGAAAAACATGAAAATTAGATCTCGACGATCTCAAATCCTACAGAGACTTTTTATTGGTTGTAACTTAAAAACAAGTGAATTGAATAAATAAAATAAAACTAGTTTTAGTTGATTTATCGTTATTTCTACAGGTCAAACATTGACCAGCTCTGCTCATATTGTTACGTTAAAACACTTTTATCAAATAAAACATGAATCAGACGTCAACATCAATACTTTGTAACTTATAATTTAACATATAAAGACAAAATAAGCATCTTGTGCCCTCTACTGGTCAAAATGTGAAACAGCAGATGAAATATTTCCACTTCACAAAAAAATTCATTTTTAAACATTTAATCAAAATAAAACAAACACTAAAGTTAATTTTAAGTAAATTAGATAAATAAAGATTAATATTTATCTACATAATTAAATTTATGAGTTAAATGATGAAATATTAGGCTTGAGCATCAAAAACATTGAAGTAAATCGTGATTGATTTAAACAGATCTAGAAAACATCAGCTCGTTTTATGTAAATAAACAAACAAAACAAAACAAACACGCTGCTGCTGCTCGGTCGTCACGCCGTTTCATACCTGAGGCGGTTCTATGAACGCCAGCCAATCGGACGAGTGCGTCGGGAGCAGCCCCATCGACTGACACTTGTAAATCGCCAACGCCGAACCCAGCAGGTTCCCGATCAGGTAGACGAGACCCTGGAGCCACTGCTGACTGGAGCTCTCCAACAGCTTGAAGGCTGAGACACGAAATTCATGCGAGAGATGTGAGACGATTATAAATAATAAAAACTGAATGAAATAAAACGGTTTACTCACTGGCAGACATGGACATTAGAGCCTGAATGGGCCTCCAGGCCATCATGCAAACCATCATGATGGGGAAGATGGAGATGGTGTTTCCCGACATGTACATGATGAACAGGTTCATGGGGATCTGTTTCAGGGGCCCGAGGGCCACGTCCCAACAGCGCTGCAGCACACGAGCAGAGACAAGAGAATCTGCGTGAATATCTCTGTTCAGAAACTCCAAAACTTTAGATCTATAATCGTTTTAAATAAAAACAAAAACGGCCGCTTTTCTTCACCTTCTCCACCAGGTTCTTGTCCGTCTCCTGGATGCTGGTGTCAGGGACGGGTTTCTCAGAGTAACCGATCGGGTAGACGACGTCTCCCTGACCTCCCTGACGGTCGCCACGACTCCTGCAGCACAAAGAGTTGATCAATAATCAATTAAAAGCATGAAATTTGTTTATATTGTTTGTAGTAGACAGACAGACAGATAGATAGATAGTCTAGTGTCCGACACCCAATTTGTTATGCTTATTGCACATGGTTATGAAGAGTCCAGCTGGTCTGTTGGTAACGTTAGTACTGTATTGACCCGAATATAACACAGTATTTTCCTTCCTCTAGAAAAAGTCTTAAAAAGTCAGGTCGTCTTATATTCGGGGTCCAGAGACCCGGGGGTCTAAACCAACAGGTTTTGTCAAACGATTTCTCCCCAAACGAGTCAGAGCTTCTTCTTTTCTCTCTCACATCAGAGACCTGGAGAGATGTGACCGCGACACGGAGACTCACTAGAAAACATCGACTAAACGAAACACAAACGTTGAGCAAGTGAACAAACATCAGAGGAAACAGTGTTTCTAGACGTTGACCAGACTGTGGCCACATAGTTTCAAAATTGGGCCAGTGTTACTTCATCACAGCACTTGGTAGCTGTAATGCTAACGCTCACATGCATGTTAAACACTGCTCCTAGGGGCCACCTGGAGAGCCGAGTGGTTATGTTGTACCATCCTGGCGTCTATATGCCGTGTAGCTGTTCGCCGGTTCAAATCCCGACCCAGACAAGTTTTCCAGCGTGTGCTCATAAAAGCAGTTATACCTAAATAATTCATTATCTAATAAAAATGATAAAAACAAAAAAACCCACTCGTAGATGCTGCATGCTTTTGCTACTTCAGGTCATGTGCTCGTTTGCGAATTTTTCAAAAAAAATTGGTTTTAAAAAGAGGATTCGTCTTATGTTCAGGGTCATATTCAGTTTTTGTGTAGCTGATTAACACATGTGTTTGTTTGTTTGTTTGTTTACCTTGTGTTGCCCAAACTCAGCTCCAGAGCCCATTTCATCCTCCGGGCGCCGCCGCCGCCCCTCGTCGACAGAGCTCCTCCTCCTCCTTGTCCCCCTGGAGACGCCATAGCAACCGACTTCACTGCTGGACCTCAGAGACAGAAAAGCACCTGATGATGATGGAAAAAAAAAAACACAGATGATGATGATTTATTAAGATTTTGTCAACTTGAACAACATGTCAGATAAACTCTTAATACAGTAACAAACAATATGAATTAAACTGCTGTTATACATCAACTGTGTATCTTTGTGACTTTTTCTATAACTTATCAGTCTGATGGCAGCAAATTTTAATGTTAAAATTGCTTAATGTAGTTGCTTTTTCACGTGTTTGACTGAAAAAAAAGTGCTAATTCTCATATTTAAACAGCTAAAACCTGCACTATCCTTGTAAAGCAGCTAACAACAAGAAATCAATCATCAAAAAAACTCGATTAATCGACCAATGTTGCAACTTTAGAGCCCTAATGTGACAGTTTAAGTGCATATTCAGTGTAACAAACCAAACCTCATTCACTAAGCGATAATTTTAATATTGTTCTTTGCATTTTTATGTTTTACTTGTTGATTACCGTTAATTTAATGTTATATTCTGTTACTTAGAGATGCTATAATAAATTCGTCTTCATCTTTTAGAAGAATAAACTTAAAACGAGGCCAAATTTAATCGAAAATTATCAGTTTGTGTGTATCTCGTCCCGTTTAATGACATAAATAGCTAATGTAAATAACAGGTTATTGATTACCGCTAATAAACAACATTAATCGGTTTTATCAACTCTCGTAAAAAACACAATCATAAATGTACAATTTAAAATCATAAAAATTAAAAGAGTAAAAGTCCCTTTTAACGACGTTATAACACATTTTAAAAACGCAGCGGATCAGGATGCGACGCTCCGTTTTTAATCAACGTTACATATAAATAACCCGACACGTTGTTATTTAACATTAATTTAATATATTTACCTCAAAGAAGCATCAACACCGACGCTAAACGGCTCCTTTATCGGTGTTTTGTAGATAAAACGGGAGGAAAATATGCTCGATACGGTCCAGGAACGAGCCGACCCTCTTCGTCGTCGCTCTCTGGTTCTAGTTCCGGGGCACGTGATGATGACGTAATCACGCTCCTGACGCTGCGAGTGTATCTTCTTCTTCTACTACTTATCTGACGTTTAACGGCAGCCGACATCCTTATAGTTGCACCGCTGCGACCTTGAGTTTCAGTCCAGTATTGCACGTTTAAAGCATAATACCATTGACAGACAGACAGACAGACAGACAGACAGACAGACAGACAGACAGATAGATAGATAGATAGATAGATAGATAGATAGATAGATAGATAGATAGATAGATAGATAGATAGATAGATAGATAGATAGATAGATAGATAGATAGATAGATAGATAGATACTTTATTAATCCCAAAGGAAATTAATGCATCCAGTGGACAGTTCTGGGTAATGATGGTGTAATGAAGTCTGCTGCTGACTTCATTACACCATAATGTTATAAAGCTGAATGGCCTTGGGGACAAAGGACTTCCTCAGTCTTTCTGTAGAACATGACAATAACAGAAGTCTGCTACTAAACATGCTCTTCTGTTTGGTAAATGTGGTGGTTATTGTCCACGATTGACAGCAGCTTGCTCAGAGTCCTCTTCTTCTCACCACTGATATCAGGGTCTTCAGCTCCATGCCGACCACAGAGGCAGCCTTCCTCACCGGTCTGTCCAGGACCTCATCTTAGTGCTGCCTCCCCATCACACCACAGTGTAGAATGGGACACTGGCCATGACAGACTGGTAAAACATCAGAAGGAGTTTGTTTCAGGTGTTGTAGGACCCAAGCCTGCTCAGGAAGTAGACCAGTCCAGTTTATTCTCTAGGTGCAACCCCTGGTATTTGTATATAAATGCCTCTATTGTCATTGTTGTCATTGCTGCTTGTGTGGCTCCATGTTTGATGTGAGCTGGAGATTATGTAGCCAAGATGGCTTCATTGAGAGTGAGAAGTGTCCATCGTTCCACACTCAACTTTTTGACCTTAATGAGTGAAACCATTTGAGTATTAACAGTTCCCTGAACTCATTCAGTCAAAAATAATAAGTCTAAGTATGGAAGTACCTACTGTTTTGTACCATCTAGTGGCCATTAGAGGAAGTGCAGGTTGACTCCTTCAGGTTAAACATCCGTCTGAGATAAAGGCGATATCTCAAGAGCATCTTGAGGGAATTTCTCCAAATTTGTTACAAATAGTCTCTTGGACGTCAGGATTAACTGATAAGAAATAGGTCATCAAAGATTGAACATCAAGGTCTGTGTCAGTGTCTGCAGAGATAATAATCTTTCAGGTCTTTTTACGTCACATGAAAATAAACAGAAACACACTGGAAACTCCCAAAGTACATCATGTAATGTTTATTCATTTATTCACTGTTGGACAGTCAACACTGTAATCACACACAAAGAATCAGTGAATTAAATTCAGCAGTAACATTAAATCTGTCTTGTGGACAAGTTCGATTTGACACAATCCAACAAAGTCCACCACATATGTCATTATTTCAGCAGGAAGAGTGATGTTTAAAGTAACAGAGTTTTTGTTGTTGTTGCTTGATTTGTGTTGCACCAATTTTCCAGTTGTTGAGTTTGTGATTTTAATTATTCATATTTTATTTCTAAATGAAGCTGGATTGAAGCTAATGTCACCTGATTTTATTGATGAACAATCGATCACAGTACAATAGGTACATATCATCCGAACGTCACATATTTACTGCTATTTTTATTTTTATTATTATGTCACTTCAGAAACACCTCTGTCAAGTAACTTCAAAGCAGCACAGTGAATATCGAACTTTCTGCTTGTGAGTTTGTCAACATCAACTTACTGTTGAGTAAAGTGGTTTTATCTTCATTTTTGAGCTGTTGTCACTTCACAAAGTAAATGAATCATTGTAAATTACTGCAGAATCACAGACAGAGAATCCAGTTCAAGTCAGTGATTTTGGTTTCAAATGTACAGGTCTACATCAGCATCTGGAACTTCATTTTGAAACACACAGTGTGACTCAATTCAGATACTTCCATTAATGTAGTACATTTTGCATACTATGTACTTACTCCTATAGTGTATGAATTTCAACAGGGTAGTGTTACCTCAAATCATATCTCTAAGTACCTACTTACTGGATGATCTCAACGTCTTCTTTTCCTTTTTAAGGGTGAATTGTGACTGGACATAACGTTAATCATCGTTGGACCGTGATCATCTCCCACCAGCTTGTTTTCAATTATAATCAATAATCAAAGTCTTAGTAGTGCTGATGTTTGCTAGTGTAGCTCCATGTTTCATGTGAGAAATTCATCCCTCCTCTTCTGCTACGTAGCCAAGATGGCGTCATCGAGGATGAGAAGTGTCCATCGTTCCACACTCAACTTTTTGACCGTGATGAGTGAAACCATCCGAGTATTAACAGTTCCCTGAACTGTTCACTGTGTTTTACCAGATTTGTCAGTGTGAACGCACTTACGCAGTCAAAACATTAAGTGTAATAATGGAAGTATGTGAATTGAGACACACGGACAGTAAAACTTTATAATATTGTGTTCAAGATAAAACACAAAGCGGCACAGCCACAAAGACATTGTCGTAAAGATCTGTTTGCTTTCTTTTACCTCCAATTTACTATAAACCAAGTTAGCATTAGCATTAGCTTCCTTCTTCCTTGTTCCTTGGTTTAACACTAACAGCTTTCCAGGAGGCATCACTTCATTGTATGTGGAGAATTTCTCCAAAAACAGTCCAGAAAGTGGTACATGCCCTTGGTTTGAACACACCACACTAATGTGTTGATTTGTTTCTGTAGCATCGATTAGTGGTTGATGACTTACTTGCAAAACCAAAGAGGAATCTCTTGTCATGTCCTTCATCATCATACTTATGGGAATATGGTATGATATGTGATGACATTCCTCCGCTTGTTTTAGCGACATTTGCTGAAACCTACAGTTCCTAGTCGTTGCAAGACTCAACAATCAGTAGCAGTTATTTGGGTTTGGGCTGAAAGTTGCAGACTGCAGGGAACCGCTAATTGTGTAATTTTGGGGTAAAGTGGCACCAAATTTTATAAATATCTCTCAGGGGATCAGTCATGTACAGTATATCTATTTCTTTCCTGGTACAACGTCCAATATGAAGCTTTACTTTAAGTCTGTGTTTTCTCCTTCTCTGTGGACTTTCTCCCATCATGCCATGCTTCCCTAGTGCTCCTCAGGGCCTTGGTCCTTTCAGGGTCCACCACCACGTACTCCACATGAGAGCGCTCGCCACGTGCACGCTCCTCGCCAGCTCCAACCTGCTTGTCGCTGCTGTCGCCGTTGCCACCGCTGCTGCTTTCTCCTTCTGCCGTGCAATATTTCTGGATGCACAAAGAACACGACTTATGTTACATGTATATCAGAAGAGACAGTGTTGACATGGCGCCATGTAGTGGCTAAAACTGAGAATATATTTTTTTGTTTTTGACATGAAAGAGAAGTGGAAAAACAGAGCAAAGAAGCATCACCTGTCTTGTTAATGTCGATCGTCCGGTGTTGAGGTCCAGGTCCAGGTACTCCACCTGTTTACTGCCTCTGCCTCGTCGTAACAACGGGCTATTGACTCCACTTTCTGAAGCTCGGTGCATCATCATCCTCAGAGACTACAAACACACCAGTTAAAGACAGATCAGAGTAGTTCTGGCCACTTGGGGGCAGCAGACACACGTTGACATCACATCTAACATTAAGACTGTATTTTCTGAAATAATAATGATCAGTCATTCAGCAGGAGTGTGTGTCTCTGTGGCGCAATCGGTTAGCGCGTTCGGCTGTTAACCGAAAGGTTGGTGGTTCAAGCCCACCCAGGGACGTTTTGAACCAAACATCAACTAAGAAAATTGATGCCTGTTCTTCTCACTGTTATCAACAGTGTCAGTATTAGTAGGAAAGAGATTGTTGATCGTTGATAGGTGAAGAAGGAGGGAGTCTCTTACCGGCTCTCCAGCGCTGAAACTGAGGTTAGAAGTCATCAAGGTGGCGTAGCTGTCATCAGCATCATCAGAGTCAGAACAGGGCGACGAGCTGTGAGAAGAACTTGGTCTGATTGAGCGACGACTGGATGGACTGAAACACACACGATTGTGTCAGTTGAGTACTTTGTGTTTTCAATTGATTTTTTGACAGATGTGAATTGTTGTACTTGTTTATCACCACATGGAGGCAGCAGAGAACAACACAGCTCAGAGACATTCACTCATCAATTCTCTCCCTGATGGATTTATCAAAGTTTTGTGTTTCTCTCTGATAGAAACATAAACCAACTTACTCCCGTGTGAAGGTCCTGGTGACAGGGGAGCGGACGGGTGGTGGGACTTCCTGCCATTCCTTCTGTACTGGTGTGATGTCCAGAGGAGCTGGTTTCACTGGGTGGAAAGAGAAAGAAGAGAAAGAGACATTAAGACCACTTTTTTTTTTTTTTTTTTAGTAAGAAGACTTATCCATAAAGAATTAAGGAAGGGAAGTTTTTTTTAAAAAACCTAACCAATCGCTTTTTTCTTTGATGGAACATGGGGTAACTTTGGGGTATTTTTCCAGTTGGGATCCTCAACTGCAGCCATTGTTTGGTGGTATTTACTTATTTGTAGCTACAGATAAAACCAGAAAAGATCTGGGATGCTCATCATCGAGTCGGCCATGTTGTTAAATATTAACCCCAGCTGCCCAATACTATGCTTTAAATGTTTAATTGTTCCTTTCATTTCCAAAGTATCTGATACAGCGACTACTCTGAGTAAACTGAGCTGGACTGACTCTGACTTAAATAAAACAAAATATGAACACTCATAAGAGTTTTTAAGCTTCAAATAAAACCTGAAACTTGAAATTCAAACTTTTGTTTAGTTAATTTATTTAATGTGAACTTTTCTATGAATCACAGCTGAAAATGTTTGCAACTGACATGGCCTTCTTCTGCAGCTTTCTAAAGAAAAGTGGAAGGAGGTAAATGATTAAAACTGAAATAAGTTGAAGTGGAACAAGGAAGATGAGAGATGGCTAACGAACAGAGACCTGTGTGTTTGTGTGTGTGTGTTTGTGTGTGTGTGTGTGTGGTGGGGTTATTTTGTTAAGAGAAAGTGTGAGAGAATAACAAGCGGCAGAAACAATTCACTCTTTCAGGAACAGAAACAGACTTGGTCATTTCGAAATCATTTCATTAACAAAAGAAACTTTCAAAACAAAAGTAAGATCAGAACCTTTGACCAAACATAAGAAGCTCTGGTTTCAGCTCGTTTTTGATTTGTAAACACAAATTCAGGTTTCAACCCTTTGATCAGGTCATAAACTGTTATTATCTCACATGAAAACGTAGAACTCTTAATGCTGATACATATAACACAGATCTTCTACAGAAAAAACAGTTAATATTGGATGAACATTGGTATTAGTACCTCTTATTTTGTGTGTTGTCTCTCTGGCAATCTGTCCATCATTTCTCTCCACTGGCTGAGTGACTGATGTTCCTGAGGATATAAACAACATGACGAAGAAGAGACATTGACTAAATCAGTGGGAAATTGTTACCATTAACAGTTCTTCTGTAAACTCGGTGCATGGTACAGCAATGTAGTGTTATTATGCAATTCATGTGAGACAGACTCTAGCAAACAGCTGATAACAGCAACTTGATAAGACAGATCAAAGCTACAGAAGCAGGTCTCTGTGGCGCAATCGGTTAGCGCGTTCGGCTGTTAACCGAAAGGTTGGTGGTTCAAGCCCACCCAGGGACGTTTTTCATGTTTAATTGCCCACTAAAACTCTAGATAAAAAGCATGGGTAGTATTATGACAGGAAAGTGAGAGGTGATGATGTAGTGCTGCAAAAATGAGTTGGTGCTCTGACTCATTGGATATAAAGTGGTAGTTAAGGCAGAGTTATGCTTCTCTGACTGCGTACTGCACGGCCACACAGTTGGATCAACGCAGTCGTGAACCATTTCGAAGTTCCCTGTCGGCTGCAGGTGCTGTGAATCAATTCACCGCCAGAACAGTAGGATGCGATACATTTCTGTTATGATTATCGACTATCGCTGATTATTTATTTACTGGCCGGCCTCGTTCCTCCACACAAAAGTTTGTTAGTTAAAAAATTGGAGACATGCACGTAAGCTCATGGAGAAGGGGTCGGACAGGCTATGCAACAATGCAGAGGATATGGATACAGACGAGCATAAATCAGGCTTTAGTGTTACTGCAGAGTCAAATTTAATATTTCAACTTACAGTGTGAAGTGGGTGGAACCTGAATATTGTGCCATATGTGTCTCTGTGGCGCAATTGGTTAGCGCGTTCGGCTGTTAACCGAAAGGTTGGTGGTTCAAGCCCACCCAGGGACGTTTTGGAAGATGTTTAATGACCTAAATATCATCCTTGAGATAGATGATAAATAAAGATTGTGTGAGCAGCAGAAAAAAATGTACGTTCGCTATAATGAATAAGGGCTAATCCCATTTCTAACTCTTAACCCGACCCCGCTTTCACGTAAGTAGAAGGTCTATCTATCTCGATTCTCTTCTTGATGAAGGGTGAGGGGTCACACGACCAGGACTGGGCTTCAAACAAAGGGGTATGACCAATTTCCCAGCATGCACCAGGACAAGGATGCAGTTGTCAAAAAAGTTAACAATAACGATAATCATTGATCAATAACGTTCGTTAACGTTAACGTTAGCTAGCAGTTATAGTTGTCACTTTGCTAACGTTTTCCATTCATCTGATAACAGAATCTTTTCTGATAAAACATAAATGAACATCTTGTCAGTTTTTAATCTGTCGCCAGCTTAATTGACATAAACAAGTCTTTAGACGCCATCTTTATTTGTTGTCATTCAGTCGTCATGGAGACTTGTCGCATCGTCTTAACGTAACAATGACTTCTGATGACGTGTTACAGTAAAGTAGATGAATGTTTTCACCTCAACACTTTGTTTCAAGGGACGAGGGGTAAAAACGACAAATGGGATTGGTTCTAAAGCTTTGGTTCCCCTAACTCCTTGTATAAAATGCAGTCGCTAGTGTTACTGTTGAGTCATATTTAATATTTCAACTTGTAGTGGGCAATGGGCGGGACCACGCCTCCTTGAATTGAAACCATATGTGTCTCTGTGGCGCAATCGGTTAGCGCGTTCGGCTGTTAACCGAAAGGTTGGTGGTTCAAGCCCACCCAGGGACGTTGGAATATGTTTCACATTTAATCTAAAAGGTTTCTTTAGTTCTATCTGACTAGGAAACTGGCCAATCACATGACTTGTTGACCCTCCCACTAGTCATGTGAGTTGGTAGTGTGGCATGGTGTTCAGCTGTGGAGCAACAAAAATGGCTTCCTTCACTCCAGAAAACTTCCACTTTTCTCTGGCGACTTGTTTCTTACTGTCCTTCAAAAAATGTCTTATTTTGCAATTATTGGCTTAAAGAAGATTTTCCTGGAGTTTCCTGCGTAATAGAGCAAGGTAAGGAATAAAAATGTTCTGCTTATTTTTCTGGTTTCACAAAGCACAGTGTCGGTAAACACCCACCACTCCCCACTAGTCAGTTAAAACTATAGAGGTGTTGTTGGATAAGAGGTGAAACTCATTTCAAACAAGTCCTGTTGTAGATATGTTTACAAAATGACTGAGCAAATGACTGTTAACTGTCTTATCACCCATGATTAGCCAACACCGTTGTATTCACCTCTGCGCTGTGGTTTCAGGTTGCGATGAATGGGTGGGGGTTTGGCTTTAACCTCCATCCCTCCGGCTGTGTTAACGGTATTCCTCCGAAGTGGTGGAGTAAGAGGAGCAACCGGAGTCAGCGGGGAGCTGCGGAAGCCCATGTGGATGGGTGGAGGCACTTGTCGTCCAAGAGACGCCAGGTCACCTGTGATTGCGGTTGTGGGGTGAGTAGGAAGGGAAGTGGTGATGGGGGTCATGGGGACGTAGTTTCCATCTTGGAGTTGGACAGAGGAGTCAGAGGGAGGAGGTGGAGGCACCCTGAAGAAGAAGATGAAATTTAGGAAAAGTCCAAAAAGATTCTGGGGTGTTTCAAGAATTGCAGTTTGTATTTCCAGTTTCCTTCTGAGTTATTTTTTAATGAGTTGATCATACCAACTGTGTCTCAGCAGTCTCTTAAATCTTAAATTATTTTCCTAGTGTCTTAAATTCTTATCATCGTGTATCGTCTGACTCACCTTGGTGCAACTGGTGGCTCGGTGGTGGCGGCGCTCATGGGAACATAGTTTTCATCTGCATCATCACCTTCAGAGCAAACGCTACCCAGAGGTACCATACCTTTATTGATCTGAGAGAGAGAAAGATGCAGAAACAGCAGATATATTTTAAGTCAGAGAATTCTTGAAGAATCTTTTTATCTTTATGATGATTTGAGATTTCAAAACTTTCAACTTACAAAGTAACTGTTGAAGCTTTCGCTGAACTCAAAAATACTCGCTCTGTCAGACAGCGACCGTGGGATGTGAAAAGACTCTGAAACACAAGAATGGTGTCTTTTAGCTAATTGTTTTGGTTTTACGCCACATAAAGCACATGAAGCTGGAGCCACACCACCAAATGATTCCTTTAAATGTTGAATAATTCTGCATTGATAGGGACTTTTCCTTCCTCGTTACTGAGTAAAACTGTGAGTAAACAGACTCATGTTTAAAGAAAGGTTGATTTTTATGCAAAGTGGAAACAGAGCTGAACCAGATCTAGATCTTAGATTGTCAGATTGGAAGAAAAAAATGTGTTCACAAACAATTAAGCCTGGGCTTGTGCAGAATATGCAGAATACAGAGACTGTTGTCCTAAGATTGCCTTTAAACACCCGTGTCTTGTGGGGAATATCCTCTTTTTTGGACGATGCCAACCAAGCTGGAAACAGATCTGGCTGGGGAACAAAACTCTTTGTTCTGTTGCAAGACAAAGGTCTTTGCTGATTAATTAACCTAATGCCAATCAAAATGTGGTGCAAACAGGGACAAGTCGTTTCAGCTTTAATGATATAATCCACCAACGCTGCCACCTGCACAGTAAAGCCTCTCTAAGTGCTCTGTGATCTCCTCTAAGGTGCCAGGTTTAAAAGACAAAAAAAAGAAAAAGGTCCTGCAGGGATTTTGCAGCAACTGGCAACAACATTGTTATTCGTGTACATACAATAGTGCTCAAAATGTAATATGCTTAAATAGCAATATCAGATCTGTTTAGTAATTGCTACCTTTCAGCTCATTGTTTTGGTTTAGTTTCAGGACATGATTTCTACGTTGGTAAAATGTCTTTAGAGTGGTGTCAATCATCTTAAATGTTAAAATATTCCTTTAAAACAAGCCAAACATGCTGTTGCCTACTTTACCTGACTGCAGGCGTCCTGGTATATTTACAGTGTTACTCCTAGGTAGACCTCCACCTCCCCCTTCCCTACATACATCCCTCCTCTCTGGCTCTGAGGTGGATCGAGGGAATTTGGCAGGTCCTGTGCCCACAGTGGGGCTCTCTCCTTGGGCTGCGATTCCTGGGGGTTTTGGTGGTCGAGGAGGAGGAGTTGGAGTGGAGGCATGGAGCTCCGCCTGGGTCAGAGAGTTCACACTGGGGGTTGAGGGTGGGCGACAAGATGGTTGCGACGTGGATGCTCGACGAGGGATCTGGTAACCACTAGTGGTGAAGGACTGAGTGTTGGAGTGTGTTTCCTCGTTGACGGGCATCTCCACGGGCCGCAGGTGGAAATCCAGGGAATGTTTTCTCGGGTGGGGAGAGGGGTGACAACGAGACCTGCCTGTTCGCTTCTGGAGGTCAGAGGTCATGCTGGCATCCAGAGACTGGCTGAGAGGACCTGTCATCGAGGCCACCGTCCACTGAGCTGTCCTAAAGCCTGAGGATGGATGTGGGAGGCCGTTGGAAAGGGGGGAAGGACAAGAAGAAGAAGAAGAGGAGGAGGAGGTAGCAGAGGGAGGAGGGAAGAGGCTGTCGTTGTCTTCAGTTTCAAGAGAGATAGAGGAACCTAAAGGAGGCCTGGGGACAGAGGAATACCAATTAAGCTTTTTTATTTCTTTGTGCATTAAAACAAAGAGTTCCAGACAAGCCTCAGCAATTCAAAACTGAAATATAAATCATATGTGCTGATAAAGTTCCTTCACACTAAAGTGAAAAAAAACCCATATGTTGTATTGTGATGATGAACTGTCCTGTGAAGAACTGTGAAGCCAACCCTTTATGGGTGTGATCCAGGACACGATAAACCTCTAATCCCCTCAGATTCAACATGTAGGAACCTGCACCTCTGACTGCTCATGTGGTTGATTTACCCTAAGCTGGTTTTCTTTAGTCTGGACTAGTACGGAAAATAATAGTTCACTTCTTTTTGTGCCGTTATTGGGCTTGTTGGGATTTTTTTTCCTTGCTTTGTATCTGGTATTTACCTGATGTGACTCTGGCAGTGCGATAGCCACAGGTAGTCTTCTTCTGCGTGGACATCAGGCTCCAGGTGGCTCACACTCACCGGGTCGTAGGGAGGTGGGACTGATGCCGCCACTGCAGGGATGGTGGGCGTGCCACTGGGTTGTGTTGCTGGGGCGATGGACGATGGGTTGGCAGCAGAAGGTCTCTCTGGAAATGGTAGAATAATAATTATACATAACTGGTAGTACCACTTGGAAAGGGTTGTATTTTGGATATTTTAGGCACTAACAATTTACCATCACATTATTAGAGACATCTTTATACTTGGATGCAGACCAGAGCAAAAACTGTTTGCAGGTTTGGAAATGTACTTAATAATGTGTTCTGAATGAAACCTGTTGTCACGATGGAGCGTTATGTTTTCAGATTGTTTGTCCATCCATCCTCTTCTTATTAAGACCTTGAGGCTACCCTTTCAAATTTGTGTCTCAGTTCACATAATTCATTTAAGTGTGTAAATGTGTTAACATTGACCAGTCTGGTAAAACACAGTGTTGCTGTTAATACCCGGATGGTTTCACTCATTACACTCAGAAGATCAAAGGTCAAGGTCATTATAACCTTACAAAACTGCCATTTTTGCTTTGTGAACATGATATTCACTAGAGCCTTGAGAGAATCTGTTCTAATTTGGCTTAAAGCTTCATTTGGACTCAAAGATGAGCTGCTCAGTGATCAGAAATCCAAGGCTACCACTCTAGGCTACTAGGATTTTGGCTAAATTTCAATAATTCACAGACTAACTGACTGCAACTGGCCAGACTGGTGGATGTATATGACCATGAAGTGATAACTGTAGGTTTAATATAGGCTCCAACAAGTAAACATAAAGTAAACCCAACAAGTAAACGTAAAAAGATGGTAAAAGCTGATTGGACATGATTGGACCTAGAGTCAAAAACATCTCCATAACTGACTAACGTAACTCGAAGCATTTTACCATACACACATCTGACTCAAAACCTTTTGGACAATTTTGTCCATTTTTCTCTCTGCATGTTCTCTCTCCTCCCACTAAGTTTTCACACTGACTCAGCCGCAACCCACACACACACACACATCTATCTATTTCAAAGGCAAAACAAGAACGGTGCAATTTATCTATCTATCTATCCATCTGTCCATCTATCTATGTACCTTCTTCAACCTGGTTGAAGCCACAGAGCAGACAGATGGAGGACACCCACAGGGTCATGTCCTCTGGAGTCTCGGCCACCAGGTACCAGGTCCTCTCTGCTGTCTTCAGGTCAAAAACGTAGCTATTCTCCAGCTCCTTCTTTGTGAACGTCAGGCCGGCGTCCACCTGTAGTAGAAAGGAGATACAGAGTCATAGATCCAAGCAGTTTGACTTCCAACATGATGTTACAGACTTGTCTGTGTCTATTCACCTGCTCTAACAGGCTCAGGTTGATGGTCCTAATGGGCCGACGGGAGTGTTGGTTCTTGTAGTACTCCAAGACGTCTGGTTCGCCTTTCAGACGACCACTTCGCAGCACAAACCAACGCCTCTTCCACGCCTGGAGGGAGACGGAGAAAAGTGTTATTAAGGTGGTGATGATGGTCACACACCAAGAGGCAAGAGGGTCCGAGTGAGGAGGCAGGCTGGGGTTAGCTTAGCTAGTTAGCATGCTAACTTCAGTGGAAGCAAAGTATTTGATTTCTTTTGTTGACGATTTTGTTGTCACACATTTAAAACTTCTCTCCATGAGATAAACCAGATCTACTTTGATCTATAATTTTAGATGTTCAAGAAACAGGTCGACCTCTTCTGCTTCAAGGCGTATATATGGGTTATTTATAGGTTATTGATTATAAAGTCAGTTTAAGTAAAGTTTTACATTTTCCCATGTTCAACTCACTTTCTCAATCACTCGCCTGCTATTTGTTGACAAAGCTGGTGTTTCTCTCCCATGTCAGAAGTTTTACACTTCATTGAACATGAATGTTAACTAAACATTTCTCTCTCTCTCGCTCTCTCTCTCTCTCTCACACACACACACACACACACACACACACACACACTCACAGTAGTGAGTTGCCCAATGTTTTGACACTGCTCTCAGCTTGATGCCATCATGTGCTGAGCATTATGGGAAAGGTCCATCTCCCATGAGTGAACCACGCAATGACATCTCATATTTCAGACATGACTCACTGACTGTGTGTGTGTGTGTGTGTGTGTGTGTGTGTGTGTGTCAGAAGGCACCTCATGATTATGTATTTAAAGGTGTGAAACAAACAGAGCATGAAGATGGATTTTAATTTAATAACAGCATGTACACACACACACGGTCAACACTATTATCTCACTGTTTATCTTCTAGAAGGAACAAGAAAATTAACTACTGGTGAAAATGGTAAACAAGAATGACTGGAAACTACCACTAGATTGAAGTGTGTGTGTGTGTGTGTGTGTGTGTGTGTGTGTGTGTGTGTGTGTGCACATTTTTATGATCAAAGTACATGGCAATTAAATACCGTAGAGAACATCCCCACCCTCTCACCCCCACTGACGCTTTCTCTCCAAACACAGACAGGAAGAGGAAGTAGCTGAACAGGAAATGCCGTTAAGAGATGGCAGTGGATATGTGTGTTTATTCTCTGCCCCCCACCACCACCATCACCTCCACCTTCCCCACTCTGTTTGAGGATCAGTCATCTTCAGACTGCTGGACAAATAAAAGCAGCAGGGTGGCAACGACCAGCGTGAAAATATTTTTCTTCTTTTCTTCTAATTTAAGAAACGGGAGCGAGCTGCTGCATAAGTATTAACAGGAGACGCTAACGCTAACATTCACCAAGCTAGCAGGCCTACCAGCAAAAAATATCACCTCTGACATCTCTGAAAACTTTAAAGTGTTGTCACTACAGTCAACTCAACCTCAGTCCAGTCATGTTTTGGGGCTTGATCCTGCATTCATGGAAATTAAAACTTTTCACCATTAATTTTTCATCAACTATAAGATTATTACAACTGAAACAAGTTGTGTACTGGCACAGTTTTGTTTGATTTCTCTCTAACTTCATATCAGATCACTTAGCTTGTTGACTACATAACAATTAGAGCTAATGTGTTGACTTGCCAGCTGTGTTGTTTACAATATTTTCACTGTTTATTTTTGTTAGCCCACTTATGTTCCCAGTAAGCTAGCAAAGTTATCCTGTTAGCTACATAATAGCTAACAGCTGGCAGTTAGCTAATTTGGCTATGCAGTATTGATACCTGGCTAACTGCCTAGCTAAGCTAGGCTAACTCTTCAAAATGACAAATAATCTCAGTTTAACTAATTTTTTATTCTTTATTGTGGTGAATCTCCATGCTGTGGGACAATTAAAAGCTTATTTTATCTGACTTTCTAATTTAGTTAGCAAACAAGTTACCCACTTAGCTACATGTTAGCTAACAGTTAGCGTTAGCTGGCGGTTATTTGACACCAGTGAGCTACAAAACAGTTGTATCAGGAAGCTACTTGGTAATTATTTTTGATAACAGCTAATTAACATGTTGATTAGTTTATATTATTAGTTTTTGATCTAATTTGACTCTGATAAGGTTTAAGCTAAGCTAACTTAGCCAATTTACAAACTACACAGACACTTGTTTGATTATATTATGGTGGTTTTAATTTGTTTCTCTTTAATTTTCTTTTGGGAAGATGATAAACATCTGAATCTGAGAGATAAATCTAAATGAGTCCGAAATGTTTCTACTGTCGCTGGTTTTTGTCTTGATATCACAAGTTTGACCTGATAACACTGTGAATAAAGTGATGTTATTGGGTTGAAGGAAGACAAATACATGTTTACTCATGATGAAAATATAGTTGCATCATTATGAGACACATCTGGAGCAAACATGTGGCAACAATTAGGAATTATTGTTGCCATGACCTCATATAAACCTCAATTCTAAGATACAAAAGACAAAAATGTAAAATCTCAACATTTTCTTTTTATTATATATTATATTTTGAGTTTTTTTAGTAACCATCTAGTGATTAAAAGTGGAACTTGGCAGTGAGACACCTCAGGTTTACCTTCCTGTTTGTGTTTTCAAGATAAAAAACACTTTATACTTTACATTTCCTCCATCATCCACTCGGAGTTAATTATGTTGTTATTAACATTGCGTTGCCCAAATATCAGCCGCTCAGAAGCAACAATAACCTCTTTCTCTTAAAAACACCTTTTTTTCTAATCTCTTCACCTATTCTAGTTTTTGTTTCCTCTTTTGACCTCTGACCCAGGACAGGAAGAGGGCACAATGGATCTAAAATAACACTTCCTCCATCCTGCCTGCAAAACCAAAATTAACATCGGACCTGAAAAACAATTCAGTTCCTCATTTACCGATCTGTTATTCCAAAACGCCGCAGACATGTGACCTCCTAACACTTTCAGTCTGAGACGACAACAAGAGAGAGAGACGGAGGCTACGAAGGACGACGGCCTTGATTTTCAAACGCCTGCTCAGCTGAAGCGAACGCCTCGTTATCACCTACTTAAAACTCCACCAAAAGAAATCAAAACAGTTTCCTAGAGTCAATTAAAATAACATAAGTTACATTATGGGATATTTCTGTTTTTATTGCTGCTTTGGTCTTTTGTGTGTGTGTGTGTGTGTTTGTGTTTGTGTGTGTGTGTGTGTGTGTGTATGATTGGAAACACACGGATTGTAAACACGTGTTTCTCCAGAACCTTAAGATAAAAGAGACCTGTTCAGGATCAGCCGGCCGGTCCGACCTTCACAGATCCAGATCCGGATTTTCCTAAACTGTGTTTGACCTGATGTGTGACGTTTGTTGTTGTGCTGAAGGTTGAAGATTTTACCTCATCATTCTCCTTGGTTTGGTTCCAGTGTGTGTGTGTGTGTGTGTGTGTGTGTGTGTGTGTGTGTGTGTTTTTTTCAAAACCATCTAAATCTTGAGAGAGGCCCCCCTCTTCCAACCAGGCCCAGCTGGGAGCGATTAGTTTATTACATAACTGAGGCTGCACACACACACACACACACACACACAAACTTTTTTTTTGACAGAATAGGGAGTGTATGATGAGGTTCACTCCACGAACTTTGGCCCAGTGTTTAACACGAACACCGTGCTGTTGTTACAAAGCCCTTTGTGTGTGTGTGTGTGTGTGTGTGTGTGTTGACAGTACACACACAGCTGGCTGACTGAGTGTGTGTGTGTACACACTGGGTTGTGTATACCATCATGACTGAGTGTATAGTGTTTTCTTCTTCTTCTGCTCCCACCTGTTGTAACTGCTGATGTCGAATAACAAGGGGCATTGTGGGTATTGTAGTCCTTTTTTTCCCTCCTTCTTTTGAATTATAACATAAAAACTTCTCTGGACAGTTTTTCTTTCCTTTTTTGGTTCTCTGAGGTGTCTTTTCCAGACCAGACTGGTGGTAATAAAAACCAAACTGTCTTGGTCTGTAGTGTTTGTTCCTCCTTCACAGTTACATGAGAAAAGAAAGTATTTGACAAGAGGAAGAGAAAGTGAATGAATGAAAGAGAAAGAGACTTAAATAATAAATGTAGTCAACAAAGGAAGGAAAAAAAAAGAGATTAAGGGAAATATGAAGAGGGGAGATGTGATTAGCTCAACTCACTGGCAAAGCATGCAAGATATGCAGTGTGTGTGTGTGTGTGTGTGTGTGTGTGTGTGTGTGTGTGTGTGTGTGTGTGTGTGTGTGTGTGTGTGTGTGTGTGTGTGTGTGTGTGTGTGTGTGTGTGTGTGTGTGTGTGTGTGTGTGTGTGTGTGTGTGTGTGTGTGTGTGTGTGTGTGTGTGTGTGTGTGTGTGACTGCCTAAGCTGCTTCTTTCCTGGAAAATGAGCCGTGCAGCCGTTGTGCAGCCTTGTGCCGACTGCGATTGTTCCTGAATTTAGTGGATTTTGATGTACGACTTACTTTCAAAAAAAAAAAAAAAAGCTTTACGTCATTTCAAAATAAAAGACCCTTTCTATCTATCTTGTAGGAGAACTAAATCAAACAGCCGTCTACTCTATTATCAAGTGTCCTTGAAACAAGTTGAAGACATGTAAAGGAACCGATCCATGTCTGTATCTGCTTTACAAGGTTTCATTTAGTAAAAGATAACAACTTTAAATCTGTTTGACTAAAGTAAAGTGTCATGAAATCATTGACTGCTAAGCAGCTGTGTTCTGCAGATTGCTTTGTTAGTTTATGACTGTGTAGATTTGGGAAATGACTCAGTGTGTAAACAGAGGAGAAACAGCTTATCTTGAAGCTTAATTAAAAAAAAGTACGCGAGGGAAGAGTTGTTGAAGTGTGAGGAAGGTTTGAACGCCCCAACGAGTCAAATTAAAACCAACAACAAACACACAGGAACTTTAAAGATCTTCTGTTTTGGTTCATGTATGAAGACGTGTATTAAAATACTCACATAACGACGTATCTTCTTCTCCGGTGGTGATTTTCGCAGCCATCCTTCACACACCACATCCGTCGCTCCGCTCATCGTTACGGCAACGAAGCAGCTTCCGATCAATCGATTAACTGGGTTTCTAAGCAGCTGATCAGACTTCCAATCAGAGCAGGTGTCCAATCAGCTCCGACCAGAGACTCCCAGCCTTCAGCTTCAACCAATCAAAGGTCGAGTTTATCAATTAGGAAACCGAATAGATAAGACTCTTCACTCAGGCTCCATATCAGTTGATCAGGTACAAAAGTTTTCCTCTTACTTGATCAGTCGTCAACAAGGCTCCCAACTATTCAGTAAATCAGACTTTCAGTCGCTTTTTTCCAAACTTGAATTCTTGAGCTCGATGAGGCCTCACAAAGGTCAATCAAAGTTTTAAAACTCTGTTGTAATCAATCAGTCAATCGACTCGACCAGTTCCGATGTTTTTCCTTCACGTTTGACGGAGATACTGTTGCTCCGTCGTCGACGGCTGAGTAAATGAGTCACACCTCCTTCTTAGAGGGTTTCTACTTCCCAGCAGAGTCACTCTTTCCTCCCTCCCTCCTCCCTCCTCCTTCTCTCCCTCTCTGGTCGTTTAACAACCGAACACAATGCCCCGACTCGGACATTCCTTCTCGCTTCTCCTCCCACTTTTCCCTCCTCCTCAGTCCTCCTCCTCCTCCCTTTCCTCCTCACTCCTCCCCGTCTTTCTGCTCCCGCTCAGTATAACAGGAAACTCCCCCTGTGGATATGTACACTATGAGAATGTGAGAGAGTTTTTCTCATGCTGAAAGAGACATGCTGTTCTTCAAAAAGGCATGTGTGGGGGGAGGAAAAAAAAGATGTTCTTGATAGTTATTCTGAATAAACTACCAGTAAAAAAAAGAACAATCATATCTGTAGTTTAGTAGTTCAGGGAGAGTCCAGTTTCATTAGAGATGTCTTTTTAATTGGATGGATTCAGGAATTGTGTCACATTTGAGCTGATTAATCCTTCACAACTCTTTGGCTAAATCTCTTTGTTTGTTTGCAGTTTACTGGAGTTTTAAATCTGGTGTCTATGGAGACGTGCCCACGCTTCGAACCAGTAGCAAAGCACATTTTACATCAACCAATAATAACTGGTTTGCAAGAGAAGAAAAGTGGAACGACGGTGGTGACAGAGGCAGTGTAGGTTATGACATCCAAGACAAGTTTTTGATGCACCAGATCAAAAACAAATTGTAAGTTTGAAGGATTAAAGTGTAGAAAAGAAAACAAGTTCATCTGTTGGCATGTTTCAGAACTTGTACTGCACAGGTTAAACCTGCTGCGTTTCACCATGAACAGTTTCTATCTTCGAGTACGAGTACAGATCCTAGTGCACGACTACCAGGGGCTCGAGTCAAATGAGCAGCGCAGGCAGCAGATATTTTGTTGTGTGACAATAGTGGTTAAATGTTGTGATCAACACTACTCTGCTGAAATTCACACTCTAGGCCGGTGAGTACACTGTGTGCTGACGGACACAAGTGTCTGATCTGAGACTCGGTAACAGTTTATTGGTGCATTTCACTTCTTCTTCTTCCATAAAATGGAAAATAATATCCTAAATTTTTTTCAGAAATAGTCTCTAATATGAACGTAAGATTCAGATTTCACTTTTCAGTTTTCACTGCAAAACTGCAGAGATCAATTTAAAGATGAAGGTTGACATCTGGTGGTCAGTTTTGAGTACTACATTTTTTTGCTGAAGTACACTGACAGTCAATAGAAACTTTGAGGTAGAAATGTATTCATATTTCTACTTGTAGGCAGGTTGTAATATTCATTGTGGATTTATTAATGACTTAGTTCTCGGGTAGTTGAGATAATGACGAATTGTCATGTTGTCACGGTTCATTGCACATGGGTTGGTCTCTTTACAAACCAAATACACATTGAGCAATACTCAGTGGGTGTCTGCACAGTTTGAGGACTGGTTTTAAAGGCCTCAATAAAAGCCCAAAAAAGGCCACCATTGTTAGTCCAGTGAACGGCATCATGCCATGTCTATCACATGAACAACGTCTCCGGGCGCTGGGTATGTTGGAGGCTGGTTTGAGCTACAGTGATATAGTGTACGGGCTGTTCCCAACCCACAATCAGAAACCTGGTTGAACAGGCTCTGTTGACGATAGACCACATCCAGGAAGAGTGACAACTCCCAACCAGGATGGCTACATATGGTTACAACGGAGGCCATACCTGGTATTGACTGTGAATAGTGCCATTTTCTTTTGTTAAGTTTTTTGTTTTGAAATTATTCTTGAAACTTTAGATTTTTGTTGCTGTAAACCAACGTCCTAAACAAATGATTCATATGGGGAAAAAAATCCAGTTTAGGGTTTCAGAATAAAAATTATGTCAAAAAATATGGTCTCAAAGTTTTTAATGACTGTCAGTATAATATAAATAAAAACCAGAAACATCACAATTAATTATCAGCAACCTCCCAACAATAGAACCAATACTAGAGAGAAAAACATATGATACATATGAACACAAACACAGACTTTGATATTGTCACATTGGATATTTTGTGGACACAATCTCAAAGAAATCAGCCACAATCTGTCAATACTTGTGTCAAACACACCTGAGTTATTCTGTCCTTCCCACCTCATCCCTGCAGTGGGACAGCATGCAAGGAAAAAAAAAAGATTTCCTTACACAACATCTAAAAGATGTAATATTTCCATGTGTCGTAACATGCAAAGAGTCCTATTTGTCCTGTGCATTTGACATATAATGCAAACACACCTCTACCTCACACTCCATTCAGTAAACGCTCCACTGACAGTCACACAGCGGAAACATACTGCTGAGGTTGGTCTTTCTTTTTGTTTTTTGTTTTTTTTTCTTACTTACTTACACTTTAAATTCATCTGTTTTTTTCTGCTTGAGGTCAAAAGATGATAAAAGAACATTAACAAGAACAAGAACATAAATGACCAGATGTTTAATTAAATCAAAGGGAAATTTCTTATTTTAGACTCTATCACAAGCCGATATCACAAATTATCTTTTTTTTTTTTTTTTAATAAAAATAATCTTGAATGGTTTAGACTGATCTGGCAACATTTTTAGGAGTTATGTACAAATAGTCAAATTTCTTTCTTGTTTCCAGTTTTTCCTGCAGTATTTTTTAATTCGCTATGAACGTGAGCAACAACTCGTCCCTCAGTGTCTCAGCCGGTCAGCTCTTCTCAGGAGCTGAGATGATGACAGATTGCTTTAACTCCTCCAATGGCATCGAGATCTTCCTCGCCTTTGCCGTTACCAATGCCCTCACGGTCCTCCCCATCACCGGCTGTGTCCTTAATATTGGGTTTCAAAGACGGAGGCGACAGCTGTTCACATCTACAGCGTCGAGCTACACCGACCTCATGACCTACCACATGCTGACGATGGAGATTATCAGCCTGACTGGATCCGCCTGCTACTGCTTTGGCATGTACATGAAAAACATGAAGATGTTACTGCCTGGGTTTTATTTCTTCTCTCTAGTCTTACCTGGACAGTCTCTTTTTCACTGCCTGACCTGTGTGGAGCGCTACCTGGCTGTCGTTCGTCACGTCACTTACCAGAAACTGAGGAAAACAAGTGGACTCAGAATCAGAAATATCAGCATTGGGTGTGTTTGGTTTCTGTGCATAGGATGGATGGGTTTATCATACCTGTACTTGCCGTCTTTCCCCGATGTGCCATTTTTCTGTGTCTTTGGGTTTTCCTTGTCTATCAGTCTCTTCTGCAGCATCACTGTCCTCCACGCACTCACTCGTCCAGGGCCGGGGGAAAGAGGTGGCAACAGAGTCGGCCAGTCAAAGCGGAGGGCATTTTACACCATAATGGGCATAATGGCAGTGCTACTGTTGAGGTTTGTTGGGGTCACAGTCTGCGTCGTCTTGCTCAGGATTGTCTCACAGATAGGTGGAAATCCTTGTGTGCTGGCTAAGTGCTTATTTTGGTTCTGTCTGCCAAGTAGTCTGGTTTTACCTCTGTTGTTTCTACACCGAGCAGGGAAACTGTCCTGTTGTAAAAACAACACTGAATTCAAATAAAGACCCAAGAGCAGGCACGTCCAAACTAATTCACAACGGGGCCGTGTGGCTGCAGGGTTTTGTCCCAACCAGTCAAGATCCCACAATTTAACCAATCAACTGTGTGAAGACTGAAGTGTGATAATAAGATAAAACCTAAAATGACAAAATTATTTTTTATTATTTAGGGGGAGGTGTGTTTATTTATACCATACTACAGCCGGCCACCAGGGGGCAACGCAGATGGTTTAATTTCCGTTCATCTTTGAAAACATCAATGTCAGTGAATGATGGACAAGCAATGTCACTTTAATTAGTTAAAAATGATTCATCACAAAGGAGGATTGATTGTTACATGATTTAGTGAAAGTTTGTTTTTCATGGTTTGATTTTATTTTTCTGTTTTGATTGTGTTGCATGTGTCTCTGGCTTTTGTTTGCTTGTCATCATATAAAATCTGATTTGAATGCGCTGCGACTTTAATTTGCTTGTTCACCTGATACTCACAGATACTGAAACTGATACTTTACTCTGTGATTAAAATGACTGATAGCACAAACTGGGACCAGGTGAGGAGATGACTGTTTTTCAGTCAGTCTCCATTTTATAATCAAACTACAGATCCATCGAGAAGACGACCGTCTTGTCTATTTCTTGATGATGATTCATTCATGCTATTTCATGCAACATTTACATGTGTTGGTTAAAACAACTTCCAAAACATTTAACTCAACCACAAATATAGATGATAGATGACCATATATTTACCTATGAAGTTTCAGAGTCGATATTTTTAATATTTTATGACTCTAAATGACCTATTCTAGCTTTGACATTGATCTTCACCAGTTTGAAGGATCTTTAGGGTCTTTAAACTTCACTCTTTTATCAATTTTTGTGTCATTATCCTCATTTTACCTGTATATTTTAATATGTTGATTTTAATCTTTATATTTACAATCAATGTGAACAGTGTGAAGTCTTGTCTTGTATTGGGTATCGTTTTAAACAATATGCTTCCATTATTAATTAAAGATGATGATAACTCTTCTGTGTCTCTTTGTGTTTTCTGTCGCAAACAATTTGAATCTGATGAACATCATGCAAATGAGGTGCAGAGATTATTCCAGGTCCTGTGGGGGTTCGGGACCTGACCCTGGAGGAGCATCAAAACCTGAGCAGGACATTTGCCTAATAAGATTTACATTTTTTATTACATGAATGAAGATACCTTTTATGAGTTTGTGATATAATATGACTCCATCCTCATACACGCAAATAAACAAAAGCCAAAGACGTGACCTCACACGCAAGCATCAATATATATTTGGAGCAGATGTTATGTCTCTGCAGTCCAGTTCACAGACATGATGGATGAAGTAGCTACTGGAAAGGTGAGTGAACTCGTTCATTTTCCTTCAATTTAGACTTTTACGTTGATGTTTAATTGGGTCTTTAATTCTATTGAGACATATTGTTATTACAGTTTGTAATAATAATATCTCAGAGGATTTACAGGAAACTACTTATAAATGATTGTATCTCATTGGCTAGGAGTTTTTCTACGTGATTATTTTGATGGTATTTTATTAAAAAAGTCCATCAGTTTGTCCACAATGATCCTGCAGCCAAACAAAGGTTTGTTCAGTTGCTGTTGTGTTGTGTTTCATGAGGTTTTTCCATCATGCAGGCCTGATAGTAGCTGTAGCAGCCATCTGATCTGTTTCATTTGGTTCGAAATATCGAAACATCATTTCTTTTTTGTCGGAGACAAACCTGGGCTCAGTTCCTGAGGGTTTATCATCCAGTGGACGCCCTGTTCTGAATCTGGAAGCACTAAGATTCATTAATATCACAAATATATACTTGTTTTTCCTCTTCTGTTTCATCATGTCTTCATTTAAACACTTGTGTTTGTAGCCTTGTCCTCAGTCAATTGGTTTATTTTCACCTCATTGTTGGATCTAACATCTTCATCTTCGCTGACTTCATCACCAACATCCTCCTCCTCCTGTGGTTGAGTATAATTGTAACCATTGATATGTTTTGTCTTCTTCTCTTCCAGATGTCAGTGAACTCTTCCTCCTCTTTCAATGACTCTCTTCTTTCTCCCCAACCATCCTCCATCAACTCCTCATTTTATTATGACATGTATTGCTTCATCACCCAACCGAGCTCCTCGATCTTCGTCTCCTTCAGCATCACCAACATCCTCATCCTCCTGCCTCTCTGTGTCCTCATCCTCTACCTTGGTTTCAGACGATGGCGTGATCAACGGTCTTCCTCTGCGGCTGCGGCGGTTTGTCACTCAGACGTCTTCACCTACCACATGGTCGTCATGGAGATGTTCGGCATCTTTGGTTGTGGTCTCTACTGTTTCGGTTTCCAAAAGTCACTCCTCATGGTGGTGGGTTTGTGGTTTGTCTGTGCCACGTCAATCGGACAGATTTTTTTTCACATCCTCACGTTTGTGGAGCTTCACCTGGCTGTCGTTCATCCAATCATCTACCTGGGCCTGAAGAATAGGGGCGGGGTTAGGATTAGGAACGTCGCCATCGCGTGCATTTGGCTGTTTTTTCTCAGCTCATTCGTTCTTCAATATCAGCCGGATTTCAACACCATCCCGTTGATTTTGCTCACGGTCTTTTCCTTTGTTGTTATTTCTTTCTGCAGCCTCTCTGTTCTCCGTTCTCTGACCCGTCCGGCGCCAGGGGACGAGGTCGGGGACAGGGAGCGCCTCAACCAAACAAAGAAAAGGGCCTTTCACACTATTGTAACCATCATGGGAGCTCTGGTGGTGAGGTGTGGTGGACATCTGCTCGTCCTGCTGTTTTATTCCTCCGGGGTGGAGAGTGAGAAGGTCAGATGTACGGTTCTGGCTTCAGGAGTCTGGTTCTCTCTGCCCAGCAGTCTGGTGCTGCCTCTGCTGTTTCTACACAGAGCAGGAAAACTACTGTCGTAAGAGCAACACTTAAGTCAGAGTAGAGCATCTGAAATGGGATCTTAGTAGTTTGATTACTTGTTTGAGCTTCTAATTATCCTCTAGGCAATATGTTTTTTTTTTTTTTTGGTCCGTTCCAGTTCTGTGAGCATATATCAGGTATTCAAATTTGGCACAAACATTAACTTGTGCTTCTTTTCCACCAGCACCTACTCAGCTCTACTCAACTCAACTCTACTTGGTAACAGGTATTTCTTTAGTTCCTACTCTGTCGAGGTACCAATGGAGCTGAGTTGATACTAAAACAGACGCCGGCCACTAATTGGTCAGAGCGAGTGTCTTCACAAGCTGCGACCAGACGCCAGTTGAGTTGACAAAATAATCAGCCTCCATTTTTAAACACCAGTAAAAGTGACAGCCACCCAACTCACTACATTTACGTCGAGAAGGAACCATTGTAATGAAAACAATATGTCTGGTCCCAAACTTAGTAGAGTCGAGCTGAGTAGTGCAAGAACGGTTTAGTGCAAGAACGGTGGAAAAAGAGACATTGGACAAATGAACTCACTGGAATTTAGAGTCAAAGATAAAAGGCTGAAGTCACTATGATATTTAACATCTTGTATTCAGTATCTTGTCAGTGCCTTGAGCAAGTTTCTTCAGTTTTCACAGACTTTCATGTGGGGAAATTTAAAGGTCAGCATGACCTCATTAAACACATTATTTATTATTGTTGTTATCAATGATAATAACAATCGAACTGAACTGAATCTATTGAAGCTCCACCTTAACCTCACAAAACACGTTTTTGGACTTTTTTGGATTCCTTCATTTTTTGTAAATGCAAGATCTCAAGACCGAAGAAGTGTCTTTTAATTTGGTACAAACCTTCACTTGGACTCAGAGATGAACTGATGACATGATGATGAGTTCAGTGTGACCGATGGACTCAGAAAATCACATGCTAATGGACTGGTTGGTCATGGCTTGTTTTTCTTGTTTTTACATTGCTCAGTCTTGCTTTTTCTTATATACATAGATATTTTATATTCTGGAAAGCAATGATTTTGTATGTAAGTGGCATTATATATTATATCGTCATCATACGGTGCAATAGCTGCATGTAGTCTTTAAATTTAATCAGTAACACAAATATATCGTATTGACCCTGAATATAAGATGATCCATCATTTTCACGACCCATTTTTTGAAAAATACTTTAAGACAAAATGAATGTTTTTTCATCATATTTGTAAAAATAAATTTCAATAATCTGTCACTGTTAGATAAATAATAATTTGAATAAATAAATAAAAGAAACTGTTGGTCTCTTGTTAACAAGCTGTGTTCAGGAGTCGTCGGAAAACGCAAAAGTCAACATTAAGAACATAAAGTCAACACGACGCAACGTATTACACTATTTTATAATAATCAAATTATTTATAATTGTATAATATTTGCTATAAACGCCTTCTTCTTTGTTTTCATATATGACTGCAAAAGCATGACAGTGCCACCAACTGGTCTGACATTTGTACTGTAACATTTTCACTCGACTTCTGAAAACGCTGCTGTATGAACGTAAAACTTTTTAAAAATCTCAATGTTGTTTTTGTGTAAAAGAGGCCTGAGAAGAAGAAAAAGCTTTGACTTGTTTGACGCCACCTGCTGGTTTTAGATCCCTGGGTCTCTGGACCCTGAATATAAGACGACCTGACTTTTTCAGACTTTTCTCTTGAGAAAAAATACCGTCTTATATTTGGGTCAATACAGTAATCATACTAAATCACAGTAGTCTAATAGTAGCAGTAGAGTAGTGACTGGGTGGTAGGTGGTGGTAGGAAGGACCTAGGAGTTTATGGTCTGGACCAGATTGTGACATCATTTTCATCCACTCTCACAATAATCAAAGTCCAAGTTTTAATACAAACATCCCTGAACTGATTTATATATATATCAAGAGGAATCCATTTAGTGTACTGTTTACTGATACACTCAATTAAAAGGGTTTTGTTTTACCCAAATTTGAACAGCGAAAGACCTGAGTCATGTTGGGTTTACAGATTCTTTATAATAGCATTTGAATAACAAGTGACATCCAAAGACGAACAGGTGCTGTTTTCCTTAATGATGCTGTTGGATTTGCCTAAGTACCAATTTTCAATCACAGCTCATTTGAATCCTGTCAAGCACATGGAAACAGACACAACAACGATTAGACCAGAGCCTGAACACCTGCATTATGACGTCATCTAATGAATAAATCATTTGTGGTGCTTTTTGATTTGATATGAACTGAAGCTCGGTTTTGCCTCTTTCTGAAAAAAAAAAAAAAACTGCTCATTTGTTTGACAGAAAAAAAAAAAAACAGTATGAGAACTTCACACTAGATATAATAATACATCCGTGGTTTTAAAACCAACAGCAGCACAGTCCAGACAGAGGCTCAGAAAGATCAGGAACTGAACCGTGCTGCAGAGGTGAGTTTGTTTTACTGACCTCATGATTCACTTCATCTGTTTAAAAGATGATAGATATTTTAAAAAAGGCTTGATGTTTTTTGTTTTAATGTACCTGATGTGTTATATCATATCCACTGCAGGAATATTTTCAATACTTTAACAGTTAGTAGGATCAATATTTTGCATAAAAAGCAGAAAAAAAGAATTTTAGTAACTTATCTGATCATTAACCAAAATGTATCCAAACTGTTCTCAGTCACAATTTACATAATTTCACTGTTTCCACTGTTTTTTTTCCTCTTCATCTTCCTCTGTTTTCACTCCATCCTTTCCACAGACATGTCGGACAACTCGTCTTCCTCCCTCAACGCCACCCTGCTTCCTCCTTCCTCCGACATCTTCATTATTTTTGTCATCAACTGTTTCAAGTCAACAGGCCTCTTCTACCTCACCGCCTTTACCATCGCCAACTTCCTCTTAATCTTCCCTTTCTGCGTCACCGTCATCTACCTGGCTTGTCAGCGGCGATGGACGGCTGCCGTGACGACGAGCCACTCCGACATCTTTACCTACCACATGGTCGCCTTAGAGCTGATGACCACATGCGGTACCTTCCTCTGCACTTTTGGTCAATACCTTCATCTCCCATTCCTGGCCACGGCAGGTATGACTGTCATGTTTTTTAACTTCACCGGACAATACCTATTTCACATCCTCACCTGCGTGGAGCGCTACCTGGCTGTCATTCACCCCATCATCTACCTGGACCTGAAAAATTCAAATGGAATCAGGATCAGAAATATCGCCATCGGCTGCTCTTGGCTTCTCAGCTTATTAGGGACAGGCTTCATGTTTTTAAGAGACTGGACTTCTGTTGATGTCATGTCTTATTGTTTCTCAGGTTTTTCTTTGATTATTGTCTCTTTCTGTAACCTCTCCGCTCTCTATGCTCTGATTCGTCCAGGGCCGGGAGACGCTGTAGTGGGGAGACAGCCGGTTGACCAGTCAAAGCTGAGGGTCTTCTATGTCATGTCGATCATTCTAGCAACGATGCTCATGAGGTTTGGCTCAAACATACTTCTTACTGTTGTGGCGTCTGTAACACACCATGGGGAAGAAGAGAGATGTATTCTTATCTTAACTCCTTTATGGTTCTCTCTTCCCAGCAGTTTGGTGTTACCTGTGCTCTTTCTAAACAGAGCAGGAAAACTGTCAAGTTGTAAAAAAAATCTGGGTCCGATTAAAACCAGGACATGACAACAGAACCTGAGGTTTCGTACTATAAAACACAACCAACCAAGGCTGTTTCTCAAAGTGGAGTAAGCATCCTTAAAGGCTGCTTTATCGAGCATGTCATGTCTTCAAGTGCTGCTCCAGTGTCAAGGATGCTTCAAAATCCACCAAGGACTGTCTTTGGTTTGTAGGGTTTTCAAGGCTGATTTATCCTCAATGCTGATAAAATACCCACAGGAGGGCTAGCGAGGTGTGTAGCCTCGTCTCCGTAGCATACGACTTCCAAGCAGTGAGTATCTACCAAGGAAGCACCCTTGACTTTGAGAAACGGCTAAAGTCTTATATGGCGATTTTTAGTGGACGCCATTTACCAATTTGAAAAACCAAAGTTCTTGACCAATGATCCCTGCCAAAATTTAACTGATTTAGAAAAAAAAAAAAAAAAAAAAACACCCACAAATTTAGGGAGTTTGAGCCCAGGCTGAAAACAAAAAACAACAAAAAAGAGACTGATTACTGAGGCAACTTCTTTTCCTTTCTTCATGAATTTCTCAGACACGAGTCTTTAATATTTGGATCTTCATGAAAAATGAGTACACAATGAAATCCAGGCACTGACCTGGATTATAATCTGGAATTTGTGGATTAAAACATGTATCTTTAGGATATGATAAGATTGAGACTTCTGTTTATTTACTGGATGGGAATGAATAGAGGAAGGAGGATAGATAATTATATAATGTTAGATGATTATATAGGATTCAGTGAGCTACGCTGTGTTTCAATACAGTTTATAGAATTATATAATTTATGAAAAAGTAAAATTATACATTATTAGTAAGTAGCCACACTGATTTTAAGTAGTATACTGTAGTGGTTTGATGCAATTATATTCTAAGAATTAACTCTAAAAATTCATTTCTGTGTGGCTGAAAGCATTAAAAAGTATTTAAATTACACACCAAACTAAAATGAGGCATCAAAATACAGAGAAGACTTTTAGGATTACAACCATTTAGCTTGAAGTTTGTAATGATTTTACAAGTAAACGTTTTACAGTTTTATGCGCTGCCATGTTGGGCTGCTGACATCACACATCAGAGTGATAAGAGCTTCCTGAAATGGCAGAAAACATCTTTGAGAGACAATTTATTTGTTTGATTGATGTTTTTGCTTGTTAATAACCAATATTACTGCCGGCCACCAGGGGGCGACTCAGACATTTTGGGCCAATTTAGACCTTTGAGGAGGTTTAACGTCGGACATCTTTAAATACAGTCAATGCTTATTCTTGTTTCTTGTGTATATAGTGTGTAAGAAGTTATGGTTGTTAAGCTATGATGTAATAACTATATATATATTTTTTTAGTTTAGTCATATAACTGATAGTATAATCAAACACACACATCTAATCTTAACCAAACCTTAAGTCACTTCTTCAACTTAATTTTTTGTTTTTTACATCGTGGGGACCAGCTTTTTGTCTCCACATGGGAGACAGGTCCCCACAATATGAGTGTGTAAACAGTTTTAAGTCCCTACAATGTTGGAAAAACCAGGTACACACACACACACACACACACACACACACACACACACACACACACACACACACACACACACACTTGGTTGACATCATCATTTAAATCCTGTCCTGCCACTCGAATGTTCATTTTGATGGAGAATTTAAATTATGTGATTAGTCTTTTAAAAGTCTTTTAAAGCAGAATGCTCATGAATGAATAAATATATCTGAAATATAATTATTTAACCTGTTTTATTTTATTTTTTTTGGTTTGTTTTTGGCCTCTGACAAATATCCATGCTGTCTTCGTTTGTTTGCTCTAACCACTGAAAACTACATTTGCCTAAATGACATTATAATGTACCTGTATGTATTTTGCAAAATGCAAAAGAGCTCACTTTGCCTGCTTTCCCTCTTTCATATAAATAATAACACAAGAGGTGACAAGTTAAAACACACACACACGTTCACCCAATTACTTAGAGCTGGTTCTCTTTCATACTGGTTCAGAGGCTTTTAGACAGAGAGACGACTCAGACTGAAGACAAGCTGAAGCGGTGAGTGATTTATTTGTATCTTATATGTTAAAACCAATTAAAGAAATGTAATCTGTCTTGATGTGATGTGACACTTGTGCAACTACAAGAAATTCTTTTGTAATTTAAATGAGGAGTTTACACATTATGCTGGAGTTCATGAAATAATCACAAAAGTCAAGACGCAACTTTTCAGGACTTTTCACGACACTTTTGTGACTTTCAGAGTAATGTAAATCAGTTGGACCATTATGGGTTTGAAGGTCGTGGTTTTGTTGACACTCCAGGAACCGGTTTGCATCGAGTGTCTTTTGTGTGGTTTATGTAACAAAACCATTTTGAGACTCTTTCGCCTTTTTTTCCACGAGCACCTACACATCTCCGTTCAACTTGACTCTATTGGGTTTAAGGTTTTCCGCTTGGTACTAGTTCCTGGTACCAGGTCCTTTTTTAGTTCCTACTCAGTCTACTTCAGTTCCTACTTGGAAATGTACTAAAATTTGGTACAATTTTAGTTTAACTGGTTACTGGTTTTGGTGGTGAAAGGTTACATTTTTTGTCCTCCTGAATGTGATATGTCAAAACATCTCACAATGTCTCCAAATTTGTTACAAACCTTCAACCTGAATTGAATAGATTTTGGGGCAACTACAGCAAAAGGTAAATCTCCTTTGACTTCACAACTCATGTTTTTTTGTCTCTTGATTTTAATACATCATGAATGACTCCATCTGGACTTAACAATGAACTGAATAGATTTGTGATTGTCTCCTGTAAAAGGTAAATGCCTCTTTGATTCACAAAATATGTTATTTTGGCCTTAAGACTTGAATATCTCAAGGGGTCTTTGAGGCAATTTCCTCAAATTTGGTATAAACCTTAACTTGAGTAGATTTTGGGCATCAAAAGTCAAGAGTGCTGTGACCAAACAATTCATGTTCTTTGACATGTTTTATTCCATGTCTGTTTTAGTCACATGCTAAATAACTGATGGAGGTAAAATCAATTGATCAAAATCAATGTATATTTTCACAAACTGCCATGAAACTGGGTTGGGTAATCAGAAGCCTTTAAATAGTTATTTTAATGTGTCTTTAGTTTATCTTTTGTTGTTTTGTCTCACATCAAATTTTCATACTGATTTTCTGTCTTTTTCTTCTTCTTGTAGACATTTACTCAGACTCTAATCCAACCAGACGTGTCAGCATGTTGAATTTTTCATTCCATCCTCCTCCATCGCCGAACTCCTCCCTCTACGAATGCTTTGCGATCACAGACATCTCTTACATCTACTCCATTTTATCTGGCTTCCACATTGTCTTCATCCTCCCTCTTTTCATCTTCACCCTCTACCTGGGGCTGCGCCGATGGTATGAGTCGCAGCCGGCCTCCACCGTGAAGACGAGCAACTTAGATCTCTTCACCTACAACGTCATTGTGATGGAGATTATCAGCATGTTTGGCGGCTGGCTCTACTGTATTGGTACTTACATGCACACAGCAAAGATGCAGGTGGCTGGGCATTATATTTACAACATTGCAGTACCTGGACAGATGTTATTTCACATTCTCACCTGTGTGGAGCGCTACCTGGCTGTCATTCATCCAGTTTTCTACATGGGTTTAAGAAAGGCAGGCGGAGTCAGAAACATCAGCATTGGGTTAGTTTGGGTTAAATCCTTCGTATGGATTGGGATAATTGCTCTGTACAGCCCTTATTTACCCAGAATCCCACTTATGATTTTTTTCATCTGGTCTGTGATTTTCACCTCTTTCCTCAGCATTTCTGTTCTTCACAGTCTGATGCGTCCAGGGCCAGGGGAAAGGGGCGGGGACAGGGAGAGAGTAAACCAATCAAAGAGGAGGGCGTTCAACACCATCGCAACCATAACTGGAGCTCTGCTGCTCAGGTTCGGAGTGTTGTCACTTATTCTTATCCTGGATGCTGCAATAGAGATGAATGAGAGACAAACCTGTTTGATGTTGTTCTCTGCATCCTGGTTCGCTGTGCCCAACAGTTATGTTCTGCCAGTACTCTTTCTACATCGAGCAGGAAAACTACCATGTTTTAAATCCAACATTGAATCAGCTTGAGAACCAGTGTAGACAAGAGAGAGCAGCTACTGTCATTTGTTTGTTATTGTTTGAGTTAATTCCTGTCAGTTCCATTAATCTTCTGTAGATTGTTGTACAGAATCTTAAACCTGTGTCTGTTACTACAAAATCACACCAGGAAGAACTAACTGATGGGGGCATGATGGAGGTTTTCACCCCACCAAGTTATCAAAAGTCTGCTAGGTTTACATGATGAATGATATCACTGCTCTACAGAACTGAAGTTACAACATCTGGATCGCCCCCTGGTGGTCCAAATAGCAAAATCCGTATGGGGCCAAATTTGGCCTAATTTTGTCAAAGTTTCAGAAGGAAAAAGAAAACAACAAAAGGACACCAAAACTCAACTAAAAACCAATAATTGAACTCCAAAACATCACTTCTCCAAAAAGAGTCAAACATCCACCACAGTCCAGACAAAAACCTTTATCTTTACTGAAGTAGTGTAGAAAACCTCAACTATGTCAGAGTCAAACTAAAGACTTTCACCCTGGTTCCTCTGTGACCAAATGAATCCAAAAATACCAAACATCAGCCAGTCTACAGCCTACAGCAGTATCCATCATGAACTGTTATGGGACATAATTTAACTAAAAACATCAAAATCAAAAGATGATCAGTTGATCAGTTTGGCTTCAGTTGCATAAAAAGGCCAAATGACGGTTGAGTTTGTCTTGTGATCGGTTGGACTTGACTCTGACTTATAGATGATTTGTCCATCCTCACGTGGTTGTATAGTTGTTGTGATTATTTTTCATGAAACTATAATATAAAGTCATAAATCTAGTTCTCACTATGTTATTCAGTAACGTTTGAGATGTATGTGTCCTTAGAGAAAACAACAATATATGTAAAACATTAGAATAAATTTGGGGTTTATATCTAAAGCAGATCAAACTTTTTCATGTGGTAAAAGTTGAAAAAAAGATTTTTAAAGATATAAAATAAAAGTGTAAATGACAAATGATAACAAACCAGCGGATGGTGACTGTCAGGTTGGGATGAATTGTTCAGGTATGAAAATAAGCAGCTCACTAGAGCAGGTGCTCCTGTCTGCTTATTGACACTGTTTGATTTGAATATGCAACAGTTTCATGTTACAGCTCATTTGAAATCTGTGAAACAGCCACTTGAATTTGAATTTCCTGTCTGCCTTCGAGTCCTAACCAGCATCACCGTGTTACAGGTCTTATTATGATTCTACTATTCGTCTAATTCTTGAATTCAACCCTGATGCATTTGTAAAACTTCCATTTCTTCTGTATATTTCATGATTTTCATATGAAAGATGAATAAATATAAAGATTAATATAAATAGAATAAACAGATGTTATATCAGACACATCAGTATGTTGTTGTTATTAAAGTGTCTATGCTTTGACACCAGTATTCATCTGTCAGTTCTTCTTTTATTAACACATGAATTGTTGATTTAGACACATTGAGCTGTGAAAAATAGGGAACTAAACCCAATTTCACACAATTTAACTCTGCATTATTGAAGCACTCACCTCTCAAAGAGTTACAGGAACACGCTGCTTGACTCATGTACCTAATATAAAATATCAGATTGAAGCATATCATGCTTTTGCGACTGGTGGGAGGTGGGGCCACTGGGGGAGCAGCAAATTTATCAGGGTGGTCATGGCCTCCTTGGCCTCCACCTTGTGGTGCCACTGATTTTCTGGGCTATTCTGGAGATTTTTGACGATGCAGTTCCTCTCGGTGCTTCCACAGCCTGTTTGTGTTTGCTATAGTTAGCATGTTCGTCAACGCCTTTTTTCCCACCGTATTCTACTCTAAAGTCGACCTGTCACTACTTGCAAAACATGTGGCATTGTTGATGTGGCTTGGGACTAAAAATGGGAAGGTCTCACACCAAGGAGACTGAAATTTGGACACATATTTCTTCTTTTTGAGAGCTGTTTCATCCATTTTCTGTTAGTAAATTGCCGCCTCGAAAGTGGGAATGGAGTTGACAGGTTTGTTTAGGAAGAATTTCTCAATATTCATTTGGAAAAAACATATTTTTTCTGGTCTAATGGTGACACCCAGGACACCCAGTGTTTTTATAAAATGACTCAATTTACATTTTTTAATACCAACACTAATCATCATCATAAAATCATCACTATTATTAGCAACTGTTGTAATCACTGGCTTTTGTTTTGGACATTACTTCCTTCTTCCATGGTCTAAAAACTGTTGTGTTTTTAACAGATACTCAACGGGCGTCACAGCAGCTTAGTGGTTTCAGTGTCAACCACAACCTGTCGCTTTGCATCTGACCAGACACCTTCAGTATATAATAATCTCACTGTCTCCATGAGTGATATTTATAGAAACAAACAAACAAAAACTAGAGTCATATTATGAGCTTGTTTTGTGTTTTTATTTGCATGTAAACAAACAACATGAATACACGTCATTTTATTCTTATGCACACACCATGTACATATATATGAAATTGGAACAATTTCACATCTATGCATGATCACATGTTATCTACATATATTCAACCCACACTGCCACTATATGAAGCTATTACATGTAAATATAAAAACTTGGCACATATGTTTAAAATTACCCTATAGACCTAAATATAAGACAGTATTTTTTCCCTACAATTAAAAATAATGAATTATAAAGTAATGTAATGTGTCGTGTTGTGTTGACTTTGGGCCAATTTCATTTCTCTTTTTTGCCTTGAAACAAAGTGTTGAGGGGTGAAAACATCAGAAGTTAGTTGCTGCGTAAGATGATGCGACAAGTCTCCATGACAACCACATGACAACAAACAAAGATGGCGTCTACAGACTTGTTCACTGGAAAACGTTAGCAAAGTGACAACTAGCAATTGCAAGCTAATGTTAACGAACAGATAAGTTAGATAAGTTAGTTCAATTCAGTCGCTAACTTTTCTGACAACTGCATCCTTGTCCTGGTGCATGCTGGGAAATTTCTCAAATCCCTTCCCTTTCAATCATATCATTTATTATCATTATTATTATTATTATTATCTTTTTAACGTGACAAGGGAATTGTTTCATTGCACTGATGTTTAATTGCAATTTATTTCCTTGTTATTTGATATTGAAAACAAACATGATTTTAAAAAAGATTAATTTTGTCTTTCTTTGTCTAAGATTTTCTCTTAAAATATTTTTTCTAAAAATGGGTCAATACGACAATAAGGCAAACACTTTTCTGTGAACCGAAACTTTGAATATATCTTATATAGTGCATCTAGAATTAGATTAAATATATAGTAAACATATATTTCAATATCTGTGTATACGCCAACTTTACATATCCAGAGAAAGTACATATGTGATCATATTTAACCTAATGAACAATATATGGAAACATCACTGTTAAAGTGCAAGCACTTGACACTGATTGGAAAAAAGACAGATCATCTTTTTACAGCTTATCTCCTTTGAAGGGGAGGGAATGGAGTCAGAGTGGGGTGAGATACATCTGACATCACAAACAACCGTTTTTGAAATTTTGATTCTCTGTCATCTTTTTCAAAGTTAAACTAATTGGGATTATTCAGTGATGCAAAACTAACATGTAGTTTAAGTGTTTGTTACACTAAGATTCAGTGAACACTTCATACCTTAATTTGTCCAATTAGCATAATGTTACAACTGATTGTCAACCTGCTGCTTTGTTCATTTTTTATTTAAAAAAGGGGAAATATTGACCGCTCTTCTGTTGTAATCGAATGTTTTCTTGTATCTGAAAAGAGCTGAATGCAAATCTAATCTGATCCTTATTCTATATCAGTTTTATTCTTGCAACACACTATTTTTCCTGATCTGTGCAGAAACAGCACAGGCAGCACCAGGCTGCAGGGAAGACCCAAGAACATATCGGACGTCACCAGTACACAATTCTCCCTTCCTCTCAGGTACAACACAGAAGAGATCATACCCAAACTACACTTCAACAGCAGCACCCCCAGGATGCCCAGAATGGTGTAAAACACCCTCAACTTCGACTGGTCCACCCTGTCCCCGCCCCGCTTCCCCGGCCCCGGACGAACTAAGACAAAGAGGACAGAGACGCTGCAGAGGGAGATGATGATCAATGAGACAATCCAGATGCAGATATCAAAGACTAAGAGGACTCTTTCTATAGACATCAACGATGTCGCTGCACAGCACAGCAGCCAAACACAAACATTGATGATGTTTCTGATCCTGATCATTCTTTCATTTCTCAGACTGCGGTAGGTGATGGGATGGACGACGGCCAGGTAGCGCTCTACGCAGGTCAGGATGTGAAAGATCATTTCTCCGTGCCAGGTGATGAGCAGAAAAATGAACCCCGCCAATATCATTTCATAATAATCAACATAGATACCGCAGCAACAGAGAATGCTCCCGAAGACACCGATCAGCTCCATGCCGACCATGTGGTAGGTGAAGCTGTCACAGTGACTCATGGAGGCTGAGGAGGAGGAGGAGGAGGAGGAGGAGCGCTGCTGCCGCCATCGCTGACCACCCAGGTAGAGGATGAAGACACTGATAGGGAGGATGAGGAGGATGCTGGTGACACTGAAGGAGATGAAGATTATGGAGCTTGGTCTGGTGACGAGGCAATGCATGTCAATAGGAAGGGAGATGATGGAGGAATGTTGAAGGTGGAGCAGGGAGTCATTGGAGGAAATTGAGTTAACTGACATCTGGAAGAGAAAGAGAGAAAAGTGATGAAACCATATAGACACAATTATATCTCAGACCACTGAAACCAGATGACTTGTGTGGGCTTCCAATGGTTTGGTTTGAACCGCTCTCTCTAGCCTCTACCCTGGAGCCAGTTTATCCTTGAGAGGCTCTAAAGCCCCTGACAACAGTTATACAGGACTGTTATAATAAGTGGTTTCCAATAGAAGTTTTCAGTCATGTCCAACTGTTGGGAGACCTCAAAGTAGAGCCAGAGTCTGAGTCTGGTATAGTCGACACCAATTTATTAAAAAAAAAAAAAAAAATAGATAAATAAAAAAATCAAACAGATTTGATGGTCCAGAGTAACATGAACTCAGGATCTATTTCACCATGAATACGAGTCAAACTCCCGCTCAACAGATATCTTATGTTGTACATTTACTTTCATTGTTAACTATTTGGTTGTGAAAACAAAAGACGCTCAAACTTGATATTACTTCAACCAACGTAAAATATCTCTTGAGGGGAAGTTTGACTTCATGGTGAAATAGACTCTGGTTCATGTTACTCTCGACTGTCACTTTACATTAAATAAGATGTATTTCATCATATTGTCTAGGTTGTGTTGGAAAAATGATATAAGACACTTAATGTTGCACATTCCTTCAATCAATTAATTGTCAGTCAATTAATTCATTAATTGAGCAGTAAACCAACTCAAAAACAATGCTATTACACACACTATTAACATTAAAAACTAATCATCAGTTGATAAGTTTATTCCATTGACTTTCTGTAACACACCAAATTCTTCATCTCCCTTAATGCAACATGAACATCATTTGTGTTTGCTTCTGTTCCCACCATCTTTAAAACAAATAGGTTTAAGGTTGTTTTCTGTAAATGCTGTTTTAAAAAGTAACATAAAAAAACACCAACCTTTTCAGCTTTTATCTCTGATCTTCCCATCTGCTGCGTTTCTGTACCATGTACTCCATAGACTCAGTCCTGGCTTTTTCATCGCAGCTTCACTCCACCTTGTCCAAGTTTCATCATTTATTTGCATAAAAAAAACAAAAAAACAAGATGATAATGGAAAGTGCAAATGGACCATTTTATTTAAATATTCTATGATTTCACCCCCAACAACTTTTTTCCAACAACATCCAAATACAGCTTTTGAAAACATTCAACATTCAAATCCTTTGACCAAACCAAACCAGTGTTTCTGTGGACGTGGTTGTTATTTTAACCACACCTGCCACTGTTGACACAGTGCATTACATAACAAGGTATATATATATATATATATATATATATATATATACTACAAGGATTAAATGAAGTATTGTAATTAATACAAACTGTATATGTCAAGAGGACAAACCTCAGTACTTGTCTAAAACAACACACACAGTACACGCTTTTCTGCACTGATAAATTATTGGTGGTATCACCAATATAAATGACAGTTTCAAAATAAAAGCACAGTGTTTTCAATAATAAATCTCATAGCTGAGGTTTGGTTACATTAAAGCACAAAAATACTATAAATCATGGAATTTCATGGACATTACTATTTTGTTAAGGTTAACAAAACGTTTGCCTTAACAAATAACAAAATAACAAAATAACATAACGAAGTCATTACAGCTGTACTGTATAATTTGGCCATATATGGGCCATACATCCTTATACAACTTTTATAGTGTACAACTTTAGTGTATGATGTATGGCCCATATATGGCCAAATTATGGGTGCAAAACAAACTTACCCAAAACCAATTAAAGAACTGCAAAACTTAGATATAACTGACCCCAAAAGAATGTAAAATACCTTTACTTTCACACAGTCTATCGATTTCTAGGTGACTGATGTCAGAATCCTTTTATAAAAAGATCACAGTGTCTCAGCCCATTTTGTAAATAACATCAAATAACTATTTCAAACCAAATGTATCTAAATGTATAATGAATCAGCTCATTTTGTTCATGTGCAGCCAGTCAGACAAACCGCTGTGCTCATGTTTCTGTTTACGTCATTAAAATCTAGTAGTTCTACATGGTCTGTATATCCCCACACTGACGTTGTTTACATGCTTATGTTTAATGTTTACCAAGTTTTAGTCTGCAGCTTTTAGAAATTAGTCTATCGGACCTGATCCTAAATGGAAGAAAATGGAATTATCACCCAACTTATTGCTATTATATTATATTAATCTATACTCTAACATTAGCACATACGTGGATAATAATTTCTTTTTTAATGTTCTTCAATTAAATCAAAATGAAGTCAGAAACCTCCACTCTGTCTCTTGTCATCATCCAGTATTATACGAGTAACATGGCAGCTTCCCTGCTCTGTGCAGAAACAGCACAGGTAACGTCAGAGCGCTGGGCAGAGAGAACGCACTCAACAACATAGACAACAAACACTCGCCTTGGTTGTCAAATATTCCTTCGATGGTCAAAACAATGCAAAACATATTCCCAAACAACCACAGCAAGACAGCAACCATAATGGCTATAATGGTGTAAAACGCCTTCTGCTTTGTTTGGTCGACCCTGTCCCCGGCCCCCTCCCCCGGCCCCGAACTCTTCAGAGCACGGAGAACAGAAAAGCTGCAGAAAGAGGTGACGACCGTGGTGGCAACTAGGCCACAACTAACTACTATGATGTTAACTGAATGCACAACTATTAAACTTGACCATGACAGAGAAAACAGCCACATGGACGCTGAGATGATGTATTTGGTTTTGACAGTGACCCGCCTTCTCAGGCGCAGGTAGGAGATGGGATGAACTACAGCCAGGTAACGCTCAATGCAGGTCAAGGTGTGGCAAAGCAGATGTCCACATAAACTCATATTAAAAAATATGTCCAGTGCTCTATCGAGTGAAGAGAGATTGGCGAAGATGGCACAGCTTTCAAGAATCCATCCAAGGCAAGCGATCACCTCGAAGATGACCATGTGGTACGTGAAGTAATCAGAGGGGCTCATCATTTTACTGGAGCGCTGTCTGCGCCATTGTTGGTAACCAACAAAGATGACAAAGGTGCAGAGGGACAGGGTGATGAGGACGGTGGTTGCACCGAGTACAAGGTGCAAGACCTTGTTCTTCACAGACTGAAAGCATGAGTGAACCTCAGTGTGACTGGAGGAGTTGGCAGAGGACGGGTGAGGTTGATGAAGGGAGCCATTGAGGAATGAGATGACTGACATATTAAGCCTAAAAAAAGGGGACAGGAAAAACATAATCACGTCATGTTGACAGTTGATTAATTCATATCAAGTAACAAAATGTCAAAAATCAACGTCAGAAGTTTTGAGAAAGAATCTCTTCACTGGCTTGGAAAAAGTAAAGAAACACGAGTCGAGAAGAAATCTTTTCCTTTCACTGACATGGATGAGATAGGATATGAAGCAGCAGTGATAAAGAAAAAGAACATTTACTGGTAAATCAACTCAAACATTAAAATGAATCAAACTAAGACAATTACAAGCTCAATACTGAATCACAAACTGCTACAAAGTTGCATTTTTATACTGTTTTTTTTTTAAAATAAAAATCATATCATTGTTTTTTGAGCAATCGTGTTTAAATTTGTTATTCAAACTCATGATTTTACATATATTATCTTTAGACTTTAATACCAACACTATCTTTATTTAACCTTTGTAAAGTGTCAGAAAACTGCCCACGTCTTTAGGGTTAGCGGGGTCATATCTGACCCATAACACCACAAATGTCACTTTTTTAAACATGGTGAAAAATTAATGTTATTATCAAGTTCTAATAAAAAAAAAAAAAAATTCGAAATCGAAATCAAATTTGACCCGAACACAATATAAGGGTTAAAACAATCTGTATGTAACAAACACAAATACCAACACATTTCCTCATCGTATAAATTTAATTAAATTAAAGTTTAATACTAACATTTTCAAAACTAAAAAAAAGATAACCTCATAAACACTTTATAAATCACAGTAGTGTTGAGTCACACCCACCTTGTTAGTAGCTCCTGTGTGTGTTTGTTTTCTCTGGTCCGGATGTGAACTGATGCGTAGCTACTGGAGACCTGCAGGTGTCAGCAGCAGGTGGTTTTTGCATTTTGCATATGTCAGAAGTGAGATGTAAATTGACCGATCACTAGAGAGTAATCTAGAGAGTCGTTGCTCTCTAGATTTCTTTGAACAAAAAAAAAAAAAAAAAAAATCAAGACTGCTCATCATCTATGGATTATCATTATTATCAGTATCAGTACTATTATTACCATATCATGATTATTATTGCTGTTGTCTTATTATGAGCCAGTCCTGGTGAGGAACCCAGCAAACAGATGTAGCCTTAAATTTGTGTCTGAGTTTTCTTGGGCAGCCTTATGTGTATACACGCACTGTATATTGTTTGATCCGCTTATGTTTGTGCTGTTATATAATGAAAAACTGTCATAGTTGCTGCGCCTCTGCACACAGACCAGTGCAGGTGTCAGGGCTGCATTACACCATTTAATTTGAATAACTTCCAGTTTTAAGCACAGGTCATTTGAATCTGTCAAACCTGTTAATAACTGGAGCACTGTCTTTTTTCAGCACCCATGTAATTTAATTTCATGTTTATTGTCTCAGTTTCTTTCTTATAGAACCAAATCCATGGTTCTCCTTGGGTTTTCCAGTTTCCTCCCACAGTTCAGTCCAATGTGTTGTCCATTCATGTTCACCATCAGTTATTTGATGGTTCAACACAATGAATTGGTGAAATAACCTTTTGAAACAATAGGAATATGACTACTGAACATTTTTCTTTTAGACTTTAAGTGAGGTGGAAGTAAATGTTGTAAATTTGGGATCAGTAGTTTGTGTTATTTCCAAAATGTTGAAGTTCCTCCTACAGTCTGGGAGTGAGGCCAAGTTTAAGATGCACGAAACGTAGTGAAACATCGTGGCTTTTTAAATGAGCTGAGTTTAGTTACATGTTAGCTCTGATTGGGTAACTCCTTGGGTAAAGCCTGTTGCAAATTGTTGCACAACGTTTGAGACACTGAACTCGATCTTCATGAATCCAACATCACCAGGTCGTAGACTCTGATCTTACAAGTTGTTGTTTTTTGGGAGGCAGCAGAGACCCTTCATTCATCTTGTAAGGAGTCATTTAACTATCACAGTGACAGCGAAGCTGCTGCATTAACTTAAAAATCTTGCACAGTCCACCTTTAACACACGATGAATTAACACCAGGAAGAAAGATTAAAAAAATAAAATAAATAAAATACAGACATGGTTGGAGTCCTCTAATTTAGTATCATTTAATATTAATTATGTTACATTAAAACAAACAAATTAATGTTTCCAACATCAAATATATCACTAATCACTAAGCTATAATGTGATGTTACAGTCATCACTCGACTGATGTGATTTTATTTATTCCAGTCTAATCTAAACCTTAAAGATAAAGTAGGAGAGTAGGAGTAGGAGTGGTGTTTTTTCACTCCTGTCCGTTCCACAAGGTACTAAGATGTTTTATTTTTGTGTTAGAGAACTTAATTAATTGGTTGTCATCAGGGTGTGAAGGGGATTTTAAGCAATATCATATTGTAAGTGCACCAGGAACACATCTCCTATAACCTTTAACATCACTTGTTGTTGTTGTTCTTACAACACTCTAGTTTTCCTGATCTGTGCAGATACAGCACAGGCAGCACCAGACTGCAGGGTATGTTGAACCAGATGTCAGACATTCTTATCACACAGTCGTTACTCTCTGTAGCATGCAACACAATCCAGACCATGTTCCATGCGTTTCTCAACAGCAGCACTCCCAGTATGGTCGTGATGGTGTAAAACGCCTTCAGCTTTGACTTGTCGACCCTCTCCATGTCCCCGCCCTGTTCCCCCGGCCCCGGATGAACCAGGACAAAGAGGACAGAGATGCTGCAGAAGGTGATGATGATCAACGAGGCAATGCACATGCAGATATCATTGACTAAGATGACAAAATCGAACAGCGTCACCGCTGCATGTGAGACGGTGAGCACCCAAACACAGGCAATGGTGATATTTCTCATTCTGATCCCTCTCTCTCTTCTCAGACTCAGGTAGGTGATGGGATGGACGACGGCCAGGTAGCGCTCCACGCAGGTCAGCATGTGAAAGAACATTTGTCCATTCCAGGTGAAGGACATGAAATGTAACGCTGCCTTTAGTAAATCAGTTCGATTAGTGAAGATGCTGCAGCAGGAGAGGGCTCCTCCGAACATACCGATCAGCTCCATGCAGACCTCGTGGTAGGTGAAGCTGTCAGAGTGACTCATGGAGGCTGAAAAGGAAGACGAGCGCTGCTGTCGCCATCGCTGGACACACAGGTAGAGGACACATATGAATAAAGGGAGAATGAGGACAATGGTGGTGATGTAGTAGGAGATGAAGATTAAAGAGCCCGGTTGTGTGATGAAGCAGTAAATTAGCAAAGGAATAGAAGAGTTGATGAAGGAGGATTGAGGATGAAGAAGGGAGGAGGAGGAAGAGTTGACTGACATCTGCAAGAGAAAAAGAGAAATCATACTAAAAACAAAAAATGTACTTTGTTAAAATATGTTACATATCTATGGACATAATTTGTGTCTGTGCTCAGACGGACTATTTAAACTTCTGTAAAAATAATAAAACTTGACAATAAAACTGGGCAAATGACATATTTCACATTAGAAGCCTGCGATATAATACAAATTTTAAATTTAATTTTTGGACATTGAAGTCAGTCTTTAACAACTTTGTCTTAACTTTAACATAATTATATTTCTGTGATAAAGATAAGCAATATAATACTTTATATCAACAAATTTCTTCATCCTGGAAATGAACATGAATCTAATAAAGTCATACTCACCTTCAAGTCGAGTCGAGCTTGTGTGGATGCCTTCTTGGATCCAAATATGAACTGATCTCTAGGTACAGGAGATGTGCAGGTGTCAACAGGATTGAGGGTTATGTTGATTTGCATTCCTAATTTGTATATAATGGAAAACAAATGTGTTTTGCCATTTAAACCACACATAAGATGTAAATTAAGAGACGTGACAGCTGCCACTCTCCTCGCCTGAATAAGATCATTTGATTTGAATAAGTGTTAGTCACGAGTCATTTGAATGTGGTCAAACCTGATGATAAATGAAGTGTTGTGTCAACACCTGTTGGAAACACCTGTAACATGGCTGCAGAACTGAATAGACAATTATTTTGTACAAAACTCTCCAACAGCTGATGTGCAGGACGTCCAATACCATTGCTACTTAGATGATATAATGTAGACCATATTCCAAGCAGCACATCATTATTAACAGCAGCACTCTTAGCATGGTCTTGGACAAACCAGGAACAGAGGACAGAGAGGCTGTGGATGAAGTACCGTATTGACCCGAATATAAGACGACCCTGAATATAAGATTACCCCTATTTTTCAAGACCCATTTTTGGAAAAAGTACTGAACAAGCACATGACCTGTAGTAGCAATCCTGCATCATCTAGGAGTAGGTTTTTTTTTACAGGACAGACAGAAGAAATAGGGGAGAGCCCACACAGGAAAGCTTGTCTGGGACCAGATTCAAACTGACGAACAGCTGCACGGCATAAATACGCCAGTGTTGTGCAACAAAACCACTCGGCTATCCAGGCGTTCCCTAGGAGCGGTGTTTAGCATTAGCATTATGGCTACCAAGTACCGTAACGTGCAGAGGACGCTGTCTATAGTCAGTTATGTCAACGCAGAGCACAGCAGCCATCGGGGATTCTGACTCAAACACCTCTTTCTTTTCTCAAGCTGAGATCACTGGTAGGATGGACGATGGCCAGATGTAACCCAACACAGGTCAGGATGTGAAAGAACATCCGTCCTTTAAAATGATCACCAAAGACCCTGTAAAAGCAGAGAGGACGCTACTGTTCAAGACAGATTTAAACTGAATAAGATTCCTTCTTGTATTTTCAAACCATCGCAACATGTGGCAACGTTATCAAAGAGATCACAGACCACAAACCTACACCTTCCTCAATGGACACCTCCTATATATATAAAATATCACCATCAGAAAAGTTGCTGGTTCTGCTGGTGTTCCAGGTCAGACAATTAAGGCATGCACAAATTAGCTTGCTGCTATCTTAACAAACATATTCAACCAGTCTCTACAACAGACTGTGATTTCTACCTGCATGAAAACTATCACCATCATCCCTGTTCCTAAGATCTCAGCAAACATTAACCTTGATAACTGACCCATTTCCTTGACATACAGCCATGTGGTGGTGGTCACCTAGGTGCCAGTGGCCCAGGTCTACTAGCCCCAGATCTCCAAGACTTTTGTATTCAGACTGTCGGGCCAGTAGCCTTTCCAGATTACCCTTCAACCAGCTGCTGCTTGTGAAAACAAACGGCAAACGTTATCAGCCCATATTGATGGCGGGGCTGGTGACGTACGGGAGGGTCAGTAAGTTATGGGTTATAAGTGACAAGTAGTGACCACATTGGTCGTTTTTCTGTGGACCCCACTTCTGCTGTTGTGAAGCTTCGTTGATTTATATTGCGCCGGCAGTTTCTTTAGCTTCTCATGGACTTGAAGGGCATTTCACTGGATGCCTACTCGGGAAAGCTCTGCCGTGATGAATTTTATCACCTCCTTGTTTCGACAAACCCAGTCAATTTTCCACGGGACATTGTCCTCTGCCCAGAGCAGAGTATGGACCTCATCCTGCAACCAAAACTGCTGATCCATCGTTCTCTATAGTGGCCAAAATTGTAAATGCATTTCTGCACAGCCATTTATGCCACTACCTGCTGTCTCCACACCGTAATTGGTGGACTTCGCCTTAACCTTGACCCCACCTTTAGCCCCTCTCTTGCACTGCATGGACCAATGTTTTGGTTGGGCCAAAAACCCGGGGCTAGTGGGCCCGAGATGGCCCTGACCCTGGCACCAGTTAGCACCGTCTTGAGACAGTGTGAAAGCAATTAGCCCCGGCATGCCTGGGCTGGCTCGGCTTTGGCCCGACAGTGTGAAGCCGGCTAATGATTAGGTATTATATAACTTCAAGGCCTGAACCCCCGCAATCTGGACAAAGACCAGCTCCTGATCTGTGATTGATTGTTCATCAGATGGCATTAGCTTCAATCCAGCTTCATTTAGTCAGAGAAAATGAAGAAGAAAATGAAGAGAAGTCCAATTATGAAAAAATATGAATAATTAAAATCAAAAAACAGCAAATACTGTCACTTTAAACTTTCTAAAAAAAAACTGATGCACCTAATTATTTTAGTTATTATGTTATTAGCAGTATTCACAGCAGTGTGAGACACTTAGAGTCATCAGAAATGTGTCTTATTCTTTTAAACAACACACATTGAAGTCAGAGTGATGATTTCTCTACAAACAGGACATGTTGCAGGAAACATGGAGAGTTTTTATCCTGAGCAACAGGAGGCAGCAGAGGCCACAACACAACAAAGACATGATATCAAACATTTAACACAATCAGCTCAAGTCAACTCACAAAAAACAACTAAAATATTGTTATTTCTTTGCTCTTTGGTATCTAAATGAAAAACAATATTCTTAATTAAATAAATATTTTATTGTTCACTGAAGTGACACATTTCTTATATTTATGTGTTTTTTTAAAAAAAGCCTTTGATGATCTTACAATTATTAATATAAACCATAAAGAAACATAGATATATTATAGAGATAAAAAAAAAACCCATCACATCCTATAAACTGAAAACTGAAAGAAATTTAAGTTTCCATTTTATTCATGAAAGCAGAAACTTTGTAAACTTTCACTCAATTTTAACAGTTAGAACTTAAAAACAACCGAAGTCACCACAATCTATATTTTTAAATGATGGTATATTTTAAATGTGATGATATGGATCGAACTTTGCATTGATTACATTGGATCATTCATCACTGAATCAATATATCCATGTACAGTCAATTTTGTTTTTTTAAATTTCTGTGTTTGTGTTCATTGTATTTTTCAGGTAATTTACCTTCAGTGGGACCAGGCATTAAAATGGACAAGAAACTGAAGAAAACAAGAAAAACAAGGTCTAATAATTTTTTCCATGACTGTAGATCAATGGATCATTACATTCCTAATGATTTGCAGTTGTCACTAGCCAGGCTAGCGCTGCCTCGTGCTCCTGGTGGATGTATGCCAAAGGATAGGTTTCAGACATTTTGCAAGTGCAAGTGAAACACTGTGAAAGCATTAGGCTAAGCTGTCATCATCGAAAGCATAACACACACAAGTTGCCCTGATGTCTGCTGACACTGGATACAGTGTGGATACATGTGGTAACTCTTCTGTGGAAAACCCTGTGACCCTTGTGCACAGCAAGTATTTTAATGACTAAGGCAATGAGGTCCCGCCCTGACAGTTTATCAGAAGTGGGTGATTTTTTTAAACTGTGTTAAGGAAATGTCCCATGAAAGTGCGGGACCCCAGAGTCCAGTTTGACTTGATTGTCTGTTTCTGACTGACAACAGACTAACTTACTCCTTTATCTATGTTTTTTTTTGTCTGTTTGACATGAAACAGTATTTCATATTCATATAAAGAAACAGAAAGTGGAAATGAATGCTTGCCATCTTGCAGGCTTGGATGCTTTACTCAAATAAGGAGAGGAATGTAATTCAAGACCAGTCCTCACTCCCCCCTCACAGACTGATATAACATCATGCCGGCAGAAATAAACTCTGCTGGATCTGAACTGACTGAAGACAGAAGGTAAAGTCCTGCTCTCATCATGGTGACAGTTGTTACAAGTTGTATAGTTTTATATTTGAGGACAGACGACATGTTAACCAGTAATAATTTGATGGAGAACAGTTGATCATATTGTTACATTTTCACTTTGTTTAGTTTGTTGATCAGTTTGGATCCATCACAGACACAGTTGTTTGTTATTGTTGATTTTACTGAGGTTTTGGTGTTTTATTTTCTTGTGAATGTTCACTGACCAGAGTTCAATTCAGTTACTGAAAGTTCAGAGTTAATGGTGACAATGAACATGTGAATGAAACAGTGAACAGTTAGTGTTGATGTTAAAATGCTGCTGATGTAGTTTACCCCCATCTTTTGTCTCTTTGTTGCGTTTTGGTGTCCTAAGTTACGTCATTGTTACATTGATTGACCAGTAGGTGGCAGCCTAAGCCCAGCTATAATGCTGTGTAGCTAGTAGAGAGACTTGAAATGAAAATGAAAACATACAGTTGCGTGTAAAGGCTGAGTTATGCTTCTCCGACTATGTACTGCGCAGCCACGCAGTCGGATCAATGCAGCTGTGAACTCTTTCAAAGTTCACCGTCGGTTGGTGGGTGTTGTAAAGTAATTCACTTCCAGAACAGTTTCAATGGAGACTGAGAGAAGACATTTGTTGGACCTGGAACTAATTGACATTGAACAACAAATCATTTTATTGCAAATGTTGAGACAAGAACTAAAGAGGAAACGTGTGGTGACGCAGAACCCTCTGCATCGTATGAGTATCTTGGTGGTCATGGACCATTTTACACGCTTTGCACAGGCATATGCATAGAAACAACAGTGCTCAAACAGCTGCACAGAAGACTTTGTCTTCAAATTCGGGTTTCCCACTAAATTACACTAGGATCAGGGGAGGTAATTTCAAAACAGATTGTTTGATGAACTTCAAAAATATTGTGGGATCCAGGGTTCCTGCACAATCCCTTACCAACTCCAGCTGAATGGTCAAGTGGAACGGTTTAACCGCACCCCACTGGCCATGTTGTGTAACATGGATGATGAAGCCAAAGCCGACTGGAGAAGTTGTCTTGACAAAGTACTGCACATCACACGAAATGAGTCCACTGGCTATGCACTGTGTTGCCTGCTCTGCTCTAACCCCAGATTGCCCATTGATAGCTTATTTGACATCCCACACAGTGAGGGTAGTGTATCTCATTAGGACAATGAAAAGAAGTGGAAACTGAGGATGGAAGAGGCATACCAGTCAGCTACCAAGACAGCACAAGCTAGTGGGAAAAGAGGCAATGATTCATCTTCATCTGATTATGAAGAGGATGACGGGAGATGCATCTCCGTTTGGCCTTAAGAAGGTTCCCCAGAATGACGCAGGAGCAGAGAGCTGAGGCGATGGAGTTTCAGCCTCATCAGCCAACAAAAGCACTTGAGGAAGATGATGGGATGGCTGGGTAAATCCTGTGGCCATTGGATGCTAATGAAGAGCAAGAATTGACTAACTTGGAGGAGGAAGATACTGTGACTGTTGATCCTAAGGAAGAAATGTCCCCACCACCCTCCCCACCTGCAAGGCAGTATCCTTCTAGAATTAGACATGAACCAAGAACATTTACATGTGATACATTAGGACGACCTACTTTTAGTTAAAGTTCAATTCAATTTATTTATGTAGCACCAGATCATAAAAACATTTATAACAAGGCACTTTACAAAGAGAAACCTAGCTTTTCCATAATTAGTAAGTGCTTGGCGACGAGGAAAAACTCCCTTTTAACAGGAAGAAACCTCCATCAGAACCAGACTCAGAGCGGACGGTCTGATCTGCCTCGACCGGTTGGGGTGAAATGAAAACAAAGAAAACAGAAAGAGAAGAAACAGAGGAAAGTAAAGTTAGTTTAAAAGTTAAGTAATGTTTAGGTTCATGCACTCCAGTTTCAGGGTGAGTGTAGGTAATTGTAAGTCAGACTGTAGATTTTCCTTCTTGTAGCTGTAACTTTGATGTGATGTGTTTGTGACTCTTCACCTCTGTCTCCTCTCACAGGGAGAAGATGATCTGCTGGATCCTGCTGCTCCTCATCCTCACCTCCTGTGTCTCTGGTTAGTTTACTCCTTCACTTTATTATCCACAAACTAAAAACACATCAATAATACAAGTCCTCAGTTTGTCTGCTCCTCACTTTCCCTCTCTGTCTCCTCAACAGGAACATTTGTAGTGACAGTGACACAGAGCTCCTATCAGGCCGAGGAGAACCACAACATCACACTGGAATGGACATTCACACCTACAACTGACAACAACTCCAGCATCAGCATCTACTGTGGATTATTAGCTGATCATGACCTGCCAGTCCTGTATCATCAACATGAAGGTGTTGAGATCCCAGAGTCTCAGAGTGAACAGTTTTCAGGACGAGTCCAGTGTAACAAAGACGTCCTCAGAGAAGGACGACTCAGACTCCATGTGTCCAGACTCAGGACTGAGGACTCAGGACTGTACATGTGTCAAGTTGTCGCCAGTGATAAAGGAGACTTTGATGAATGTCGACTTAACGTCACTGGTAAGTTGACTCAGTAGAACCCACTAAATTGTGCACATTTTAATTTTAATTTTGTACTTTAAGTATCAACAAGTCATGTTTATGTCCTTTACAGCAGCTGTTGATCAACCACAACCTGAGAGACAAACTGAGAGTTGGGGAAAGATCGGCCTCTTTGTTGGATTTGCAGCAGCTCTACTGGTTTTATGTCTACTCTGCCTTGTTCTCTGTCATCATTTAATTCATTTAAAAAAATCTACTAAATCTAAATCTACTGAAGTTTCAGAAAACATCGAAGAAGGAAAGAAAAGTTCCTCTCAAATCAGAACAGCCACAAACTGTAACTCCATTCCTCCATCATCTGTTTCATAAATTAATTTCTTGTTTTGATCACATACGAGGTAAAACAAAAACAAACAAAAAAGTTAAACTTTCTGAGCGGATCCAAGTGTTGCTCAGTCCATTAAATATAAATGTACTTTTGCACAATGCACTTATTTTTGTCTTTTTGTCTCTTTTGTTGTGAGATATTATTATGCTGCTGCTATAACTGCTGTGACATACATGATTGTACCAGTTCTGCCTTCACACAAGTTTTTCCTTTCTACTGTTTCCACGAGCTGATCACTGGATGAACTGATGATGTTTCCACCTGATTATGAAAACTGCTTTAAAATAAATGTTTTTCATTAGACAGCGATGTGTCTCTGTGTCCTTCAGACTTAAAATTCAACACAGATTGTGCAATCAGAGTCAACGTGAGTCTCTTCTCAGGACCAGACTGAAAAGTCTTCACTGGCTGATTTCACAATCAGACAACCTGATCTAAGGTAAACAGCGCCCTCTGGTGATATTTGTCCTCAACAACAGGCAGGAATAAAGACAGTTCAATGTGAAACAAAATGTTACCTCCTGCAAGAGTGAGGTGCAGGGTGGGTAGGATATACATTTTACAGAATGAGTTTTATTATAAATGTTTTAAGCATTTGATTCTGTGATACAACATCCTGCGACTGGCTCAGTGTTGAGTGTAGGAGGATGGGACATCCCCTCGTCTATCTTCAGCTCTGATCTGCACCCAACCGTCACCAAATGTTGAAGCCACAGATACGAGTCACATGGTTCACATGAGCAGATGGTAAACTGATAATATGCACATTAATCCACTTTAGTGTCTCTTATCTCTGGAGGGGAGGCGAGGCGGAGCCTTGAACTGCCTGACTGTAAAGTGCCTTAAAATAAACGTTTTTATGATTTGGTGCTATACAAATAAAATTGAACTGAATTTAACTTTATCTTTGTTGGAGAGAGAGAGGGGAGAGGAGGAGGTGGAGCCTTAAACTGCCTGACTGCAACTGATAATTCAACTCTACTGATTATGTGTTTGTGGTTCGATATAAATGTTGATGTTTTTCATGTTTCTGACACAGTTTCATTGAGACGCTGCTGAAAAACACAAATGACAGTTGTAACAGAGTGTTTTCCATCTAGTCTGATGTTGTTCAAAAAGAAGAAAATTGTGCTGATCCTGAAGTGATGGAAGCGAAGAGGTAAAGTCCTGTTCTCATCACGGTGACAGTTATTATAAATTGTACTGTTTTATTAGGAGTTTCTGCAGGTGTTTGATGTGATGTACAGAGTAGCTGTGTTGAGAGTAGAGTGTTGTGCAAATATATCCACATGACTGAGATCTCATGTCTGTCATGTGATCTCAGTTTTTTAACATCTGGAGTGTTTAATAGTAATAATAATATTAATGGACCATTGTAGATTGCACATGTTGATACTTTAATGACAAGAAAGAGGACGGAGACACAACCTGAAGTCAGACTGTAGATTTTCCTTCTTGTAGCTGTAACTCTGATGTGATGTGTTTGTGACTCTTCACCTCTGTCTCCTCTCACAGGGAGAAGATGATCTGCTGGATCCTGCTGCTCCTCATCCTCACCTCCTGTGTCTCTGGTTAGTTTACTCCTTCACTTTATTATCCACAAACTAAAAACACATCAACAATACAAGTCCTCAGTTTGTCTGCTCCTCACTTTCCCTCTCTGTCTCCTCAACAGGAACATTTGTAGTGACAGTGACACAGAGCTCCTATCAGGCCGAGGAGAACCACAACATCACACTGGAATGGACATTCACACCTACAACTGACACTTCCAGCATCACCATCTACTGTGGATTATTAGCTGATCATGACCTGCCAGTCCTGTATCATCAACATGAAGGTGTTGAGATCCCAGAGTCTCAGAGTGAACAGTTTTCAGGACGAGTCCAGTGTAACAAAGACGTCCTCAGAGAAGGACGACTCAGACTCCATGTGTCCAGACTCAGGACTGAGGACTCAGGACTGTACATGTGTCAAGTTGTGACTGATGATGGAAAAGGATCTGGTGAATGTCGACTCAACGTCTCTGGTAAGTTGACTCATTAGAATTCAGTAAATCATCCACATTTTAATTTTGTACTTTAATTATCAACAAGTCATGTTTATGTCCTTTACAGCAGCCGATGAACCCCAACCTGAGAGACCAGAACCACAGAGTCGGGGAAGGATCGGTCTCTATATTGGACTGGGAGCAGCTCTACTGGTTTCATGTCTACTCTGCTTTGTTCTCTGTTACCATTTACTTCATTAAAAACATCTACTGAAGTGTCAAAAAACATTGAAGAAGGAAAGGATCCTCCCAATTAGAAAATATTACATTTCAGCGAATGAGTCTTATTATAACAATAAACATTATAATTACTGTATTGACCCGAATGTAACATTTAAATTAGTGAGCGAGCACACAACCTGTAGTAGCAAGCATGAGATGCCTGACTGCTACTGATAATGTGCATGTGTTTTCATATTAATGTTGATATCTCTCATGTTTCTGATGCAAATTCATTAAGACTAAAAAACTAAATAAGAAACAAAATAAATAAAAATTGTTCTAGTCCTGAAGTTATGGAAGTGAAGAGGTAAAGTTCTGTTCTCATCACAGTGATAGTTATTATACATTGGATTTAAATTCTGCTGAAATTCACAATCATGTAAATAAATAACTCATCTCCTCGTCTCACTGCGCTGACAACCTGGTGTGACGACTGAGAAAATGATGCAACACTTATTTTAGTTGTAAACCGAGGTGTGGTCCTGGAAAGGAATCAGCACGATTCCTGCAGCTGTTTACTTTCTGAAGGCAACGCCTGCAGCCACAACTCTGGGCTGAAGAGAAAAAAAAAACTAAAGTTTGTGTTTCAGGAAATAAATTACTTTATTTTCAGTAAATTTTCAAAAATATTACAATAACAATGACAGTATGCTTCGATATCAGAGCTGAATTTCCAGGTACGTTCATGTTGGACAGTAAATAATAGTAATAGAAATATAGAAATAAAAGTAATAAATAATAGTTTATTGTCCAAAATGACATCAAAGCATTAATGTTCTTTAGAGGTTTTTTATAGAAGTGTATCAATTTTTCTTTGTAAACATCTAAAATCACCACTTTTATACATAATATCATTCAGTTAAAGGTCATCAATACTTAATTAATGAAACTTGTGACCAAAACTGACTGCAGGTGTGGACCGACAACGTCCACACCTGCGCAAAATGCAGAAAATACGATGCCCAGGTTTAACAAACAAACATCTGAGACATCAAAAAGTGCAATAAAACAGTGAAAATGTGATTTTCCATCACATGTTCAGGTGATCAAACAGGAGAGAAGCTCGCAGAGGAAAGACCACAACAAATCCTATCATCTACCAACGATGCTACACACTGCACCGTAACTGACTGAATGTGCAATACAGTTTATTTTGGTTAATGCCCTTTTATGTTTTAACAGTGTTTTTAATAATAATATCTTCTCACACAGTAGCAGTTTAATTTCATTTTAAGCAACTATAATGACAATGAAGGCAAAGCAACGCATCAGTTCAGCGCTGCAGCAAAATTCCTGGAAATACTGATTGAAAAAGTGATTCAAGTGAATTAAATAACAGTGTTTCTGACACATTGACCAATTTGGAGCTTACCGACGTTAGTTAGCTTATATAGTTAGCTTAGCTTGCAAGATCTCACAAAAGTTTTACAAAATCTTGCGAGATCTCTTCTGGGTTAGCATCACGTAGGCTAGCCTAGCCATGCTAACTATCTTGTGCACAAGAGATAAAAGAAATATCATTTCAATATCAATATCATTTATTTAATATCGTATTTAAAATCTCTGAATATATTTAATATCATTAAATATCATTATCATATTTTCAGGCCTTTTGTTACGCATGTCAGCAACATTATCAAAAGCTAGTTCAAGTATGAAGGATAAAGCCATATCTGTTCCCCAAACGTAGGTCATCAACAATGTAAACATGATGGGTCGAGAGAACATCTCCACCTCACATGAAACATGGAGCCACACTAACAAACATCAGCACTAGTACAACTTTGATTATTGATTAGAATTGAAAACAAGATGGCAGATATGTTGGTGGAAGACGATCATGGTTCAAATCAATGATTAACGTTCTGTCCAGTGACAATTCACCGTTAAAAAGAAGAAGATGTTGAGATTCATCATCATTTCCAGTAAGTGAACAATGAAACTATTTACGCTCGGACGAAGACGGACGAAGTCTTTCATCTGTCATTACGTGTGTAATTTGGTCCGTTTTCAGGAGCTTACTGATCCGTGGCAGTTAACAGTAATACCATTGGAAACCCTCGGGGCAGTGTTGGACAGTAGAGCTCATGTGCGACCAGTGAGAGGAACTAAGAAGAAGAAGAAGAAGAAGAAGACAACAACAACAACAACAACAACAATTTAAGGGCCACACAAACCACCGCTGTCTACAGCGCTGCCTATTTTTATCTCTTTCTTAGGATAAACACTATGATCTCCTTCGTCGTCGCCATATTTGTTATTGTTTGAAACTTACGTCGGAGTTTGAAACTCTACACTCGGCACTGCCCTCTAGTGGATGTGTTGTTATCAGTCATGCCAACTTTACTTTGTGTTGGCATGGTGAGTATGAGGGCCTGACGTTTGACAACGTTTGAAACGGACGTATGTACTTATGTACGTAAAGAGGCATAAGACACTCTGCTGGAACAAAAACAAAATGTTAAGTGATTATTGGTCGACATATATGATGATACCAACCAGCTGCTCAGGTGACTGAACTTTCTTTAGACTGCTGTCTGGGTTCAATGTTTTCTGTCTCTTTAGCACATTTATGTAAATGATAACACAGAATAAAGCAGAGTATGTGAACCGAGTTAAACAAATTCTTTTCATAAACACCTGATTTTTGTTACATCCGTTTTGCTTTGGTTTTTTACTGTTCAACAAGTGTGCATGTATGCTGTGGTGTGCTGTGCACATTGAAGACAAATGGGAATCACTTTCACTGTTTGGTAAAGATAATGATGATTTTGCTATAACGTTCACTTGTAAACACAACATACTGTCTTTTACCGGTCTCCCTCCTCCCTCCCTTTCCCCCAGTCGAGGCAGATGAACGTCCACGCTAAGTCTGGTTTTGTTGGAGGGTTTTTTTTTTTGTTAAAAGATAGTTTTTCCTCCATTGTTTCCTCAAGTGCTGATCACTGAGGATAAAACTGACTTGACTCATTCAAGTCACTGTAACAGGATTTTAACTGTTTGGGTTTTGATTCGGGTCTTGGTGCTCTGGTGACGCCCTAGAGTCCAGGTCATCTGTTTCTCTGACTATCTGCATCTGTATCTCTTCAGCCTTTCCCGTCTCTTTAGCATTTAACTTTTTTAATTTAAGTAAAAGACCACCAAGAGCAAAGCAGAATAGACTAGAGAAAAATAAAGCTACTCCCAGTCCAACATAGAGACCTTCCTGAATCGGTGGTTCTGGTCTCTCAGTTTGTCTCTCAGGTTGTGGTTGATCAACAGCTGCTGTAAAGGACATAAACATGACTTGTTGATACTTAAATTCCAAAGTTAAAATGTAAATGATTTAGTGAGTTCTACTAAGTGGACTTACCAGAGACCTGGAGGTGACACTGGGCATAGCCCCGACCATCAACTGTGACAACTTGACACATGTACAGTCCTGAGTCCTCAGTCCTGAGTCTGGACACATGGAGTCTGAGTCGTCCTTCTCTGAGGACGTCTTTGTTAAACTGGACTCGTCCTGAAAACTGTTCACTCTGAGACTCTGGGATCTCAACACCTTCATGTTGATGATACAGGACTGGCAGGTCATGATCAGCTAATAATCCACAGTAGATGCTGATGCTGGAAGTGTCAGTTGTAGGTGTGAATGTCCATTCCAGTGTGATGTTGTGGTTCTCCTCGGCCTGATAGGAGCTCTGTGTCACTGTCACTACAAATGTTCCTGTTGAGGAGACAGAGAGGGAAAGTGAGGAGCAGACAAACTGAGGACTTGTATTATTGATGTGTTTTTAGTTTGTGGATAATAAAGTGAAGGAGTAAACTAACCAGAGACACAGGAGGTGAGGATGAGGAGCAGCAGGATCCAGCAGATCATCTTCTCCCTGTGAGAGGAGACAGAGGTGAAGAGTCACAAACACATCACATCAAAGTTACAGCTACAAGAAGGAAAATCTACAGTCTGACTTCATTCACTCATTACAAAAAACATTGTGAGCTACAACCACCGTCACGTCATCATCACAATATCAAAAGACTCTTAGGATCCTCTCTGATGGAACCAGATCCAGTTTGGGTCCTGGAGGCAGACAAACTCTCCTCTGTGATAACACTGATAGTTTGTGATGGTTCAGGTGTATCCTGGTCTGCACCGTAAACTTCCTGTGTCTGTCTCTCCATCACCCTCCATGTCTTCATTTCACTATATTACACATTATAAAGTTCAACTTCTCTGATGTAGTTTTGCCTCCTTCCACTTTCTGCAGGAAACTTTACAGATGCAGTTTTTTTGCTGCTCACTGAGGAAATTATTTTCTATTCTCTCGTATCGTGAAGTACAAGATATTTTATGTCACATGCATTGTTGTATTCATACAACCTGCAGTCAAAATTTACCCTGATCTGCTCCTCCAGACCTGTGCATTTAAATAAATCATTTTAAAGAGATAAGAAAAGATAATGTTTAAATCTAAGGAAATAATATTTAAATTGGAGATGATACTAAAGGAGCTAAAGACAGAAAGTAAATAAAATAAAATTCAATGTCTATTAGCTGTGAGGAGTGATTTCAGGAGCTGGAACAGGAGGTTACATGGACGAGAGAGGTTCTAACCGCTCTGCCTTTGTTTTAGAGATGGGATCTGATCTGCAGCATCATCCTGCAGCACAGATCATTCTCTGCAGGTCTTAGCTTATATAATGTTTCTATGACAAAGTGGAAACTGATCCTGAGCATCCAGTATCATAAATGTCTGTTGTATCTGAAAGACAAGCAGCTTTGATCGCGACTATGGAAGAAAACAATTAAAAACAAGGTCTCAAATGACTCTTGAAACCCTTTTTGTTTCCATCTATTTATCCAAACTGAAAGTGAACACCACACCCTGTTCACTTCAACCCGGGTCGTTTAAAAATAAAACGTCCAATACACTTTATACTTATTTATTCATATATTATGACCACGATGAGAGTAGGACATTACCTTCTGTCTTCATTCGTTTCAGCGTCCACAAATCTGCCAATTCACTCACTGTGGTGAAAGCAGCCGCCGAGAGTGAATGTCAAATTTTTAGGTACAGATGCTGACATGGGACAAAATAAATCCAGTAACTGATTTCATTTTTGGTGTTTGCTGATATTTCCACTGGATTCTTGTTCATGGTGACTCTGACTATTACTTCTATTACCAGAATAGTAATAAATAATTAAGCACACAGAAGGTTGTGCCGGACAGGAAGTCATACATAGAAACAAAACAAATCATCCGGTTTACTTTCAAAATAAAATAAATAGTATTCACAGCAGATCATATTTACCTCTACTCCGCCTTGAAAACGTCATAATGGGCCGATTTAGACCGGAAGTTGAGGTTTGACACCATTTCACCCTGTTGACATATAAGAGAAATTACACCCTGCTGCATCGACATTGTGCGTGAATTTGTGAGATCTCTGCGGAGCCAGACCGCAACCGCATCCGGTGGATATTGAAGGACGGCGGACGAAGGATCGGAGACGCAACACAAGCGACAAGCATCCAGTGGAAATGACAAAAGCGTCAAATAAGAGTATGGACCAAACCACCAGGTGATCATAGGAACATAAATACTTTCACTAGATATAACAGATATAACCACCAAAATATAATATTCTATCAAGTTAAAAAAAATACATGTAAATATTTTAATAGTATAACTAGATTTTGGCCAGTAACGACATTTCAGTTTAACATTAACTTTCCTAAATTTGACCGGGTTCACCTCCGCTGACCCGGAAGTCAACCGGACATTTAAACGGAGCAAATTCGCCACGTGCTCTTTTAAACAACCAGAGACCCTCAGGACACCGGTAGGACGCGCGTTAAATACTGATACTGTTTGTGGTTATTTTAACTAAACAAACATCATATTTATGACATTGATTCTGACTTGTGTGATGATTTTAACGCGAAAGTTTCCAGTGGGAACCGTTTTTAAACTGTAATGAGATGAATGTGTTAAATTAACTCACCGCAGCAGGTGATTAAATGTAGTGATGAAGCTTCCTGAAGCATTGAAGCTTTTCATCAAATCGGTTCTTCATGTGTACACAAAGCCCCCTGCTGGTCAAAACTTATATTGTCATTGATGCCCCCCCTGGCTGTCTGGCAACAGTGTGAGCTGGGAAATAGTCATATTCTGTCCTCACTGTGGTGTCACTACCAGAAGATTTGTCTTTGGTGACGTTTTTACTCCACATTTGTCTCTTTGTAGATTGTTTTGTTTTTTGTTTGTAAAACTGTGAAAGAACACACAAATATGTGTATCAATAAACTGTACAAATGTACATGTAAATGCATAGAAACAAAGCAGTTATACACAAACTTTTACACTGTTACATAGATATTGCTGTATAATTATATTGACCTCATTAAATATAGTTCTAGACTCGCCATACAACCAAAAAATATACCCGCGACAACAAAGGTCTGCACTCATCACCTAGCTTAAAATAAAACAGAGATAATAACAGAAACTATTAATAACTAACGTTTTCAATGCGTCAAATTATAGTTCAATTCTTACAGTATGTATTACATTGCAAGAAAACAACATTACAACATAAAACAATTGAACCTACGGACAAAGATGCTCCAAGGCTGAAAACAGAGACGTGAACCATGTTTGAAAAACCACACGAGGCAAAAACAAAACCTAAACCACTAGAGGGCGACTCTAACATACACAAGATATTTTCAGTTAACATTAAATGTATTAACAGTACAAGTCACATCCATTTAATGTTTAATGTTTAAATTTTGATTAATGTGTGGGTAATGGTAATAAAGGTCTATATATATATATATATATATATATATATATATATATATATATATATATATATATATACACACACACACACACACACACACTCTAGGAGATTAGATGTTTATGTTAAACTTGTTGCACTGTTTTCAAGAAATGGGTGTGATTGTGCTTGTGAATACTGGAGTGAAAAGGGAAAAAACGACTTGTGAATATTATGGTGCACACATGGTAACACATTTCATTACTTACAGGCTTATTCTGTATGATAACTTGTTGGGAGAGTTTAGATCAAAATGTTGCCGTACAGGTGAAACCCTTCTCTGTTTTTTGCAGCTCCATTGACAAAACACTCCTGTATCTCACACGAAAACAACTTACGAACTCCAACACAACACATTTTACATTTTATTAAAATGTGTGCACACATATGGCTGTGGGAGTGAGAATGTATAATATATATATATTCTTTAAAATGTTGTATTGTTGGAAACTCATTGTTCTTTAAAGTCAAGAAGCAGGTGGAGGATCCTGGTTGGATCAGAGCTCAGGATTGAGTTGATGTTTAAGACTTTCTCCTGGTAACTACTGTTCATCAGTTTCATTTGACTTCATTTTTTTCCCCCTAATTCTGAACTGTGTTTTCCTTGTGATGCAACATGATTTATTAAGTTAATATGACTGTTTTAGGTTTGTATTTTATGTTTAAATAAAATCCAACATCACCACCTGTGATCTGTCTATTAAGACTCGTACTTAAACTGCATTAAATCAGCTTTGTATTAGATTTCTACTGCTTCATTGATTTGAATTGTTCCTAATGGGAACAGAGGTAATATCCTGATGTTTTGGCTTTGCTATAATTATTTTTTCATTGACTGGACAGTATCTGGGTCCTAGACCTGATTTTTCAGACCTGGTTTCTGATCTGGATCTTTATCAGGATTAATGATAATTTAATTATTGTGTTTTGATTTAATGCAATTTTAAATAGCATTTTCTTATTCACTTGTCTTATGAATGTTTTCTGTGTCTGCATATTTTCACTTAACATTATCCAAGTTGTTGTTTATTACAAATAAATATTTTGTGTTAAAAACTGGATCAAACGAGGGCTGATTTTGAAAACAGTAAAAAAAAAAATAAAATAAAAATAATGAACTTTATTCTGGTAATAGTCAGGGTCATTATTTACAAGGAGACTGGAAATATCAGCAAACCTATAAAGGAAACATCGATTATATGATTACGTCATTTATTTTGTCACGTGTCAGCGTCTATACCGTAGATTTACTAAGAGACCATCAAAAAAAAGATAAATAAATAAAAAAAGGTTCACGCGGCGGCTGATAATTATAATTCTTTCTGTTTTCCCTCTGATCATCCTGCAGTGATGTCATTCACGCGCACAGCACGTGGTCGCGAGGGTGGCGTCTTTTCTTTCTCATCTTTTATCAATAAACACGGTAAGTGAAGCCCTGTTCTCCTTGTGGTTTCTGTATTTAAATATATGGGCGTGTTATTATCAGTGTCTGAATTTGAAGTGTTTGAACTTCATCTTCGTCCACTTTCGGTTTTGGTTATAAACGGATGATAGAAATTATAGGCAAAACATGTGAAAACAACCACAATATTGCTACTTACGGTTTTTTTTTTTTTAAAGAATTGATGTTTCTGATGAGACGTTTGAAGGAGACGTGATTTGCAGTGATTTAGTAGTCGCAGTTTCCACTGAAGCATCAGTAGTTTTTATTGTTATTTTATCCTGTTCAGGATCAGTTGACACCAGCGCTTCTTTGTAACAGAAACACATTTGTATGATATCAACAAAGAAACATTTGATTCAGTTCAGTTTATTTTTTTTTTAGTTTGTGTGGATTTAAAATAGAAAACTCCCTTTTAACATTCAAACAGACGGAGTGAGTGGACATCAGCCTTGAATAATTGTGAATAGAAATAGATTGTGACCAGGAAAACAGGAAGGAAGGGGCAGATGGAGAGAAGGCAGCTGTTACAGACAGCTGAAGCAAACACAGATAATGTAATGTAATATAGTGAAATGAAGACATGGAGGGTGATGGAGAGACAGAGACAGGAAAAAGATAAATAAATAAAAAAATACAGCTCCAACTAAAAGTGACTGAACAGTTAGTGTTGATGTTAAAATGCTGCTGACATGTTCATTAAATACAGAATTAATAAGCTGCTTTCAGACACATTTATCTTCTAAAACCTCTGAACTGTTCTCACACACTGACTGGATCAGACTGGTCATGTTGGGAGGAAACATAGACTGAGGACACAAGATCTGAACCGTCGATAGAAGTTAGTGACGTCATGACTGGCAGCTTGGCAGAGTTTCTCTGTAGTACCAGTACCACAACCACAGGAGGAGCTGTTACACAGACAAACTGACTCAGTTTCACTTCCTTCAGCTGGAAAGACTCTAAATTATTTCTTTTAATAAATTTCTTTTCCTAAAGTGTGTGAAAATATTTCACTATGAAAACATGTTCAGATGTTATATGTTTGTAGCTGGTTGACATTTTGTCCACTGCACATTGTCTGCTGCTGTAATGAGTGAATGAAGTCAGACTGTAGATTTTCCTTCTTGTAGCTGTAACTTTGATGTGATGTGTTTGTGACTCTTCACCTCTGTCTCCTCTCACAGGGAGAAGATGATCTGCTGGATCCTGCTGCTCCTCATCCTCACCTCCTGTGTCTCTGGTTAGTTTACTCCTTCACTTTATTATCCACAAACTAAAAACACATCAATAATACAAGTCCTCAGTTTGTCTGCTCCTCACTTTCCCTCTCTGTCTCCTCAACAGGAACATTTGTAGTGACAGTGACACAGAGCTCCTATCAGGCCGAGGAGAACCACAACATCACACTGGAATGGACATTCACACCTACAACTGACACTTCCAGCATCAGCATCTACTGTGGATTATTAGCTGATCATGACCTGCCAGTCCTGTATCATCAACATGAAGGTGTTGAGATCCCAGAGTCTCAGAGTGAACAGTTTTCAGGACGAGTCCAGTTTGACAAAGACGTCCTCAGAGAAGGACGACTCAGACTCCATGTGTCCAGACTCAGGACTGAGGACTCAGGACTGTACATGTGTCAAGTTGTCACTGATGATGGAAAAGGATCTGATGAATGTCGACTCAACGTCTCTGGTAAGTTGACTCAGTAAAAATTAGTAAATCGTTTACATTTTAACTTTGGACTTTAATTATCAACACATGATTTTTATGTCCTTTACAGCAGCTGTTGATCAACCACAACCTGAGAGAGCAACTGAGAGACCAGAACCACAGAGTTGGGGAAGGATCGGTCTCTATGTTGGACTGGGACCAGCTCTACTGGTTTCATGTCTACTCTGCTTCGTTCTGTGTCGTTTCCGTCCTTTAATTAAATGTGCAAAATAGACAGAAAAGATTCAGAAGTAAGGACTCTAGATTAGAAACTTGAATTATGAAATTGAGCTCAATCAGACATGTGTCTCTGTTGATTAATGTGGTATAAATACTGATAGTAACACTTTTTTTTTTGCTCCAGCAGAGTCCGTTAATTGTAATTGCATCATTTGTTCACTAGATTGTTCCTCGACTCTTCGGTCTACTCACTGCAGCTGGACTCACTACTTGACATTCTCTTTAGTTCAATTTAAGTTAATTAAGTGTTGCACTTCCTTCTTCTACCTCTGATGCTTGTTTGTGAAAAATAATGTTTCGTCTTCATTCAGTCGTTCATCTCATTCACACTGTGTTGATGTTTTATACAGTTGCTAAGCTGATGTCTTGCCAGACAACAAAAGTTGAAGGTGACTGAAGGTTGTAACTCAGGAGTTAAGTCCAATGTTCAACACTAAACCTGTTTTATCTGAAAACCTAAGAACATATTAAAACACTGACACAGTCACTTGGTGACCTGTTTTAACCAGCTGCTACTGGTCACAAAGAAATAAGATGTGATCAAGATAATAAAACTGTCAATCCAATAATAATAATAATAATAATAATAATAATTGTCAGTAAATATCAACATAAATGTTTGTGGGGTAAATGAGAGATTTTTTTAAGAGGAGAAGTTTTGTGTCATTTATTCTTTATTTGACCGGAAGTGGTTTGAATCTGTTTGTCAATACTGGACTAGGACCTGAACCCAAACGCACAACTCAGGAGTCAAACCAGTAAATCAAACAAGTCTTTTATTATAGTTCAACAAATTTACTCACGCAGAGAAAAAAACACAACTTCTGCAAGTAAACAATAACTATGCAGTAGAGGAGAATCTACCAAAACACTGACGAGACAAAGTAACAAAGAAAGACACAAAAACCTGACGAGGCAGAGGCGTAAAACATTTACATGACAAATGGAGGCACCGGTGTGGAGCTGGTTCTCTGAGGCCTGGGACAAGATGAACTGGCACCGACAAAAGAGACGCAGATTTTTTCAACACATGAGGGTGATGGGGAACAGGTGGACACAATCAGGAACCAGGGATGACAGACAAGTGACACAAGAGGAAAAAAAAACAAGTGACCTGAAACGAGAGGAGAGTCAGACTTTCAAAATAAAACAGGAAATGACAAGATTGACACAAGACAACTAAATACGACCAACTTTCTTGGTTGTGAATCTGTCAGTTTGTGGTGAATGTTGTCGTCTTCATCTCGTCTTCACTGTTTGTTAGTGTCAGTGTTTCTCATCCTTCATCTTCATTTTAATGTTTTCCAGCGGCTTCAAGTCAAAGTGCAAACTTTTTTTTGTGCTTTTTTTTTTTAGAAGAAAACTTGCATGCTCTAATTTCCTCACATGTAGTTTTTATATGTCCTTCGACATGTTAAGTATCTTATCTATAAATCTGCATGTTTCTCTGCATCTCATTACACAAACACAGAGACTGAAAAAATAAAAAAAACGGAACAGGGCGGTTGCTCTGGAGATGAAGTTGGAAAAGTGAAAGTGTATCGTTCCCTGGTTCCGCAGTGATTCAGGAATGCAGCAAATGTGGTGAAAAATTGAAACAGAAACTAAAATCTGACTCGGTGTCAACCAGACTAAAGTGTGTTGGACCTGAAGTGAGTGAAGACAGAAGGTAAAGTCCTGCTCTCATCATGGTGACAGTTGTTACAAGTTGTATAGTTTTATATTTGAGGACAGACGACATGTTAACCAGTAATAATTTGATGGAGAACAGTTGATCATATTGTTAAGTTTTCACTTTGTTTAGTTTGTTGATCAGTTTGGATCCATCACAGAAACACTTGTTTGCGTTGATTCTGGAATTTCGTGACCGTTTTTCTTTAACATGACAACACCTGGGAAACATTAGAAGTATGTGAAAGAGTTTCCTCTGCACTTCCGGTCTCCGCTCACAAGTCTCAGAGTCAAACTGACTCAGTTTTGACTTCTGTCCCCTGGAAAGACTCTAAATTAAAAGAATCAAATAATTAAAAAGCCGCTTACAGGGCGCCTGGATGACCGAGTGGCTAAGGCGCACATGTTGGCCTATATGTTCGCCAGTTCGAACCGAGTCGACATTTCCTGCGTGTCCTGCCCCCGTTCTCCTCCCTGTCTCTGTACACTGTCTCTGATGCCCCCAAAAAATATTTTAAAAAAGCTACTTTCAGACATTTATCTTCTAAAACCTCTAAGCTGTTCTCACAGTTCGTGTTCTCCAAATGTGAATTGCATATAAATAATGAATCTTGGGAGTCTGTGTTTACTGCAGATAAAGAGACAAAGGATGATAATTTTTATGACGGAGCTTTATAGAGTTTCCTTCCTCCTGTGGGTGGAGACTGGAGGAGCAGATACTTAACTTTAGTCACAGAGACAAACTGACAAGTTTGACTTCTATCAGCTGGAAAGACTAAATTATTTCAGTGATAAATAGATGGAAATGGAAGTGTTTCAGTGAAGTCAGACTGTAGATTTCAGTCTGACTTAGACTGAAATCACAGAAACACTTGTTTGTCATTGTTGATTTTATGGAGGTTTTAGTTTTTATTCTTTGGTACATTCACTGACCAGGTTCAGTTTTAAACATCTTTAGAGACAAACACATCAGACACAAAGAAAAAACAATTAAACTCATCAGGAAAGTTTCTTTAACGAAGTGATTGTTACTGAAAGTTCAGAGTTAACGGTGACAGTGAAGATGTGAATGAAACATCAGTTGTTCAGAGTGAACTACCTGACAGTGAACAGTTAGTGTTGATGTTAAAATGCTGCTGACATGTTCATTAAATACAGAATTAATAAGCTGCTTTCAGACACATTTATCTTCTAAAACCTCTGAACTGTTCTCAAACACTGTTTAGATCAAACTTGACATGTTGGAAGGAAACATAGACTGAGGACACAAGATCTGAACCGTCAATAGAAGTTAGTGACGTCATGACTGGCAGCTTGACAGAGTTTCTCTGTAGTACCAGTACCACAACCACAGGAGGAGCTGTTACACAGACAAACTGACTCAGTTTCACTTCCTTCAGCTGGAAAGACTCTAAATTATTTCAGTATGAAATTTCATGTCTTTTCCTAAAGTGTGTGAAAATATTTCAGAATAAAAACATGTTCAGATGTTATATGTTTGTAGCTGGTTGACATTTTGTCCACTGCACATTGTCTGCTGCTGTAATGAGTGAATGAAGTCAGACTGTAGATTTTCCTTCTTGTAGCTGTAACTCTGATGTGATGTGTTTGTGACTCTTCACCTCTGTCTCCTCTCACAGGGAGAAGATGATCTGCTGGATCCTGCTGCTCCTCATCCTCACCTCCTGTGTCTCTGGTTAGTTTACTTCTTCACTTTATTATCCACAAACTAAAAACACATCAATAATACAAGTCCTCAGTTTGTCTGCTCCTCACTTTCCCTCTCTGTCTCCTCAACAGGAACATTTGTAGTGACAGTGACACAGAGCTCCTATCAGGCCGAGGAGAACCACAACATCACACTGGAATGGACATTCACACCTACAACTGACACTTCCAGCATCAGCATCTACTGTGGATTATTAGCTGATCATGACCTGCCAGTCCTGTATCATCAACATGAAGGTGTTGAGATCCCAGAGTCTCAGAGTGAACAGTTTTCAGGACGAGTCCAGTTTGACAAAGACGTCCTCAGAGAAGGACGACTCAGACTCCATGTGTCCAGACTCAGGACTGAGGACTCAGGACTGTACATGTGTCAAGTTGTCACTGATGATGGAAAAGGATCTGATGAATGTCGACTCAACGTCTCTGGTAAGTTGACTCAGTAAAACTCAGTAAATCATCCACATTTTAACTTTGGACTTTAAGTATCAACAAGTCATGTTTATGTCCTTTACAGCAGCTGTTGATCAACCACAACCTGAGAGAGCAAGTGAGAGACCAGAACCACAGAGTTGGGGAAGGATCGGTCTCTATGTTGGACTGGGACCAGCTCTACTGGTTTCATGTCTACTCTGCTTCCTTATCAAACATTTCCACAATTGCACAATGATGTAAAGAGAGAAAACATGGATAAAAGACATTCACTAAGTGTCCATGCAGAGAAATGTGTTACAAAAGTAATACAGTTACATTTGCTATGACATGAACATACTCCAAGTACTTTCAGAGAGAAGGACAATGACATCACAGTCACACTAACTAATCCAGGAGAATTAGATATTGATAAGCTAGAGACTCTTTGTGATTGTAACTTGTTGCACTAGTTCTATTAATGATATAGTTATTTGTATTCTTACAGAGAAGATGAAGAGTTGAACTATTTTTCGGTTGGTTTTTTATCTCGGCTGTGATGTGGTTTAACAGTCAAACCTGAAATTGTTTTGTTGGGAAAGTTAAAAGTCTAGATTTCACCGGCAGTGAGTCAACTGGTGACGTCACTGCAACTGAGAGTGGAGGGAGGTTTATCTGCTTGAGAAAGTAAACGCTGAAGGAACAGAACCGATGGATTTTGTTATATAAACGAATCTGTTATGTAAAAGATCTAGTTGGACATTAGTACGTAGGGAGAGTGTGAGGAGCAGAGAAAGAGAAAAAAGATGATAAACAGTCGACTGTTATTGTTACTCTGAGCAATATTTAACATAATACAATACAATACATACAACACATAACAAATGACAACCTCAGGGACACAATCAGTCGGACACAACACGACTGAAGTGTTTTTATGATGTCAAGATGAAACGTGAGAAGCAGCATCATTTTAATGCACTTTTAGTAACAATCTTGCACTTTACTTCTATATAATCTAATAATGTAACTATATATATTTTTATATTGTAGCAACCACTGTTTTTACTGTTTTTATACTCTTGTTCTTAAATTTACACAAAACATTTATGATATATTTATATTTCTGTTTATCTTGTTCTTTTCATAAAATCTTTTATAAAATAAAAAAACTTCTTCTCTGACAGATTTTGAAGAATTAATAAACAACTTATATTAACTAACAACTGCAACTCATTATTAGTATGTAATGTGCTCACAGTGATGATGAAAACATGGAGGTTTTTAAGGTTTTTTTTAAAGTTAAGACTTTAAATATCTTTAAAATGACTTGAATACTTTTTCACAATTACATCTCATTACAGATTAAAAACAGTCGTTCAATCAACATTTCTTCATTAGTTAAAATCATCACACAAGTCAAAAAGTCTAGATCATCAATATCATGTTTATTTAGTTTAAAAAGTCACAAACTGTATCAATACATAACACGTGTCTTACTAGTGTCTGTTATCTCATCTGTGGTTTGTTTAGAAAAGAACAAGTGACGCATTTAAATATCCTGTTGACAGAAATTTCATTATTGGCTCTGCTGAAGTCAAGTTTTATGACAGATTGATGATATGATGATATCAGGTTTGGTTCAGAAATCCTCACTTTGGCTGCAGCTGCATTTGTGTGTTGACAGTTTGGAGCTTGTATAGTTACAGTTCATGTTACTTCACATGTGTCGTGTGGTAATAATGTAAAGTTATGAAGAGTTGAACACTGATCTCACAGCACAAACAACACTGACACTGTTAATGTGACACCGAGTTACTGAAAACAGAGAGAGGTGATATCAGCTGATTACAACACAAACAGGAATATAGCGACTATCCTGCCCTCCTGTAGTCACTCCTGCTGTGTGTTTGGGTGATGTTTCTGTTTAATGATCGAAAGTTTCACAAACAAAACATGACTATACTGATTCAAAAAATAATCGACAAAAGTGACGATGTGGCTGCTACGATGTGAGGTGAGTAAGCCAGGTGAGCGGTAAAAACTGCATGATCTTCCACCCCCCGTGTCACCTGATTTCCTCCGCCTATGTCTATAGAGAAAACCTCTACGTGGGAACCTCCTGTAACCCCTAAACAGACAAACCAATAAACAGATGTGGCTCCTATAAGGAAGTAAAATGTTGTTTTCTTGAAATCAAAAGATAAAAATCTACATCTCAAACACAATAGGAAGTTTTATAAAGTTGCTTTTACTTTCCCTTAGCATAACTATACACATACAATACTGTGTAAAAGTTATAGACACCCCACACATGTTGTGTTTTATCAGCGCTGTAGAGACCATACATATTTATCTCTCACTTTCGTTATGCAGATATATCAGCTGCTGACTTCATTTCACTCACCCAAAAGAGATGCTGCAGTGACAAGTATATTGACAAGTCATTATGAGATGGGGCTCAAAACATGCTTCAGGTCTCTGGTGACCCTCTTTATTGTTCTTTATTGTTCTGCCTTATTTTACCTCATCGGGACTCTTCGGCTTTTCCCATTTTGACCAAGGTGAGATCAGCAGCTGATACTGAGACTCCTGTCACATCTGGATCTGCCAACAGCTGATGTCAGACTGGACATGTCTATCAGTGATCTGAGTGTGGAGCAGTGACTCGGTCAACAGCTTTTACCCCTTGTGGTTGTTGGTCACTGAAGCTCTGCTGGGGCAGTAAATCTGAGGGTGGCCCGAGTCTGAATCCAGAATCATTAGTACATGTTATGTGTCTTAAATACTTTGTGCACATTTCCTGTATTTTCTTATTATATCTGCACAAAGATGAGAAATAAATATGTATGTTCTTTAAAGCTCTGCTCAAACACAAGATACGGGGATGTCTATAACTTTTACAAAGTACTGTATGTACATGTGTATATATAAACACACACACACACACATATATATATATATACATCTATATATATTTACAAAGACACATATACATATATAAACCGTACCAGTGATGTTGAGCCAGAGTGCATCAGATTTTTTACCATCTTTGGTGACAACTTGTGTTGGTTCAAACACTGTATTTGTTTTCATTGTTGTCAAAGATCATTTAACATAGCAACATATTTATACGTTGCTTTATGCGTCTGAAAACACTTAACAGAGGGTTTTGATCTTCTGATGACGAGTCCAGACTGACCTGGTTCTTTGTTTCTCTGACTGACTGAATCTTTATTTCTTCATCCAAGTTTTCTGTCTCTTTAGTAGATTTTCTAAAATAAGGTAAACGACGACCAAGAACAAAGTAGTATAGACTGAAGATAAATAAAACTGCTGCCAGTCCAAGAACAACTTCCCCGACTCTGTGGTTCTGGTCTCTCAGTTTGTCTCTCAGGTTGTGGTTGATCAACAGCTGCTGTAAAGGACATAAAAATGACTTGTTGATACTTAAAGTCCAAAGTAAAAAAATGTGAATGATTTATTGAGTTTTACTGAGTCAACTTACCAGAGACGTTGAGTCGACATTCATCAGATCCTTTTCCATCATCAGTGACAACTTGACACATGTACAGTCCTGAGTCCTCAGTCCTGAGTCTGGACACATGGAGTCTGAGTCGTCCTTCTCTGAGGACGTCTTTGTTACACTGGACTCGTCCTGAAAACTGTTCACTCTGAGACTCTGGGATCTCAACACCTTCATGTTGATGATACAGGACTGGCAGGTCATGATCAGCTAATAATCCACAGTAGATGGTGATGCTGGAAGTGTCAGTTGTAGGTGTGAATGTCCATTCCAGTGTGATGTTGTGGTTCTCCTCGGCCTGATAGGAGCTCTGTGTCACTGTCACTACAAATGTTCCTGTTGAGGAGACAGAGAGGGAAAGTGAGGAGCAGACAAACTGAGGACTTGTATTATTGATGTGTTTTTAGTTTGTGGATAATAAAGTGAAGGAGTAAACTAACCAGAGACACAGGAGGTGAGGATGAGGAGCAGCAGGATCCAGCAGATCATCTTCTCCCTGTGAGAGGAGACAGAGGTGAAGAGTCACAAACACATCACATCAAAGTTACAGCTACAAGAAGGAAAATCTACAGTCTGACTTCATTCACTCATTACAGCAGCAGACAATGTGCAGTGGACAAAATGTCAACCAGCTACAAACATATAACATCTGAACATGTTTTTATTCTGAAATATTTTCACACACTTTAGGAAAAGTCATGAAATTTCACACTGAAATAATTTAGAGTCTTTCCAGCTGAAGGAAGTGAAACTGAGTCAGTTTGTCTGTTATTGTCTGAGACTGACAGCTCCTCCTTTGTAGAGTTTCTGTCCTTCAGTCTCCACCCACAGGAGAGGGAAACTCTGCAAAGCTCAGTCTCATAACAAACTCTACCAACTGTTTTTAGATCTGTCTCCTCAGTCTATGTTTCCTCTCAACATGTCAAGTCTGATCCAGTCAGTGTGTGAGAACAGTTCAGAGGTTTTAGAAGATAAATGTGTCTGAAAGCAGCTTATTAATTCTGTATTTAATGAACATGTCAGCAGCATTTTAACATTAACACTAACTGTTCACTGTCAGTCACTTTCACAAATAGAAACAAAAATACAAACAAGTGTTTCTGTGATGGATCCAAACTGATCAACAAACTAAACAAAGTGAAAACTTAACAATATGATCAACTGTTCTCCATCAAATTATTACTGGTTAACATGTCGTCTGTCCTCAAATATAAAACTATACAACTTGTAACAACTGTCACCATGATGAGAGCAGGACTTTACCTTCTGTCTTCACTCACTTCAGGTCCAGATGGAGACACACATCTGTTGTTGAGCAGCGTCAGATCACAGATCTGTCATGTTACTGGGACCAGAGAGATAAACTGGTTATTTCCATAGAGGAGGAAACAGGAGAGGTTAAGAGGAGAGGAGGAGACTGATAACGGAGGTGGAGCAAAGTGGTTTTAGGCACATTGGAGTCCATGTGACAGATGTTCTTTTTTGAAACAAAACAAAGTGACATGTGACATTAGAGAACCAAACCTGATCTAGAGTCTTGAGCCTCGCCCTGTGTGCTACATATTTACAAAGGAGACACTCGATCTCTTAACTCAGTGCAGGATGAAAACTCGAATGGCAAATGATTTACTGATGTTATTCTGTGCTGCAGAACAAAACAAATATCTAACTCTTCATCCAGACTAAAGTGTGTTGGACCTGAAGTGAGTGAAGACAGAAGGTAAAGTCCTGCTCTCATCATGGTGACAGTTGTTACAAGTTGTATAGTTTTAAATTTGAGAACAGATGACATTAAATACAGAATTAATAAGCTGCTTTCAGACACATTTATCTTCTAAAACCTCTGAACTGTTCTCACACACTGAGTAGATCAGTAGGTGAAGTAAAAACATCTTTCTAAACCTTTGCAGTTGTAGTTTTGGTTGTAGTTGTAGTTGTGGTGTATGTTTGTAGCTGTAGTGTAGTTGTGGTGTACATGTTGTGTTTCACTTTTGAAAAACAACATCTTACTTTGTGTTTGATAGTGACACTGTGAGTCCTACAGTCAACTGATATCACTTCTCTCTTTTCAGTGACAATGACAATGAAATAGTGTCAGTGTTGTTTGTGCTGCGAGATCAGTGCTCAACTCTTCATAACTTTACATTATTTCAACATGACACATGTGAAGTAACATGAACTGTAACTATACTGCATCTTCTTGCAACTGCAGATGAGGAAATAACGTCTTTTATCTGATCACCACATGTTCTCCTTTATACTTGTTGTTTCTTTAGAGCTGCATGAGACGGTAAATAAGACGGTAAATAAATGTTAAAACAGGAGCTGGTGTGGTAGATGTTAGAGTCCAGGACTCAGGAGTCGACAGGTCTGACACTTTAATCCTGCTGCTGCTTCATGTTTGTTCAATTGAACTTCAGTGTTAATCATCACTAACTGGTACATTCACTCTTGTGTAGATTTATACTCAACAACAGTGAGTTCACAGGAGGAACTCAGTAGTTTTGAGGAAGTTGGTTCTCATGACAAGTTGTGACACAGAACCAATCATTGATCAGATCTAGTTGCTGTACCCGCCCCCTGCTGTGTTTACAAATCAGCAGAACATTTTGTCTCGTCTGTGCAGGATCAGACACTTGAATAACAGACGATACCAATGTTCCTCTTTGCTGCAGAAGACAAAAGGTAAAATGCTGTGTTTACTGAAGACAAGCAGAGACAGTTGTTGTATGTTCTTTTACATATAATAAAGTTAGAACGTATAGTTTTATATTTTAACCAGTAATAATAAATAAACCAGTAATAAACAGTTGATCATATTGTTAAGTTTTCACTTTGTTTAGTTTGTTGATCAGTTTGGATCCATCACAGAAACACTTGTTTGTTATTGTTTGTGTGTTGACTTCCTGTTTGTGAAAGTGACTGACAGTGAACAGTTATTGTTGATGTTAAAATGTTGCTGACATGTTCATTAAATACAGAATTAATAAGCTGCTTTCAGACACATTTATCTTCTAAAACCTCTGAACTGTTCTCACACACTGACTGGATCAGACTTGACATGTTGAGAGTCTTTGTTTACTGCAGACAGATAGAAACAGTTGGTAGAGTTTGTTTTGAGGTGGAGCTTTGCAGAGTTTCCCTCCTCCTGTGGGTGGAGACTGAAGGAGGAGAGAAACTCTACAAAGCTCCACCTGCTTCACTTCAGTCTCAGAGACAAACTGCTTCAGTTTAACTTCCTTCAGCTGGAAAGACTCTAAATTATTTCAGTGTGAAATTTCATGACTTTTCCTAAAGTGTGTGAAAATATTTTAGAATAAAAACATGTTCAGATGTTATATGTTTGTAGCTGGTTGACATTTTGTCCACTGCACATTGTCTGCTGCTGTAATGAGTGAATGAAGTCAGACTGTAGATTTTCCTTCTTGTAGCTGTAACTTTGATGTGATGTGTTTGTGACTCTTCACCTCTGTCTCCTCTCACAGGTAGAAGATGATCTGCTGGATCCTGCTGCTCCTCATCCTCACCTCCTGTGTCTCTGGTTAGTTTACTCCTTCACTTTATTATCCACAAACTAAAAACACATCAATAATACAAGTCCTCAGTTTGTCTGCTCCTCACTTTCCCTCTCTGTCTCCTCAACAGGAACATTTGTAGTGACAGTGACACAGAGCTCCTATCAGGCCGAGGAGAACCACAACATCACACTGGAATGGACATTCACACCTACAACTGACACTTCCAGCATCACCATCTACTGTGGATTATTAGCTGATCATGACCTGCCAGTCCTGTATCATCAACATGAAGGTGTTGAGATCCCAGAGTCTCAGAGTGAACAGTTTTCAGGACGAGTCCAGTTTGACAAAGACGTCCTCAGAGAAGGACGACTCAGACTCCATGTGTCCAGACTCAGGACTGAGGACTCAGGACTGTACATGTGTCAAGTTGTCACTGATGATGGAAAAGGATCTGATGAATGTCGACTCAACGTCACTGGTAAGTTGACTCAGTAGAACTCAATAGAATCTGCTCATCAACACCCCATCTAGACTGTTCAGAATAGGTCTGACTGATAATCTAAACTGCTGGTGGTGTAAAGCTGACGAGGTTTGTCTTCTGCATGTTTTATGGTCTTGTGATGGACACAGTCTCCTTAGGGAGATCTCAGAGACACATATAGAGTTCTGTCGCAGATTATTTGTCTCTTAGGGGATGAATCAGTCCTAACAGATGAGAGTAAATACATCAAAAGCTGGATGCAAACCGGTATCTTGGAGGCAGACAGATAATTCATAGTTCTGAGCGGACGGCAGAGCTGGTCAGGGTGGCGGCATTTAAAAGGATGTCACATAAGAAGTGTAGAAGGTTTGATTTATATGACAGAAAATGGAATAAAAATCTATTGTTTTATGTTGGAAGGCGACAGATTGTAATATGGGATAATTCATGATGATTTGTACTTATTTATTTACTTTTACCTTTCACACAGTCATCCCACTGCTGCTAATGACTTTGGCCCTGTAGCTAATATCTTGGCAAATGTGCAATCACCAACCTACCCAATAGTTTCACTTACTTATTACCCCCACCCCCCAATTATAATGTGCCTGTATTGTATTATAACCATGTACAACCAAGACCAGTGGTGGTGTGGTGACGGGGGGAGGGGGTATATAAAACTTTAAACACATTTCTGATCATTTCAGAATAAACTCAGTCCTGTATCTTTATATTCATTACAGCTGCTGTTGATCGACCTCAGAAAGAAAGTCTTTCTCAGCTTTTGCCAGAGAGTCGGGGAAGGATGGGTCTCTATGCTGGACTGGGACTGACAGCAGCATCAGCATTAGTTGTAGTTCTGGTCAAACTCATTTTTTTTTTAAAAAATGTGTAGATAAAACATGATCTTCTCGCTGGCATTTTCTATGTGGCCTGGATGAAACGTGTGTCCTCTACCAGAGACCAGGGAGTTTGAAGGTTCAGTGTCTTAACTCAGATGTTGTACCACTGGTCTGCTTGAGCAAATCTCACAGTTTTGGTTTTATAGCTCCCAGTGCACTGATAAACACAGTCACCACTGTTGCCTTCACTTCAATCATCTTCTTTTACTGCTAGGTATGTTTCAGGATGCGGGCAGGAAGAGTGTACGTAGAACATCACAACCAAGAGGCGAGCATCTTATACAGGAACATGTGAGGCAAGAAAATGACAGTTTTGTCTCACCAAATATGTTAATTTTAATCATGTTCATGTTTAGTGTTTCATGTTTTATGTCACGTCTTGAATAGTTTCATGTTTAGTTCTCTCCTGTTTTATTATGTACTCACCTTTTTCCTTTCTTTCCAGATCCTGAGTTCCTCTCTTTTCTGTCCCAAGAAATCAAGCTTCAGTTTAGTTTTTAGAGAAAAGTTTGATCCTGTAAGTCTTTTTTGTTTCTTTGAATTAATTTATTTTGTTGAACCCACATTTGAGTCCACCACTGTTGTGTCTAAGGTCGTTATATATAGTGATAGCAGGAAGTGGTAATAGATGTAGCAATCCCAGAGAAATATATGTATATATGTATATATGTAAGTAAATGTACGATAATGTAAATGTATAAATCCATGTGTATATGTATGTATGTATATGTTTTATGCTGAACTAAAATAAAACATCTTTCATCAGTTTCACTTCCTTGTGCTGTTCCTTTCTCTCTATAAACGACACAGATATTTAACATAATAACAGATATATAATGTATAATAAAAATTGTAAAGTATAATGTGAACCCAGCTGAGGATTTCTGACAACCTGACCTCAGCTGAACTGCGCCCTCTGGTGACATTTGTCCTCAACAACAGTCGGTAAAATGTAAATCACAGTTTCATGTTTAGAAAAAAACATTAAAGTTCTGAATAATGAGGACACAAGACACGGACATTTATAATATAATATATATTTTTATAGCAGTGAAAAATACATTTGTCAGTTAATTAAAGCCACATTGTGTTGTCTATTAACAAAAATAGTTTTTTTTTCATTCAGAGCTATGACCTCAGTAATTATTAATTACCTCCATCAACAAATCAAAATACTCTGATAGAATTTGAATTCATCATTTATATATACATAGAGTTTGTGAGCGTAATAGTGGTTGCCATGTCGGGCCGCCAGCTTGAGACTACAGCCCCAACAGACAACACCATGTTGTCATGGGCTTCTTTCCCACTCTCTGCTTTTTCACAGTGGTGAAAAAAATATTTACAAAAAATACAAAAGTGACGGGGCTACTCCGTCACACATGTAAATACAGCTCCGCTTTCTGTGTTTTTATGTCAAGTGGCAGCATAACCAGACGTTAGCTACTGAAACAGACTCAGGGTGAGGGTGATTTCCAACCGGAGAGCATCTTGTTGATATTTCTCGGCAACTGTAGAAGGAAATGCACACTTGAAAAAGCAACATGGCTAAAGAAGTGGTAGCGCTACACGACCTCACCGCTAGATGGGAGAAAATCTTACACAGTATCTCTTTAAGAACACCAGTTTAAAGTCACACAGGACTCAACAGTTAGTTCAGGTCTTGGTGTTGTCCTTTCACAGTTTCTGATGAGGACACGTCTCCTTCTTTGTCCAGATTGTGTCACTGTTGTAGACTGGATGGACAGTTTGATGAAACTTTGTCATATCAAATTCAACCAAAGGTATTAAAATAGTAAAGAGAACAAACAAACCTTATTCTAGTCAACGTCTTTAAGCTTGATGGCAACGTCCAGAAACTGCAAGAGCAACTACAGTCACAGTAACAGTTAGAAATACAGCTAAGAGGATCACAACTCTCCACTCTCTTCTTCCTGGTTTCTCTGGATCATCTGGATCCTCTAGACTCTTTGGATCGTCTGGTTTTAGTTTGTTATCTGGTTGAAAACAGTTTATATTTTCATGAAATCTTCTCAGTACCAATGTTTTATCAGTATAACAAATTCATCACAGTGACAGGTTGACGTTGTTGACCTACCTATAGAGGTTGTGTTCTCTCCATGAAGGGTCTGGGTCACATTGAGGACAAGAGTTTCTGTGGAGGAAATCTAAATGATTAAGACAGTAACTTTTCCAAACACCTGATAAACTGAACCTGCTGAGAAATGTCAGTCAACTCACCCACGTCCTCGATGGTGGGCTGATTCTCTGTCTCATGATATTTTCCCAGTTCACATGTGTAACTTCCAGAGTCATTAGTTGTGACTCTGGAGATGTTACAGTTCAGTCTGCTTCCATCTAAGAAGCAGTGGACCCGTCCTGTAAACTGAGAACTCTGAGATTTTGGGACCTCGACACCATCTCGTAGAAGAAACAGGACTTTCCCATCAGTTGTCCGGTCACAGATAATAAAAAGGTCTTTGGAAGATGTATCAGCTCGGCCTGTGAACCCCCAACTCAGCACAACACTGTCATTCTCCTTTGCATAAAAGGTTTTAACCTCTTCCTCTTCTGTAGAGGAGAAAGAAGTTTATCATCTTCAGGAAGAGACTCATTTATGGTTCCTTCAAACTGACTATAATGAACTGAAACTCACCACTAGAGAACTGTATGACAGTCAACAGCAGCAGCAGCAGCAGAAACATCACAGGGTTCCTCATCCTCCTGTTAGAAGAGACAGATGAAGAGAAGTTTTTCATGTTGGGTTTTGTTGTACCAGTCGAGCTTCATGTAGTGTGTAGTGATCATACTGGTGTTGCCTCTCTTCACCAACTCCATCTAAGGTCATAAAATGTTTCTATTCTTGTGACGTCAACAGGGGTCACTACACAGGTAAAACAGGTAAAACTATATCGAAATGTTCCCTGAACCAGTTGTCACGCGTCACTTGTCATTGTCACAAACCTAAAACCCAAAACGGATCTATGAGGTGAGATTTATTTACTTGTGTGTGGTAAATTTATTTACTAAGTAAAGCTTCTGTTGTTTCTTAGGAAACATTAGGAACTATGTGGCGCACCTGGTGGAGTGATATGGCAGAGTCTGACGACGTTTTAAATGTGGTTTCAGTGAGATGGCCACATTTTTTCAGCATCATGAATGTTTATGGTGAAAGATGTGTAAATAAACTGGTCCTTTGTAAAGGACTTGAGTCTTAGAGGATTATCAAACAAAGTTTCCTGAAGCAACTGAAGACACAAGGTGTTGTAGCCATTTTCCGTTACTGGTAGGTTGTGTGGGTTGTCTTAGGTTGCAGGGTGAGAGAGCTGCTTTTGTCATTTACACAACAGGGTAATGCATTGTGATTGGTCATTAGAATAAATGAATGAGAGAGATCACCTGAGAACACACAGTTTTATGACCTACACGTGTTTCAGTTCTTTACAGAAAAAAGTCAAGATTTAGTTACAGTTGTATGATTTTTTTTTTTTTTTCACAATTAAAGGACATCACAAAGAGAAACTTGGATCCAAGACTTTTTACGTTCTGATACTTGCTGAGGTCCAAAGCTAAGTTGGTCAGCCCAGTTGCACCCACACAAGGTAAAGGCCTGTTCATATCATGTTTTACAGTTTTATATTTGACAACATGTTAACCAGCAGTAATTAAATGGAGATCAGCTGTTTTTACTTTGTTCTTTTAGAGGATTTATATGAGAAGAGGGACATGAAGTTCAACTTTACTTTTCAACTAATAAAGACAAAGTCATGTCAACATGAGGCTGATGGAGAATTTAAAAAAACTAAAAAATGTGGAGGAAGTTTTTTTTTCTTTCTTCTAGTTATCGATTTTAATCTCCATACGATTTAAAATAAAATCTCTTCACTTTTTCCTTCATTTCATTTAAAACTTGTTTTAATGTAAATATTTCAGTCTCATAATGAATGTTCTTTTTTGTTTTTGTTCAAATGGACACAGTGTGATGTGAGAAGTGTCTCATTTCGACTTAACCTCGCATTCCCACTGGATGCTTGTTGCTTGCGTTGCGTCCCCGATCCGCCATCCGTCAACCAGATGCGTTTGCGGTCCGGCATCCGGCCGGGACGCCGGATCAGGGACTGAGCTGAACGGCAGCCGGTGAAAACACAACCTTTGACTAGAACGGAACCGTATCAGATCCGCTGACGGATCGCAGACGTAATGCAAACGGTAGTTCTCATATGAAGGAACATAAATATTTATTAGATTGATCCTCATAAAATTACGACGATTTTCTCGTCATATCACGAAGCTTTTCCGTTATCTCGGACAGAAAATTTGACATTTAACAGTAAAAGTAATGAAAAGATGTTAACGTAAATATAAAACTATACAACTGTCACCATGATGAGAGCAGGACTTTACCTTCTGTCTTCACTCACTTCAGGTCCAGATGGAGACACACATCTGTTGTTGAGCAGCGTCTGATCATAAATCTGTGATGTTACAGCAGATATTTATACACAGGTAAGGTGGAGCAATGTCTGGCTCCACCTCCTTCAGTGTTGATATGATGTGATGTTACAGGCTGTGACATCCAGTGACCATCCCCCATTTGCTCCTCTTCCATATATAGAAATGGGCTACCAAGAGCAAAGTGCAATAGATACATATTTTCCTTTCTTCCTAGTCCAATCAACGCACTTAACAAATAGCCAACCATTTATGATACTTTTTGCTACACCTGAATGTATATTATTATATTTATTGTTATCTTATCTTATTCTATTTTTGTGTGCTGTCTCTCTGTGTTTTATATCACTGTATTTTGTGTTGTTGCTTTTTTGATGAGGTGATGTGCGGGTATTTATAAAAAAGGTAACACCTTCTGTGTTGTGTGTCAGATCAGATCACATCCTGGTAACTGAGGTAACTGCGGCACAGTCCAGAGATGTGATACTCAGAATGAATTTGCAGTAGAAATAAAAAATGACAGTAAGGAAACTGTTTCCTGTAATGAAACAGTGTGATTGTTGTGTCACAGCTTCACATGACTCTGAACACTGTGGATGAGGAGATCAGCTTCGTGGAAGAGATGAATTTATATTTAACGTAATGTGAACCTCTTCAACGCTGAACACAGTTCTGGATGTTACTATTGTACTTTCAATCACCTAATGATCTTGAAAGTTGTTGTCAGTGTAGTAAAATGATATTATGTTGAATCTAATTGATAGAGCGACTGTATGATCTGTAATTATCATTATCATGTTTATTATTACTCACTGCTCCTTTGTAACACTTATATTTGTTTATAATGAAGCCCTATTGGCTGAAGATCTGATTAAAGTTTGGTTTTAATCAGAAACCAGTCATGTGTGAATATATTAGAATAAATCTATAGATATACATTTATATAGATTAACAGAAATATATGTCTGTATATCTGAGAGATGTCTAGATCCTGTAGAGACGTTCACATCAAGTAACATTTGAATGAATATTGATCTTCACAGAGCTACAATCACACTGGACCTAAATAAGCTGCAGTAAAGTTTTGTCATCAGAGATATTGACTGATATTGACTGATACTGACTGATTTATATCAGAGATATAAATCAGTCAGTGTTGAACCTCACTCGTCACTGTTTCACACAACTGCACTGATCTGTAAAGTGTAATACAATCTCATGTGCAGCTCTGAGCTATGGGTGTGGACACATTCAACACTTAGTCAGAATGAAACTGAAAGTTACAAAACAAACAAAGACTAGAGGAGTCCTCCTTTCACACACAGACATCATTTCCTGAACATTTCCTCATCACGTCATTTCCTCCTGCTGCAAAGAAGACGAGCGCCATGTTATTTCTAACAGAGTGACTCAGATAAACTCTACAAGCTGTAATGACACAAGTTTTTTTTCTCTGGCTTCACGATTCAGGACGATCCAGTGAAGCATGTCACACTGGGCTGTTGGTCTATTGGCAGCTGTGACTCTCTCGTGTCTCGCAGTAGGTGAGTAGCTGCAGCTTCACCTGGTTTAGTAGAGTTACTGTTCCTAATACAGTAACAGGAAAAACTGAGAAATGTCAACATGAACATGAGAATAACATGAGAATAATAAAATCACACTGGACCTAAATAAGCTGCAGTGAAGTTTTGTCATCAGAGATATTTGATGCATTTATCAGCTCGAACTGAATCATGTTGCACAATGATGTGGATTTACAGCTGTAATAGTCTTTATCCACTAGGTGTCACTGTGGTGCTGAGTTTGAAACCTTCATGGGTCCATCGCTGTCAACACACTGAGTCACATGAAGATCCTACTCTCTGTCAAACCTTTCTGTCTTATTCTGTGTCTGTTTTAACTCCTGCAGGTGAGACTACGTTCGCTGTCGATGTAGACAAAGACGTGTACGAGGCCGAGGAGCACAGTGACGTCACCATGATATGGACCTTCACTGTGGAGGGCCAAGCTGTTCACATGTTCATTAAATACAGAATTAATAAGCTGCTTTCAGACACATTTATCTTCTAAAACCTCTGAACTGTTCTCACACACTGACTGGATCAGACCTGACATGTTGAGATGAAACTGTTGGACATGAAAGTGATAGTTGCACAAAGTGATAGTTGAAACAACTTAACATGAACTTTTCACTTACTTCACATAAAAGTGGTTTTGATTCATGTGATGATTCTTATATGATGTTTGTTTGTTTGTAAATAAACACATGAGCTGAAACCTGCAGTGTTTTATGTTTCTTCAGCCCTGAGTTGTGTCTGCAGGCGCTGCTTTCATTCTGTAAACACAACACTCTGAGTCACAACAGCTTCACTCGTAGAAACACTTTTATTTACAGTATCAACATTATATACAACACATGAGGAGAGGTGATGGACAGTGGATCAGTAGTAACAACAGACCAGCTCCTCAGTCAAAGTCAAGTACTGGACGTTGATTTAAATGAAGAAACAGGAGACACATCAACATGAGTGGACGTGGACACAGTTCAGAGTCAGTGAGCAGTGTGTCCTCATCTCATCCAACAACTGATGACCAGAGTTATTACTACTGACTCCAACACACAACAACATGAAGACTCAACACAGCAACATCTACACTTGATATTCAAGTCTGAGTCTGAGATTCTGGTTGATACAAACACAGTCCTCCAGAGTCCAGTTAGACCACGTTTCATGTCATTTTATTATATTTATAAAAATGACATGAACGATGACACAGAACGAAGCAGAGTAGACATGAAACCAGTAGAGCTGGTCCCAGTCCAACATAGAGACCGATCCTTCCCTGACTCTGTGGTTCTGGTCTCTCAGTTGGTCTCTCAGGTTGTGGTTGAACAACAGCTGCTGTAAAGGACATAAACATGACTTGTTGATACTTAAAGTCCAAAGTTAAAATGTGGATGATTTACTGAGTTTTACTGAGTCAACTTACCAGAGACGTTGAGTCGACATTCATCAGATCCTTTTCCATCATCAGTGACAACTTGACACATGTACAGTCCTGAGTCCTCAGTCCTGAGTCTGGACACATGGAGTCTGAGTCGTCCTTCTCTGAGGACGTCTTTGTCAAACTGGACTCGTCCTGAAAACTGTTCACTCTGAGACTCTGGGATCTCAACATTATCATGTACATGATACAGGATTGTCTGTCTTTGACCATTCGTGTATGAACAGATGATGAAGAGAGACGTCTCAGGAGCTGTAGGTGTGAATGTCCATTCCAGTGTGATGTTGTGGTTCTCCTCGGCCTGATAGGAGCTCTGTGTCACTGTCACTACAAATGTTCCTGTTGAGGAGACAGAGAGGGAAAGTGAGGAGCAGACAAACTGAGGACTTGTATTATTGATGTGTTTTTAGTTTGTGGATAATAAAGTGAAGGAGTAAACTAACCAGAGACACAGGAGGTGAGGATGAGGAGCAGCAGGATCCAGCAGATCATCTTCTCCCTGTGAGAGGAGACAGAGGTGAAGAGTCATGAAATTTCACACTGAATAATTCAGAGTCTTTTCAGCTGACAGAAGTTAAACTGAGGCAGTTTGAGACTAAAGTGAAGTAGGTGGAGAAAAAGAAAAAGAAAAAAGTAAAAGGTGGAGTTTTGTAGAGTTTATCACCCACAGGAGGAAGGAAACTCTACAAAGCTCCACCTACTTCATAACTAACTTTACCAACTGTGTCAGTTTGTCTGCAGTCACACAAAGACTCAACATAACAGCTTATTAATTCTGTATTTAATGAACATGTCAGCAGCATTTTAACATCAACACTAACTGTTCACTGTCAGTCACTTTCACAAACAGGAAGTCAACACAAGCAATAACAAACAAGTGTTTCTGTGATGGATCCAAACTGATCAACAAACTAAACAAAGTGAAAACTTAACAATATGATCATTATCCATCAAATATTAGTGAGACAGACAGAGTGGGCATAAAAACAACACAGATTAATATCAGCATTTGTACTTATTGGTTCTCAATCGTAGTCAAAGGAGATCGGTTTCTTCCGAAGCTCCGAAGCTTCACTTCGCTGATTTCCTCCAGTTGCTCTGTTTCGCTGCTTCTCACCAGTCGCTCATTCAGTCTCTCTACTCACACTTTCCGCCAAAGCTTGGAAACATTTGTCTGTATAAAGGCCGAATTGTACTTCTCCGACTGTATCCTACATGGCGACTCGGTCGGGTCGACGGAGACGACGAGGCTATTCGTTTTAAACGAATGATGACTCAGAACAATAGCGGAAGATATATAACAATAGGGGGTGTAAACACTTAGATTTGATCTTTGCCGTCTACAACCGCTGAGACGTCACCAGGAAACACACAGCAGCATGTCGGTCGATGTCGCCCAGAGACTGGTGGTCACATACACCTCATACGACTTTTCAAACAGACAAGGAGGAAATATGCAGCAATGGAACAAACATCATTAACAATCTAAAGTAAATTTTATTTATAGAACTTTTTCACTTTATACATCTTGATTATTTTGTCCTCTATGTATTTTTTGTTTTGTTAATTCACATTGCAATGTTTCAATTCAGAATGATAGCTTATGTATAAATCAGAACCATAATTGCATCTTATATTTTATTTTATTTTCACATTTACAAAGGCCCAACCCAACCCCGAGTTGTGGAGCTCTGCCAGCGGGACTCTGGAGCTCCAGTAGCCGCCTGTCGAGCACTGCGGCCCGGTTTACTTTATTAACAGGTTCAGTGTAGCATCATGCAAACATCACTAATGTTTGCATTGTTTTTGTGAGAGATCCACTTAAGTCACTTAAGAGAGACCCCAAAATTTTCTTTTCTTTCATGGTGTACATGTTTGTTTAACAGTTGAGTGTTTTCATTAGAATAATAATTGATGCTGTATCTTACCTGTTATGATTGATTCTGAGACATACATGTAATGTTCAAATAGATTTAAAATGTGTTTCGTGATCTATGAGTTAAAAGCACTTAAATGCCAAGAGATGTGCACTATGTCTATTCCACCAGCAGGGGGCACATACCCATTACGACTTAATAGTTTTAAGCAGGAGCTTTTCTTTTCTGTTGTTGTTGTCACAGTAGTTTCCTGTAAATACGTTTTTTTGTTTTTTTTTTGGAAAACGAGAGAAATAGAGGTCGAAATTTTGTTTGGAAGAAGTTTTTTTTTTTTTGTTTTTATATGTCAGTAAATGAAAGGGACTAAGTTAAGCAGTCATGTGGATGTTTATTGACAACATATCTTGGCGAGCGAGCCAGGAGAAAAGTTAAAAGAAAGAGCGCGACGTTTAAGAAGATTTTCTCCAAGAGACGGACCTAGACACACAGACAGTAACCGCCGAGGAAAACGCCACGATGGATCTGGAAATTCTCCTTGACCGCGCCACTACCACGCTTTGCCAGTTAAACTGGGACCGGATTATGGAGGTCTGTAAATACTTAAAATGTATTGAGGAAACAGATGGGACAGTTGATAACCAGCGCAGACGAACGCTAATTAAGACTGTGAAATCAAAATTGGACGAAATCGATCAAAACTTGGAGGTTGACGACACAGTTAACACCGTTAAAGAACTCTTAGTGTTCATGGAGGGCGGCGGCCATGATGGGCGAGCGCGGGAATCTGACCAGGCAGCAGAGATGAAAGAGAAGTATCTGGAGCTGCAGCAAGCCCGCACCGCTCTCAATGAGGAAATCGGGAATATTGGCGAACAGCTGAATATCTCTGGTATAACCAGTTACAGCCCCGTTCAAAGACAGTCTATGGCAACGGTTCCGGAGGTGACCATTCGGAGAGAGTTTCGCATCTGCGGCCAGATCGGCGAGGGAGGACAGCGGGACAAGTTGTCTTTCACCAACCTCACGCACCAGATGGAGAGCGGGCTCCGCTAGGGTCACAGTGAGTCAGAGATCACTGAAGCAGTGATAAGAGCTATTAGCCCAGGCTTGAAGCTGCGTGACATGTTGGAAATAAAGACTGATTTGACCATGCCTCAGCTTAAAACCATATTAAAGGGGCATTACAAAGAAGACGATACATCTGATTTGTATCAAAAGTTAATCAGCATCTCACAGGAGCCAAAAGAGTCTGCACAAAATTTCTTGTTCAGAGCGATAGAGCTTAAAGACAGACTCCTTTATGCGGCCAAGGAGGCAGAGACTGAGGAATATTACAATGCAGATCTGGTCAAAAGAAGTTCTTGAGATCAATTGGGACTGGACTGCTCAACGACAACATTAAATTTCAGATCAAGCCATTTCTTGATAATGTGAACGTATCAGATGAAACCCTGATTGAGAAAGTGACTGAGGCAGCAAATCTTGAAGTTGAGAGGCTCAACAAGTTGAAGAAGGCTAGCACCAAGCCACCGAGAATGAATGAGCTGCAGACAACTAGTGATACAGGGGACGGTGCTCAGGGCTCCCACACCTGTCGCAGTGAGACAGAGAGGAGCGCGAAAGAACCTCCTAAAGACAAGTCAAAGTCAGTTCAGCTCCCACCGAAGGCCGAGGTGCATATGCTGGTAAAAGAGCTACAAACAGAGGTAGCTGAGATGAAACGGATGATGCTCGCTTCCATGAGCACCGAGAAGTCGCTGCACTCAAAACCGACAGTTGGGGCCAAGGACGCCCGGAGAAGGGGTTGTAGAGCCTGCCAGGACAGCGGTGAGGGGGGCCAGCTGCTGCCACTGCTTCAAGTGTGGTCAACCAGGCCACATCTCCAGAGGATGCAGAGCTCCACGTCAGGTGCAGGGAAGCGCCAGGGGGTTGCTGCCTAGGGACCAGCAGTGACCCAGCATCAGCCATCAGAGTCCCGCCACTGCCACCATTGTCTCCAGGAAGAGGGCTCTGGAAGAAGGTTCCAGACATGCACAGGTTGCTCATCTGCAGTATACTGTTCCAGATCCTGTCAGGGGGGTCACTGGCCAGACCACAAGTCAGCATGTAAAATGGTCAGGTTGGTTGAACAACACCTAGCTGAGCAAGAGACGAATAAACATAAGCTCCCAGACACAGTTGCAAAGACATGCAAAGTTAACTACCTCTCTGCCAAGCAAGACAGGAGACTGATCAAATTAATAGGGAAGCGGAAAATGGTTAAGTGCACTCTGGATAATGTACCAGTAACTGCACTATGGGACACAGGAGCACAGGCAACTGTAATAAATAATAAGTGGCGAGTTGAGCACTTACCTCACACCTCAGTCAGGGAAATAGAGGAACTCTTGGGCCCTGAACCACTAAATGGCCAAGCAGCCAATCAAACCGAAATACCATTTATGGGGTGGACACCTGTTGAGTTCAAACTAGGTGGGCCAGAGGTTTCAGGTCCCAACCTGTTAGTCCCAGTACTTGTCTCAAGTGATTCAAATGTGGCAGAGGACCCTATTATTGGTTTCAATGTCATAGAGGAAGTGATCAGGGAACACCTTAAGCAGGGGCAAGACCGATCAGAGAGCAACTGTGCAGCAGATATCATAAGTGGGGCTTTCGACATTGACTCATGTGCAGCTAAAAGTTTCATTCAGTTAATACACACCTACCAGACAACCAGTGAGTGCACCACAGTAAAAACAGGCAAAAATAAAAGTGTTCTGCATCCTGGGGAGGTCACCACAATAAAATGTCAAGTACGCACAGAGGCTGATAGAGACACGACTATGCTGTTTTGCCCCAACATGAGCACAAATTTACCTGAAGGGCTTCATATCCAAGAAGTACTGTTCAGCCCAAAAGGGGTAAATCAACAACTATCCCTGTTCCTGTAGTTAATACCACAGGACACAGTATCACGCTGGGTCCGCGACTTAGCCTAGGACACATAGAGAGCGTTAAAGCTGTGTATCCAGCAGTCGTACAACATGTGACCCAAGAACAGAGACAAGTAAACCCTAACAAAACTGAACAGGAAGAGACTGAGTCTCTAGACAAAACAGCTCTCAATAGTGACTGTACTGAAGCTTGGGATCCCCTGTAGCCTTAGATCACTTGACTAGCGATCAGCAGATTTTGGTTAAACAAATGCTGAGAGAGGAATGCAAAGCTTTCGCTAAAAATGACGCTGATGTGGGCTGTATACCTTCATTACGCATGCACATTAATTTGAGAGACCTGTCCAAAAGACTTACATCAGCGTGCCTAAACCATTACACCAGGAGGTAAAAGCTTACTTACAAGATTTAATCAATAGGGGCTGGATTACAAAATCAAAGTCACCCTACTCATCACCAATTGTGTGTGTAAGAAAGAAATCAGGTGAGCTTCGACTCTGTGTAGATTACAGGGAGTTGAACCAGAAGTCAGTGCCAGATAGACACCCTATCCCTAGGATCCAAGACATGCTGGACAGTCTCAGTGGTAGTTCCTGGTTTTCTGTCTTAGATCAAGGCAAGGCGTATCCCCAAGGCTTTATTGACGAAGAGAGTCAACCACTCACTGCTTTTATTACACCATGGGGCCTCTACCAGTGGGTGAGGATCCCTTTCGGCCTGAGTTCAGCACCTGCTGAATTTCAAAGAAGCATGGAAGAGTGTTTGTGGGGTCTGCGTGATGACATTTGCCTGCCTTATCTTGATGATAACCTGGTTCACAGTAATTCTTTTACAAACCATGTCGAGCATGTAAGAACAGTCTTACAACGATACCAGCAACATGGTGTAAAACTTGCGCCCAAGAAATGTGAAATGTTTAAAACAAAAGTGAGGTTTTTGGGTAGGATAGTCTCGGAAGATGGTCACAGCATGGACCCAGAGGAGGTTGCACCAGTGCAAGCCCTTAAAAAAAGAAGTCAGACAGATTTTAGGCTTCCTGTCCTACTACAGAGCATACATTAAAGACTTTTCTCGTATAGCAAAGCCTTTATACAAGTTGTTAACCTCACCTTCCATTATTTCAGCTCCTCCTAAAAAGAGCTGCAGAGAGTCTAAGAAAGGAAAAAGTAAGGCAGGAAAACAAGGGCAGTTGCCCTCAGCAACACCCGTGTTGTGGAATGACAATCACCACCAAATTTTGTGTCTCCTTGTGGATAAACTCTCCACACCACCAATCCTAGGCTACCCAGACCTGAATGAACCATTCATTTTACACACTGATGCGTCACAGGTAGGCCTGGGAGCAGTGCTGTACCAGTGCAGACAGGGCAAGCTACAGGTAATAGCTTATGGTTCTAGAACACTAACCCCCCAGAGAGAAACTATCACCTGCACTCAGGTAAATTAGAATTTTTGGCACTTAAATGGGCCATCTGTGATCGTTTCAGGGACTATCTGCTTCATGCTCCTTCTTTCGTAGTCTACACGGATAATAATCCCTTGACGTATGTATTGACAACAGCAAAGCTAAACGCAGTTGGGCAGAGATGGGTGGCAGAGTTGGCGGACTTTAATTTCACAGTAAAGTACAGGCCAGGTAAAACAAATGCAGATGCAGATGGCGACGAAAAACTCAGACAAGAAGTCAGCTTGTGCTTCCAGAAGTGTACCGTCCACTCATTTACAATGAGTTGCACAAGAACATGGGGCATTTGGGTACAGAGAGGACACTAAACTTGATAAGAGACCGTTTCTTTTTGCCAAGATGCAAAGAGACAATTTGAGTATTGAGACCACTCATCCCTTTCAGCTAGTCTCAGTGGACTTCCTACATTTGGAGGAATGTAGAGGTGGTTATGAATACATACTTGTGAAAATGGACCATTACACTCGCTTTGCCCAAGCATATGCAACAACTAACAAATCTGCTAAGACTGTGGCAGACAAACTTTTTAATGATTTCTTTCTCAAGTTTGGATTTCCAGAAAAGTTGCACCATGACTTGGGGAGAGAATTTGAAAATAAGCTGTTGCACCATCTAAAGACACTCTCAGGGGTCTGGGGTTCTCATACAAGTGCTTATCATCCTCAGGGAAACGGACAGACCGAGAGGTTTAACAGAACGCTCTTGTCAATGCTGAGAACTCTCACAGAAGAACAAAAAGTTGACTGGAAAAATCACCTCTCCAAGGTCATACATGCTTATAACTGCACATCTAACGAGGCCACAGGCTACTCTCCATTTTTTCTTTTGTTTGGCAGGCCACCCAGACTGCCAGTAGACCTTCTCTTTGGAGTTGAAAGGCAGGAGGGAGCAGTGTCGCATCAGAACTTTGTAGAGAAGTGGCGACAACGGATGACTGAAGCATATGACATTGCCTCTAGAAAGTCAGCAGATAGAGGCAAGCGGCAGTATGACAAGAGAGTATATGGTCCTGTGTTGCAAGTGGGCAGGAAAAGGGTCCTCCACAGAAACATGCTTCTACCATGTGACCATCTCCCAGTCACAATGGAAGGAAGTAAGTCTTCCACCACGACACACACAAGAGAACGTGACACTCACAAAAGCAGAAAGACAGCTGTGAGTCAACACCTGCAAGAAATGGACAGTGAGGGAGAAGCTGATGATGATTTGTCTGCAATGACATTCGTCTGGCCTGCTGTTGAACCCCAGAACCCACCTGCACTTAATCCCACGGCTGCAGAGTTTCACCCAAAAGCTGAAAAGGCTGACATGAAGCAGGGTGAGGAGTTTCCCTGTGTTCAGAAGGAATATGAGCACAGCGTCCCTACAACTGAAGTTGAGAACAGTGCAGGGGGTGTGGCTGGTGCAGACATGTTGGACTCAGAGGATGATGTCCAAGAGGTCGAGAATAGGGAGTCTTATCCACGGAGACAGACAAGGCGACCTCAGACTCTGACTTATGACAGCCTTGGTCAGCCAAGTTGGATAGAGAGGACAGTTTCTACAAAGGCAGTTTCTGTCAGTGGCTACTGGCGGCCCTGGTAAAGGAAGAGAAGAAGGAAATCTATATGGTTTTCATTATGTGTGTTTTGTATTTTGAAAATGGTAAAATGCTTTACAATGTAAAGGTCCTAATAAGAGGGTTATACTGAAGCTTCATCTATTACTTGATGGTTGGAAACACAAATACTGTTAGCCGAGTTTGTGTTTAATGTGTTTCTTTTAGAACTGCTAAGGGACAAAGACATCCATTCGAGCCTGTTGAGAATCCATGGTATTGTAATATGCATTTAAAATGTGTGTGTGGGCAGTACACTGATAAAATCACAGTGCACATGATTAGTGTGGGTAACTCTGGGTAACTCGTAGTTGTAGCCTGTGTGTTGAACTGCTAACATGCCCATTCCATTTTTTATTGTCCATGTATTCATGTTTTGGGAAAGATGGTATAACAAAATGTCGGGACGCCATTTTTAAAGTGGGGGAGAGTGTGAGAGATCCACTTAAGTCACTTAAGAGAGACCCCATAATTTTCTTTTCTTTCATGGTGTACATGTTTGTTTAACAGTTGAGTGTTTTCATTAGAATAATAATTGATGCTGTATCTTACCTGTTATGATTGATTCTGAGACATACGTGTAATGTTCAAATAGGTTTAAAATGTGTTTTGTGATCTATGAGTTAAAAGCACTTAAATGCCAAGAGATGTGTACTATGTCTATTCCACCAGCAGGGGGCACATACCCATTACGACTTAATAGTTTTAAGCAGGAGCTTTTCTTTTCTGTTGTTGTTGGTTCCAGTAGCTTCCTGTAAAGACTTCTTTTTTTTTTTTTTTTTGGAAAACGAGAGAAATAGAGGTCGATATTTTGTTTGGAAGAAGTTTTTTTTTTGTTTTTATATGTCAGTAAATGAAAGGGACTAAGTTAAGCAGTCATGTGGATGTTTATTGACAACATTTTCATACCTAACTAACCGGTCACAGTGGCCATGGCACAACGGTTGTTTTAAGCTTAAATTGATAAAGAACTATCTGAGGTGCTATGGACTGGGACGACTAGTGGATTATCAATACTCTCTATTGATAACAACAGGACCAGGAAGCTGGATTTCACAGTGAACTGACGACGGGTGAGTTGCAGGTTTTTTTTATTATTATTATTGTAATTGTTTCCTGTAGCTTTTGGTGGGAAATGTGCGCTTCCCGTGTTAACTGAAACTGTCTGGACCAAGCTTTTTGTTTTTGTTATGATCACGTGAGGTCTAATACAGCACATATTGTAATGAAACATCAGACGGATGAATACATAAGTGTCCCCAGCACTCTTCAAACCACACTCAAGCTTATGGTTTTTGTCCCCGACACTTTCAAAAACAAACGCCCTTGCTTCTTCTTCATCATTTCTGACCACTTTCCCGTCCTCCAAAAACAACCCAGTTGAATAATAACAAACCAACACATTTGTTCTCTACTCATCCTACTACTACTACTACTCATACACTGTGATACACGTTGCACTTTCACAGTGACTCATCTTCTCCTCCAGAAATAACCCAGTTGAGTAAGAACAACTCTACTCATCATTAATCAGTGCAAGTTATTCAAACTTTGACAGACGGATCCTGTATCAACCTACAGACACAGATGAGTGTGTTCATGGACGTCAACTCAGTCATTTAGTTTGAAGTCCTCCTGTATATGAGTTTATATGTGTGTAACAGGGACGTGTGGTCATAGTATAGTATATTATGTGGTTACATGGTTACATGTGGTTGATTGTTGTGAATTTTCAAAATTGTGAAATTTCTATTCCCACATTCTTACTGACAGTTTTATTTTACTGTAGAGTAAATGTGTTATTTCTTGCACACAAGGTCATTTCTAATTAATATCTTATTTTTTATTTACCATTTTTCTTTTTTTTTATGTGCAAATTCTTATTAAGGAAAAAACAGGAAAAAAAACTGTGTGTGTGCGCGTGTGTGTGTAAATGCGCGCCCTACAGAGGCAGATCCCGCGCTTCTGTAGTTATTGAACTGGAAAAACCCTCTGTATGCTGATGAGGTGACAGACCTCGCCTTTCTTATTCTATGACTCAGTTGTGCAGCTCAGACTATCTCCGACTTATAAATAGAGGTGCTTTCCTGGTTCGGGTCATAAAACTGAAATTTGGAAAACAATTAAAAAAGTGAAAAAGACACATGTTGACTTTTCTTGTTGAATAAGAAATGAGGACGTGGCAGTAATATAATGTGACTGACAGAGTTTATAAAGTGTTGTAGTGGCTGTGGAGGTAGCATGGACTTTAGTTCAACACTATAAAACATCTTGGAGGGAAACAAACATTTTAACTAATTATAGGAAACTTATAAAAACTAACAAGACATAGGGATAAATGATCTTTATGTGGATAAACTTTATTGATGCTGATCATCTTTATTTTCCTTCAACACAGACAGAGACTTGTGTTGAGGAGACGTTTGGTTTCAGGTGGATGAAGTAAAACTGGACTTGTCTGTTTTTAGTCGTGAACGATGTTACATCAGTGTCTCTACCTGAACCAGCTGAGTGCAGAAGTGACTGACATCACAAAACAAAGTCTTGCTCTCATAAATGTGTGTTATAATTACTGTTATGACTATTTCAAAGTAATCAACTGGGATACAAAACTCAAACAGTCGATATTGACACATTTTAATCTTTAATTTTAATCTAGGAATTTAACACAGAGACATTTCTATTGCCCCAAACGCGTCTGAAGTCGTGTTTGGGGCAATAGAAATGTCTCTGTGTTAAATTCCTCAAATGAGATCAGAGATCAGATTACAGTCTTGAAGGTGGACTCAGCAGGGAGGTGTGTCGAAGTGGAGCCTGAAGAGAGTGAATCCGGTTTAAATAGGAAGAAACTGCGCAGCGGCGTCAGAAAACACCCGCTCATCTCTGTCCATTCAGACTAAACTCTTCGGAAGACAGAAGGTAAGGTCCTGCTCTCGTGGTCACACTTTTTACAAGTTAAAAGTCTTCGTTTTTCTTCGCTTATCCGGGTCCGGGTGGCGGTGGCAACAGCCAGGAAGCTCAGACTCTCCTCTCTGCGGCCACTTTCACCAACTCCTCAAGGGGTCGATCCCGAGGCTGAGAGAAATCAACTTTCCAGCGTGTCTTGTGTTTTTTTTTCCCGGAGTCTCCTCCACATTTCTCAGGAGAGAAGATCAGACACCCAGAGGAGCAGCGGCTCTTTGATTGTTCAATGAAAACAATGTTTCGATCCAGACATTAAAAGAATTATACAAAATGTCTGGCTGGTAGCGCTTCCTGGACTCACAAGGTTGATCTTGAGGTGCTCACTGGATGGAAAAAAAAAGGCAAACTGAAGAAAGACTCCAAGGCACTCTCTTTACAAAATCAAAAAGCCTTTGTCATTATTGTTGTTGTTATTGTTGCTGAACTGGTTGATTCCCTGATGAAGGCTTGGACGCAGAAACGCGTCAGAGAGTTTTTTTAGTGTTTTATAGGTTTAGATGACCAAGCCAATACAATAAAGGCTGTTTGTTTTTTAAATAAAGTGCCTTGTAGTCTTTCTTCAGGTTGTTATGAGAAGAATTAAGTCAGAATTAATGTGAATAAATACATTATATTTGAAAGAAACAGGTCGCGATATTAGAAGAATAAAGTTAGAATTTAACTAGAAGGTTATTATTGAAAAATTCATAATAAATTGAGGAAAACGATCGTAATATTTACAAGAATTAATAGTCGTATAGTAGAATTAATAGTCGTGAAAATATCATGGTAATGTAACGACAACAAATTTATAACAACATAAATTTTAACAAAAAATAACAATAACAAAAACATCGTTTTGTTAAAATAAAATCAGTACATTTTAAAGAAAATATAATCACTTATTACATTAATTACAATAAGTTGTAAATTAATAAAAAAAATACATTCATTATATTGTAAAGGAAAAGGTCTGAAACATGACGAGAATATTGTCACTGTAATTCAAGGTGAATAAAAACAGAAGTGGTCTGAAATGAAGTCGCTGTGAGTCAACAGCGCCAGCTAAAATAATCTTAAATAAACTTACAATTTATAAAGTAAACAAAGATATTAATTTACTGAAAAACACGGGAAAAAATGGAAAGATTTTTTTTTTCAGAAAAGAAATGAAAAGGAGAAATTAAATGACCCAAATGCAATTCAAGAAATCAACAAAGGCACTAACATTATCTAAATAAAAACACTATTAACAAAATTACAAAGGAAAATCAAATAAAAACAAGGAAATTAACCTTTACCGCAAAGTATTAACGCCAAGTTGCTAAAAAAAAAAAAAAAAACTTTAAATGTCAAGAATAATGTTGTAGTTTTACAAGAACAAAATTTGTAATTTTAAGAGAATAACAGTCGGTATATTTGGAGGTTGTAATTTTCGGTCAGAGCCGTCGCTCCCATAACACACATGCCAGCCCCTGCACCATCAGGCTAATGGAAAATCACCACAATCATAAAAATAATTAGAATGAGGACATACCGGTATTTAAAATCAAGAATATTTTCGTTTTTTGTTTGTTTTTTTTCCCAACACGAAACTATAGTCCCATCACCTCTCTCTCAATCTCGTTCACTATCTGCTTCCTGATTTCCACTGGATGCGTGTGCTTATCGTCTTCGCTGCCGTCTCGGATTGGAGACATACGTTTAAGTTCATAAGTAAGACTAAACATAAGTTTAGTCTTTGTGTTTCCACCAGTTCTGTCAAAACACCGACTTCTATTTGTCAACGTTGTTGTTGACTACGCAGCAAGTTAGCACGCGGCCGATCTCGCTGGACAGGAAGTCTTGCAGAGAAACAAAATAAAACATCTGGTTAATTTTCAAAATAAAATAAACCGTGTTCACGGCGGATCTTATTTACCTGCGCTAAACCTTGAAAACGTCAAAATGGGCAGAGGAGACACTATATAGAAACTACATCCTGCTATATTGCACGGGGGAGTGCACCTCCACTCTCTAACCACAGTAGGAGACAAACTGTTGAGGACCTCAGGTGGTAAAACCCAACATGAAAAACTTCTCCTCATCTCTGTCTCCTCTAACAGGAGGATGAGGAACCCTGTGATGTTTCTGCTGCTGCTGCTGCTGCTGTTGACTGTCATACAGTTCTCTAGTGGTGAGTTTCAGTTCATTATAGTCAGTTTGAAGGAACCATAAATGAGTCTCTTCCTGAAGATGATAAACCTCTTTCTCCTCTACAGAAGAGGAAGAGGTTAAAACCTTTTATGCAAAGGAGAATGACAGCGTTGTACTGAGTTGGGGGGTCACAGGCCGAGCTGATACATCTTCCAAAGACCTTTTTATTATCTGTGACCGGACGACTGATGGGAAAGTCCTGTTTCTTCTACGAGATGGTGTCGAGGTCCCAAAATCTCAGAGTTCTCAGTTTACAGGACGGGTCCACTGCTTCTTAGATGGAAGCAGACTGAGCTGTAACATCTCCAGAGTCACAACTAATGACTCTGGAAGTTACACATGTGAACTGGGAAAATATCATGAGACAGTGAATCAGCCCACCATCGAGGACGTGGGTGAGTTGACTGACATTTCTCAGCAGGTTCAGTTCATCAGGTGTTTGGAAAAGTTACTGTCTTAATCATTTAGATTTCCTCCACAGAAACTCTTGTCCTCAAAGTGACCCAGACCCTTCATGGAGAGAACACAACCTCTATAGGTAGGTCAACAACGTCAACCTGTCACTGTGATGACTTTCTTTCACTGGAAAAACATTGATACTGAGAAGATTTCATGAAAATATAAACTGTTTTCAACCAGATAACAAACTAAAACCAGAGGATCCAAAGAGTCTAGAGGATCCAGATGATCCAGAGAAACCAGGAAGAAGAGAGTGGAAAGTTGTGATCCTCTTAGCTGTATTTGTAACTGTTACTGTGACTGTAGTTGCTCTTGCAGTTTCTGGACGTTACCATCAAGCTTAAAGACGTCGACTAGAATCAGAATCAGAATTTAATATATTTGGTTGAATTTGATATGACAAAGTTTCATCTGACCGTCAGACTTAACATGAACTTCTCACTAACTTCACATAAATGTGTTTTTTGATTCATCATGTGATGGTTTTTATATGATGTTTGTTTGTAAATAAACATGAGCTGAAACCTGCAGTGTTTTATGTTTCTTCAGCCCTGAGTTGTGTCTGCAGGCGCTGCTTTCATTCTGTAAACACAAGAGTCACAACAGCTTCACTCATAGAAACACTTTTATTTACAGTATCAACATTATATACAACACATGAGGAGAGGTGATGGACAGTGGATCAGTAGTAACAACAGACCAGCTCCTCGGTCAAAGTCAAGTACTGGACGTTGATTTAAATGAAGAAACAGGAGACACATCAACATGAGTGGACGTGGACACAGTTCAGAGTCAGTGAGCAGTGTGTCCTCATCTCATCCAACAACTGATGACCAGAGTTATTACTACTGACTCCAACACACAACAACATGAAGACTCAACACAGCAACATGTACACTTGATATTCAAGTCTGAGTCTGAGATTCTGGTTGATACAAACACAGTCCTCCAGAGTCCAGTTAGACCACGTTTCATGTCTCTTTATTATATTAATAAAAATGACATGAACGATGACACAGAACGAAGCAGAGTAGACATGAAACCAGTAGAGCTGGTCCCAGTCCAACATAGAGACCGATCCTTCCCTGACTCTGTGGTTCTGGTCTCTCAGTTTGTCTCTCAGGTTGTGGTTGATCAACAGCTGCTGTAAAGGACATAAACATGACTTGTTGATACTTAAAGTCCAAAGTTAAAATGTGGATGATTTACTGAGTTTTACTGAGTCAACGTACCAGAGACGTTGAGTCGACATTCATCAGAGTCCTCACGATCACCAGCAACAACTTGACACATGTACAGTCCTGAGTCCTCAGTCCTGAGTCTGGACACATGGAGTCTGAGTCGTCCTTCTCTGAGGACGTCTTTGTCAAACTGGACTCGTCCTGAAAACTGTTCACTCTGAGACTCTGGGATCTCAACATTATCATGTACATGATACAGGATTGTCTGTCTTTGACCATTCGTGTATGAACAGATGATGAAGAGAGACGTCTCAGGAGCTGTAGGTGTGAATGTCCATTCCAGTGTGATGTTGTGGTTCTCCTTGGCCTGATAGGAGCTCTGTGTCACTGTCACTACAAATGTTCCTGTTGAGGAGACAGAGAGGGAAAGTGAGGAGCAGACAAACTGAGGACTTGTATTATTGATGTGTTTTTAGTTTGTGGATAATAAAGTGAAGGAGTAAACTAACCAGAGACACAGGAGGTGAGGATGAGGAGCAGCAGGATCCAGCAGATCATCTTCTCCCTGTGAGAGGAGACAGAGGTGAAGAGTCACAAACACATCACATCAAAGTTACAGCTACAAGAAGGAAAATCTACAGTCTGACTTCATTCACTCATTACAGCAGCAGACAATGTGCAGTGGACAAAATGTCAACCAGCTACAAACATATAACATCTGAACATGTTTTTATTCTGAAATATTTTCACACACTTTAGGAAAAGTCTGTGGTCTGTGGTCAAACTACCATTCTGAGACATAACGATCCATAATGACTCACATCTTAACAGTGTGTGAGAACAGTTCAGAGGTTTTAGAAGATAAATGTGTCTGAAAGCAGCTTATTAATTCTGTATTTAATGAACATGTCAGCAGCATTTTAACATCAACACTAACTGTTCACTGTCAGGTAGTTCACTCTGAACAACTGATGTTTCATTCACATGTTCATTGTCACCGTTAACTCTGAACTTTCACTAACAATCACTTTGTTAAAGAAACTTTCCTGATGAGTTTAATTGTTTTCTCTTTGTGTCTGATGTGTTTGTGTCTAAATATGTTTAAAACTGAACCCTGGTCAGTGAATGTACCAAAGAATAAAAACTAAAACCTCCATAAAATCAACAATAACAAACAAGTGTTTCTGTGATGGATCCAAACTGATCAACAAACTAAACAAAGTGAAAACTTAACAATATGATCAACTGTTCTCCATCAAATTATTACTGGTTAACATGTCGTCTGTCCTCAAATATAAAACTATACAACTTGTAACAACTGTCACCATGATGAGAGCAGGACTTTACCTTCTGTCTTCACTCACTTCAGGTCCAACACACTTTAGTTTAACTGATCGAGATGTAGACATGTGGTCTGAGTGATGGTGACAAACCTTACGAGCCTTAAACATCCCCTGTTGCGGATGTTTGATGCATTCATGTCCTCCCTGTTTCCTCGTTACTCTGATAACTCAGATCAGTCTTGGTCTCTGGTTCTTTCTCCTAAACAGGATGTGATTGGTGTGATCTCCTGACAGCTCCATCCTCCAGCAGCACTGAAATCTGCTGAGGAGGGTTAGGGCGTAACAGAGCAGGGAAGTAAACCCTGGATGGGAGGAGCAAAACTTTTGTTAATCTTTCCTCTGCTGACCAGAGTGGAGGTGCCATGACGTCGACATATAAAAACGCTTTACTTTCGGTTTCGCAGCGCAGTTGTCAGGTCCACTGTTTCTGTGAACGTGAGTTAGTTAGAACGTGGTAAGTTGACTAAAACTCAGTAAATCATCCACATTTTAACTTTGGACTTTAAGTATCAACAAGTCATGTTTATGTCCTTTACAGCAGCTGTTGATCAACCACAACCTGAGAGACCAACTGAGAGACCAGAACCACAGAGTCGGGGAAGGATCGGTCTCTATGTTGGACTGGGAGCAGCTCTACTGGTTTCATGTCTACTCTGCTTCGTTCTGTGTCATCGTTCATGTCATTTTTATTAATATAATAAAGAGACATGAAACGTGGTCTAACTGGACTCTGGAGGACTGTGTTTGTATCAACCAGAATCTCAGACTCAGACTTGAATATCAAGTGTACATGTTGCTGTGTTGAGTCTTCATGTTGTTGTGTGTTGGAGTCAGTAGTAATAACTCTGCTCATCAGTTGTTGGATGAGATGAGGACACACTGCTCACTGACTCTGAACTGTGTCCACGTCCACTCATGTTGATGTGTCTCCTGTTTCTTCATTTAAATCAACGTCCAGTACTTGACTTTGACTGAGGAGCTGGTCTGTTGTTACTACTGATCCACTGTCCATCACCTCTCCTCATGTGTTGTATATAATGTTGATACTGTAAATAAAAGTGTTTCTATGAGTGAAGCTGTTGTGACTCTTGTGTTTACAGAATGAAAGCAGCGCCTGCAGACACAACTCAGGGCTGAAGAAACATAAAACACTGCAGGTTTCAGCTCATGTGTTTATTTACAAACAAACATCATATAAAAACCATCACATGATGAATCAAAAAACACATTTATGTGAACACACATTCAGTTCAACAGAGCTGGAGACAGGTAGTGACGTGTTACAACAGATGAGTAAAAGTTTTCTAAGTTGTAATTTTACTCTCCCTCAAGTAAATATTGTGACTGAAACAAATTCTGACTATGAAGATGTTTTTCATAATGATAGTTTGTTTACACAGTGTGTTGTTAAACTCATTCATTCTCACTCTCATGTTGAAATGTCTTTGAACATTAACTGGTTACATCTTGTTTCAAATGTACAACAAGAACTGAATGAATCGTTTCATTAAAACATTGAAACACAACTGATTTACTTGATTCATTAAAAAATAAAATAGGAAAAAACATTTTTAGGTGTTAATCACTGATTCATGCACTTGAAATATACTGAAATGAAAAATAATTTGTAATTTCAGTAACTTTTTTACTCTCACGTGAGGATGACAATCTAAAAACAAACTTCATTATTCACATAATGGTGACTTGAAGATTGATGTTGACTTGATTCCAGGTAAAACAAAGTTCTGTGTAAAACTCTTCTCTTTTGGGTGATGTTCCCATTTATTGTAACAAAAACGGATAATTACAAAAAACGAATGTTACCACGTCAGTTGATGTATATTGGAATTTAAAAACACTGGTTTTGTTCTGGCTGTCGGTAAGAACTGTTGTTCTTCCCACCACCACTCAACTCAAACTGATTTCTACCTCATCTCAAGTGCCTGCTGAGTGGTTATCAATGACTAGAAAACCTTTGCTACACCCTGGTGGTCAAAATAAGGTACTTACACAAATGGCTGCAGCAAGGAGCTTTTTCAAATAGTAATCGTACCTGAGTAGAGATTTCCAGTTCTCTAGCCACCACTGGCTGGTCATAACAGTTTATCTCTAGTTTTGAGTTCAGGGTCTTTAGAGCAGCTCACAGATGAAAGTCTGACAAGTCTGATATGGTATAATAGAACTGCTGTGATGAACATTATATTATATTGTTTCACGTTTCATCAGCAGATGTAGAGAAAACAGTCTGAGTCAGTCAGAAACAATGTCGTTCTCCACTTCTTGCAGCAGCAGATGAGGAAATAGCGTCTGATCATCTCAAGTTCACCTTTAAACAGTGGAAAGTGAATAAATGTCAACACACTGTTGATGTGTATTAATCTACACATGAGTGTATGTATCTTAAACAGTTATTTGGTTTCAGGAAGTAATAAGCTCAGTGTTTTCCAGGAAGTCTGTGATCGGGTGACGGTTTGTTTCCCGCCAAAACATGTTTTTTTTTGGTTTATTCAAAAAGTCATGTGACACTAAACAACCAATCATTGATCTGATGTAGTTGCTGTATCTGCAGCCCACTGTGTTACAGATTAACAGAAGAAATGTAATCTCTACTCTCTAGAGAGCTCTAATGACAGAAGATTTATTAATGTTCCTCTTTGCTGCAGAACAAATATCTAAGTCTTCATCCAGACTAAAGTGTGTTGGACCTGAAGTGAGTGAAGACAGAAGGTAAAGTCCTGCTCTCATCATGGTGACAGTTGTTACAAGTTGTATAGTTTTATATTTGAGGACAGACGACATGTTAACCAGTAATAATTTGATGGAGAACAGTTGATCATATTGTTAAGTTTTCACTTTGTTTAGTTTGTTGATCAGTTTGGATCCATCACAGAAACACTTGTTTGTTATTGTTGATTTTATGGAGGTTTTAGTTTTTATTCTTTGGTACATTCACTGACCAGGGTTCAGTTTTAAACATATTTAGAGACAAACACATCAGACACAAAGAGAAAACAATTAAACTCATCAGGAAAGTTTCTTTAACAAAGTGATTGTTACTGAAAGTTCAGAGTTAACGGTGACAGTGAACATGTGAATGAAACATCAGTTGTTCAGAGTGAACTACCTGACAGTGAACAGTTAGTGTTGATGTTAAAATGCTGCTGACATGTTCATTAAATACAGAATTAATAAGCTGCTTTCAGACACATTTATCTTCTAAAACCTCTGAACTGTTCTCACACACTGTTTAGATCAAACTTGACATGTTGGAAGGAAACATAGACTGAGGACACAAGATCTGAACTGTCAATAGAAGTTAGTGACGTCATGACTGGCAGCTTGACAGAGTTTCTCTGTAGTACCAGTACCACAACCACAGGAGGAGCTGTTACACAGACAAACTGACTCAGTTTCACTTCCTTCAGCTGGAAAGACTCTAAATTATTTCAGTGTGAAATTTCATGACTTTTCCTAAAGTGTGTGAAAATATTTCAGAATAAAAACATGTTCAGATGTTATATGTTTGTAGCTGGTTGACATTTTGTCCACTGCACATTGTCTGCTGCTGTAATGAGTGAATGAAGTCAGACTGTAGATTTTCCTTCTTGTAGCTGTAACTTTGATGTGATGTGTTTGTGACTCTTCACCTCTGTCTCCTCTCACAGGGAGAAGATGATCTGCTGGATCCTGCTGCTCCTCATCCTCACCTCCTGTGTCTCTGGTTAGTTTACTCCTTCACTTTATTATCCACAAACTAAAAACACATCAATAATACAAGTCCTCAGTTTGTCTGCTCCTCACTTTCCCTCTCTGTCTCCTCAACAGGAACATTTGTAGTGACAGTGACACAGAGCTCCTATCAGGCCGAGGAGAACCACAACATCACACTGGAATGGACATTCACACCTACAACTGACACTTCCAGCATCACCATCTACTGTGGATTATTAGCTGATCATGACCTGCCAGTCCTGTATCATCAACATGAAGGTGTTGAGATCCCAGAGTCTCAGAGTGAACAGTTTTCAGGACGAGTCCAGTTTGACAAAGACGTCCTCAGAGAAGGACGACTCAGACTCCATGTGTCCAGACTCAGGACTGAGGACTCAGGACTGTACATGTGTCAAGTTGTCACTGATGATGGAAAAGGATCTGATGAATGTCGACTTAACGTCTCTGGTAAGTTGACTGCTGCACCAAGCTCATAGATGGATCTTGGCCTGTCAAAGATCATAGACAGGAAGTTCTCAGAGGCGTCTGTCAAACTGCTCTGTGTGCTACTGGACAGAGCTGCAACCAATCACACCACTGATTCTGATGACGTGCGTAGTGACGGAAAAAAAACATGACGGAAACATTTGCGAACGCTTCAAAAGCTATGTTTTGCTCCATTTTCAAAGAAACTCTCTGTTAAAATCTGTAAAACAGCAGGTGCTCATCAACGTTCAAAACCTCAAAGATTTTATGACATAAAACTCTGAGACCAGAACCAGAGAGTCAGGGAAGGATCAGCCTGGACCGGGACTGACAGTAGACACAGTTGTCTAAGTTGTGCTGAATTCATAGTTTTTTACAGATTATATTAACGGGCCCAGCGTTAAAGAAAAACAGATCTTATTAATTTTCTTTATCTTTAGTTCAGTTCAAATAAAAAACAAAACAAAACAAAAACAAAGATGCTCCTTCGACACTTCACTGATGACAGTTTGGTGACTTAAATCATACAGGTTGATCATCAACCACTGCACACATGACATGTAGGACATTCAAAACCTGTTTAAAGTCGTCTCCCTCTCTCCACCAGCTCAACCAGCAGCATTTCTCTGTCTATGAAACTGGTGATATCGTTTGTTGTTGGTTGACTTTTTCTATCAAACTCAATCATATTTCCTGCTGAATGATTCAGTGAGGGTTTGTTGAATGTGTTGCACTGATTTATTCAGTTTCTCTTGAGCCGCAGTTGAGTTGTAAAGTTTCTCACATTATTCATATGTTATTCTTCACTTAATATGTTTCACATATCAAGCAAGTGTTGCTAAGACGTGACTGCATCTTGATCATTAAAGGACGTCTAACGATATCTGGTCCTGGTCATTAAAACTACTCTGTTAAAACATCGGCAGAGTTTTGACCCAGACTCTTCACAGCGATTTGAACTGTCCAACCACAAGATTAATACGTCGCTACTTAACTCTTTCCCTGACTAACAGATACTTTTACAGTGCTGTAAAACAGTTACTGAATGAGCTAGTAACTAATAACTTTTTTAAAGTGATGTGTCCAACCCTGGTTAAAACAGGAGCTGGTGTGGTAGATGATAGAGTCCAGGACTCAGCAGTCAACAGAGTCAACAGGTCTGACACTTTAATCCTGCTGCTGCTTCATGTTTGTTAAACTGAACTTCAGTGTTAATCATCACTTCTTGATACATTTAATCCTGTGTAGATTTATACTCAACAACAGTGAGTTCACAGGAAACTGACGGTGGCGGAGGAGCTCAGTAGTTTTGAGGAAGTTGGTTCTCGTGACAGGCCATAACAAAGTCATGTGACACAAGAGAACCAATCACTGATCTGCTGTATCTGCGGTTACAGAGAAAGGGGGATTTTATCTGTGTACCTGTATCATCTGTGCAGGATCAGACACTGAATAACAGACGATACCAATGTTCCTCTTTGCTGCAGAAGACAAAAGGTAAAATCGTGCTGTGTTTACTGAAGACAAGCATATATAGATATATATATGTGTGTGTGTGTGTGTGTGTGTGTGTGTGTACACACGCACATACACACATATATATACATATACATACATGCATATAGGCTAAATTAGGATGTATAGTTCTTGTTTGTTTGTTTGTTATACATGATGCCACGTGTAAAAATGTTGTCACCCACAGAGACTTTTAAACTCTGGTCTTTAGAGGACATTTGTTGAACAGTAGAAGACACGTTTCATCAGTTTTGTGCGTAGTTACTGTCTTCGTAGTGTATGGTCGGTCGTTTCCTGTTCTAGCTTTATTGTTATTCTTCGATCCACAGCGTCTTAACAAAATTATTGTTTTCATTCCTACACATGAAGGATAAGGATCGTTAGAGGATCTTTTGGTTTGGACTGTTTTTGTTGCATAATGATCACTGGGACGATGTAGAGATGGAAACATGTTTTATCTTTGTGTTGAAATGTTAGATGATGAGTGTTGTGCTGCCTTGTTATTGTTTGTTGTGAAGTATTAACTTAAGGTTCACACTGTTGTCCTACATCACACGAAAACCATACATTTGTTGTCGGTATCGCTCCATATTCAAAAACAACCGTAGAGCTTGTTTTTGGGTAAGAGACCGTCAGGAAATGTCAGATGTTAACTGTGCGCCAGGTGTTAAAATAAACAATATTCTGCAAAACTCAATGAAATTACATGTTGTAATTGCTGCAGTACTTTCCAATTCATTATTGCTACTTTCTACAGGTGTTTTGTCTTTGTTTGTTTTTGCTGATGTCACTTAGACAGTCATGAAGGTTGATCAGGCTACTTATTAAAAATATTCACAACAAAGCAATAAAGCAAGATTTTCTGATTTTCTGATTGCTGTGGTACCTCCCAGTGCCCAGCTTCTTACTACAGATGAGATTTTGCTAAAATGCCACTTTATGAAGGCACAATGTTCATTTTTATTTCCTGTTTACATTTAATCTAGTGACCTAAGTAAAAGATGGGACTGCATTTGTAGAAAATGCAAAATTAAAATCTAAAAATAAAATACATTTTAAGTAGAAGAGTTAACTGCTTAGATAATCTAAATTGCACCATGGTCGGCTGTTAAAGAAATACCTTTACCTCTGTTACATCAAAAAGCAAAACAGTTGACATCAGTCTTTTCTACAAACACAATACAGTAAGTCTGGTGTACTATAAAGTCAGCTTTATGCCATATAGAACATACAATGGAGTGAACTGCTGATTTTCTCAGACACACAACAGCAGCACAGATATAAATAGATAAAACAATATGTAAGGCTGATCAGGGACTACAGATGTGTAAAGACACCAGGATACCCAAGAGAAGTGATTAAAAATTCCTTAAAATTAAACAAAAACCTTTTTCTGTAATTTCTCTCTGTAGTAGAAGCAGCATGTGAACCTTAATGTATGGAGTTATTTCGATTGGCTCTACCTGGCTTATGAGTAATGCATTTGAATTTTTAGTGCAATAAAAAATCCTCAAAATTAAGCAAAAGCAACAAAAGCAATTTCTCACTTGTAGTAGAAGCAGCATGTGAACCTTAATGTGTGGAGTTATTTCGGTTACCCTGCATTTCTTTAGAGTGACGCTATAGAAGATTGTGTTAAAAATAAAAATGACCTAAAACATTTTTCTGCAAAGTCTCTCTTGTAGTAGAACCAGTAAAAGAACCTTTAATAACGGGGGATGTTGGTTGTCTTGTATTGATTAGGATTGACACTAGTCAATATTTTACATGGATGGTTTTTGTCTTGAAAATCTGAAGACGGTCCCTTGCGACTCCTTGCAACAGTGGTTTCCTATTGACTCCTATTGACAGATTTATTGAACCGTGAACCCTGAATATGCCAGTGTCTTGCCAACTGTACTGTGGTGTGTCGCGTATGGTTATGAGATGGTTTCAGGTGATCGATACATTTTACGTTTGAACCTTTTAGTCTAAACCGGCTGAGGAGCGTTTCTTATTAAATGTGTCGTGTCACAAAAAAGTTGTTGTTACTTTATTTAGTTTTAATTTGGTCGACCACCGAAACAGGATGTGGTCAAATCAGCCGTAAATGTTCAACTACACAAAAAAGTCATACAGTGACTGGTTTGTTTTGATTTGACAGAAACACTTGTTTGTGTTGTCATAGCGGTTGATATAATGAAGCATTTAGTGTTTTGTTTTTCTTTTGAGCGTTCATTGATCAGGGTTCAGCTTAAGAAAAAAAAAAACATATGATGAATAAACTAACTCAGGTTTTCGACAACATGAAAGTGAAAATAAACAGTGTTGATGTTAAAATGCTGCTGACATGTTCATTTAAAACAGAATAATAAGAATAATTTTCAGACACATTTATCTTCTAAAACATCTGAACTGTTCTCACATGATGACTTATCTTGTAGTGAATTATTTTGTTCTGTGTGTTTTTCAACTATTTTGACCTCACGTGACCATAACAACCGTGGCGATGGTGCACAGCTTTGAACCTGCCATATCAAACAGTGTGGAGTTTCTTTAAAAAAAAAAAAACATTTTAAAGATTAAAACGAGAAGAGAAATTGGCGATCAAGCAGTTTGGCCCTGACAAATCGGAAATTAGAATAACACAGACTAAGTAAAAAAATATATAACAGGACATTTTCCCCCTAATATGTGCTTACGAGCTGCTACTGACAAAGCTCCACCTTTTACAAGATGTTATTTATTTGTAGCTGGTTGACATTTTGTCCACTGCACATTGTCTGCTGCTGTAATGAGTGAATGAAGTCAGACTGTAGATTTTCCTTCTTGTAGCTGTAACTTTGATGTGATGTGTTTGTGACTCTTCACCTCTGTCTCCTCTCACAGGGAGAAGATGATCTGCTGGATCCTGCTGCTCCTCATCCTCACCTCCTGTGTCTCTGGTTAGTTTACTCCTTCACTTTATTATCCACAAACTAAAAACACATCAATAATACAAGTCCTCAGTTTGTCTGCTCCTCACTTTCCCTCTCTGTCTCCTCAACAGGAACATTTGTAGTGACAGTGACACAGAGCTCCTATCAGGCCGAGGAGAACAACAACATCACACTGGAATGGACATTCACACCTACAGCTCCTGAGACGTCTCTCTTCATCATCTGTTCATACACAAATGGTCAAAGACAGACAATCCTGTATCGTCTACATGATAATGTTGAGATCCCAGAGTCTCAGAGTGAACAGTTTTCAGGACGAGTCCAGTTTAACAAAGACGTCCTCAGAGAAGGACGACTCAGACTCCATGTGTCCAGACTCAGGACTGAGGACTCAGGACTGTACATGTGTCAAGTTGTTGCTGGTGATCGTGAGGACTCTGATGAATGTCGACTCAACGTCTCTGGTAAGTTGACTCAGTAAAACTCAGTAAATCATCCACATTTTAACTTTGGACTTTAAGTATCAACAAGTCATTTTTATGTCCTTTACAGCAGCTGTTGATCAACCACAACCTGAGAGACCAACTGAGAGACCAGAACCACAGATTAAGGAAGGTGTCTATGTTGGACTGGGAGCAGCTCTATTTTTCTTGGTTCTATACTGCTTTGCTTTTGGTCGCCGTTTACTTTATTTAAAAGAGTTAAATGCTAAAGAGACAAGAAAGATGGATGAAGAGACAAAGATAGAGTCAGTCAGAGAAACAGACAACCAGACTGAGCTGGACTCTCGAGGGTCATCAGAGCACCAAGATCCAAATCAAAACCCAAACAGTCAGGATCTCAGTCCCTGTCCTTCCATTATCTGTTTCAAGTCTGATACAGTGACTTAAATAAGTCAAATCAATTTTATCTGTATAATGCCAAATCATAAAAACATTTATTCCAAGGCACTTGGAAAAAATGTTGAGAATCTCAACATTTTACTCAGTGAGCAGCACTTGAGGCAACAATGGAGGAAAAACCGCCGTCTGCCTCTACTGGGCGGGGTGAAATGAAAACAGAGAAAAGAGGAGACTGTCTAAGACATTCCTTGGTAGGCTCACTGGGATGTTTGAGGTCTTTGTTATGCTGACATGATTGTCACCTCCTTGCTTCAGCGTGCTGGTCTTTGTCTCCATGATCTTTGGCAAACTTCAGTCTTGTCCTGATGTTTTCGTCCTTGCACACCTCCCATGTAAATCAGACCTGTACAGTCTCTTTCTGATGGTAGACGCATGCACCTTCACATCAACTGTGGCAAGTACCTCATGATTGTCCTCTGATGACAGTTTTTGGAGACTTCCTTGCTGTTATGTTATGACTTGAACATGATGGTGATGCCATGTTGGTTTTAAATGTTCTCCACTTGTTCGTTATCTAAGGTTCCGGGTCATTAAAGGTACTGGTTTCCAGACTGGAACCAGACTGGGAACCAGTAGAGCTGCTATCAACTGTCAGCTCATGTTTTTATTTACAAACAAATAAACAAACATCATATAAAAATCATCATATGAATAATAAAAAAAAAAAAAAAAAACAATTTTATGTGAAGTTAGTGAGAAGTTCATGTTAAGTTGTTTCAACTATCACTATCACTTTGTGCAACTATCACTTTCATGTCCAACAGTTTCATCTCAACATGTCAGGTCTGATCCAGTCAGTGTGTGAGAACAGTTCAGAGGTTTTAGAAGATAAATGTGTCTGAAAGCAGCTTATTAATTCTGTATTTAATGAACATGTGAACAGCTCGGCCCTCCACAGTGAAGGTCCACATCATGGTGACGTCACCGTGCTCCTCGGCCTCGTACACGTCTTTGTCTACGTCGACAGCGAGCGTAGTCTCACCTGCAGGAGTTAGAACAGACACAGAATAAGACAGAAAGGTTTGACAGAGAGTAGGATCTTCATGTGACTCAGTGTGTTGACAGCGATGGACCCATGAAGGTTTCAAACTCAGCACCACAGTGACACCTAGTGGATAAAGACTATTACAGCTGTAAATCCACATCATTGTGCAACATGATTCAGTTCGAGCTGATAAATGCATCAAATATCTCTGATGACAAAACTTCACTGCAAATGTTACTTGATGTGAACGTCTCTACAGGATCTAGACATCTCTCAGATATACAGACATATATTTCTGTTTTCTATATAAATGTATATCTATAGATTTATTCTAATATATTCACACATGACTCATCACTGACTGTTATTAAAACCATGTAATAGTGTGAGAGACTCACTGAGTCACTTAAGAGTGAAATCATTTTATTTTTTTCATAATGTACATGGTTATTTGACATTTAAGTATTGTCATTAGAGTAATAATTGATATCTTTACCTCACCTGTCATGATTGATTCAGAGACAAACTTACAATGTTCAAATATGTTAAAATGTGTTAAAAGCGCTTCACCAGCAGGAGGCGTCTACACATTGCAACTTAATTCTGTATTTAATGAACATGTCAGCAGCATTTTAACCTCAATAGACATCACAGACGAGTCTTTGCTCTTCTTTCTTTTCTCCGTGCTCAGTGTGGTCCACACAACATGAAGGTTGAGTCAACTTTTCTCCATGTGAACTGGTGTCAAGTGTGATTACTACATAACCAGCATGTGTTACTTGCCACATGTGAGTTTAAATACAAATTACAGGAGCATCATGTGCTTGAAAATTTTTGGTTTCTTAAACAAATTTGATCAAGTCTAACTTTTTTCTCAGTTTTTTTTTTTTTGTGTTGTTCCAACGTAAACAAAAGAAATAAACATGTGAATACCAAAATATTTGCAATTTCAACAGTTTTCTGAAAGAAGTGTTGCATTTTCTGACAGAACTGCAGGAGTGCTGATATTTTTGGCCTCGACTGTATACAGAATATATTTATATACTCTTATCTAAGTAGGACTTTTAATGCAGGTCTCTCTCTCTCACGCACACATATTATATTCATATCAAAACTGAATTTACCACCATTTGAAAAAGTAGAACCATTAACACATGTTCTGTTTGGCTTTGTGGCTCAGTGGTGGCTGCAAATATGTGATTAATGAGACAAGTAGAAAAGAGGAAGTACAGATTTGAGCTGATGACCAGACCCGAGGTGTCGTATCATCAGCTCATAGCAGAGACATTTTTGCTGAAACTGACCAAAATTGTGTGAAACTGTGAAGACTCTGCAACAGTCGATGTATCACAATGCACGTATCCAGCATCTTGTCAGTTGAACATCCTGTTGTTCATCTGTGTCTTGGTTGTGTTTTTAGCTGCAGTGTGTTTAAAGAAGTAGAAACAGTTCTCAGAAGCAGAGCAGCAGAAAAGCTCAAAGAAAAACAGTCTCAGTCAGTTTTGTCACTGTAGTTTATCTTTGACAACTTGGATGGTAAGTTGATTTATTCTATTTTTCACTGTTGTATCCTCATGTATTTAAACAATGAACATAAAGGTTTAACCAAAGGTGATGATATATTTCTAACACCAGAGGGCTGTTCTACAAAGTGACATTAGTTAGTTAGTTAGTGAGGTATGTTGAGTTCCTCGTCTCATGAAGGTTTCTTTCATTTAATCAGCCTGGATTTATTTATCCAGTCAATTTAAACTGGTCAGGATCAGGTGATGTTCTTAGTTCAGACTTAAAATCTGACTTTCACTGGTCATGTTCTATGAACCTTGATACAAGAATGTTAAGAGACTGATTTGTGACCAATTATCATTTGATATTTTCTATAGAGCTATAGACTATGAAATGAGGGAATACGTTACCTGTGGAGCCAAACGTTGGTAGCACCACCAAAAGATGGTGATGATACTGTAGCTGCTGTTTTCAGTCCTGATCAACTACCAGGTCCATTTGTCAGCTGTTATTAAGATAGATCAAACTATTTTACATTGTGAAGCAAATAAATTAATACTTTGGACAGAGATCTGTCTACTGGTATGACAGAAAATATTATACAGTACACATATACCAAATATATTTATATATTCTTATCTAAATAGGATTTTTTTATGCAGCTCTCTCTCCGCACTGAAGTGCTGCTGCTCTCGTCACTCTTATTATTCAAACACCTCACTTTCTATCTCTCTTTCTCCCATCTTTGTCTCTTGTAATTTACACCTACAAGCCTGCAGCTTTCTCATTTATTCATATATTCACTTACTCTGTGCATAGCCTCCATGTGACACCTCCACGGTCCACTCTTAGACTTTCAGAAACCAACAGAGGTGTGTGACAGTCTGAGCAAACACTTGTTTTCTACCACTATTTATAATGGTCAAGTTAAACAGACATATTGTTATTTTAATTGATTTATTTCAGCAGGGACAGTTCACAATAAAACAGTAACCTTGTGTGATACAATAAGAGATACATGTCACCAGGTTTTAGTGGAAAAATACAGCCACAAAAGAAAAAGAAAAGGATGAAGTTTTACGTCGTGAAACGCTACATTCTCCTCTTGAAACTGATCTAGTTGCTCATGTTGTAAAGTTTGCCTAAAAACACGTTTCACATGGCTGCTTAAATATGAGGATAATAAATATTTATTAATGGCTTAAATATTTATTGTGTCTCTCATTGCGCGAAAATGTCATGTATGTAAATTTGCTGTCCGTCGATTATATGGACGAGGTAAACGCGGCGCGTCTGGACCTTCCCTGGGGGATCGTACCGTTGTCTCCGTTTATCCTAAGGATTATGTTGGCTGTGAGAGACATCGAGGACAGCGGATTACTCCGAGGAAAAAGGATTCACCGGAACGCGTGGAGTGGGTGAGATCGCGTCCTCTCGGGGCGCGGAGCGGCGTCTCATCTCAGACCGATCATCACTTCCAGAAGAGAAGCGTTTTGTTTGTGTTGGACCGGTCCGATTGACTTTATTAATATTTTTGTTTTCTTCTTCATTTTTTTCGTTGGGCTTTTTTGGGGAACTTCTGGTGAAATGAACTGTGGCGGGGACTGATGGTTTGATGTTAAAAAAAGCTGTTTGACAAGCGCCGGTGTTAAATTTTTAAATACAGCGTAAACTCTAAATCTGTTTCTGTTTCTTCTGTTTTTCATACTTGGGTGGATTATGCTGAGTTTGCAGAGTGTACCGCCTGGTGCAGTTGTTAAGGCCTAAAAACAGTTTTCAGTGATAATAATGATAATAATTAATAATTTTATATAATAATTAATAATAATTTTCCTTCTTGTAGCTGTAACTTTGATGTGATGTGTTTGTGACTCTTCACCTCTGTCTCCTCTCACAGGGAGAAGATGATCTGCTGGATCCTGCTGCTCCTCATCCTCACCTCCTGTGTCTCTGGTTAGTTTACTCCTTCACTTTATTATCCACAAACTAAAAACACATCAATAATACAAGTCCTCAGTTTGTCTGCTCCTCACTTTCCCTCTCTGTCTCCTCAACAGGAACATTTGTAGTGACAGTGACACAGAGCTCCTATCAGGCCGAGGAGAACCACAACATCACACTGGAATGGACATTCACACCTACAACTGACACTTCCAGCATCAGCATCTACTGTGGATTATTAGCTGATCATGACCTGCCAGTCCTGTATCATCAACATGAAGGTGTTGAGATCCCAGAGTCTCAGAGTGAACAGTTTTCAGGACGAGTCCGGTTTGACAAAGACGTCCTCAGAGAAGGACGACTCAGACTCCATGTGTCCAGACTCAGGACTGAGGACTCAGGACTGTACATGTGTCAAGTTGTCACTGATGATGGAAAAGGATCTGATGAATGTCGACTCAACGTCTCTGGTAAGTTGACTCAGTAAAACTCAGTAAATCATCCACATTTTAACTTTGGACTTTAAGTATCCACAAGTCATGTTTATGTCCTTTACAGCAGCTGTTGATCAACCACAACCTGAGAGACAAACTGAGAGACCAGAACCACAGAGTTGGGGAAGCATCAGTGTCTATGTTGGACTGGGAGCAGCTCTACTGGTTTCATGTCTACTCTGCTTCGTTGTGTATAATCGTTCATGTCATTTACATAAATGTAAATGTAAAAATGAAAGCAGCACCTGCAGACACAACTCAGGGCTGAAGAAACATTGCAGGTCTCAGCTCATCTTTATTTACAAACAAACAAACAAACATCATATAAAAACCATCACATGAATCAAAAACCACTTTCATGTGAAGTTAGTGAGAAGTTCACGTTGAGTTTGTTTCATTGTGCAACTATCACTTGTGATATTTTTACATTGAAGTCAAAGTCACATGTTTCCATGAAAAAATACTACTCAAGTAAAGTACAGATCCTCAAGAAACAGTACTTGAGTTCAGTAGTGAAGTAAACTTCATTACTGTCCAACTCTGGACTCTGTCACTGTTTTGTCTCAAGTCTTTAGTCCAGAGATAAACAATCCTGCTTCAGTTCAGTCACAACTTCTACCTGCTCTCAGTCTGTTGAACAAAACAACACGACTCTGACTGTTCTCTGTTGTTTTTATGTTTATATACAGTTTATGTATCAGTGTGCATGTTTGTGTGGTTTGTTTTTTCAGAATAAAATCATGTGACACTGTGAACTGACTCAGTCTATGAATGAAAATACACACAAGTTCAACTTTAACAATTTTTTCTTGTTGAATAAGAAATGAGGACGTGGCAGTAATATAATGTGACTGACAGAGTTTATAAAGTGTTGTAGTGACTGTGGAGGTAGCATGGACTTTAGTTCAACACTATAAAACATCTTAGAGGGAAACAAACATTTTAACTAATTATAGGAAACTTATAAAAACTAAAAAGATGTAGGGATAAATGATCTTTATGTGGATAAACTTTATTGATGCTGATCATCTTTATTTTCCTTCAACACAGACAGAGACTTGTGTTGAGGAGACGTTTGGTTTCAGGTGGATGAAGTAAAACTGGACTTGTCTGTTTTTAGTCGTGAACATCATCGTTACATCAGTGTCTCTACCTGAACCAGCTGAGTGAAACACTGAACCTGAGGTATGTGGACGTTTAGTGCTAAAATGAGACTGGAGGTATGTTGTGTTTTATTGATTCAGCAAATTGTGACTCCATCACTTACTGTCGACCAGTAACAAACCGTCTTCACAGTGCTGGTCTTTGGTGTAACGGAGAGTTGGAAGGTCCGAGATGGAGGAAGCTGCTGTAGATTATTAGTGACGTGTGTTTTCAGAGGATAAAGAGTTTGGACCGTGTCAGTGTTGTTTGTGCTGTGAGATCAGTGTTCAACTCTTCATAACTTTACATTATTATCACACAACACATGTGAAGTAACATGAACTGTAACTATACAAGCTCCAAACTGTCAACACAAAAATGCAGCTGCAGCCAAAGTGAGGATTTCTGAACCAAACAACCTGAACTCAGGTAAACAGCGCCCTCTACTGACATCACATCATATTGTAGCAGGATGAGAGTTCTGCATTGTTTTCCTCTTCGCTTCGACTTTTGTTTACATCGGTTACTGTGGTTTCTGTGGCTCATTTCCGCCGATCATTGAGGTGAGCTGGTATAAAAGCGGTGTCACTTCCGGGACAGAGGTCGTGTCTCCGGCAGGGCTGCTGCCCGGTGCTGCAGGGATTGTTTGGCGGTGGTGAAGCTGGCGGCTGCCTGGTGTCCTCTTCCCTCCTTCCTCTGTGATGTGTGATTGCTTGTGGCTGCTGAACAGGTGTATTTTAACCACCTCCCTGAAACTGCTGCTGTTGTGTTAATATTACGAATGACGCTTGCATCAGTTGTTGATCCCTATGCTGTGGCCGCCAGACGCTTCACAGCCACTTGGACACGTGTTCTGTCCGCGGGTCGGACACCGTTTCTCTACCGGGGACTGATCTCCCTTATGTTGGGTGAATGAGTGTGTGATCTATTGTTTTTGTTTGAGTAACGTGTATGTGGTTTATTTGGATATTTTATTTGTTGGAAGTTGAGTTTGGGTTTGTTTGTTTATGTAATTGTTTTGTTAATTCTGTTAACTGTTTGGGATCTTTGGACAAAATTATCTGCTCTAGCCTGAAAAACCTTGGAGTTACTTTTGACAAGTTTACTTTATTTACACTTTATTTTAGTGGCTCCCTCCCCTGCACTAGTCCTCATCCACTTAGGCCTCAGTCCTGATTAGTTATTTTTTTCCCTTAACTTTCCCTAAGTTTTTCTTTATAAATTAACAATGCGAATCATAAAAAATCAGTTGAACAATCAACAGCTGTGATTCACAGCTCCTCCCCCTGTGAGCTTCACATGAAGGCCAGTAAAACCAGGCCTCCTGGTAAAATTCCCATTAAAGCGGCGACCTGACGAACTTTCTGCCAAAACTTCTCACAAGTTTGTTTTCTCTCCATCAGAGCAGGAAGTCTGTTGAAGTGAGCCAACAGAGTCCGGAGGATGATTTGGTCCACAGTTGGATTTTGTAGTAAAGCCAGACACTGCAGTATGACCTGGACCTGGACCACAAATTCAGTCTCAGTGTTGTCATCTCTCAGGTCTGTGATGACCTCTTCTTTCTCATCCTCAGCTTGGGGAGAAGACAGAGGACTCAGGTTGCCCTCAGGGTTCCCTTCCAGGTCTTGGAGGATGACTTCTTCTCATCCTGAGATGGGGGACATGATTGAGGTCTCTTGTAGTCTCCAGAGTCGTCTTCCTGGTCTGGGATAGTTTTCTCTTGTGTATTGGTTCTTGTTTTGTGTTGGTTCATGATGGATCTGGATCTGGTTCTGTCTTGCAGATGTAAACTGGTTTCTGTTGTGATAAAGTCTGGGAACGTTTGGAACATTTGTGTTCTTGAACACACACACGTTGGTCTTTCTATAGTTGTGAGGACGTTCACCAACAATGATGTGATGTGTTTGTGACTCTTCACCTCTGTCTTCTCTCCTCAAAAGTCAAACTTGATAAAATTTGACATAAACTCAAAAAATCCCCTGGACAAAATTATCAGCACCCTTAACTCAATATTTGCTAGTACACCCTTTGTGGAAAAAACCTGAAATCAACTGCAACTCCTATAACCAAGAAAGAGATTCTTACACCTCTCTACTTACATTTTTTTTATGCCTTTGTGTGGCGTCCTCCTGGGTTTCCTACCATAATGTCCCTTTTTATTCAGATGGTGACGGGTAGTGTGAGCTGACGCTGTTGTTCCCTGTGTCTGCAGATCAACCTCAATTTGTTTGGAAGCTGATTAAGATTCTTTATCCACCATTCAATCCTTCATTGTAATTTTTCATCAGTTTTGCTCTTCCATCCACGTCCAGGGAGGTTAGCTACAGTGCCATGGGCTGTAAACTTCTTGATGACATTAGACACAGTGGACACAGGAACAATAAAATCTCTGCAGATGGACTCGTAGACTTGAGATTGTCCATCTCAAGTCTACGAGTTTTCAAGTTTTTCCACAATTTTATCTCTCAAATCCACAGACGAGTCTTTGCTCTTCTTTCTTTTCTCCGTGCTCAGTGTGGTCCACACAACACGAAGGTTGAGTCAACTTTTCTCCATGTGAACTGGTGTCAAGTGTGATTACAACATAACCAGCATGTGTTACTTGCCACATGTGAGTTTAAATACAAATTACAGGAGCATCATGTGCTTGAAAAGTAATTATTTCTTACAATGTTGTCAAGGTGCCAATAATTTTATCCAGGGATTTTTTGGTTTCTTAAACAAAAGAAATAAACATGTGAATACCAAAATATTTTGCAATTTCAACAGTTTTCTGAAAGAAGTGTTGCATTTTCTGACAGAACTGCAGGAGTGCTGATATTTTTGGCCTCGACTGTATACAGAATATATTTATATACTCTTATCTAAGTAGGACTTTTAATGCAGGTCTCTCTCTCTCACGCACACATATTATATTCATATCAAAACTGAATTTACCACCATTTGAAAAAGTAGAACCATTAACACACGTTCTGTTTGGCTTTGTGGCTCAGTGGTGGCTGCAAATATGTGATTAATGAGACAAGTAGAAAAGAGGAAGTACAGATTTGAGCTGACTTGACCAGACCAGAGGTGTCGTATCATCAGCTCATAGCAGAGAGGTAGAAAGGTCACAGTGGTTTTTGGCAAAATTGAAACTGACCAAAATTGTGTGAAACTGTGAAGCCTCTGTACCTACTATATAGCAGTCGATGTGTCACAATGCACGTATCCAGCATCTGTTGTCAGTTGAACATCCTGTTGTTCATCTGTGTCTTGGTTGTGTTTTTAGCTGCAGTGTGTTTAAAGAAAAGTAGGAACAGTTCTCAGAAGCAGAGCAGCAGAAAAGCTCAAAGAAAAACAGTCTCAGTCAGTTTTGTCACTGTAGTTTATCTTTGACAACTTGGATGGTAAGTTGATTTATTCTATTTTTCACTGTTGTATCCTCATGTATTTAAACAATGAACATAAAGGTTAAGGTTTAGGTTTTCCTAAAGTGTGTGAAAATATTTCAGAATAAAAACATGTTCAGATGTTATATGTTTGTAGCTGGTTGACATTTTGTCCACTGCACATTGTCTGCTGCTGTAATGAGTGAATGAAGTCAGACTGTAGATTTTCCTTCTTGTAGCTGTAACTTTGATGTGATGTGTTTGTGTCTCTTCTCTCAAGGAGAAGATGATCTGCTTGAAACTTTTGCTCCTCATCCTCACCTCCTGTGTCTCTGGTTAGTTTACTCCTTCACTTTATTTTCCACAAACTACAACAATCAATCAACAAGTGATTTTTATGTCTTTTACAGCAGCTGTTGATCAACCACATACTGAGAGACCAACTGAGAGACCAGAACCACAGAGTCCAGGAGGGATTGGTCTCTATGTTGGACTGGGAGTACTGGGAGTAGTTCTAATGGGTTTATATCTACTCTGCTTTTATTGCTGTAAAGATAACCATAGGGCAAAGGATTGTTGTCAATGTATAGGATTCTGTTGTACATGTTGTGAGGCGTGTGGGTCTCTCTGAGCAGGAAATTTATAAAAGAGGTAACAGGTAGTTACTCAGCAGACCGTGGACACACACAGTCTGACTGTCACTGTCTTTTTTCTGGTTATTTCATTGTGCAAAACATATGATCCTTTGTTTAATTTTGCATTCAAGTTATGAAGTATTGTAAGTGTTTGCACAGTTCGGCAATTGTTTTTTGATATAAGCGCAAAACTATGAATAAACGTTTGGTGTCTGCATAGGATGTTTCATTCATTCATTAGACCTGGAAGATGATGTGTCAACTACTACAAGTACAGCAGCTCCTCAGTGGCTTAGGTTTGTTTGTTGTTTTATTTTTGATAAGAACAAGTCACTACAACCAAAATATTTTGCAATTTCAACAGTTTTCTGAAAGAAGTGTTGCATTTGTTGCAGTGCTGATATTTTTGGCCTCGACTGTATACAGAATATATTTATATACTCTTATCTAAGTAGGACTTTTAATGCAGGTCTCTCTCTCTCACGCACACATATTATATCCATATCAAAACTGAATTTACCACCATTTGAAAAAGTAGAACCATTAACACATGTTCTGTTTGGCTTTGTGGCTCAGTGGTGGCTGCAAATATGTGATTAATGAGACAAGTAGAAAAGAGGAAGTACAGATTTGAGCTGATGACCAGACCCGAGGTGTCGTATCATCAGCTCATAGCAGAGAGGTAGAAAGGTCACAGTGGTTTTTGGCAAAATTGAAACTGACCAAAATTGTGTGAAACTGTGAAGCCTCTGTACCTACTATATAGCAGTCGATGTGTCACAATGCACGTATCCAGCATCTGTTGTCAGTTGAACATCCTGTTGTTCATCTGTGTCTTGGTTGTGTTTTTAGCTGCAGTGTGTTTAAAGAAAAGTAGGAACAGTTCTCAGAAGCAGAGCAGCAGAAAAGCTCAAAGAAAAACAGTCTCTGTCAGTTTTGTCACTGTCGTTTATCTTTGACAACTTGGATGGTAAGTTGATTTATTCTATTTTTCACTGTTGTATCCTCATGTATTTAAACAATACATGACGTTGGTAGCACCACCAAAAGATGGTGATGATACTGCAGCTGCTGTTTTTAGTCCTGATCAACTACCAGGTCCTTTTGTCAGCTGTTACTAAGATAGATCAAACTATTTTACATTGTGAAGCAAATAAATGAATAAATAAATAGGGAGTGGCGGGGGCGCGCACAAATGTTTTTTTTCATGGTGCGGAGCGCGCTCGGTTGGTCTCTTCCTGAACGGAGCCGGCAGGTAAACGCGGCGCGTCTGGACCTTCCCTGGGGGATCGTACCGTTGTCTCCGTTTATCCTAAGGATTATGTTGGCTGTGAGAGACATCGAGGACAGCGGATTACTCCGAGGAAAAAGGATTCACCGGAACGCGTGGAGTGGGTGAGATCGCGTCCTCTCGGGGCGCGGAGCGGCGTCTCATCTCAGACCGATCATCACTTCCAGAAGAGAAGCGTTTTGTTTGTGTTGGACCGGTCCGATTGACTTTATTAATATTTTTGTTTTCTTCTTCATTTTTTTCGTTGGGCTTTTTGGGGAACTTCTGGTGAAATGAACTGTGGCGGGGACTGATGGTTTGATGTTAAAAAAAGCTGTTTGACAAGCGCCGGTGTTAAATTTTTAAATGCAGCGTAAACTCTAAATCTGTTTCTGTTTCTTCTGTTTTTCATACTTGGGTGGATTATGCTGAGTGTGCAGAGTGTACCGTGCGTGCGGTGGTTAAGGCCTAAAACTTTTTTTTTTTTTTTTTAATCTACTAAAGAGACAGGAAACATGGTCTAACTGGACTCTGGAGGACTGTGTTTGTATCAACCAGAATCTCAGACTCAGACTTGAATATCAAGTGTACATGTTGCTGTGTTGAGTCTTCATGTTGTTGTGTGTTGGAGTCAGTAGTAATAACTCTGGTCATCAGTTGTTGGATGAGATGAGGACACACTGCTCAGGGCTGAAGAAACATTGCAGGTTTCAGCTCATCTTTATTTACAAACAAACAAACATCATATAAAAATCATCACTATCACTTGTGATATTTGCATTAAAGTCAAAGTCACATGTTTTCATGAAAAAATACTACTCAAGTAAAGTACAGATCCTCAAGAAACAGTACTTGAGCTCAGTAGTGAAGTAAACTTCATTACTGTCCAACTCTGGACTCTGTCACTGTTTTGTCTCAAGTCTTTAGTCCAGAGATAAACAATCCTGCTTCAGTTCAGTCACAACTTCTACCTGCTCTCAGTCTGTTGAACAAAACAACACAACTCTGACTGTTCTCTGTTGTTTTTATCTTTATATACAGTTTATGTATCAGTGTGCATGTTTGTGTGGTTTGTTTTTTCAGAATAAAATCATGTGACACTGTGTAAACTGGGTGAACTCATGTTCACAGTAACAGTGGAGCTGACAACAGCGCTGCCAAACAGGAAGTGAAGAGTTTTTATATGTTGAGTGACGTTTTCAGGGAAATACTCCACGATTTACAAACCCTGAAGTTTAGCTCCTCCCCGTTACGTCATAATTACAACAGAGTGTGATTCATCTGATCTCCTGACAGCTCTGTGAGGAACTTTTACTCATCACCGTCCCCTGATCAGTGTTTCAGTGCACTTGTTTCAGACTCTGCAAAGCTCCAACTTTAACAGTCTCCACCTGCTTCATTTACAGACACAGAGACAAACTGACTCAGTCTATGAATGAAAATACACACAAGTTCAACTTTAACACAAACTTTTATTGTTGAATAAGAAATGAGGACGTGGCAGTAATATAATGTGACTGACAGTTTATAAAGTGTTGTAGTGACTGTGGAGGTAGCATGGACTTTAGTTCAACACTATAAAACATCTTAGAGGGAAACAAACATTTTAACTAATTATAGGAAACTTATAAAAACTAACAAGACATAGGGATAAATGATCTTTATGTGGATAAACTTTATTGATGCTGATCATCTTTATTTTCCTTCAACACAGACAGAGACTTGTGTTGAGGAGACGTTTGGTTTCAGGTGGATGAAGTAAAACTGGACATGTGTCTCTTCCACCTGTGAGCTTCACATGAAGGCCAGTAAAACCAGGCCTCCCAGTAAAATTCCCATGAAAGCGGCGACCTGACGAACTTTCTTCCAAAACTTCTCACAAGCTTGTTTTCTCTCCATCAGAGCAGGAAGTCTGTTGAAGTGAGCCAACAGAGTCCGGAGGATGATTTTTTTTTTATATGTTTAGAAGACGACATCAGAAAAGCGCAGGTTAATAGAGAGTCAGTGGTAGCTATATTCCTAGACATTGAAAAAGCATATGATATGCTGTGGAAGGATGGCCTTCCAATTAAATTGAATCAGTTGGGGATTAAGGGTCGAATGTTCCAGTGGTTGAAAGCATTCCTATCTAAAAGATTAATAGTGGTAAAGATTAATGGGACTTTGAGTGAAAGTTATCGGGTAGATAATGAAACCCCTCAAGGGAGTATCATTAGTCCATTATTATTCTCCATTATGATTAACGATATGTTCAAAGACATTCAGAACTATGCTGGAGTGGCTTTATTTGCAGATGACGGAGCAATCTGGAAAAGGGGGAGGAACACAGAATACATAATGACTAAAATGCAAGAAGCAATAAATACAGTACAAGAGTGGGCACTGAAATGGGGATTTAGAATATCAGAAGGAAAAACGAAAAACAGTAATATTTACCAAGAAAAGAATAAAGCTGGACCGAAAACTAAACTTGGCTGGTAAAGAATTAGAAGAGGTGGCATCGTTTAAGTACTTGGGAATATGGTTGGAGGAGATATTAACATGGAACATGCATGTAAAAAAAGATGGTAGATAAATGTAAGAAGGTATTGAATGTTATGAGATGTTTGTGCGGAGTAGAAGGGGGAGCCAACAGACTGGCTCTTTAAACTATATATACAGGGCTGATAAGATCAGTGTTAGACTATGGGAGCATAGTGTATGGGTCAGCAGCTAAGTCATCATTAAAACAGCTTGATGCAATACAGAACCAAGCCCTCAGAATATGCTGTGGAGCAAGAAGAACCACACCAGTGGCAGCCATCCAGGTTGAGATGGGAGAGAGGCCCCTCCACCTGAGAAGAGAACAATTAGCACTTGTTTATTGGGCAAACTTAAGGGGACATGAGGACAGTCATATGACCCAGTCAGTACTGCGACAAAGTCAAGAGAGAAAGAATGCGAACATCAAAAGCTTTGGGTGGATAATAAATGATAAAGTCAATGAGCTGGTATTAGATACAGTCAAAATCATGTCCCCAGTCACAGCACAATGGTTGTTGCTAGATCTGTCGGATGACTTGTATCTACTAGAAGGAAAACAAGAGAATGAGGTAACCAAGACCAGAGTTCTGGAATTTATAAATGGAAAATAAACCACAAAGCAACTATAGTGTATACAGATACATCCAAAAACGCAGATGGAAGAGTGGGAGTGGCATATGTAATACCAAGGAATAAATGACAACCTGGCAGTATATACAGCAGAACTAGAAGCAATAAGGCAAGCACTACACTGGGTGGCAGATAAAAAAACAAGGGAAACAGTTATAGCATCAGATTCAAGTGCAGCTCTAATAAGCCTTAAGCATACACAGTCTGAGTCAAGACAAGACCTAGTATTTGAAATCAAGCAAATGACAAATAACATCATTAAGTCAGGAGCAACTGTCACATTCATATGGGTCCCAGCGCATATAGGAGTAAGAGGGAATGAACTGGCAGATAAGTATGCAAAACAAGCAACAGCTAAAATATCCATAGACATAGATATTAAATACAGCAAACAAGAAATAAAGAGTATAATTAAATCTAAAGGTGCAAGAAAATGGCAAAACCTATGGGATATGGGAAACACCGGGCGACAATTTTACTGTATATAGAATAAGGTTGGAAAGGCAAGAAACACAAGTCGAAGCAAAAAGAAAGAAGACGTGTTCTCAAGAATGCGATTTGGACACATCATTAAACAGATCACTGTAAAATACTATTCAACCAGTTACATAGAAAACAGGTAGAAGTCAATATACAGAACATACTTAAAACAGAAACAAAAGGGATCTGCTTCAAATATCTGAGTAACTATCTGATAAATACAGGATTAATAAACAGACTATAGGTTATTTAAGTTAAGGGCACAACTATTGAATAAATAATCTTTCTTCTAGGTTAAATATCAGTGAATCCACTAACCGATTCTGAACCACACTCCGGTCCAGATGGTGGTGGTAATGCTCCAAAAAGCCGGTTGCCAACCGCCATTAAACAAGAGGAAGAAGGAAGAACCTGTCATGTGGGCTCCAACATGTTTAAAACCACAGCTCCTCCTCCTGTGAGCGAATGTACCAGGAAGTGGTGATTAACACTGAAGTTCAGTGGAACAAATGTCGCAGCACGAGCACTTCGCCTCGTTTCCCCTTTCTCTTCTCTCTCTCTTTTGGTGTTTATTTGTTTGGTTGCTGTATTTTCCGTTATTCATTGCCGACGATCATTTACGTGAACTGGTATAAAAGCGGTGATCCGCCCGCAGGTTCTTCCTCTGCAGGCGTCTCTGCATCACCTGTGCCATTTCCAGGACAGAGGCGGTGTCTCCACAGGTATGGACACATGCTGCTCCAGTTATTTATTGTAGAGCGAGTGTTTGTGCTGTAATTGTTTGGCAGTGGTAAGTGTCGTTTAATTGGATATTTTCTTTGTTTGAAGTTAAGTCTGGATTTGTTTATGTAATTATTTTATTCATTCAGTTAACTGAATCATTTGTTTTTGTAAATTAGATGATCGTTTGTGTTGAGTTTTTCTTTCCTTACTTTTGTTACAAGTTGTTTTATTTGGGCAGTTATTGTTTAAGTTAAAGTTGAAGTTTGTTAGGCATTGATTAAGTTTGCTTTCTTTTTTTGGTGTGGGTGTGTGTGTGGGTGTCCACTAATGTTTTTTATTCTTCCCCTTTTCAGTTGCTGGTGGCCTGGAGGTGGCTTCCTCCCGTCCCGTCTTGTTGTGTCCCTGGTGGATGAGTTTCTTCACTGAGAGTGCTTGTTTCTTTATGTTGGTGGATCCCTCCCCTACACTAGCCCTTGATCCACTTGGGCCTCAGCCCTGATTAGTTATTTTCCCCCTTTTTTATGTGTGAATAATTTTTTTTATTAATTTTTTTTTAGAACAAAGGAATGTTGTATAAAATTGAATTGTGTGTGAACTGTGTGTCTTGTGTCACAAATACCCAGGGTGGCGTTGTTGAGTTTTTTTTTTTCCTTTTTGTAGTTGGTAATAATAGTCGTACACCTTAACACCTCCTCCTCACCACACAAACATGAAGCAGCAGCAGCAGCAGGATTAAAGTGTCAGACCTGTTGACTCCTGAGTCCTGGACTCTAACATCTACCACACCAGCTCCTGTTTTAACATTTATTTACCGTCCAGTGTTTCACATCCACTGTTTCACAAAACTGCACTGATGTGTAAAACTGCACCTGCCGCAGTCTGTGAAACTCAGTGATAATAACTCATGCAGCTCTGAGGAAAGTAAAAAGGGAAACGTCAACTTGGGTTTTTACTCATCTGCTGCTGCGATTGATGTTGTTTCAAAAAAAAAAAACCTCAAGACTATTTTCTCTAAATCTGATGATGAAACATGAAACTATTCAACAGCAGAAAAAGTCCAGTTCAAAACAGACTTCTCTTTGTCCCTGTTCATCTCTCGGGTCTCACCTCTGAAAAACAGGATGAACAAACTGTTCAACAACGAGATGAGTCTGGTGTTTTTTTTCTTCTGTGGATTCATTTTATAAACCTGATGACCTGAAACCTGAAAATCTACAGTCTGACTTCATTCACTCATTACAGCAGCAGACAATGTGCAGTGGACAAAATGTCAACCAGCTACAAACATATAACATCTGAACATGTTTTTATTCTGAAATATTTTCACACACTTTACAGGTTATGAAAGTTAAACTGAGTCAGTTCATCTCTGTGATTGTGAATGTGGGTAGAAACTGGAGAAAGAGGCAAATTCTGCAAAGTTCCACTTGCTGTTGACTCAGACCACATGTCTACATCTCAGTCAGTTAACTAAACGTTGATGTTAAAATGCTGCTGACATGTTCATTAAATTCAGAATTAATAATAATTTGCTTGCTTTCAGACACTTTGTTTAGTTTTTGATCTTTTGGATCCATAAAAACCTCTGAACTGTTTGTCACACTTTCTGTTTAGATGACTGTTAAATGTCACATGACATGTGATTAATCAAAAACAGAACCAGGTGGAAATTTTTAAGATGGAGTTTCCGTCTTCACAGACAAACTGACTCAGTTTCACTTCCTTCAGCTGGAAAGACTCTAAATTATTTCAGTGTGAAATTTCATGACTTTTCCTAAAGTGTGTGAAAATATTTCAGAATAAAAACATGTTCAGATGTTATATGTTTGTAGCTGGTTGACATTTTGTCCACTGCACATTGTCTGCTGCTGTAATGAGTGAATGAAGTCAGACTGTAGATTTTCCTTCTTGTAGCTGTAACTTTGATGTGATGTGTTTGTGACTCTTCACCTCTGTCTCCTCTCACAGGGAGAAGATGATCTGCTGGATCCTGCTGCTCCTCATCCTCACCTCCTGTGTCTCTGGTTAGTTTACTCCTTCACTTTATTATCCATAAACTACAACAATCAATCAACAAGTGATTTTTATGTCCTTTGCAGCAGCTGTTGATCAACCACATACTGAGAGACCAACTGAGAGACCAGAACCACAGAGTCCAGGATGGATCGGTCTCTATGTTGGAACTGAAAAATACAATGAACACAACAAAAAACACAGAATACATAAATTGGCATACATTGGCAGCCCAGTGCCATAGGTATTGATGTAAGAACTTAAGTAATTTTGGTTATTATCATGAAAACAGTTAGATAACAGCTCTTAATTTAAACTCTTATGAACTATTTTTGTTGTTATTGTTATATTTGTCCAAACAAATGTAACTTTAGTTATACCAGGCATTACTACAAGAAACTGAAGAAAACAAAGGTGGTCTAATATTTTTTTCCATGACTGTATAGTTACATAATTAACTTAGAAGTGTAAGATTGTTTACTAAAAGTGTGTTAAAGTGATGCTGCTGGTTGGACCTATAGGGTACTTTACTTATTCAGTGATATTTTCTCTGTTTTTTTTCTAACCAGTGTTAGAAACATTGTGCTGAAACAGTCTGTTTAGATTTCCCCTAATCATCTACTTCACAGACGGGGATATTTGAATAAAAACACCCTCCAACATAATGGAATATCCCCACCTACTCCCCATGAGTCATTTACATTAGCATGGTTGTTAACAACACATCTACTGAGGGAAGAGCTGAGTGCAGATGTCAGAGCTCTGATGTAAGTTTCAAACACAGAGATCACAGCGTTCATCCTAAGAAAGAGATAAAAAGAGGCAGCGCTGTAGACGGCGGTGGTTTGTGAAGCTGTTAAATACATTGCAGCATGTGGTTGGAGATTACTTCTTCTTCTGGTCGCACATGAGCTGCGCAACACTGCCCCGGCGGTTTCCAGTGGTATTACTCTGTTTGCTGCTACGGATCAGTAAGCTCCTGAAAATGGACCAAATTATTAACGTAATGACAGCGACAGCCAGTCAGACAGACAACATGTCTCTACGTCTCAGTCACTTAAACTAAAGTGTGTTGGACCTGAAGTGAGTGAAGACAGAAGGTAAAGTCCTGCTCTCATCATGGTGACAGTTGTTACAAGTTGTATAGTTTTATATTTGAGGACAGACGACATGTTAACCAGTAATAATTTGATGGAGAACAGTTGATCATATTGTTAAGTTTTCACTTTGTTTAGTTTGTTGATCAGTTTGGATCCATCACAGAAACACTTGTTTGTTATTGTTGATTTTATGGAGGTTTTAGTTTTTATTCTTTGGTACATTCACTGACCAGGGTTCAGTTTTAAACATCTTTAGAGACAAACACATCAGACACAAAGAAAAAACAATTAAACTCATCAGGAAAGTTTCTTTAACAAAGTGATTGTTAGTGAAAGTTCAGAGTTAACGGTGACAATGAACATGTGAATGAAACATCAGTTGTTCAGAGTGAACTACCTGACAGTGAACAGTTAGTGTTGATGTTAAAATGCTGCTGACATGTTCATTAAATACAGAATTAATAAGCTGCTTTCAGACACATTTATCTTCTAAAACCTCTGAACTGTTCTCACACACTGTTTAGATCAAACTTGACATGTTGGAAGGAAACATAGACTGAGGACACAAGATCTGAACTGTCAATAGAAGTTAGTGACGTCATGACTGGCAGCTTGACAGAGTTTCTCTGTAGTACCAGTACCACAACCACAGGAGGAGCTGTTACACAGACAAACTGACTCAGTTTAACTTCCTTCAGCTGGAAAGACTCTAAATTATTTCAGTATGAAATTTCATGACTTTTCCTAAAGTGTGTGAAAATATTTCAGAATAAAAACATGTTCAGATGTTATATGTTTGTAGCTGGTTGACATTTTGTCCACTGCACATTGTCTGCTGCTGTAATGAGTGAATGAAGTCAGACTGTAGATTTTCCTTCTTGTAGCTGTAACTTTGATGTGATGTGTTTGTGACTCTTCACCTCTGTCTCCTCTCACAGGGAGAAGATGATCTGCTGGATCCTGCTGCTCCTCATCCTCACCTCCTGTGTCTCTGGTTAGTTTACTCCTTCACTTTATTATCCACAAACTAAAAAAAACACATCAATAATACAAGTCCTCAGTTTGTCTGCTCCTCACTTTCCCTCTCTGTCTCCTCAACAGGAACATTTGTAGTGACAGTGACACAGAGCTCCTATCAGGCCGAGGAGAACCACAAAATCACACTGGAATGGACATTCACACCTACAACTGACACTTCCAGCATCACCATCTACTGTGGATTATTAGCTGATCATGACCTGCCAGTCCTGTATCATCAACATGAAGGTGTTGAGATCCCAGAGTCTCAGAGTAAACAGTTTTCAGGACGAGTCCAGTTTGACAAAGACGTCCTCAGAGAAGGACGACTCAGACTCCATGTGTCCAGACTCAGGACTGAGGACTCAGGACTGTACATGTGTCAAGTTGTCACTGATGATGGAAAAGGATCTGATGAATGTCGACTCAACGTCTCTGGTAAGTTGACTCAGTAAAACTCAGTAAATCATCCACATTTTAACTTTGGACTTTAAGTATCAACAAGTCATGTTTATGTCCTTTACAGCAGCTGTTGATCAACCACAACCTGAGAGACAAACTGAGAGACCAGAACCACAGAGTCGGGGAAGGATCGGTCTCTATGTTGGACTGGGACCAGCTCTACTGGTTTCATGTCTACTCTGCTTTGTTCTGTGTCATCGTTCATGTCATTTACATAAATCTGCACAAGTGACAGAAAATATTTACGAAGGAAATATTCAGTCAGTCAGAGAAACAAAGAACCAGGTTGAACTGGACTCTGGAGGACTTTCTTCCTATGATGATCACTCATCAGAACATCAAGACCCGAATCAAAAATCAAACCCATATGGCCATTTTCACCAAGTTTTGGAAGGATGTATATTTGGGGTGCGAAAAATAAAAACATCTATAAATGGGTGAGACAGGCATCTGTATAGAACATAGATGTCTGGTTGATAACGTGAACAGCAGAGGGTCCAACTCAGCGCTGAGGATAAATCCTCTGTCACGGTAATGTGTGTAATGTCATTGTGGACGACCAGTGCGGCCTGCCCACTAGTTGGGATGTGGGCTTGGAGATGAGAGTGGACAAATATATATAAAAAATATACAGGAGAGATGGTTGCTGTTCACAAAAAGTTCACACCAGCTTTATTTTTCTTGAAACAATCATTAGGACCAAAAACAAAACGAAAAAGAAAAACCTCTTAATAGAGGAAAACAAATGGCATCTCCAAAACAACACTTTCAATCTAACCTCCAAAATCATGCACGGGCTCAATATCTCTGCCTTACACCAGGAGAGATCCTTCCTTCTCCAGCCTCCTTCATGACTGAGCTCCCCCCTTTAAATACCCTGGACTGCCACCAGGAACCGCCCTCCAAGGGCAACCGGGACTAAACCACCCAAAAGGGGAACTTATCTGGCCTACATAACTAGCCCCTAAAGTAAAGCACCATCAAAGGTAGTTATAACGATTAACGATGCAGAATAATAAGATACAAAATATGATTCTAGCACGTGACCAATAATCCCACAGGTTATCCCAAAAGTACCCAACATGTATGACCACAAATGAACACCCCAACACCCCGGTGCAGGTAATCCAGTGCTCCTTCCCCTAGCGGAAGGAGGTAAAAGTGCAGTCCCAGCGCAGAGCGCGCTTCCGCGATGGGACACCTGGCTGGAAGCCCGAGTACCAGGTAGGTTGAGTAATTGTTTGCTCCGGATTATGAACAAAATGACAAGAGAGTTTATGGATGAAATGACCAGAAAATGGAGATATGCTTGTGGGTACCACACTATAGGTGCACAAGCCTGAATGGAGCAGAGGGAACTAAACATGAAGGGGAAATTGTTTCACTGTCCTCGCGGCTGACCAAACAAATGGTCGGAGCCGCGCCTGAACGCAACACCGGGATGCGCATACCCGCTGCCCTGACAATAAATGATATTATTATACATTATCTTATATTATATTAATGATACCAAACCCAATATCATTATTTACATTACATAAAGTTCACACTGAGTGATTGGGAAGGAGAGACGCCACGTGTGTGTGCGTCAGCGTGTGTGTGCCGGCAAGAATGAATAGAGTCTCTCTCCTTTTCCTCTGCATTTGCGGTAAAGTCGATACAGTCTCTGACAGTGAGAAGGGGAATATTTTAGCTTCTCACAGTCATATATACATATATATGTGTGTGTTAAACATATACACTCATAAACAGGAGAACTCCTTATTAACAATATGTTACCAACTAGTTACTGTTACACTGTAATAGTTACTCTCCCTGGTAACTAGTTACTTTAATAATGGTTTTAATTATAATTGCTTTGTTAAAGTAATGAGCCCAACACTTTAGATCAGACTAAATCTGTTCTACATATATGTTAAATACATTAACTATCCTATGGAAAGAGAGGACACATAACCAAAGTGTCAAATATCACAGTGGTGACGAACAGTGAGAAAGCAAAAACCACAGACTTCACTTCCGATCAACCTCAGATGAGGTTCAGCTCATCTCTGTGGGTTTTATGCTTTAATCTTTAGAGCTGCACGACAAGTGACTCCCCCTCACCCATGGATGCCAGTCTCCCTCTAGTCAACAGGTCTGACACTTTAATCCTGCTGCTGCTTCATGTCATGTTCATGTTAATGAATCGTATTAAACCAAACTTAAATGTGAAACATCACGTCCTCAACACCACATCACTGTTGATCTTTTGGGTTCTGGTTACATTTACACACAAGTGTGGTAAAACTGTGATTTCTAAGAAGTTGGCTCTTGCTTTTCCTGTTTTTTTTTTTTTTTTTCTTTGGAACCACAGAGTCATGTGACACTAGAGAACCAATCATTGATCTTATCTAGATACTGTACACACCAATCCTGCTGTGCTGTCAGTGTGAGAGGAATCTCCATCTTTACCTCAGTATCAGCAGCTTTAGAGACTCAGTGTCTTCATTCAATGTGGTTTCAGACTAAACTGTGTTGGACCTGAAGTGACTGAAGACAGAATGTAAAGTCCTGCTCTCATCATTTGGTACATTCACCAACAAGGGTTCAGCTTCAGCTTCAGGAGAGAAATCATGAGTTAATTGTGACAGTTTATCTGTATGAGACATCAGTTGTTTTGGTGCAGAATAAACTACCTGACAGTGAACAATGTTGACATTAACGAAATCCAGTTACCGTCATTCTAAGTCTATTTACAGATGATAATGAGTTGATACTTTGTGTTGGTAGAAAAGTCACGTCAATCAGAAGAGTTTTGAGAAAGTTTGTGTTTTGTAATTTCAACCTAACGAGTTATAACGACAGTGTGAGAGACGTAGAGTTGAGTCAAATCTTGGTAAGACTCAAAATAACATTTGACTGCTGTGGTAGTGAGCAGAGGGTTTCTACAGACAAACAAAGTGTTTCTGAATAGAGAATGAATAGGATGGTTTCAAGAACTTCACAAGCGTCATTCTTTTAGGATAAAGTTCATTAAAGTGTTTCCAGTTCAGTGTCAGCAGCATTTATGTTGGGCATCAGTTTTCTTGGTTATGCACACACTGCCCTGCTCTCAAGCACACACACTAACTACCAATGCTTTAATCTCTATCTAACTCTGCCTTTGACCCCACACACACATCATATGTCGTTTGACTCTCTCTCTCTCTCTCTCTCTCTCTCTCTCTGAAGTTCTCAAAATAACAAAAGCAACTGACAGTGGTTGGAAAAGGAAACCAAAACGCTGCCTTGATTACTCATTTCTGCTGCATAGTTGTACCTGAAACAAAAGAGAGATAGAGAGTTAACATAAAAAACCAATGTTATAAATGATAATAAATGATCTCTCTCTGTTAGCAGAGATGAACTGCTCAGCGATAATAGCGTGCATACTCAATGTTAGACTGAAAAAGATACAGAGGAACAAACACACAGTGAGACGTCAGTTCTGCTGTCTAGAACTGGAAATCAGACTGAACTTAGTCACATGTTCCCACTACATCTCTTTACCATCACGTTACCTGCACTGACTCCACCAGTCTCCACACACAGGAGGAAAAGCTCTGCAAAGTTCCTTCCCTTTTACAATCCCAGTTTGTTTTATTTTACTACACAAAACAACCTGCTCCAGTTGAACTTCTGTCAGCTGGAAAGACTCTAAATTATTTCTATCTGAGTGAAGTTCAGCTTGTGACGTTTACAGAATGAAAGCAGAATTCCTGTCCTGCCATTCTTCTGTCATGTCAGCCTTCCTCTTCTTCTATTCTATTCTTAACAGGGCTGCTGCAGTGGTGAAGGGTAATGTTTCAGGAAGGAACAACCTATCTAGCCTAGGTCTTAAAGCCAGTTCTGGTCTATCAATATGAGTCAGTCAGACCACATCTCTACATCTCAGTCAGTTAAACTAAAGTGTGTTGGACCTGAAGTGAGTGAAGACAGAAGGTAAAGTCCTGCTCTCATCATGGTGACAGTTGTTACAAGTTGTATAGTTTTATATTTGAGGACAGACGACATGTTAACCAGTAATAATTTGATGGAGAACAGTTGATCATATTGTTAAGTTTTCACTTTGTTTAGTTTGTTGATCAGTTTGGATCCATCACAGAAACACTTGTTTGTTATTGTTGATTTTATGGAGGTTTTAGTTTTTATTCTTTGGTACATTCACTGACCAGGGTTCAGTTTTAAACATCTTTAGAGACAAACACATCAGACACAAAGAGAAAACAATTAAACTCATCAGGAAAGTTTCTTTAACAAAGTGATTGTTACTGAAAGTTCAGAGTTAACGGTGACAATGAACATGTGAATGAAACATCAGTTGTTCAGAGTGAACTACCTGACAGTGAACAGTTAGTGTTGATGTTAAAATGCTGCTGACATGTTCATTAAATACAGAATTAATAAGCTGCTTTCAGACACATTTATCTTCTAAAACCTCTGAACTGTTCTCACACACTGTTAAGATGTGAGTCATTATGGATCGTTATGTCTCAGAATGGTAGTTTGACCACAGACCACAAACTGCCAGCTGGATGCAACAGTGCGATTATTGCATGATGTGTTTAGAAAAAAAACTTGGTGTAATCATAAAAGGTGGAGCTTTCAAAGTTTCATCTTCTAGTCTCAATGAACAGGAGCCACAGAGACAAACTGACTCAGTTTAACTTCCTTCAGCTGGAAAGACTCTAAATTATTTCAGTGTGAAATTTCATGACTTTTTCCTAAAGTGTGTGAAAATATTTCAGAATGAAAACATGTTCAGATGTTATATGTTTGTAGCTGGTTGACATTTTGTCCACTGCACATTGTCTGCTGCTGTAATGAGTGAATGAAGTCAGACTGTAGATTTTCCTTCTTGTAGCTGTAACTCTGATGTGATGTGTTTGTGACTCTTCACCTCTGTCTCCTCTCACAGGGAGAAGATGATCTGCTGGATCCTGCTGCTCCTCATCCTCACCTCCTGTGTCTCTGGTTAGTTTACTCCTTCACTTTATTATCCACAAACTAAAAACACATCAATAATACAAGTCCTCAGTTTGTCTGCTCCTCACTTTCCCTCTCAGTCTCCTCAACAGGAACATTTGTAGTGACAGTGACACAGAGCTCCTATCAGGCCGAGGAGAACCACAACATCACACTGGAATGGACATTCACACCTACAACTGACACTTCCAGCATCAGCATCTACTGTGGATTATTAGCTGATCATGACCTGCCAGTCCTGTATCATCAACATGAAGGTGTTGAGATCCCAGAGTCTCAGAGTGAACAGTTTTCAGGACGAGTCCAGTTTGACAAAGACGTCCTCAGAGAAGGACGACTCAGACTCCATGTGTCCAGACTCAGGACTGAGGACTCAGGACTGTACACGTGTCAAGTTGTCACTGATGATGGAAAAGGATCTGATGAATGTCGACTCAATGTCTCTGGTAAGTTGACTCAGTAAAACTCAGTAAATCATCCACATTTTAACTTTGGACTTTAAGTATCAACAAGTCATGTTTATGTCCTTTACAGCAGCTGTTGTTCAACCACAACCTGAGAGACCAACTGAGAGACCAGAACCACAGAGTTGGGGAAGGATCAGTCTCTATGTTGGACTGGGAGCAGCTCTACTGGTTTCATGTCTACTCTGCTTCGTTCTCCATTATCATCGATATCATTTCAATAAATCTGCTTCAGTCAGTCAGGGATACAGACGACCAGGGGCCTGTTTCAGAAAACAGGTTTAGTGAAAACTCAGTGTTGGTCTAATGCAACTATCACAGAGTTTTCACTAAACCTGCTTTCTCTGGTGGACTCTGGGGGACTAACCCTTTGTATCATGATGACTCGTCATCAGATCATCAAGACCTGATTCAAAAACCAAATAGAGTTATAGAGATATTTGAAATTTGAATAACGTCTAACTGAAGGAAAACCCAAAGATCTTCTTTTCTTTTGTTGAGAAGAAGTTTTTTGGGTTGATAACTTTAAAGATAAACAACAAGATATTACATCATTTATTTTAGACAATTTAAACTAAACATTTCATCACATAAACATTTTAATGTCCCAACTTCTGTCTGTTCTGCAAAATTAGGACGTAAAATTAGTAGAAACACATTACATTTATGGTAAATAAACAGAAAAGCAACACTTAAAAAAACAGGTCATAATCACACATAACTGATCCACTAACACGATGGCTCAGTTTTATAAATCACAAACTTATTAACTTACATTGCAACTTCAGGTCTTTAACCACGAGCTGAGTTCATTTGTCTGTGTTGCTTCCTAAGAAATCCAATTTTTCTTTTTCCTTTTCTTTGTTCTTTCCAAACATTTTTCCTCGACATGTACCTTCTCTGGTACACCATGATATGGTTTTCCCTGGAAACATGGGTCAATCTCCAGGCCATTGCAGTTCACAGGCTGTTTCTGCCCTTTACAAGCCTGGAGGTCCGGAGCGTCTCCCATGAGCTCATGTTTGTTCTTGATACTTAGACTCTGTCCCTGCCAGTTGCTGCAGCAGCATCTTCCACACTTTGGTTCACAAGCTGCTCCAATGTTGTCCCATTTTCACCAGTCTAGAAATTCTCTGCCAGGAACTGTGGTTTTTGTTTCAGCTTTGATTTCTTTTCAGTGATCCCTTGTTACTTCACAGCCAGTGTTGTCATGGTTTAGGCGAAGTGTATTTCAGAAATACCGTAAAGCTTTAAATAACAGCCTGGCCGTTTATTTGCCCAAATGACTCAACAGACCTCGTGTCTATTTGGGACAGGGATCTGTATGAGACAGGCATTTAATTTTTTAAGGCAAAGTACCAAAGTAAAAATGCACATAACCCTGTGACTGCCCTAGACTTGTGGTGTGAGCAGGATCAGAGCGGAACCGGAGCAAAACGGAGCGACTGCTGGGAAACTCTGACAATACACTGCTCCTCTTCTCTCTGTCCCTCACCCCTCTCTTCTCTGTCTCCCTCAAACTTCATGTCTTTATATTAATATATTACTTATTATTAACATTCATGTGTTCTCTCTCGCAGTGTCCCCCCCACCCCTTTTCTCTTTTTCAGGTAGCTTTGACTCCAGAGCAGTTGGATCCAGATTCTACACTATTGATGATGACATCCATCCATCCATTTTCTACCACTTTATCCAGTACTCAGGGTCGGGATGGGGGGTCCTGGTCCTGCACCTGGGAATCAAACCCAGCTTCTTGCTGTGAGGCAACAATGCTAACCCATGATGACATCGTGACGACGTGATTATTATTATTATTAGATAAAAAAAATCTAATATATATATATATATATATATATATATATATATATATATATATATATATATATAATTGCTTTTTTTTGCCGAAGTCGCTGTCTCTCAATAGAGAAATGATGAGTTCCGCCACTGTGGTCGATCTTGTCGCTTTCGATGTGAACGTACAGTCAGCTGGAAAATTAAAAGATATAACATTCAGGCCTCCCAACCTCTCCTCAGCTCCAAAATGGCTCCTTGAAAAGCCACTCCTATGTTCACACAAGTTTTATTTTGATATTATTTTTTGTAGAACATTGTTTTCTTTATCTGTCCTGTAGACCTCAGAAATGTGACTTAATCACTGAAGTAACACCCCGAAAAAAGTCCCTGACCAGGGGTTGGTACTCCATTTGACCCCAAAAGGTTCTTGGGCAGGGTTTTAGGTTGAGTCGTGGTGATTGCTTGTAACTCAAAGCAGTACATGACACAATCAACAAAGCGCTGTTTTTAAAACCCAGCAGCGGAAGCGTATCAATAAATAGTTTCTATAAATAGAACAGAAGAAGCGAATAAAGCGACACAGTTGAAACCGTCACAAATGATCGTTTCACATCTAATGATCAGTGAGTGGCAGCAGCCACAGAATCTACACTGTCCGCTACAAATTAATGTATTTATTGTTTCCAACGCGAAACACGATGTAAAAAACAAACAGATGGTTACATTCTCTCTCTCACACTCACACACACAGGTTTGCAGGGTGTAGTTTATTTATAGTAATGGAATGAAACGGTTGCAGAGAAGATCGGCAAAGTCTGTCCTGTTCCCCGTCGCGTCAGTGACTGGGGTCTTACCCTCGGTGGAGACACAGGTTCTCCAAAAACACGTGAAAAGTGTCAATCCTTCATTAATGTGTCTGCAGTCACCGCTGCAGACTCTAAGTGCTGACACGTTACCAGCAGCAACAATAACAACAGCTGTGTTTCTCTGGAAAGCACAGTTAGTCAAAGCTGTAAAAGTAGTAGTAACATCTGCCCTAATTTTACTTCACTTACTTTTTTACTTTACTTTTATTTTACATGATGCATGACGGGGGTTAAAGAGGTTAAAGGTTAAAGAGAGATTTAGCAGGTAGTGGAACACTAAAAACCAGTGTGGAGTCCTGTGCAGGACTCTACTGACATCTAAACACTGCACTTTTTTCTTTTTCTATAGTTTTATATATATATATAATTAATACCGCAAGCAGGGTTTATGGGCCCAAGCATCCACGCAGGGTGCAAGGGCCCGTAAACACTGCTTGCGGTTTTAATTATATATATATTTATTATTATAATGGTAATTTTGCTTTAACAACCCAACCAGTCGAGGCAGATCAGACCGTCCATTCTGAGTCTGGTTCTGATGGAGGTTTCTTCCTGTTAAAAGGGAGTTTTTCCTCCATTGTCGCCAAGCGCTGCTCATTGTGGAAATGTTGAGTTTCTCTATGTAAAGTGCCATGAGACAAATGTTTTTTATGACCTGGCGCTATATAAATAAAATTGAATTGAATAAATTGAATTTCTGGGAAGAACTTCTTGAGTTGCTCAGGTTTGATCACTCTGCCCTTTAGTAATTTTATCCAAGCTGTTGCAGTTCACAGGCTGTTTCTGAGCAGCCTGGAGCTTCTCTCACAAGCTCATGTTTGTTTTGATGTAACAGTTGTAGATATGATATATCGTTTTAGCTTATGGCAGTCTGTGTCATTTATCAATCTGCTTTTATATTCAATAAGTGCTAGAATATAGGTGGGTGTAGAGTGGAAAAATATTTGAAGCGTGACAACATATGATTAGTAGGTAGAGGCTACAGGGAGTATGAGGACAGAAAGGAGCGTACTGACCGTGGAATGCAACTGTTGAAGTCTATCTTCAGTGAGTGTGAGGACAGAGAATGTAATGAGCTAATTGCAGAAAGTAGCCGTTGAGGTGTATCAAACGAGAAGACTGAGTACAGGAGGATCATCTCCTGAGATGTGGGAATCAAGGTCACACGAGTGCATGAAGCGCTCAGCAACAGGGGAAGAGTACGATCACACCAATCACCGGACGAGAAGAGGACGTCAACGGACAAATTCTGTGAAGACACACACCCATGTGTAGTACAACTGTGTAATATTATAAAACACTGGGTCAGGGACAGAACAGCAGTCAGACTTTGTGAACTGACACACTTTGTTGTTGGCAGGGATAGAAGTTTGACCCAGACCTCTGTAACACTTTATTTCTTTTACTGTTAAATAAATAGCTGATTTGAGACCGAACTCTCTTTTCTTATTGCTTCATTGCATTGGTCCAACACAGTCAGAATCTCCCACTGTTCCTCTGTCATTTGTTTTCAGTCTCCTACAGCGACTTCAATATAAACTGTACATGTGTTGCACAATGTTCATGTTGTTGTGTGTTGGAGTCAGTAGTAATAACTCTGGTCATCAGTTGTTGGATGAGATGAGGACACACTGCTCACTGACTCTGAACTGTGTCCACGTCCACTCATGTTGATGTGTCTCCTGTTTCTTCATTTAAATCAACGTCCAGTACTTGACTTTGACTGAGGAGCTGGTCTGTTGTTACTACTGATCCACTGTCCATCACCTCTCCTCATGTGTTGTATATAATGTTGATACTGTAAATAAAAGTGTTTCTATGAGTGAAGCTGTTGTGACTCTTGTGTTTACAGAATGAAAGCAGCGCCTGCAGACACAACTCAGGGCTGAAGAAACATAAAACACTGCAGGTTTCAGCTCATGTGTAAAACAAGCAAATATCTACAAACATATAAAAACTATATATAGAGAGAAAATGGCGATGAAGTGAGATGAGCTACAGCGTTGTGGTTCAAACACTGAGTCGGCTGTTGAATCAAACTCAGGACAGTTTCTTCACATGAACTCATGTTTAAACTGAGAACTTTCCTCTGGTTTTTACTGTTGCACATGATTATTCTGTCTCTATAGTAACTGGGAACGTTCCAACCGCACCTTAATAGAATCGAATGCTTTATTGTCTTTGTAGGGAACACAACTAAATAGGTTGGCATTCCTTGAGGTGCAACATAATAAACAAAACAAACATAACTGTAAAATGCAGGTTAGATATACAGATTATTTATACAGAGCTGAAGAGGAAGAGCACTTTTTTTTTTCCAGATTATGTTGTGTACTGTGATCGGTTCATAGATTTGATCTGAACTGAGGAGCTGGAAATGAGTTTGTACATAGCAGAAAACCAGAACAACGAGACAGGAATCAGATGTCGTTGGCAGGTAGTTTGATCTTTTCCTTCTTCTTTTAACTGACACAATAAAAAAAAAACATCCAAACTATTTCATTACTGGAAATATTTTCTTTACTTTCATTTTTATTTCTATTGCAACTTCACTCTGACTATAACTTATGTTTTTACTACCTCAGTTACCAAGGTGTGTTTAGACACTCAACACAGACTCGGCTCCACCTCCTTACCTTTGTATAAATAACATCACAGATTTATGATCAGACACTGCTCAACAACACATGTGTGTCTCCATCTGGACCAGAAGTGAGTGAAGACAGAAGGTAAAGTCCTGCTCTCATCATGGTGACAGTTGTTACAAGTTGTATAGTTTTATATTTGAGGACAATCGACATGTTAACCAGTAATAATTTGATGGAGAACAGTTGATCATATTGTTAAGTTTTCACTTTGTTTAGTTTGTTGATATCAGTTTCATCAGTGTTGATATTAAAATGTTGTTGATATTAAAATGCCGTTTTCAGACACATTGATCTTCTAAAACCTCTGAACTTTTCTCACACACTAACTGGACCAGACTTGTTCAAATCTTTAATAAAAACGGGTGTGAGATGACAACACAAAGCAACCAAAGGCTACAGGTGCGGGTGCAAGCAACTTAAATGTTCATTTTCAATATAACAAAACAAAGCTCATAAAATGTGTAGGAGGGTAGGGGAAAAGGGTGTGTGCCAAACAAATGAAATTAATAAACCAACAGTGGGCCTGTCTTACTGGTGGTAACTAACAATAAAATCAAACACAAAAAAATCCTCAAAACATACAGGGGGGTGGTACAACCCATTAACTGGTGGACTAAACAGAAACAGTTTCTATGTGTGTAGGTAAATGTGCAGGTGGTTGTTAATCACAACAATCATCCTATGCAGTGAATAGTTGAAGGAGAGAAAACACCAGCCCGGCCTGGTCATGAAACAATGGGTGTGAAAGAAATGCAGTAGGACAAGTCTGGGAATTATTTCTTGACTTACAATAAACCACCTCCAGTCTCTGCCCATGTGATGACTCGGTTTGACAGGAAAGACTAGATTCTTTGTAACTCTGATGTGATGTGTTTGTGACTCTTCACCTCTGTCTCCTCTCACAGGGAGAAGATGATCTGCTGGATCCTGCTGATCCTCCTGTTACACAGACAAACTGACTTCAGTTTCACTTCCTTCAGCTGGAAAGACTCTAAATTATTTCAGTGTGAAATTTCATGTCTTTTCCTAAAGTGTGTGAAAATATTTCAGAATAAAAACATGTTCAGATGTTATATGTTTGTAGCTGGTTGACATTTTGTCCACTGCACATTGTCTGCTGCTGTAATGAGTGAATGAAGTCTGACTGTAGATTTTCCTTCTTGTAGCTGTAACTTTGATGTGATGTGTTTGTGACTCTTCACCTCTGTCTCCTCTCACAGGGAGAAGATGATCTGCTGGATCCTGCTGCTCCTCATCCTCACCTCCTGTGTCTCTGGTTAGTTTACTCCTTCACTTTATTATCCACAAACTAAAAACACATCAATAATACAAGTCCTCAGTTTGTCTGCTCCTCACTTTCCCTCTCTGTCTCCTCAACAGGAACATTTGTAGTGACAGTGACACAGAGCTCCTATCAGGCCGAGGAGAACCACACCATCACACTGGAATGGACATTCACACCTACAACTGACACTTCCAGCATCAGCATCTACTGTGGATTATTAGCTGATCATGACCTGCCAGTCCTGTATCATCAACATGAAGGTGTTGAGATCCCAGAGTCTCAGAGTGAACAGTTTTCAGGACGAGTCCAGTGTAACAAAGACGTCCTCAGAGAAGGACGACTCAGACTCAATGTGTCCAGACTCAGGACTGAGGACTCAGGACTGTACATGTGTCAAGTTATCGCCAGTGATGAAGGAGGCTCTGATGAATGTCGACTCAAAGTCGCTGGTAAGTTATGAACTACAATGCAGGCTGCGCTAATAATGGCTGACAATAGCCTGGTAGATCAGTGCCCGTCAACCAACTCAGTAAATTGTCCACATTTTAACTTTGGACTTTAGGTATCAACAAGTCATGTTTATGTCCTTTACAGCAGCTGTTGATCAACCACAACCTGAGAGACCAACTGAGAGACCAGAACCACAGAGTCGGGGAAGGATCGGTCTCTATGTTGGACTGGGAGCAGCTCTACTGGTTTCATGTCTTGCCTTTATTGTCTGTTATTGTTTATTTACTTACAAAAAATCCCCAAAAGTGAAAAAAAATACAGATGAAGAAACAAAGATACAGTCAGTCAGAGAAACAAAGAACCAGGTCAAACTGGACTCTGGGGGACTCCCTTTGTATCATGAAGAATCATCAGAACATTAAGTCCTGAATCAAAAACCAAACAGACAGAATCTTAAACTCTGCTTCTCCATCTGTTTTCAGTTTCAGACAGTGACTTCAATATAAACTTCATTTAAAAAAGTGAGACATTAATTTTCAATCTACTTCTTTCTGAGGAAAAAGCTGGGACAACATGTGTCCTGAGTGCTAGCTAACCATTATAACTGGAACTATGTGGCTACCATTATGTGTATTCTTATGTATTCTACTTGTCAGTGATATGATCATATGTAGGTTTGGTGGTCGTGATGATTAGATTATGTTTCTATATTTTTGCATCGACTGTTACAGTGGAAAGTTCAGTCTTTAGTTTACACTGCTTTCTGAGAACCAGGGGCCTCATGTACTAAAGTTGCATTTGCACAAAAACCGACAAAAACCTTGCATACTTCATCTCTCACGTTCACTGTCAGATGTACTAAAAATGAACTGAACATGAGAATGTATGTTCCCCCACAGAAGCTTCTCCCCTGGCGTACGTACATTTCTAATGCGTCTTGTCAGTTGCCGACACTTGTGCGTTCACACCGAAAGCGACCAGAGCGACCACGACGCCGGAGGTCATTATTACTCTATGGAGAGGCGGAGAAATTGGCGAACAGAGTGAATTCGGTGGCAGCGAAGCGTCTTGAGCGAACAGAGCCAAAAACAAGAAGTTAAAACCCAGTTAACTTTATGGTGATGAGCTATGACTCAGTTTGGCGAATTCAGCGAAAAACAATCAGAACATTTAGATCTACCAACGTTCCACAGTCAGGTGGGTTCAAAGGAACAAGCTGCGTAATTTAAGTTTCTAGTTCCCAGGTGGTTTTGAGATGGCGACAGAAAAGCGCATCACTGCTCTGGCAGCTTCACCGTTATCTACGACCCGAGTCTGTTCTCCTGTAGAGATCACACCATGTTAAGATGATGACACAGAAGTGATTAGTGCGAGTATTTATAGAGCGCATTTCAGCTTGTTTTAAGCAGGAATGTATTTCATTTGCTCATTTTACTACTGCTTGTGTGTGTGTGTGTGTGTGTGTGTGTGTGTGTGTGTGTGTGTATACAGTAAATGCAGTCATCTCAGCAGAGACATCATTTTATTACAAAGCACCGTGTGAAGAGGGGTTCCCGTCTTTTGTTTGCGTCTTGTGGAGGTTTTAGCTGAGAGTCTGACGTTTCTAAGGAAACTGGCAGGGAAACATGTGTGTGTGTGTGTGTGTGTGTGTGTGTGTGTGTGTGTGTGTGTGTGTGTGTGTGTGTGTGTGTGTTGACCGAGGGTGCCAGACCACTGCGGCTCCTTTAATTGAGCTAAATCGCATCACATGATGAGCGAATTGATCGAATTTAAAATAGGTCGGGGAGAAATAGGTCGACATTTTGTTTGGAAGAAGTTTTTTTTGTTTTTATATATCAATAAATGAAAGGGACTAAGTCAAGCAATCCTGTGGATGTTTATTGCAACATATATTTTATATATAAAATATGTCAGCAAATGGTGCAGAGGTGATCACATGAATGTTACATGATGAAAAGTAAAAAATAAATATTTTGTTTTAATGAGGGACCTGAGCGGTCTCCCCAGATAGTAGGATCTAGGCAGGACAGGATTTTGGCTGAAGTGGCCAGAACACATGAGCACAGGTTCCAACAAACATATTCTTTTATTTTATGAATTAACAAAACAAATCAAAACACACAAAAAACACTCACTTTCAGAGCTACATCAAAAATCACCATCTAGGCCTCACAACAGGTCTGCGCCCTCTCTCAGTCCCTGATGAGCTGAATGAGATGCTCCTTAAATTTGCCACATTGAGGCCCAATTTGACCAATCAGGGCTTGTTGGGTCAACTTAATACAGAAGGGGGATTATCAAACTCTTCTGGTCTCAAAACCCTTATTAAGACACAAACCACTTTACATTACATAATAATCCTACTTCCCATAATAATATAATTTACCCAAAACAAGATCAATGTTTTTATAAACAATTTTTACACCCAGATACAACGTTACAATGAAGTATCCACCCTTGTGCGCACTTCCACGTGCCCCCTGCCCTTTGTTGGATAAATACCGCACCTGCAGGGGCGCGCGCTCCCGCGGAGGAGCAGCGGAGCAGGATCGAGGCAACAGGAAGCGCAGATGATTGTGTCAGTGTATGATTTTACCACAGTTTTGTGACAGATCAATATGCAGCCGGGCCCGGTAGTAGTGGGTACCGCGCTACCAGTCTGTAAAGTCGAACCCGGGATGGAAACTGAGCCTGGTGAGTGTGTATGAGAGAACGTGACATGCTGCGCTGCCCACGTGGAGCATCCTAAACGCACGCCGACTGTGTCCCTTAATCCCTTATGCCCAACATTATTCCCCGCGCGATTAAAGTTACTATACATCACCACGTGCGCATGTGAGTGCGCGACACTGTCCAATTGTCTCTTTCTCTTCTCTCTCCGCGCGTGTCCGCCATTTAAAAGCCGAACCCCGCGGGAGACAGTGAGAAGGGAGGTGTTCACCTTCTCACACTCCAACTCAACCTCCACGTGATATAACGGATAAAGAAGGAAGATTTTGTAAAAACAGTAACTGAACTGAATTATCATAAAAGCATTTGGGGGGACACCAGAGATAAGCAGAGAAAACAAAAATAAAACGAACAGAAATATAGATCGGGACCATAATGGTGCAATAAAAAGGAAGGATAATCACGGCTCAGGGCGGAGGAACTACACAAAAATAGCAAAATCATTACAAGTTAAATCACATCATAACAGAAGAATATATGGTCCCTATATGGTCCAAATTAGGGTGGAAAAGAAAAAACAAAAACTAACCCAAAACCATTTCTGTAACTCTAACACACAGACATGATGGACCCAAAAAAGAGTCCAAAATCCACGACAGCTCACATATATTCTTCTGAAACTTTTACCAAAATTGCTCCAAATTTGGCCCATAATTATTTTGCTTTCTGTGTTTTCCAAGAGGACAAGGAGGGTCTGTCACATTCAGCCTCCATGTCTCTGCTCTTCTTCAGAACCTCATAGACATTGAGTGGACCCGAGTGACCCGAATATAAAACCACCCTCAATATAAGACATGGGGATTTTTTATCGTAATTTGTTTGGGATTTTTGCCGTTAATGACAGACACAGTGAAGAGAGACAGGAATGGAGGAGTCTCCGTGTCGCGGCCGCATCTCTCCAGGTCTCTGGTGTGTGAGAAAGAAGAAGAAGCTCTGACTCGTTTTGGGAGAAGACGTTTGACGCCACCTGTTGGTTTAGACCCCCGGGTCTCTGGACCCCGAATATAAGACAACCTGACTTTTTCAGACTTTTTTTAGAGAAAAAATACCATTTTATACCATCGGGTCAAGTCGATATAATGTTGGTCACATTAAAGAATAACTGCTGTTCTGTTATGCGTAACAGAAATTCAGAGCTGTATAGAGCTAGATTAACTAGATCATAGATTATCCATCATTACTGAACTTTACTGCACTTAATCATTCAGCATATTATATAAATAATTTAAAGATTGCTTGTCAAGGGTTAAGGCCAGGATTACAGTAAAGGCAGCTCCTGTTTTTAGCATTTACAGTTTAAAAAAATAAATAATAACAGTAAACTTCTGACAATCCTGCTGCCAGATATTTACTTTTAATCCACATGACAATATTTACAGCGTAGATTTTATAGTCAGTGTATACATACTTTTAGAGCAGTGGTGGCCTGTTGGCTAAGGGAGTGGACTTGGGTCCAGAAGGTCACAGGTTCAAATCCACCAAGCCACCAGGTCCCACTGATGTACCCCTGAGCGTAGTACTGTCCCCACACACTGGGTGCTGTCCAGGCTCCACCCTGCTCACTTAGGCAATCAGTTAAAAGTGGTTAAAAATTTTGTGGTGTGTTCTGTCCTCACTGATCTAATAGTTTTCACTTTCACTTAACTTTATTTATAGTAAAAGACCTGTTGACTGTTTAACGCCCCCTTCTATGAAACAGAGGTAGTATCTGACTAAAAGCATGAATGTAAATGACTCACCTCAAGTTTTTCCAGTACAGATTTAGTTTTAATATTACAGTAAAAACAGATCACAGAGACTTGTGTGATTAGGAGTAAATGTTGGAGGATTCATCTACAAACCCACCAATTTCTCACTCCCTAATGCTGATGCTGATGCCCATGTATACTCCTAACCACAAACCACAAGTCGCTGTGATCTGTGATACATCTTTCACTTTCACTGAATTAACTTGTCTTCCAGTAAAGACCCAGCTGAATAACAAACCAAGAAACTTTTTTTGTCTACTCATTAATCAAAGGGGAAATGACCCACAGAAATGATGGGCAGAGCTGGGTTTCGAACTGATGATCGCTGTGCAGTTTATGTGCCAAAGTGGAGCGCCCTAACCGCCCAACTTTCTCAAGTAGGTGTGTCCCATCACACATCATGTCGATCTTCACCACGCACATCTCTACATCTCAGTTAGTGAGTCGAGTGAAGACAGAAGGTAAAGTCCTGCTCTCATCATGGTGACAGTTGTTACAAGTTGTATAGTTTTATATTTGAGGACAGACGACATGTTAACCAGTAATAATTTGATGGAGAACAGTTGATCATATTGTTAAGTTTTCACTTTGTTTAGTTTGTTGATCAGTTTGGATCCATCACAGAAACACTTGTTTGTTATTGTTTGTGTTGACTTTCTGTTTGTGAAAGTGACTGACAGTGAATAGTTATTGTTAATGTTAAAATGCTGCTGACATGTTCATTAAATACAGAATTAATAAGCTGCTTTCAGACACATTTATCTTCTAAAACCTCTGAACTGTTCTCACACACTGTTTAGATGACTGTTAAATGTCGTATGACACGTGATTAATCAAAAACAGAACCAGGTGGAAATTTTTAAGATGGAGTTTCCGTCTTCCAGTCTCCAACCACAGGAGGAGCAGTTACACAGACAAACTGCCTCAGTTTAACTTCCTTCAGCTGGAAAGACTCTAAATTATTTCAGTGTGAAATTTCATGACTTTTCCTAAAGTGTGTGAAAATATTTCAGAATAAAAACATGTTCAGATGTTATATGTTTGTAGCTGGTTGACATTTTGTCCACTGCTCATTGTCTGCTGCTGTAATGAGTGAATGAAGTCAGACTGTAGATTTTCCTTCTTGTAGCTGTAACTTTGATGTGATGTGTTTGTGACTCTTCACCTCTGTCTCCTCTCACAGGGAGAAGATGATCTGCTGGATCCTGCTGCTCCTCATCCTCACCTCCTGTGTCTCTGGTTAGTTTACTCCTCCACTTTATTATCCACAAACTAAAAACACATCAATAATACAAGTCCTCAGTTTGTCTGCTCCTCACTTTCCCTCTCTGTCTCCTCAACAGGAGCATTTGTAGTGACAGTGACACAGAGCTCCTATCAGGCCGAGGAGAACCACAACATCACACTGGAATGGACATTCACACCTACAGCTCCTGAGACGTCTCTCTTCATCATCTGTTCATACACGAATGGTCAAAGACAGACAATCCTGTATCGTCTACATAATAATGTTGAGGTCCCAGAGTCTCAGAGTGAACAGTTTTCAGGACGAGTCCAGTTTGACAAAGACGTCCTCAGAGAAGGACGACTCAGACTCCATGTGTCCAGACTCAGGACTGAGGACTCAGGACTGTACATGTGTCAAGTTGTTGCTGGTGATCGTGAGGACTCTGATGAATGTCGACTCAACGTCTCTGGTAAGTTGACTCAGTAAAACTCAGTAAATCATCCACATTTTACCTTTGGACTTTAAGTATCAGCAAGTCATGTTTATGTCCTTTACAGCAGCTGTTGATCAACCACAACCTGAGAGACCAACTGAGAGACCAGAACCACAGAGTTGGGGAAGGATCAGTCTCTATGTTGGACTGGGACCAGCTCTACTGGTTTCATGTCTACTCTGCTTCGTTCTGTGTCATCGTTCATGTCATTTACAAAAGTCTGTCAAAGTGACACAAAACATTTATGAAGAAGTAAATATTCGGTCAGTCAGAGAAACGCAGGACGAGTTCAATCTGGACCCTGGAGGACTCACTTTGTATTAGAACATCAAGACCTGAATCAAAAAACAAACACTCAGGATCTCAGACTCTGTTCCTCCATCATCTCACTTCAATTCACCTCAATGGGACTTCCCAACGTTCAACGATCAGATGTTTCTTGATAAGGGACCATTGCTAAGTCAAGGAAAATGAACTTTTCGTCACTGTTTCATGTTGTTCATATCCCTCCACAAGTAGTCCCGTCACTTATCGCAAAAAAAAAATTTGTTGCTAAGCACTATCAGCTGGTCTGTTGGTCCACTACAGCTGATCTGAGCAAAGAAACTGTTGATCTGCACAATGGAAAATCTATTTGATATAAATTTTAACATTTTTGGGAGCACAAGACTTTCGATTCTTGGGCAAATGCTAAACTATGGTTAACACCAAAGAAAAGGAAAAGGGAACAAGGAAACAGCAGAGGTTATGTAGCATTAGGGCTGGGATGTCTTATAATATCTCAGTGTTTGACATAATGAAAAAATACGGCATTCAAAACCAGCAACAACGTGTTTAAGTCTGTTCTTAAAAACCTGAGCCAGCATCACCCCCTTATATCAGTGAAAAATCTGCAGCTTCTTAGAAACTTGGAGGTGTTGTCTCCTAACACAGTGTGTGGATTAGTGAGAAAAGTGTGCTTCAACGTACAGCTGCATCTGGCAAGACGAGGCCGGGAGGGCAACAGGGACTCGACCAGGGACTCATTTGTTCTCAAAAATATCAAAAATGGCAACAAATATATTTCCCTCGCATTCAACACCGAGACCAAGAACCACAACGATGCCCAAGATCCGTGCGGAGAAAATTATCGGGGTATATCTTCACTGAGCCAGACAACCCAAACTGCCCTGTCACAAGTTTCAAAAAGTATCTCTCCCTTTGCCCCAAAACTGACACTAAAACTTTTTACCAGCACCCTCAGCTGTATGGTACTCTTGTGCGCCAATGGGCCACAATTTCCTCGGGCAAATGTTAGCCCAAATGAGGCAGCTGACTTATCAGGAAAATACACAAACCACAGCCTGCGCAGTACAGCTGTCCAACTCCTGTCTCAGGCTGGTCTGGAGAGCAAAGAAATGATGTCTGTGACTGAGCACAGATGCGAATCAAGTTTGAGGAGCTGCTGGAAGTCCTGTCTTCTCACCCCAGCAGTAGCAGTATATCAGGTGAGCTAACTACACAATTAGGCCACTGATCATGACATACAGGCCCAGCTCTGTTATTTGTAGACTAAGACATTACTTTATCTTTTATTTAGCAGAGTCATCGGCAACGCCATGGCAAATAAACGGTGGTAACAGCAATGGAAAAGACACATTAACATCCCCAAAGAAGTCCTATTCTCACTGTCACACTTTACTATTAACATCCAGTTCAACATTAACTATAAATAGGCTGATGATCTGTAGAACGTTTCCTTCCCTCCTCTAACTGACATGTAGGTCTGTCAGTTAGGTGTAATAAACAGGGATAATGTTCCTTACAAGTCCTGCATCAGTCTGTCAGGGCTTATTCCACGATAATGACCGCTAATAATGTTGACACACTGTAAATGAATGTGTTTCTATGAGTGAAGCTGTTGTGACTCTTGTGTTTACAGAATGAAAGCAGCGCCTGCAGACACAACTCAGGGCTGAAGAAACATAAAACACTGCGGGTTTCAGCTCATATTTTTATTTACACACAATTAAACATCTACAAAGATATAAAAACTATATAAAACACATAGAAGATGAAGTAGAAGTAAAGAAAACAACAGTTTTCATCAGTTCCTCATTATATATGTTATGTTACTGGTAAGTACACAACCAAATGACAAACATCTAACAAGTTTTGTAGGAAAGTTAGATCATCTAACTATGAATAGTTTCTAACTTTCTCTAGACAGACACTGGAGTCACTTTCCTTCAGCTTCTTTAAACATTTGCACCTGAGATTTAAAATTCTTTAATAGAGATATGAGCATCAGCTGTCACTTGATACATAGTGCCCATGTTGTATTTAAACACATAACCATGGTAACAGTTGATTTAGTATATTTCTTTATCTTCCTGTGTCCAACCTGCAGTCGCTGCTCGGCCTGGTGAGTTGATGGACACGTTGATGTTGTCACGTCTGAAGGTGAACACCACCACCTGGTGGTCATAGATGAGAAATGCAGTTAATTGTCTGTTAATTGTCTGTTGCACTTTGATCTTTAACAAGAAATACAAAGATTGTCTTTGTCTCTCAGTGTGTGAGTCAGATGTTGAATAAAACTCAGGACAGTTCGTTAATCCGTGTGTGGTTTATTCATTCATTATTCTGTTTCCAAAACAAAAACAAAAAACAAAAAATTGACTTGATTCAATACTGTGACGTGAACCGGGCCTGACTGGTATAACAAAGGTGGTGGCAGCTTAAGAAACGTTGCTGTTACATTGCAACTCACTTCCACTTTTTACTGTCGCACATTATTATTCGGTCTCTATAGTAACTGGGAACGCTTGACTGGTGGTGTTACGTTACAGCTCTTCAAGATTTGTGTCTGTTTGTTTGTTTGTTCAGCAACATATATATATATATATATATATATATATATATATATATATATACACACACACGTGTTGCTTTATGCGGCTGAAAACACGCGATGGAAAGACTCGTTCAGACTCATCATGATACAAAGTCCTCCAGAGTCCAGTTTGACCTCGTCCTCCATTTCTCTGTCTGACTGCATCTTTACTTCTTCATCCAAGTTTTCTTCCACTTCAGCAGATATTCTGAAATGATGTAAACGATGACAGAGAAAGAAGCAGAGTAGACAAGAAACCAGTAGAGCTGCTCCCAGTCCAACATAGAGACCGATCCTTCCCCGACTCTGTGGTTCTGGTCTCTCAGTTGGTCTCTCAGGTTGTGGTTGATCAACAACTGCTGTAAAGGACATAAACTTGACTTGTGGATACTTAAAGTCCAAAGTTAAAATGTGGATGATTTACTGAGTCTACTGAGTCAACTTACCAGAGACCTGAAGTTCACACTGGTCAAAGCCCTCGCCATCAGCTGTGACAACTTGACACATGTACAGTCCTGAGTCCTCAGTCCTGAGTCTGGACACATGGAGTCTTAGTCATCCTATTTTAAGGACGTCTTTAGCACACCAGACTCGTCCTGAAAACTGTTTACTCTGAGACTCTGGGACCTCAACACCTTCATGTTGATGATAGAAGACTGGGAATTTGCCGCCATTTAATAATCCACAGTAGATGTATACGGAGGACATGTGAGTTGTAGGTGTGAATGTCCATTCCAGTGTGATGTTGTGGTTCTCCTCGGCCTGATAGGAGCTCTGTGTCACTGTCACTACAAATGTTCCTGTTGAGGAGACAGAGAGGGAAAGTGAGGAGCAGACAAACTGAGGACTTGTATTATTGATGTGTTTTTAGTTTGTGGATAATAAAGTGAAGGAGTAAACTAACCAGAGACACAGGAGGTGAGGATGAGGAGCAGCAGGATCCAGCAGATCATCTTCTCCCTGTGAGAGGAGACAGAGGTGAAGAGTCACAAACACATCACATCAAAGTTACAGCTACAAGAAGGAAAATCTACAGTCTGACTTCATTCACTCATTACAGCAGCAGACAATGTGCAGTGGACAAAATGTCAACCAGCTACAAACATATAACATCTGAACATGTTTTTATTCTGAAATATTTTCACACACTTTAGGAAAAAGTATGAAATTTCACACTGAAATAATTTAGAGTCTTTCCAACTGATGGAAGTTAAACTGAAGCAGTTTGACTGTGACTGTGACTGGGTGGAGACTGGAGGTAGGTGTAGTTTCCAGTAGTTCAACCACTCCTCCAAAGAAACTTGCTCTGCTGCATTTCTTTCATTGTCTTCTGTGTCACCTGATGTCTCTGATTTCTTATACTCTTTTACCTTTTTTTAATTGGTTTAATCAATCAACAGTTCAGAGGTTTTAGAGGATGAATGTGTCTGAAAGCAGCTTATTAATAGCAACAAATCACTTTGTCAAAGAAACTTTCCTGATGAGTTTGATTATTTTCTCTCAGTTAGTTGAAGAGAGAAAGTCAGCACACACACAACAAACACCGCAAACAAGTGTTTCTGTGATGGATCCAAACTGATCAACAAACTAAACAAAGTGAAAACTTAACAATATGATCAACTGTTCTCCATCAAATTATTACTGGTTAACATTGTGTCTGTCCTCAAATATAAAACTATACAACTTATACTATAACAAAACTATACAAAACTATACTATAACAACTGTCACCATGATGAGAGCAGGACTTTACCTTCTGTCTTCACTCACTTCAGGTCCAACAGTTTAGTCTGAAACAACCTCCAACTCGATGGAAAAAGTTATGTTTTAGTTTTTATCAGCTTGCTGATGGGCAGTAGGAGGAACAAATGATACACATCTATAGACCAGTTTTTTTTTTGAGTCAGCTTTAAAAGCTCTGGAGGGGGTGTGGCCTGAAGTGACACTGACTATTGGTTGTAAGTTGACAGCAGTGCAGCTGTTATTATTGAGGCAGTTTAAGACTCATCCACCCTTCTGTCTGTCCTCCCTAGATCTTATCTTGTATTATTATGTGGTTCACAGCTGAGTTCTTAAATGGAAAAACACAGAGGATTTTTTTCTTTACAGCATCAACACACACAACCACACAGTGTTTACGTGTCACACAGTCAGTAAAGTGTGACAAGGTTTGGTGTGTTTCTTTCTTTCTCATATTTCCCTCCATCATGTACACTATATTGCCAAAAGCATTAGGACGTCTGCCTTTACACACACATGAAGTTTAATGACATCAGTCTCCGCTCTAATTCGTCCCAAAGGTGATTGATCTGTTGGGTTGAGGTTAACACTCTGTGCAAGGCAGTCAATTTCCTCCACAACAAACTGACTTATTCATGTCTTTATGGACCTTTGTTTGTGAACTGGTGTGCAGTCATGTTGGACCAGGAAGTGGCCATCCCCAAACTACATGACATTGTCTATGCTGTAGCATTAAGAGTTCTTTTCACTGGAACTAAGGGGCCAAACCAAACTTTACACTCAGCATGATACAGTCAGGTAGGTGCCGTTCTGTTGAAAATCGCCAACCCTAGACTCATCCATCGGACTATTAGACAGAGAAGTGTGATTCATCACTTCAGAGAACACGTCTCCACTCTCCACGTCTCTAGAGTCCAGTGGTGGCAAGTTGGTGACTTCTGTGTGCTGGACACCTCAATACTCTCTGACTCTTCTGTGATTTTTTGTGGCCTTCCACTTTGTGGCTGATTTTCTGTTGCTTCCACTTTGTTATAATATCACTCATACTTGACCATGGGATATTTAGTAGCAATGATATTTCATGAATGGACAAACTGCAAAGGTGACATCCTATCACGGTACCACGCTTGAATTCACTGAGCTCCTGAGAGTGACCCATGCACCTTAGGCATGCGGAGGCAGTCTGCATGCCTAAGGTGCTTGATGTTATACACCTGTGACCGTGGAAGTAATTGGAGCGTGAATTCAATGATTTGGAGGCACGTCCCAATACTTTTGACAATATAGTGTATTTTATCACCGCTGCTGTGCCTCATCATCCTATAGAACCTGGACATACATAGCCCTGAAAGAAAATGTAATAGCTGTCATTTTACCGTGTTTGTCTTTTTAAGAGCTGCAGCAAATGCAAACTTAGATGAGGAGAAATTTTTTTTACCAACCTGACTAAACGACGGAGTTGAGACATTAAAAAGGGAGATGAATCATTGTGTAGAAGTATGAGACATGTTAATGCTCACAAAGACTGGGTTAATTATAGAAATGAAAGTATGTGAGGGAACGTCACTGTGGTATGTTGTTACTGTTTGTATCTTGGGGGTAAACTCTTATTCATTCTTCATACATGGAAACTGTATTTTAGTTTATTGTCTATTGTATAGTTAGTTTATTGTATAATATAATGAAGTCAAACTCTTTCTCTTTCAGTTTCGACTTCTTGTTCTCACTTTCCGTTTCCACACATTCAACTCGGATTTTTCCACTGACTTTTTTTTTTTTTTTTTTTTCCTGCCTGTTTTTGAGGTCACACGTAACTAGAGGGCGCTGCTCATCTGTGGTCTGGTTGTTTTCACATATAAGGTCATCAGTGCAATAATGTACATCTTACAGAGCTGAGACAAGAGGGTTTCTAGGATCCTGTAAACTCAGGTTCAGTTGGAGAATGTTCTCCAGTTTTATCATATTTACTGAGGTGTTATCTAATTGGCCATTAGGTCATTACAGGGTATTTTGGGGGAATTCTTTGATTTAAAAAAACATCCAGGGGTCATTGTTCCCGCCTCTTTCTCTTTCTCGCTTATAAGAAACAAAGTAGTTTCTTTTTTGCCCACTTCAGTGTCAGAAAACTAGAGGGTCCAGAACAAAAAAACAAAACAAAACAAAACCACACTAAACTCTGTTGGACCTGAAGTGAGTGAAGACAGAAGGTAAAGTCCTGCTCTCATCATGGTGACAGTTGTTACAAGTTGTATAGTTTTATATTTGAGGACAGACGACATGTTAACCAGTAATAATTTGATGGAGAACAGTTGATCATATTGTTAAGTTTTCACTTTGTTTAGTTTGTTGATCAGTTTGGATCCATCACAGAAACACTTGTTTGTTATTGTTGATTTAATGGAGGTTTTGTGCAGGTTGATGTTGAAAGGAAACACTGACACAGTTGGTTCAAACTATAATTAATGGAGCCTGGCAGCATTTTTCCTTTCACCGCCAGTCTCCAGCTGAAGGAGAGAAACTGAAACAGTCCCAGTCAAACTGCCTCAGTTTAACTTCCTTCAGCTGGAAAAACTCTAAATTATTTCAGTGTGAAATTTCATGACTTTTCCTAAAGTGTGTGAAAATATTTCAGAATAAAAACATGTTCAGATGTTATATGTTTGTAGCTGGTTGACATTTTGTCCACTGCACATTGTCTGCTGCTGTAATGAGTGAATGAAGTCAGACTGTAGATTTTCCTTCTTGTAGCTGTAACTTTGATGTGATGTGTTTGTGACTCTTCACCTCTGTCTCCTCTCACAGGGAGAAGATGATCTGCTGGATCCTGCTGCTCCTCATCCTCACCTCCTGTGTGTCAGGTCAGTTCAGTTGACACCTGTAATCACCTACAAATACATTAGAAATGACTGTAATCATCAGAATAGTTGACTGACTGTCTTTTGACTGGTTCATGGATGAACTGTTGCAGCTGTAGTAATCAGTGTTGTGTTTGAGGACACTGAATTTGACCACAGCTGCACTGGGTCAGATTGAGACTCTGATGAATCAGAGGAAACGCTTTACTGTGTTGAAACAACTATACAGCACATTAGACCGTGAAATTGTTTCTTACAAACACTCACTTCCTGTTTCCATGTGTCTGTCTCTGCTCCACAGGATTGTGGGATGTTAGAAAGACTTCGACCTTTTATAAGGCAGATGAGAGCGATGACGTCACCATCAGTTGGGACATTCAGTCTGAGTTCGATGTGTCTCGCACAGACATGATTTGTCTTCTTCAGTCAGATGTTCTCAAGGTTTTGTTTCAGATGATAAATGGCGTTGAGGACTCAGAGTCTCAACATCAGCAGTTTGCAGGACGGGTTGAGTTTGACAGAGACGCTCTCAGACGAGGACGAGTCACACTTCATGTGTCCACAGTCACAGCTGAAGACTCTGGAAGTTACCAGTGTGACCTGGCTGCTGAATATGACAACATCAGGAAACAATGGCGTCTGGAGGCCTCTGGTGAGTGAACTGTATGACCAGTGTGAGACAGGACTGTGACCACAGCTGCAGCTATAAAACTAACTCAACTCCATTTTTGTCCTCAGAGAGGTTTGTTCTGAACGTGACTCAGACGTCTGAAGGAGGCAACAGCGGCAAGTCCATGGAGGCAACAACTGCAGGTTTGTCAAAGAGGGTTTTTAAAGGGAATGTTGACAACCTGAATGGTTAAGATGAAAAAACTATCACAGTAGTTTCTGGTGTCGTGAAGTTTAAATCTGACAGCACCGCAGGTATTCCTCAAAATCAGACTCAACATACTGTCTGTCAATTGGCCAGAAAGGGGCAGTGAATAGCTGTGGTACACGGACTTCAAAAATGATTAGAATCTATCAGATGTCCCAATCATCTGATAGATTATTTGTTAATTTCGCGTCTTCTTATAGTGGAGGTTTTGTCTATAAATGTTCTTATCGTCGATATCGGATACAAACATCAGTGTACTATCTCCATGCAGGTGCAAAACGTCTATCACAGGATCCCACGAAGAAACGTGAAAACGATCTACATCTTGCTGTAATCATGATATCCGTCTTTGCACTTCTACCAGCAGCAGCGGTAGCAGTTCTGGCAGCGTGTGGTTGTCGACGCCAACAGGAATGAGGTGAACTTGCTTATTCTGTTTCGGTTTAATCTAACTTTGTTTGGATTGGTTGTTTGATGTCTGTACGTATTGTCGTTCTATCAATTATACAGATACAGATTCACTTTCTGGATCAAGACTTGACTGAATCAAAAAAGAAACAGCCAGTATCCCAGACTCCGTTCATCCAGTCAGTCTCATATAATCACTTCACACACACACACACACACACACACACATATATACATATATATACCTCACCTTAAAGTGTTCAAAATTTCAAAAGTTTTGATATTAATGTCACCAATTGTATATATGTTTTTAATTATATTCTGAAGACTGTCACTACTGATACACTTATTTTTACCTCTTTTTCCACTGTCCATCACCTCTCCTCATGTGTTGTATATAATGTTGATACTGTAAATAAAAGTGTTTCTACGAGTGAAGCTGTTGTGACTCTTGTGTTTACAGAATGAAAGCAGCGCCTGCAGACACAACTCAGGGCTGAAGAAACATAAAACACTGCAGGTTTCAGCTCATGTTTATTTACAAACAAACAAACTTCATAATATTCTTCTGTTTTTATCAACATGTACTTGTACTTTTACTTTCATTTACTTATAGATAACTTATCATACTTAAGTACAGTAAATACTAGATACTTTAAGATATTTACTGGAGAATCATTCTAGTCGCTGACTTGAACTTCTACCACTTCAAATTTTGGTCAAGTGTCTGTACTTCTACTCTAGTTAGACTTTCCAGGTACTTTATTTATTTATTTATTTATTTTTATCTGATCAGCAGAAATCCCCCTTTCAATGTTTTTTTTTATGAACTATCAGTTTCATTCAAACTCCGTGTTGAATGTGCCCACACTCAGAACTCAGAGCTGCACGTGATTTTATTACTGTCACAGCACAATCCACTGTTTTTCATTTTTTAGTTTCCTTAGAGCTGGATGAGAGTTGTTATTACGTTGAGTTTTACAGATTGCTGCTGGTTAAGTCTTCATCCAGACTAAAGTGTGTTGGACCTGAAGTGAGTGAAGACAGAAGGTAAAGTCCTGCTCTCATCATGGTGACAGTTGTTACAAGTTGTATAGTTTTATATTTGAGGACAGACGACATGTTAACCAGTAATAATTTGATGGAGAACAGTTGATCATATTGTTAAGTTTTCACTTTGTTTAGTTTGTTGATCAGTTTGGATCCATCACGGAAACACTTGTATTTTATTGTTTGTGTGTTGACTTCCTCTGTTTGTGAAAGTGACTGACAGTGAACAGTTAGTGTTGATGTTAAAATGCTGCTGACATGTTCATTAACTACAGAATTAATAAGCTGCTTTTAGACACATTTATCTTCTAAAACCTCTTTGGCCTATACTACAAAGCGTGGTTAAAACGGTGCAAAACTGTGACTTAACTTGTGTTTAAACTGAGAATACATGTTTAACAAAACACAAAGGGCGATGGGAGGAAGTTGTGGGTTCAGAGACAAAGCAGAAATGAAGCAGAAACTCCAATGAGGTTTAGGCTCAATTCACATTGATAAAACTGACTCTGAAAAGACTCTAACTATCACAGAGTGAAACATGTTCAAAAAAAAAAAAAAAAAAAAAACAGACACAGTTTGAACTTGTTTGAAGTTTAGAATGAAAGGAACTGAAGTTTTGTAAAGTTTCAAGAGTTACCATAGAAACCAAACAAACAAGTGACAGTCAATGGTAAAACATTTAGGCTGGAGCACAAAGGCAGAGCTACTGTAGTTTTTGCATTTTCTTTTGTTTTTTATGATTATGTTTTTCATTTTAGTCTTATTTAAAGAGATCCTCAGTAGTTTGAGTTAGAATTTCATTTGTGAGGAATTAAGAACTGTGTTGTATTCAAAGATATTCACCTTAACCTTGACTTGAAGAAGTGTGAAAGGGTGGAGGATACTAATGTTGTCCAGTCATTGCAGGGAGACTCATTCTACAGCAAACAAGCAGATTACAGTGTCAGCCCATCCTCCATCACCTGCTGTTGCTTCATGTTTGAATTGTTCCTCTGGTGTACACTGTAAACCCATGTTTTTGTGACAACAACAAAATGTCATTCTTTGCAGGTTCACTTAAATTCTCCTTCTAAAGATGGTTCAGGTCTGACAGCAGGAGTGAGAGAAGGCTGCAGTTATGAAGGTCTGTAGAAACTGACTAATCACATTTAAACAAACAATTCCTACAGGCTGCAGATGAAAAAAGAGGAGGGCGTGTCATGGGAAATTAAAATGCAGCCTCATGCACGTGAAATTAATACATGTTCACACAAAGTTTAAATACATAGTTTAAAAATGTTTATTAGATTATTACATGGGTGAAGTAAGATAAGTTAGCAATTTTTACTCATATATATTTGAATACTTTCCACAATTAAATTATGTTTATTATGATGTCATCGTTATGGCAGCTCGAGAACTATAAAAGAGGAAAATTGGAACCAGTTCTCACTCACACGCTTCTTGTTTACCCTTATTTTTGAAACCTAAATGCTGATCCAAATAAAAATAGATATTTATTTTTTAATGCACTTTGTGACTCTGGCCACTAGACAGTGCTGTAAGCTCACTGAACCCTTCAAAATCCCTGTGAGAGGTTTACACTTTTTTGTTGCATGAACTGTCACTGTAGTCAACGACCAACTGTTCACATGTAATTAAAATAATAAATGATTTATTATGAAATAAATGAATGAATACTTTATTGATCCCAAAGAGAAATTAAGGATTTTAAATTAAGGAAATTAATTAATTATATTTTTCTATCAAATTACTCTGATTGCCTAGAAAGGTGAGAGGACTGTCTGAAGAAAAAACATCAAATTCAATTTTTTACAGGTACAAATTTCTACTAAATGCGGAATGTTTGCGTTGTGTCTCCGATCCGCTGTCCGTCATTGGTGCATTTTGTCCACCGGATGCGTTTTAGGTCCAGCATCACAAAAACTTGTGAATTAGCAGACAATTGCATGACATAACAGAGTGTAGTTTTTATATGGTGTCAACGAGGAGAATTGTGGTGTCTGAAAACCTCGACTTCCAGCCAACCCATTATGACGTTTTCAGGGTGTAGGACAGGTAAATACAATTTACCATGGTGTATTTTATTTTGAAAGTTAACCAGATGTTTTATTTTGTTTTTGCGCACGACTTCCTGTCCCAAATTGCGGCGCCGTGACCCGGTTCCGGCAAAAACATTGCAGGCTTGTGGATCGTGTGGTTGTAGATCGCAGCCGTGCCACAGCCGGTGGAAACACAACCACTGATTTTAATGAAAACGTGATCCGGCGGCGGATCGCAGACGCACCGCAAGCGTTCTGTATTCGGTGGAAATTGGGGGTGAGTCTATTTTAACCTTCTGGCTCGTATCTTGGTGTGGTAACCTCTCAATACAAAACTAAAGTTGTCTGTCCTGTATCATACATACCAGCAAGATAATTGGAATACAGCAGCCATTTATGGCAGAGATGTGGAACAAACAGTTAATTAGAAAGGCAAGGTTGATTTAAAACCAAAAATGACCATCCTCTGTTGGAGGTAAAGTGCAACAGATAAAAGTTTTCTTTATTTCCAAGTGCAATTAATGTACTTAATCAATCAATGTGCTGATTTGTTTATTTATGTATAACAAGCTTGATTGCAATATTTTGTGCTGCTTTTTAACCACTGCTGCACAATAATACAATAAGGGTCTGAACCGAACTGATCTAACCTTAACTAGACATGTGATATGAATTAGATTGTGATGAAATTTTCTTCCCGTTTAGGCCGTTTAAAAATGGATAGATATTTACAGGATAAAGGATAGAAACAACCAACTTGATCCTCAGTGTGGTTGATCTTTTTGAGTATTTGTAAAGTTCACAAACCATCTGCACTGTGTTCACGATGTACTGTCAGTGTAAATTTGAGATTAAACTGATTCTGATTGTGGTTTGTGTTTGAAATCTTTAAATGAATTGCTCCAATACAACCCTTTTTCTTCTTACAGGAGGAGAAGTGGATCAGCTGGATCTTCTTGATTTCCTCTTTTGGCGGTGAGAAAACCTGTCAATGTTAAAACTTTTAGCACCATCCTCTATTTAAAGCTCGGTAATTTACTTCTGAAATGTCTCTTACGCCCATTTTTCTTTTTCACAGGGATTCTGACCTTCTATCAGGCAGATGAGAACGATAACGTCACCATCAGTTGGGACATTCAGTCTAAAGCTGACGTGTCTCGCACAGACATGATTTGTATTTTTCTTTCAGATGTCGTTAAGATTTTGTTTCAGATGATAAATGGCGTTGAGGACTCAGAGTCTCAACATCAGCAGTTTGCAGGACGGGTTGAGTTTGACAGAGCTCTCAGACGAGGACGAGTCACACTTCATGTGTCCACAGTCACAGCTGAAGACTCTGGAAGTTACCAGTGTGACCTGGCTGCTGAATATGACAACATCAGGAAACAATGGCGTCTGGAGGCCTCTGGTGAGTGAACTGTATGACCAGTGTGAGACAGGACTGTGACCACAGCTGCAGCTATAAAACTAACTCAACTCCATTTTTGTCCTCAGAGAGGTTTGTTCTGAACGTGACTCAGACGTCTGAAGGAGGCAACAGCGGCAAGTCCATGGAGGCAACAACTGCAGGTTTGTCAAAGAGGGTTTTTAAAGGGAATGTTGACAACCTGAATGGAAAAATGAAAAATGAAAAAAAAATACATGCTGATAGCACAGCTTGTATTATTCTCAAACTGAAGCTCAGACCTTCAGACCAAACAATGTCATCATTAGAAACCAGTAGTCATTTATTAATTGCACATCTTCTCATAACAGATCAGTGTATTCTCTCTGTGCAGGTGTAGAACGTCGACCACGATCCCTCATGAAGAAACGTGAAAACGATCTACATCTTGCTGTAATCATGATATCTGTCTTTGCACTTCTACCAGCAGCAGCGGTAGCAGTTCTGGCAGCCTGCGTTTGTCCACGCCAACGGTAGCGAGGTGAATTTGCTCATCATGTTTTGGTTGAATTCAACTGTCCTTGGATTTGAGTTGGGACTGGATTATGTCAAGTTCCTCATCTCTAAGGTTCATATTATTTTGGTCACTACCCAAAGTTTACAAATTTAAGTGAGGGTTGGGACATAGATTAAAGCTTCACCTTCATTGTCTGCTCCCTCTTCACCATTACACCATTACACTGCCAGTGTTAATACTGATGCCAAACCAGTCCACCTGTCAGCCTGAACAAAAACACTGAGACATTTGAGCTCTTTCACTTCGTCAGTGACTTATGAAAAAGCATAGCAGAACTGCTCCAAAGATAAATGAATTATGGCGACTAATTGTTGGATATCAACAGTGCATTAATAACTATCCTGCACACTGGAACTTATCTGGATTCCTGTTGGGATGCGACTTACCCTATATGTAATCTTACAGAATATGCTCTCATCAAACAGAATATGTCTTGTACTGTAATTATGACATTGCAACTTTGAGGGAAACTTTGACTTAATGTTTAGATATTGCTATTTCTGTCACTTTCTGTCACTTTGGTCCCGAGATGATCATAGCACTTTCTGACTGGAATGTGCTTAACTTTTTGTTTTTGTAAAATTTTGTCTTTTTACGACACTGTGTGTATATATGTACGTTCACGATCTTTTTGGTACGTCTGGGGCAGATATGAACAAAGTAAACATAATTTTTATGTAATAAATAATATTTGACTTGTTACTTGTTAATGTAAATTCTGCTTCTTTAAAAAGGTTTTGGTCTTTGGTCTTTTTCTGTTCTTCAGACTCAAAAAAAAGGGGGTTGGGTGTACATGTTAGGAATGCCTTCCTATGGGCCTGGATGCTTTATGAGACAATGGAATAGGTCATCAACTCCCTTTTCAGGAGCAAGAAACCTCAACTGAAAAAGACATAAATTGACTTCAACCATTAATTTGATTGTTTCTTGAGTCTGTGGTATACTCTTTGATATAACAACATGTGATGGTAATATTTACTCAACAAAATGAGGCTCTGGCCTTAGAGGCCCAGATGTCACAGATATTGTCCAAAGCTACAAGATCTTTCCCACAAACTATTGCCATGTAACAAAAAAGCATGTGGGGATTGTTGTACTCACATTTCTCTGTTAGCACTCTATTCAAACAAATAGTAAAGACAATAAACAGCGTCTAATTTAAGTGTTATGTACAGGCAAGTGTGGCAGCTGAAACCACATAGAACAGACACAGGACAGACAAGATGGCTGGTTTGAAGATGAGACCAGCAGCAGGGTAAGTAGATGATGTTAATCAATCAGGTTAAATCTAGAGAGAGGTTAGCAAGACAACTACAAGTGTATCTGCAGTCTTGTCAACAAGCTTACATTAAATTTAAGTACATCAACTGAATAAACACACATATACATTGATAAAACAGCTCAGTGATGACCCTTTCGTGACTCTTCCCTCTTGTAAATTCAGCTGGACGATTCTCCAAGTTGACTCTTGCATCACAACGTTGGAGTTTTGCAGAATGTTCACTTCTTGTTCATTTATACTTTCACTCATTTCCCTTTATTTCCTTGTCAAAATGGTTTGAATTTAAAATAGGTTACTCACTGTGGTTCCACAACACAGATATATGTCAATAGAGATATGTATAAAAAAAACATGTTGTGTACAGTGTTTAAAAGTGGAAAGTTTGTACAGTGATGAATAAACAGATGGTGAAAGGAGATAGAACACCACATGGAATGTAAATAAACAGAAACAAACTGATTTTCTGTTGTGTTACGTGAGGGTTTCTTATTTTATTTTAGTGTCTTCACACAAACTAAACTAGCCAACATGGTTACCAAACTTTTATCAAGTCAAGTTCTTAAGATCTTCACTTAAATTAGTTTTTTTGTGAAGCTACTTCATGAACCGGAACAAGAAACAATTTGTTTCTGATTCCGGTTCAATGATAGTGAGCAGTCTAGTCTGCGAGGAGCGCTGTCAAGTAAGTGCTGTTTTAAGTAATCAAAACAACAAAAACAACATATTACATACAACATATTGGTTTATTTCACTATGGGCATCATTGAATATTCTTTTTTTGTGCAATCCCACCTTCTAGTCTCCCAGTTTCACATGCAAACAAAGCTTTTTGTACTTACCACGTGTGGCAACGGCAGACTCGTGTTTGGTGCCATGCTTGCTGTGAATCACTTAACTGCGATCTGCCCTCCAATCCGCTCATCTGTGGTTAAAAAAATATAGATAAGACCAGTTTTTCATTCCCTCCGGCAATTATATGTTATCTTCATCACGCAGTGTAACTTGGGTGGGGGGAGGGATAGTCCAGGCAAGATGACGCGTGCATTGGGCGTTGCACAGTTTGAATACCTGCTGGTTGAGTGTGTCATGGATTGCATTGAATGGTTACGTACTGGCAGAGTAGCTAGTAGCACAAACAGCCAGTTGAGCCATTCAGTGGTAAGTAAATGTATTTTCTTGAAAAACTTGTGCTTAGATAAATTACAGCAGATTATTAAAGATTGGTGGACATTTCTGTTCTAGTAATCTATAATTGTTCCTTGTGTGTGCATCTTGGTATCGTCCAACACTGCAACATCTCGCCCTGGAAGAAGCAAGTAACTAAACAAACAAATGGTTCATGGTTTCATCATGTTCACTGTTTTAATTAATCATAAAAGATTATAACAACACAACACACTGAGATCGGTAGAGATGCACCAGCAGACTTGTGTGTAATTTAATTTACCCAAGACTTTTTTCATGGATAAGTGAAAATAATGTAGTAAGACAAGATGACGGTTTGAAAAAGATGGCCGCCATGTAAAGGGGATCTGTGTTTCTTTGGTTAGGTCAGTTGGTTTGGTCAATACATTAACCAATGTGTTTTGAAACTGTAATAAACTGTGTTGCTTTTAAGGGAAATGAAAGTTATTTACTGGAAATAACAAACCTGTATTTTAGTTTGTTTTTGTTTTATCAGCATGGGAAGGTTGTCAGTCTGTGCAGCGTTGGTGAAAGCAGAACTGTTTACTTATTTTACTTATTCCTACAAACTAACTTAACTTTTTGTAGTTTGAAATCTTTTACTTTAATGTTATATTTGTGCGCATGAACAGTAGTTACGTAGCCCATTGGAATATTGCTTCCGGGTAGATCGAAAAAAAAACTCAAAACACTTCCTTATACGCGTTCTTTTCGTTCAGGCAGCCCAGCGAAAGCACAAGTGAGTGAATGATGTGAGTATCGTTTCAGTTCAAAACAAGATTTCCATTTTGGTTTGCTTGTGGAATCTGTCGGTTCATTTGGGAAGTGTGGTCAGTGTGGTCCGTGTGTGCTACATGCAAAGTAGATGGATTTATGAATCAAGTGTTTATGAGGAACTATGTTTAACTGTGTCCGCCATTTGGTGACTGTACGCCATGTTTTGCATTGCTACACATGGATGCATTCAAAGCACATATCAAAGCACAACACCTTTGATAACCTCCTGATGAATTATCTGTTTTGTGTCATCTCTGGCTAAAGATATGTCACCTGTTTTACCTATTATCTATTAAACCACTGACATTATCATTACAAACCATCACATAGATATGGACTGGTAGAGGCCAACAAAACTATTTTCATGGCTGCATAATGCTATGTTACGCTATCTTTTGTCACACTTTGGTAAAGTAGAGGACGCACAATTGGAAACAGACTCAACAAAGAAACTACTGTAAGCGTTTCAAAGTCAACAATATTTAAGAAGAGGGACAGCAATGGCAGAAATTAGGCTTGTGTGCTGGTTGGGTGTGACATTCAAACATGGTGAGTTTGTTGTGGGCAACAAGGCAAGTTTATTTAGCACAAAAGTATAATTTTTCAATAAAACAGCATCTAAAAGACAAGAATGAGAATTTAAGAAAAGGCTACAGTAAAGGCTGACAGTCTGAGCAGACCTCAGATATTCAGGAAGTTTATTGCACAGGTGAGAAGTATAATAATTGAATACTACTTCACTTTGTGTGGTTCTACTTCTACTTTGATTGATCTACAGTCCAGTTCCCTGGTATTAGTCAGGACTCTGTAAAGACTCATTTGCTCATGCTTTGAGTATTTGAAATGGACTGATATGGATTATGCATGACTAATGATGGAGCACACAGTTAAAACCAAGACGATGGTAAGGTAATTTTAAGTGCATGAGGCGTATGGGGGGAATGAGTATCCATAATTTCACCAAACTACCTCAATTGATTAACCTGACATGAAAAACTTCTCTTCATCTGTCTCTTCTAACAGGAGGATGAGGAACCCTGTGATGTTTCTGCTGCTGCTGCTGCTGCTGTTGACTGTCATACAGTTCTCTAGTGGTGAGTTTCAGTTCATTATAGTCAGTTTGAAGGAACCGTAAATGAGTCTCTTTCTGAAGATGATAAACCTCTTTCTCCTCTACAGAAGAGGAAGAGGTTAAAACCTTTTCTGCAAAGGAGAATGACAGCGTTGTGCTGAGTTGGGGGGTCACAGGCCGAGCTGATACATCTTCCAAAGACCTTTTTATTATCTGTGACCGGACGACTGATGGGAAAGTCCTGTTTCTTCAACGAGATGGTGTCGAGGTCCCAAAATCTCAGAGTTCTCAGTTTACAGGACGGGTCCACTGCTTCTTAGATGGAAGCAGACTGAGCTGTAACATCTCCAGAGTCACAACTAATGACTCTGGAAGTTACACATGTGAACTGGGAAAATATCATGAGACAGAGAATCAGCCCACCATCGAGGACGTGGGTGAGTTGACTGACATTTCTCAGCAGGTTCAGTTCATCAGGTGTTTGGAAAAGTTACTGTCTTAATCATTTAGATTTCCTCCACAGAAACGCTTGTCCTCAACGTGACCCAGACCCTTCATGGAGAGAACACAACCTCTATAGGTAGGTCAACAATATCAGCCTGTTACCATGGTTACTTTCCTTAATTGGAAATGTCGATACTGAAATGATGTCATAAACAAATGTGCTTTCTTCAACCAGATGACAAACTGAAACCAGAGGATCCAAAAGATCCACAAAGAAGAGAGCGGTGGATTGATTTTCTTATAATTGCAGCTGTGGTTGTTGTTGTAGTAGCTGTGGTAGTTTTAGTTTTTAAGTGTTGCAATCAGGACCAACAAGAAGGAGGTTTGTTCTGTTGCTATTATTTTAATAGATTTGTTCCCTGCGTTTGGATTTGTATAGAACAAAGTTTTGTCTCCCTTCTTTCTTCTAATTGTGTCCATCAATCATACAGATCAAATTTAGAATCACGACTTCCAGCCTCTGCATTAAGGATGTGAGATGTCCCCATCAGAAACTGAAAATGGGGGAAAGGATGGTGACTGAAGCTGCCTGCACAGGGACATTTGACTGAATTGACCAACAACTAAGTCTGGCTCCAGATACTCCACCTTCTTCTAATTTTAACTGTTTTTACTTTTGATCAATTCTGTTGCACTGTGTATTTGTTCATGTACACCCAATAATTTGTTTACTGCAACTAAAACTGTCATAATCAAACTACTTAAAGATGAATTATTCATGTACAAAAATAGTATTAACGCTAATGTAGCTTCTTGATGCAAACTTTACATCCACATGAACCATCTAGATTTGATGAGTAGATCAAGACACCAAACTGAATTTGTGGGAAACATATTTCTTTGAAGCTTTAATGGAAATTCGCATTTTTTTATTGGAAGTAAATTGTTGTACATCTGTAATCAAAGCATTTCAACAGTTTATTATAGTAATCAGAGCGAGTGGCAATGTATGGCATATATCATTTTGGCCACCAGGGGGAGCGTGTGCTGCTAGTTATCTATTGAAGTGATGGGGCATTATTAACATTCTTCTGTTTTTGGTCTGAGAAAATAGTTATGAAATGTTGGTGCCAGATGTTTATCATACTCCAGCTACAGATAATAATAGGAGCAGAGTTGAGCTACAGCAGTTAATCTCAATCAATCAAGATCAATGAGTCTGTGGTTATGAACTATGAAGTGACGGGAGATTAAAAAGCCAAAGGGACGGAATTAAGCAAAAAGTGTTTGAAAAGTATTAGTAAAAATGTATTTGCATATTTATAGTATTGATTATTTAACTGTTTGCATGCCTTCAATAATCAGTGTGTGGATTTTTTAAGGATATGTAGCTAGTTTACATCTGAATGTATTAGATTTCAGTAAAGAAACTGTTCACATGATGTAATGTGTGTGTTTATGTTTATACATAATTTACAGTGTTATTGTTTCTATACAATAATGAGAAAATAATAGTGCACATAGCACTGTATTAAACTTACCAAATATCATTTAAAAAGTGAGAAATCACAAAACTTTCACAAAACCAAAAAACACTGCTTACAATAATCTTTACTTGTTTACAGGTAATACATATGTGTCAGTTTGATCCAAAGCAAAAGTAAGTTTCAAAGTTTCATTTTTTTATTTGTCTTGAAAAAAAAAAAAAAGTAGATTAAACAGAAGTCACAAGTTAAAATATAAACTAACAACTACTAACTAATTACAATATTTACACTAACTGTGACATATCGAGGCCGCACCACAATGATATGGGTGGCATAACTAACTTTCAAAACATTTTGTAGTTTGTTAAACAACTTTAAGTTTGCATCCAGTTTGGTTATAGTAAAAAACAGGCTTGCCAGTCATTATAATTGATAAATCTGCAACAGATGGTTTATCTATTCTTTGTAGCTCTAAATGAAATGCAAAATGGCCACACAGCGTCTGTTTTGGTCCTGGGAAGGTAGTTTATGTTGTGAAAACTGTATCCTTGAGTATAACACCGAGCATGACACCAGTAGATGGACTGGTTGCCAAAGACAATTATATGAGCGTAGGTGTCCTAGCAAAAAAAACGCTTATTTGGGCCCAGATCTGTAGATTAGTAGATATCACTGCATATTATTGTGATTGGGCTTATGATAAATACATAATACTTAGATCTGGTGGTTGAAAAGAACAGACAGGGAGATGTTTGGAATATGTGAACAAATGCACAGCAACTACTTGGTCCTAAATATTTTGAAAATGACACTAACTGACCAACTGTTAGCTAGGTTGAATTGATGGTTTTGGTGTTGGAACCAAATTTCAGGACAATAATGATAAAAAGGTAAACAGTCATTCATAAAGAATGGGGGTAGACCAATAATAAAAGAAAAATCATGACTGTGGCCGGGACAAATTTAGCTAGCTGGCTAGTTTAAGGATATAATGGATTATTATTGTTTGTGTGTTTTGGAGTAGAAATGGGGCTGAGGACAAGTCTCAGAAGTGCCATCCATTTACAAAACATTTATTAAAGGATGATGCAATTTGAAGTCATAAACACACTAATAAACATAAACACACTAATTTTCTATTCATAGCTTGTTGGTGGGGATTTATACCCTGTTCACTGACAGGTAATTCAAGCTAGTCGAGTGGGAGCAGACTGAATCATGTCTTGGTGTTAAAGAGACACAATCTCCGCCTCCATGATGTTTTTAGGGTCATTGCTGTGGATGCTAGGAGGAGGTAGTAGAGGAGAAGGAGAAAGGAGAGAAGGGGAGGACAGACGAAGTGGCATTAGGAGAGCTGAAGAGCTCGCGCCACGCCGGCTCATCCAGGTTGATTTCAACAAACGGGTCACTGGAGAAAATGGCTAATGAAAAAATAAGTAAAGAAACAAGAACCATGTAAGAATTTAATTCGTAACTTCTACCTTGTGTGATACTTCTGTGCCCTCAAACTAAAAATGTGTCCTAATATAAAGACAGACGGGGACTATAAAGAATCTTACATGGGTTGTTGTTGTTTTCATTCTGGGGAACCTCTTCAACAGCATCAAAAAGCAGGTCAGGTGAGTCGTTGTCCAACACAGGGCTGGTGTCACCGTTGGGGGAAGTTTCCAGACCATTTGCCTCTGGCTGTTCCTGATGTTCCTGTGGAGCTGAAGAGAACAACCAAACAGAAAAGTGCAGGTAAGTCTCACTACTGTGGCAGGTTTTTATCATGTAAAGAATATAGCCAGAGTCTGCCCATTTCTCTCTCGGCCCAACATGGAGATGCTGATGCATGCTTTTATCTCCAGTCACACTGACTACTGTAATGTCCTGCTTTCTGGTCTTTCTAAAAAAAAAAGTCTCCCACCTTCAGCTACTCCAGAAGTCAGCTGCTCAAATCTTAGAGGAAAATTGGTGCATTCAAAGGACCTTAAAATCAATCCTGAAAGACACAGGGAGCCAATGCAGTGATCCTGACAAGGACCAAAAAGTGGGTTCACATTACACCGGTTTTAAGATCACTCCATTGGCTCCCTGTGTCTTACAGGATTGATTTTAAGGTCCTTTTAATGCACCAATTTATCTCTAAGACTTGTTTTTATCTCATAAACCTTTGTGGACCCCAAGGTCCTCTGACACTGGCCTTTTAACCATCTCCATCGTTAGTACAAAAATTAATGAATGAAGTTTTTTATTTATTCATTGATTGACCACAGTTGACTTGCTGAACATGACAGTCGGAAATGTTCAGTGCATGCTGGGTAACGTGGTTGTATTCATATTCAACAAAGAGAAATGCTTGAAATCTACCTTCTACTTGATGATCTTTTTTCACTTGTGATCAAGGTCAAGCTTTGTGAAGATTTTAAACCACAGCCATTGAAAAATTTGGCCTTGCATTAAAGATTTGTCTCATGTCGAGAGATTCTGTGATATATGTAACATAAAAACATGAAACATATTCCCTTCTGTTTCAAAAGAAGCATCTGACTTTGTACCGTTTTCTCCATTGCCACTGTTTTCATCCAACTGTAGACTTGTGCCGTTGCTTACTGGAGGGGGTGAAAGGTCCTTTGTAGTCTCTTCATCTTTAGGTGCTGGTTGATCTGAGAAATAACACGCACAAACCACAATTCACATGATTCAGGATAATCTTGTATGAAGTCATGCTAGTTTAAATGTGACCATGCACAAACAAACACACACCTAGGTCATCCAAGTAGACTGGTTCAAAGGTGCCAGTCGGTTCGTTGAACTGGCTGCTCATGGGCTCCGGACGAAGATCAAATGAGTATGACTGGAGGAACAAACAAACAACAAATTGTTAATTATTGTAGATATAACATGATACAGTAAATAGGTGTAGAATAAGTATTTTAAAAAAAACTTTACCCTGGAGGCTCTCCTGAGAAGGTAGAGGATGATACACAGAACTAAAATCGCCACAATAATTAGAGACAGCATCACATAACCTAAAGACAGACATACAGAGAGTCTCGTGATTATTGGCAGTGGTTTTAGGATACTGGGAGCTATCGCATCAATCATTATTAATTGACATACCAACAAAGTTAATGAATAAGGAAACATTAAAAAACACACCAGCTACATTAGATTTTGATGATACAATGATTTTTTTGTTTTGTTTTTGCACTGAACATAAAAAGCAGGACACATGTTTACAGCTTTTACTGGATGCTATTAAAAGCACATTAGCGTATGTGTGCAGAGTAGCAAATATTATCTAGCATAAGCAACCTATGGGCTGTTAGGCTTGCATGTTTGACGGTTTTGCAGATGACTGTGAATATTACGTGTGTGTTTGTGTAGCTGCCAGAGAATGTGAGCATGCAACGGCTGTGGTTTGACACACAGGAAGGAAAAAAAAAACAGGGCATGCAACTCATGTAGCTGTATTTTTCATGTGCAGGCAGTGAGGTACCTGTCTCTTGTGAAATGCTTGTCAAATCAGGATCCGGTGTTGTACTGCCAACTGTGACAGTCGCAGTAACAGTGACCAAGTTTTTGTCAGGTGCCTTCGTGCTGGTACCTGGTGGGGCCTTCTCATGTGGCTTCTCTGTTTCTTTTCGAGTCTGTTGAAAACATTATACAGAGATTATATTTGTAATTTTAGGTCTGCTTCTGAGAATGGCCAATATATGGGTATAGCTTAACATTTTTAAATAACCAACTACAGCATTATATATTGAACAATGATACAACTGACCACAAATGACCAGCTCTTACCACATTATCTTCAGCTGTTGAATTGTCTGATATGTAATCCTGAGAAGATGTGGGGGCCAGTGAAGTCTTGGTATCATTATTGTCAGTTCTGTTTGCAAAGTTTGTGGTTGGCGAATCAGGCGCTGGGGTGGTGGTGCCTGTGTCAGAGTCAGACAGATTCAGGATGTGGGTGCGTGGCAACACAGAAAGTGTACGTTACAATATATTAGTCACCATCTGACAGGACACAAAGTGAGACAGTGACCACAACAAGAGGCCAGATTAAGATTAAGACCATATAAAGAAAAGAAGGGACTCACTGATGAGTCTGGCAATTTTTTCCAATATATTTCAGTATCGTCCATTTATTAAATAAGTTTAAATTGTTGTGAAAAACATGTGCAAACGTTTATTATGATCAATTATTGGATTTTTTTTTTTTTTTTTGCTTACTCCCCAACACTGAAATCAAGACAATATAATAGAGTTTGGAACTGGACCACACAGTTCAAGGATTCAAATCTGCTATAAATCAACTTTTTGCATTCAAATGAAACGTGGCAGCAGGTGTGAGCTATTGATCGGAAACTATGTAAAGAAGAAGAAATACTGATCCTTCTGTCTGAGATTCCCAAACCTGCGTAGAAAAGATGGATTTAAATCTGAGGGTACACACTAAAAGATTGACGCGGTAGGTCCGGTTGTGATGCGTCAATGTCCGACCTCACTCGGCCTGAATATGTCATAGTGTTTACGAAGGTGTCTCTGTGTTACCTTGCGTTGTTGTGAAGACAGTCAAGGAACTCAAAGTTGGTGTTTTTTGTTGACTGCAAACCGAAGAAATTGCTAGAACTGAGACAGAAAGAAGACACACTGATGAAACAAGAGGAAATCTAGAGCGTTGAAAACAAAGGACAAATCTGAACATTCTTAGTTACAATTAACGGTTGTACTTGTTGACTACTGAGGTCTAAGTTTTGACTGACATTTTGATTAAGTTGTGGGCTGATGCTGCTGCAACAGGTTTCTCATATGTGTGAAAAAGGCTGATGTTGGTGTGAAAAGCAAGAAATGGAGGACAGACGACCAACCGAGGTGTGATAGTTATAAAGTCTACGCTTTTATTTTAATTTAACCTACGTTGGTCTGTTTGTTATTTCGCTGCTTAACAGGCTGTTAACAGGCCGAGTTAAATAAAACTTGGGCCCAGACAGGAACAGAAACAGTGACATATTGTCCACATATTTGTTAAATGTCTCAAATTTTTTCCCAGAACTTGAAAAAGGGAAACAATCAAACAAATGTCAACAATTAAAAATTAGTGTAGATGTGCAGATTCATAATTTTTGGACAATAAATAAATATTTTTAATGATTAAATTTAATTTTATTCACTTACTATAGAGAAACATTTTATTCATGTGGATCCAGAAAGAAGAGACTGTTTTAATGAAATAAATTCATACATTTTTTTCCTAGAATCCTTTTAAGACACTTAGTGCCCTCCAATGAATGTCTCTCTAATGCTGCTTGCTGTGACCTCTGACCTTTGACACTGCAAATTTGAAAAGTTCACTCAAAAAAAAAAAAAAAAAAATCAACCAGACTTTTGAAAATATGATAAATCAAATGCTGCCTTACATTACAGTAAATTGGACATGTCAGGCATCATTTTGTAGAATAAATTGTGACCATCTTGACAATAACTTCACAAAATATAATGTGAGATTAGTTTGTAGATTTACTTCCTGGTAATTCAAACTTTGTCTTCCAAGGTTTCCATCTGCATCATGCTCTTTTGTTACTTCCTAAATATTGGCAGGAGTTCCCAAGTCTTTTGACAGAACCTTAAAATTACTGTCAAGTCTATGAAGTTGCCGTTCTAAGTAAAGCAGAAGGAATCAAAGCCCAGTGAGTAAGTCAATGGCTTTTTATCGACACAAAACCACAACGTGTCTGCGCCTGATTTACATTCAGCAAACAAAGTTAACGCGGGAGCTTTTCGTCTGCCCACTGATTTAATCTTCCCTCTTCTTTTGTTTTATTATCAATGAATCAATAAATATGCTTTATGTGAAAAAATTAAAATAAAAATAAAAAAATGAAAGAAAGAAGAGGGAAGAAGTGAAAAGACATAAGTGTGAAAAGAGTGAAACAAAAGGCAGATCAACTGTCTTTTGCTGAACTGAACTTACCGAGAAAGCAGAAGTGACTCCACCAATTCATCTTGGTGTCGACTTTACTTCCCTTTTCTCTCTTTATGATTCTAGCTGTCTTAGAAGTTGTGAATGATCATCGGTGATAATAGTTCCACTTTTATTTGACTTTATTTTGTGCCCTTTTTGCTTTCCCTCTGCCCTCGCTTCTTTAGCTTTCTGCTCTTTCTCGGTGTCTCATCCTTCCCTCCCCCTCACTCTCTCTCTTCCTATTTCTGCAGCTCTCTTGCTTGTTTGTCATGCATCTTTCTGCTCATCCTAACTGTCTTCCATCTGTGTTGTACTCTCTCTGTGCTGGTTCTGGTCTCTCTGAGCCTTGGTTAATTTCATTTTCAGTTCTGGTCTCAGACAGTTCTGGACTTATTTGGTTCTGGTATTAGTTCGAGTCTTAGTTAACTTAGGTGTCAGTTCTAGACTCACTTAGTTCTGATCTCAGTCAGTTCTGGTGTCAGTTTGTGGTCTGGTCTGTGTCTGGTCTCAACAGTGGTCTCTGTTCTGGTCTCAACACTGGTCCTAGGTTTTAGTCAGTTCTGGCATCATTTAAATTCTGGTCTCAGCACAAACGTCGGTTCTGGTCTCAGTTCAGGTATTAGTGAGTTCTAGTCTCAGTTTCAGACTCAGACCATTTCATTCATTCACCAGCAGGAGAGAATTTCCACAACAGCACTCTGTGAGTTCTGGCCTTGGCACTGGTCCCAGTTTGGGTCCCAGTCATTTCTGACTTCAGTCAGTTCTAGAGTCAGTTATTTCTGGTCTCAGCACTGGTCTTATGTCTCAGTCAGTTCTGGCCTTAGTCAGTTTTGGACTCAGGTGGTCCTGGTCTCAGTGAGGTCTGGAATAATTGTTTTTAATGACATCATCATATTGTGATTTTTGTGATTTTGAAATGACCAACTATGTTTGAGTACCTCCTCCTTCATCAACCTGTCATTGTAACAATCTTTCATAACTGTTATAACTTTTCCTCCTTCAACCCCCACAGTCTCTCTCTCTACCCTCAGATCATTCTTCAGGAACTGAGTCATCGACCACAGCACAAGCTCCACATCAAGACAGGATGCTAGCTTAGTTTTTTTATACCTACCTTCATATGGCTCTGTCTTGTCAAGTGCAGATTCTCAGTCATATTTGCAGACACAACATTCAACAGCATATAAAGTCATAGATATAAGTGATGCCTTTTATTCATACATTCATTTTAAAAAGTCACAGTACAAAGCAGTTTGATCAATGGTAACAGAATACTTTCTCTTCAGAAGATGATTTACCGGTAGAGGGTAACATCATCTGCAAACAGACACACTAACTAACATATTCTAGAGGTTTGCAGTGTATCCACGATTGCATAGTTCAGCATCATGCCAGCATGCACAGAACTAGAAGGATGTAGACCAGGCAGGTGGGGCTGAGGTTAGCTATGGAGTCTATAGAGGAAAAACAGAGGGAGAATGGGTAAGCTATTAGAAATTCAGCAACATGAACTGAAAATAACATTCACCAAAAATGCAGGATGGTTTATTTTTACAACAAAACTGGCATATGCTTTTGATAAAAGGGAGGGACTGACATTTCATGGTTTTCAGCAGAGCAGACAGAGGAAACGTAGGATTTATAGACATTTATAGACCAGCTTCCCTTCTAACAGAATAAATGTTTGCTGTCACAGATAAAACTTGTGTGGTTTTCACATATCTGCACCAGCTAGTTACTCACTCTGATATTAAATGTGGTTTAGCACATTCAAGCCCATTTCACATATTAAGTAAAACACTGACTGAGGTTAGGCTGATATGAAATCCATAACATCTTTGTGGTGCAGCCAAATCAAAATGTTTCTTTTATTCAGTCTCTGAATAATGTACAAGTGCAACTGATAAATGAAATCTGTTGCTTGGACTGCAAAGAGCTGCAGAATTTGTTGAGCTTCATTGTATTTGATGCACATCACAGCTTCATGCCAGAAACAAAAGAGGCAAAAACAAGAGTCACCTAACTACTGCTTTTCTAGTCTTTTGATCTTTAGAACAAATGAAGTCTGATTGGATCCTTCCCCACTGACCAGGTGTTAACCAGTGTGTCCAAGACACTTTAAAGCCTCCTGAATCCTACTGCTAAAAATGATGATATGAATAGTGGTTGACTTTGCAAAACCTTAAAGGGGTCATAGAATACATTTTCTTTGTTTTTTTGAGGTTTCCAAATAGAGTATCTAATATTAGTTGGACTGAAAAAGGACCCGAATCCTAAACGACCTAAAGCAACCTCATGAAATACCCCCATAGTTTCCCACTCATGGATTGAGTATTTCAGTGAATATTGGTTTACAGTGAAGACAAAAAAAGGTCAGCCATTGCGTACAGTGGCCAGCAACAACATAACTTTCTCTAATCTTTGTTCTTAGCATTGGAATAATAATTCAACAGGAATTATTTTGCATGTGATTGATTGTAGAAAACTATTCTCCTGGAAAAGTAGGTTGAGGTATGTGTGTTCTGGAGGGTGTATCTAAAGCAATGTCAGAAACTATGATGATATCAGAGCCTGAACCAGAACAGCCTATTTTACTGTTTCTGCTTTTAGGATTTACATGTAGATGAGGCGGAGATGGGGTTTGGGGTTCTGGTTTTCTCAATACAACACCAAACTGTCTTTGTTTAACAACACCAAGGTAAACACGGTTTTGCAATCTATAACCCCTTTAAATTACAGTGACAATGGTGCCAAATTATCAACGGTACAACATGGATGTTGGCAGTCAGCTTAAGTAAGCAAAGTTCTTACATTACAGGTGCATGAGGTGAAAGGGAATAAAAACAGACAAGAGATGTCTGAGGTTACCTGTGGGAAAATCTGGGTAATCGTAGTAGTATGTCCCATTGTAGGTCCAATTAAAACTTTCGAAGAGGTAAGATAAATCAAAAACGGTGACATCATCTCCCCTCAATAAAGTATGTGTGGCAGCTACATGGAAATAAAAACAGAGAAAAAAGATTTAAAAGTTGTTGGAAGAATTGGAGAATTACCCATTTCTTGCAGTTCTAAGAAGAGCCCCCTTATCAACCCATGTCTACAAGTTGTGAGCACAGTTCAGTGTAATTTGAACAATATTTAGAGGAAATGAAAGAGCATTTTGCATGACATAAAACAATATATATATTTCTTATATGTTTTTCGTTTGGCAAATGAGCTGACCCGTTTCACATTGACGCTCTTGAATCTTTACTTCTGTTTTTCAAAGAAATTTGCTGATCAGCAAAACACATTAAATTTGGGCATATGGTCCAAGAACATGGTGCACAACAGACACAAAACATGTTAGAATAATGACACAGTCCAGATAAAGCAAAAGAACACTTCCTGTTTCAGAACACCAGAAATAAAGCCCTGGCTTATGTTATGTACATCATTCTCTTTTATTATTTATTGCTTTTTTCGTTTATCCTTTAACATATTTCTGTTACAACCACAGATTTCACTGATAGCACATGCCATAGCAGCTTATAATTTGTTTATGAAGAATTACAGTGGCACTAATGTGGAGGCTGATTCAACTGCCGCTTCAGGGAGACAAGAAAAATGGGGAAATTCAACCAACTAAAACAAGATGACAGAAAGATTAGCCTCACTTTGATTCTACACTCTACAGTGTAGGAATAGAAATATGTTATTGCTTTCATTGTTCAGTAGTTTCTGACCGAACATGACCACATAGAGACAAGATAAGAAGCTACATCAAACCGGAACATAGCTGCACTCTGTTTATGTGCTATCTAAAAGCAAACACAGAGAAGCACAGTTAAGACTTTTTTCAGCGACTCACCGAGAGTCCACATCAGCAGGTACACCTTCGCTATTGCTGTCATCATCTTCTTTGTCTAAAAAATGCCAGATGTTTTCCCAGACTGTCTTGTTAAGTTTCTTTCTGCTGTGTCTCTGGTTTTCTGGCCCCTCCCACCTTATGCCATGTAGGAAGAACTAGCTGACCACTGTCTATCATGTAGGAAAAACTGTCAGAGACTTACATCCAACCATATTAGTTTGTTCTATAGCATATCAGTAAAACCTCAAGGGTCTTGACTCAAGAATGTGACACAAACATGTACAAAGAACCATTTATTTGGCTACATTTTAGTCTATGTTTGGTTGTAAAATGGGTTACAGTTGAGGTTGACTGAGAGAAGCAAAAGGCACAAATTCTTAAATGACATAAACATTACTGGTTGCAACCATGAGGTAAATAAAAATAACGATAATCTAAAAATGTATATAGATAAACACTAGCAACTCATGTTGTTGACTCTGGCATTGTGAAATATAAAGTAAAAATAAGTTTTTGCTAAACTTCACAAATACAGATCTTAGGTTGTCTCAGATATGTTTGTTCCAGTTTTTAGTTAGAGTGGTTTTACTTTGTGTGGTTTACAGGTAACGAGTAACATCGTCTGCAAACAGACACACCATGTTTTTTGTTTAGTTTTTTGTGAGTAAAATAATTTTGTTGATTTTTTTTTTTTTTTAAAACCATTTATTTTTGATTATACATTCAAAAAAATGCTAGTATGCTCAACACAAGCAGTACATAGCCCAGGCCTCCCAGGTTCACAATGGAAGAGGAAGATTCACTGTTGGTGCTGCCTGTAGGTGGAGAGACAGAGAGAGAGACGCGTAGATGTGAAACAACTGTAAAGATTTTTTACACCATAATGCTGTTGCCAATATTATTAAATTCTTACTTTCATAACTATGACATTGCTTCATAACAAAAAAAAGAAGAAGAAGCAGGTCAATGATAGCAAATGTGGAAGTAATAGAAAGGTTTGAGGTCAGGACGAAGTGATACATCAGGCAAACATAATCCTATAATGTTTATACAAGAAGAAAATACAGAGCAGCGAAGGATTACCTGGATCACCACTGCCATCATGCATATCCTCATCATCCGTTACAGAAACGTCATATCCCTTTGACAAAATGACTGCAGCACCTATAATTAAATAAAGAATGAAAAAAGCAATAAAGAGCGGGAAAACTGCAACTGTGCTAATGCTCATTTCCTGGGACATTTCAATGAGGTATTTGTGGAAAAAAAATATTTGATTGGTGAAAAAACAAGAACATTGGAAACAAAATAAGGATGTGATAATACTTTACTTTGAAACACTTCTTTAATATCACAGCTGGTGCTATGTGTTTACAAAGACCAGCACCAGTATGGAGCCCTTTGGAAAACCACACTGATATTTCCTTAATTACTAATTCCTTTATACATTTTGTAACATTTTCCCCATAAAACTGGAAAGTGTAATGAGTGTTTGATATTTTCTCAGACAACCACTTTGCAACTGATGCTACTGCAACTGTGCTCACTATTGGGACATTTTTGTGGACTCTGCTATTTTAAATTAGTTGTTGTTTTGTACGCTTCAATGGTAAGTGCTGGTAAAACAGTAGTGTTTTATGTGCTGACATGTTCAAAGAGTCTTGTAAATCAAATTATGGAAATGAGACAGAACATTACACAACATGAGCAACAGAAATTGATAATTTTGTGGCGAGTCTCCAGAAGGTCTGAGTGAGGGTTTGTTAAGTGCATGTTTTAAAACTGGAAACCTCAAACACAGTGCATACAGAAGGGAAGTGACTCGCAATGAAAGGAAGTCTAAAAGACGACAAAGATTTCTGTGCATGCGCGACATTAAATGTTTTAAAGGTCAGTGAAGGGAAATAGGTGTTCAATGAAGAAAGGTTTGGTTTCTAACTGCCCTAATTTTTTTGTAGCTTCATGGTGGAAGATTACTTTTTCTGTGCTGTTTACAAATCAAAGAAAACCACAAAGAGAAGCCGCCAGACTGATGTTAGAATACATTACATTGTGCTAGAGTAACTGCGATGACGTAGGAAAAAAATAATTCACACTCAGATCAGATTCTAAACTAGGTTTGACTTCAATCATATGAAGATCAACAGATGATTTATTTCTTAATTGAACTTAATTCTCCAGGTAAAATCTACATAATATTGTGGTAGAGACACACCCCGTTGGGATCAAGGCGAACACAGCGAACCACAAACTCACCGAGAGCCCACATCAGCAGATAAACCTTCATCATCGCTGTCGCTGTCAGCTCAGCTCGCGTCTTCTTCTTCTGCTTCTTCGTCTTTCTCTGCTCCAAATGTCAGGTGGAAAACCTTAGACCACTGATGTTTCTCCAGCCGACTGAAAGCAGTCACTGTGTCTCTGTAGCGTGTCGCCTTACATCTGTGTGTGGCTATATGTTTATTCTACAGTACAGGAACTAGTCAACCACAGATAAGATGCATGTCACACTTACTCATCGACACATTTACACTTAACATCATTACAGCAAAGCGCAGGGATAAGAATTGAAAGAGAAAGTAAGAGGAGAAATTATTTTAATGTACTGAATAAATCAGATCAGTATTACAATCATGCATCCTTGTTGTTCATAGTTTAGTTAGCACTATGGTTTTGTGGGCTGTTCTGTGAACAGACGAAGCAAGTTCTGCATGGAGCTAGCTGAGCTACCACAGAAACCTAGTTTTGATAGATTTTTTGTAGCGAAGGTGAAGAAAAAAACAACAACAAACAAACCTCTGCAACCTCACAAACGACTGTACATGAGCAGATAGACTGAGGAAGTATCAGAGTAAAAACACTGGGCTCAATTCACTAAGATGTGACAGAAATATTCTTAATCTCTGCACTGAATAAATGTACCTGTATCCAAGAAAACAGGGTGGACAGGACATGAGCCTGAGGAGCTACGAGGTGAGAGCTGCCGCATCAAGAAATTGCAGCTGAAACAGCTGAGAGGCCATTTGACGTGTTTTTGACTCTTCTCTGAAGATGCGTTCGTGCAAGTTACATCTGATATTTCCCCCTTTACTTTGAAATCATCGGTGTGTTCTGCTTGTCCTTTAATTTTAATTCAATTTATTTTATTTATATAGCGCCAGGTCATAAAAACATTTATCTCAAGGCTCTTTACATAGAGAAACCCGACATTTCCACAATGAGCAAGCGCTTGGCGACAATGGAGGAAACACTCCCTTTTAACAGGAAGAAACCTCCATCAGAACCAGACTCAAAGTGGACGGTCTGATCTGCCTCAACTGGCTGGAGAGAAAATGAAAACAGGGAAAAGAAGAGACAGAGGAAAGAGAGGGAGGAGGAAGAAAAGAGCTTAATATCCTACCAGTTTATTCAATTAAAAAACTTTTCTTTCTCCAGTTTCTCTCAGTCACCACGAAGCACCACGACCACTACTGCTCCTCCTGGCAGCTGGCAGTCAACACATTGAGTTCAATTAGTGCCACCTTCTGTTTGGGAGTGTGTGTGGTCCATTACATCACAGCTGTGTAATAAACTCAAACAAAACATGACTGCTCAAATTATTGGAAAGAATCAGTTACTGATAAGATGAATTGAGTGTTGCATAGCTTTAATAGAAAAAGTATCTTTAAAATACCCATACATTTACAGACATTAAGGGAGGATGAAGGGTGAGGGGGTCACACAACCCTTCAAATGAAGATATTCCAGGACCAGCACTTCAAGTTAAAGGGTATGGGAAATTTCCCAGCATGCACCAGGACATGAATGCAGTTGTCAAAAAAGTTATTTATTAAGCTAACTTATTAAGCTTATTAAGCAAATTTATCACTAACTGCTAATCATCAACGTTCGTTAACGTTAGCGTTAGCTTAGCGATCACTAGTCGTCACTTTGCTAACGTTTTCCATTCATCTGATAACAGGATCTTTTATGATGAATTGTCAGATTAATGTAAACGAACATCTTGTCGGTTTTTAATCCATCGTCAACTTGATGAACACAAACGAGTCTGTGGACACCATCTTTGTTTGTTGTCATTCGATTGTCATGGAGACTTGTCGCATCGTCTTAAGTAGCAACTAGCGACGACTTCTGATGACGTATAACGGTAAAGCAGAGGAACGTTTTCACCTCAACACTTTGTTTCAAGGGATAAGGAGTATAAAACAGAAATGGGATTGGCCCTTAGTCTCCAACAAGACAACAACCAGCAGCTACAACAAAAGCAGCAAAGTGGTTTAAAGACAAGAAGTTTAATGTTGTAGAGTCCTGACCTCAGTAACTCTGAAGTAAAGAAGGAAAATCTGCCTAAAATAATACAAACATTCTTCAATAGAATGATAAGAAATGTGTCATTATTAGCATAATAGTGATAAAGCTGGTTGTTGTTATGTTCTTTTTACAGTTTCTTGTTTTTGTTTAGACGACATGACGCAGTGTCTTGACTGACTGGATTTGTACAGGTTTTGTTTTTGTCAAAATAAAATTTATTTGTGTTTCTAGTGTTTCTAATGTGTTCTTCATATGTTTCTGTATTTGCTGTGTGTTTGTGTGTCCTGTTATTACCTGAGGTTTAGGCAAATATAGAAGTCAAAAACACACACAGATGCAGCAGTTCAAGCAAATACATGCAAACCAACCTCACTACTCTGACAGTAAAGTCTTTGTTGTGAATGTTTTTTCTTACGCTTGTTTCCTTGTTTGTATGTTAAACTCTTTCATTCCTGATGTGTACGTCTTTATTTTAAGAAACATTCTCTGGAAATGTCAGTAATCTCTGGATATTCAAATTCTGACATGTAGGAGGCAGCGACTTGTATGAACACGGTGCATGTTTGTAATCAACACAAATCCAGTCAGTAACAAAACAAAACATTTGATTAAAGAGGAAAAGAAAAGAAACTCGAGGCTCAGTGTGACTGCAGAGACCAGGACTCAGACCAGGACCAGTAACGAACCAGTAAGACTGATTCAGTCCTAAACACACGACTGAGTGTTCAAGTACAACTCTTTTTGCATTTTTGGAAAAAACATCTGTTTTCTTTCCTGGTTGTTGGACAGTCCTGAGGGAAGGGAAAGCCCCATTTTTGTGTGATGCAGCATCATGTAAATTATGTTCATGGCATCAGCCTTTCATCACTGTGGTGAATTCTTCTTCTGGGTTTGACTATTCAAATGTTGACAGCTACAAGATGACACGGACCTGGTCAGTGCTTCAGTAGGTTTCATCAGCAGCACAAGAAGAAACATCGGAGAGAAGGAATCACAAGACGTAAGTTACCGTTCTGTTTTATAACTTTGATCAATTATTGATTGAACCTGAAAAAAAAAATCTTTATTTGCTAAGAGACAAACTAGAAATGTACTGATTTTACAGATTTCTTTAAGTTTATTATTTTTAAATTGTACACAAAACAAAGAAAAAAAAATATAGAAATTCCTGAATGTTATTTTAAAGTATTATGACACAAGTTACTACTCATAAATCATGTGTGTCGTTACTTTCATATAATTTGTGCAAGGATTTATAATCATGATTTTTATTATGTGATATCTTTTTTGTGAACAGTAGACACACCTGATTTCAAAAAGTTAATTTAACTGATTGTATTTGTGGGTTTGTCAAGACGAAGCTGATAATAAACGATTAAAACTTTAAGAATTATGACAGAACCAGAAAAAAAGAGACAAGACATTCACAGCGTGAACCACTGTCAGTGATGGTTTGATCATAGTTTGCATATTTTCATAAAGTGAGTCAGAGAGGACGAGTGCTGCAGACTGTGTGTGTTTCTTCACCTTAATTCTGTGTTTTTATGGGGACCTGCTTTTCATCCCCATAAGGTAAAAAACAAAAAGTCTGATTGTTATGAATGAAAATAAAGTTTCCTTCTTAAATGTCCTTAGAAGGTTAAATTCAATTCAGTTTTATTTATATAGCACCAGGTCATGAAAACATGTATCTCAAGTCTCTTTACATAGAGAAACCCAACATTTCCACAATAAGCAGCGCTTGGTGACAATGGAGGAAAAACTCCCTTTTAACTGGAAGAAACCTCCATCAGAACCAGACTCAGAGTGGACGGTCTGATCTGCCTCGACAGGCTGGGGTGAAATGAAAACAGAGAAAAGAGAAAGAGAAGAGACAGAGGAAAGGGAGGGAGGAGGACGGGGGAGAAAGATGAGGGAGACCAGGAAGAGACAATAGAGACTAGATGTTTACAAGTAGTTGTTGAAGCAAAATTGTCATTACAATTTATATTACAATAATAATAACAATAATGTTATTGTTCCCTATTTTAAAAACAAAAAATGAACAAAAGTATTTGTCTCACCTCTGTTGTAGATTTGTTTGTTACAATCTAACAGGGAAAAGATGCAGTGGAGTCTGTTTGTGCTCATCCTGATGGGTAAGGTTGTGTGTGTGTGTGTGTGTGTGTGTGTGTGTTGTATTGTTCAAACAAGCTCTTTTCTGTTATAAAACTGTTATATATATATTTCTTCTTTCTGTTTAGGTCAGTGCTTTGTCTTCACATGTCACCTCTATGAGTATCATTTTATCAATGAAAACAAAAACTGGACAGAAGCTCAGAAATACTGTAGAGAGAAATACACAGACCTGGCCACAGTGTCTAACATGACAGACATGAAGAGATTCAACAAGTCTGTAACAGATCACAACAAAGCCTGGATCGGGTTGTACAATATCTCAGAACCTGTAAACAGGACGTGGCACTGGTCTCTGCCAGGGGAGGAGTACAAACAAAATGAGTCAATGTGGGCTGATAAGGAGCCGAATGATGACAATGGAATAAAGATTGAGAACTGTGTGAGGATGAAAGATTACAAATGGTCTGATGTTATTTGCAACGAAAGTCATAACTTCATCTGCTACAATGGTGAGAATATGTGTCTAATGTTCTTATTAATATGTGCAGCCTCTTGTGTTACATGTGTTCAGTGAATCATCCTGTTCATTCATAGTTTTTCATCTTGACTAGTTTCTCATCTTGTTATAGAATTAAATACAAACTTGATATAAATATTTTATCCACAAGTCAAAAGTCATCTACAGTAAAATCAGAGCTTTTATTGTTACATTTATACAGTAAATGACATCTTCTGTGATATTTATATTTTATTGATTGAGGCATGAATTCTAATGAAAAGCAGAATAGAAATAATGTGATGTGCAGCAGCTTATTATACCTGTGTGTGTTAGTGAAACTGCAGCACAGTCATGTTCATTTATCTCATTATTATTTCATCTGATCAAATAATTGTCTGTTGTGACAAATGTTTGTTTATTTTTCAGGAACAAATCAAGAGAATCCAACGTTTCATGTGATTAATAAGAATAAGACTTGGCTACAGGCTCAGAGCTACTGCAGAGAACATCACACAGACCTGGTCAGTGGAGCCAGTCAGTTAAATGACAGGAAACTCGGCAATAAGTCTGAGTCTAATAAAGTTCTGTGGATCGGTCTGTTCAGAGACACATGGAGGTGGTCAGATAACAGCACCTCCTCCTTCAGACACTGGGAAGATGCTGAACGGTTTGAGGACCAGAAATGTGCTGTTGTAACAGAATCAGGAAAATGGAGCTCTGACAGCTGTAATCAAACAAAACCCTTCGTCTGTTATCAAGGTGAGTTTGTGTCTCGACTGTTTTATAGAAACATCAGAAACAGTTGGAGGATCCATCTGAGTTTACACTGATTATTTATTAGTTGGATTTCTGTCTTTATTGGAGCCGGTTGTTCTCAACATTTACCTGAGTTTCCTGTGTTTGTTTTGTGTTTTTGTTCACAACAGATAAAATGGTCCTGATCAACAAGAACATGACCTGGGTGGAGGCCTTGAACTACTGCAGACAGAAGTACAACAGTCTGGTCTCCATCACCGACTCTAATGAGCAGCTATGGGCCCAAGAGAAAGCAAAGAAAGCCGACAGTCCCTTCGTCTGGCTGGGACTACGCTACACCTGCGCTCTGAACTTCTGGTTCTGGATCAATGACGAGAGAGTCAGCTACACAAACTGGAAATCAGCTGGATCGAGTGATGACTGTGACTTGTCTGGAGCCATGAACAGAGAAGAACCACATGAGTGGATCAAAACATCTGATGATGACAAGTTTAATTTCATCTGTTCTACTTTTTAAAGCAAAGTCCACTCACTAAGGTTGAATATTCATTTTCTCACATAGTTATTGGTGGTGGGTTACGTTTAAAAGACTTTACACTTAATATGTTTATTGAAAGGAATTGTGGGAAGTGAAGGAATCACAACCTGAGGAGAGAAACAACTTTACTAACTTAAATGACAGTGATCAGTTGTATATTTCACAAATTAGTTCACGTGTGAGTTTTCTTGTCTCTTTTTCTTGATAAGGTTGTGTTTTGTATCTTTTGATGTCATGTAAAACTTCAGTGATGTAATCTGTTTACAAGAGAAAACAGGCATCATGCACCACTTCATGTTATTGAGTTTATATTATTATATTACGTTGATTATTCATCTTTTAGTTTCTGATGCTGTGGTTAAGATCCAGTTATATTCTCTAAAATCATATTCATGTTGTGATCACAGCTTTTAAATGGATAACTTCATTCTGCTTGAATAAAGAGTTAAACAGTCTTTTGTCACATGGACTGCCTCCAAACATAGTGGTCAACATAATTTTTGAATTATATTTAATTAAAAAATTTGTGGGGAGTTTTTGTCTTCGAAGTACTGACAATTTATAACAAATGTATCATATAAAACACATTTTTGCATAAATATTCACCCCGTTCAAGTCAACATTTACATTTTTCCAACTGTTGAGTTGAACAGAGATCAGGCAAGAACAGCCTTTTCTTTTTTTCTTGACTTCTAAGTTACTTAGTTAATTATTTACTAAACTGTTAAGATCCATTTTCTTTTCTCTAAAGTCATATTCATGTTGTGATTACACATTTTAAAAGTGTTATAAACAGTAAGTTGTTCTCATTCATGGACCTTATACTCTGTTAAACTGCCCTCAGCTGATTACATTTCAAATTTTACATTTAGTTATTAAAAAGAGAAAGTAATGACAGTGGCCTTCTGGACCAACAGGACCAGACAGGGGACGGTGTGGAACAGGAACAGTTGAGGTGTCAGCCAAGACTGGTAGCTGTGGTTAGCGTCGTGGTGGCTAGAGATTATCAAGATTTATAAAAAGTAATCAAGGGAGCAGAAGACTTTTTATAAAAAAGTGATTATATAAATATAAATATTAACCCATTTCAATTTGTTATTTGTTGAATTTTGGGTTTTTTTTACAGTGTACACAAAATGTTGAGATGTAAATGAAATGTAAATTTAAGTAATACATTGAACTATTGTGATTTTACCAAACGTACATAGTTTAAGAAAGTGGGAAATGATACTGTGTGAATAATACAATAATTTTCTGCATACATTTAAGAAATCTGACATTATTGGCATATTAATCAAAATAATTGTAACAAATGTTACTGTAAAACTTTTGTTATATTCACAAAGACGAAGTTGTTTTACAAAAAAATTTGTAACATTGTGGTGTCCGGTTGTGAATCTTGTAAATGTTTACTTGGGGGTGGTGAAAATTTTGATTAACTGACATTATTTTATCTCCTCCCAGAGAGTCAAATTATATTGACAAAGATTTATATAAGCAATCCTGGGGGGTGAAGACTTTTATATAGTCACCATTTACAAATGCCTGTATTCTGTTACCCTATTACCAGTTAACGCACATTTAAAATATCTCATTTTAAATCATTAATAACTTGCAAGTAAAATGTAATCTTGTAATGTAAAAAAATGTAATGACTGACTGACCACTCTATTGCTGATCCTTCCTTAACCCCTCCGATGATGTTTTTTTTCTGGTCTTCTTCCTCCTTTTCACTGGTGATACCATGATGATGATCTAAAAACGAACACCGTTCTCAAAGTCACCTTGTTTGACACAACAGGTCAGTTGACCTAAAATGTTTCATTTTAAATCATCAGTAAGTAAAATGTAATCTTGTAATGTCAAAAAAGAAATGAGACAAAAGACAGGACCACTGTGTTGTTTAACTCTTTATTCAAGCAGAATGAAGTTATCCATTTAAAAGCTGTGATCACAACATGAATATGATTTTAGAGAATATAACTGGATCTTAACCACAACATCAGAAACTAAAAGATGAATAATCAACGTAATATAATAATATAAACTCAATAACATGAAGTGGTGCATGATGCCTGTTTTCTCTTGTAAACAGATTACATCACTGAAGTTTTACATGACATCAAAAGATACAAAACACAACCTTATCAAGAAAAAGAGACAAGAAAACTCACACGTGAACTAATTTGTGAAATATACAACTGATCACTGTCATTTAAGTTAGTAAAGTTGTTTCTCTCCTCAGGTTGTGATTCCTTCACTTCCCACAATTCCTTTCAATAAACATATTAAGTGTAAAGTCTTTTAAACGTAACCCACCACCAATAACTATGTGAGAAAATGAATATTCAACCTTAGTGAGTGGACTTTGCTTTAAAAAGTAGAACAGATGAAATTAAACTTGTCATCATCAGATGTTTTGATCCACTCATGTGGTTCTTCTCTGTTCATGGCTCCAGACAAGTCACAGTCATCACTCAATTCAGCTGATTTCCAGTTTGTGTGGCTGACTCTCTCGTCATTGATCCAGAACCAGAAGTTCAGAGCGCAGGTGTAGCGTAGTCCCAGCCAGACGAAGGGACTGTCGGCTTTCTTTGCTTTCTCTTGGGCCCATAGCTGCTCAATAGAGTCGGTGATGGAGACCAGACTGTTGTACTTCTGTCTGCAGTAGTTCAAGGCCTCCACCCAGGTCATGTTCTTGTTGATCAGGACCATTTTATCTGTTGTGAACAAAAACACAAAACAAACACAGGAAACTCAGGTAAATGTTGAGAACAACCGGCTCCAATAAAGACAGAAATCCAACTAATAAAATAATCAGTGTAAACTCAGATGGATCCTCCAACTGTTTCTGATGTTTCTATAAAACAGTCGAGACACAAACTCACCTTGATAACAGACGAAGGGTTTTGTTTGATCACAGCTGTCAGAGCTCCATTTTCCTGATTCTGTTACAACAGCACATTTCTGGTCCTCAAACCGTTCAGCATCTTCCCAGTGTCTGAAGGAGGAGGTGCTGTTATCTGACCACCTCCATGTGTCTCTGAACAGACCGATCCAAAACCAACCCAAAGACATGGTCACACTGTGGAGTTTACTGTCATTTAACTGACTGGCTCCACTGACCAGGTCTGTGTGATGTTTTCTGCAGTAGCTCTGAGCCTGTAGCCAAGTCTTTTTCTCATTATTCACATGAAACGGATTCTCTTGATTTGTTCCTTAAAAATAAACAAACATTTGTCACAACAGACAATTATTTGATCAGATGAAAGAATAATGAGATAAACGAACATGACTGTGCTGCAGTTTCACTAACACACACAGGTATAATAAGCTGCTGCACATCACATTATTTCTATTCTGCTTTTCATTAGAATTCATGCCTCAATCAATAAAATATAAATATCACAGAAGATGTCATTTACTGTATAAATGTAACAATAAAAGCTCTGATTTTACTGTAGATGACTTTTGACTTGTGGATAAAATATTTAAATCAAGTTTGTATTTAATTCTATAACAAGATGAGAAACTAGTCAAGATGAAAAACTATGAATAAACAGGATGATTCACTGAACACATGTAACACAAGAGGCTGCACATATTAATAAGAACATTAGACACATATTCTCACCATTGTAGCAGATGAACGGTTTTATGCTGGTACAAGAGTTATCATTCATCTGCAATCTATTTGTCTTCATTTCTGCACAGTTCTCTTTCCCTCCACCATTCGGCTCGTTATCAGCCCACAATGGTTTTGGTTCATCCTTCACCTCTGGCTGAGACCAGCGCCACATCTTTTCATCAGTTGTTGGAACACTGTACAACCCGATCCAGGCTCCTCTTTGGTTCTTCACAGACTTGTTGAATCTCTTCATGTCTGTCACGTCATACACTGTGGCCAGGTCTGTGTAGTTGTTTTGACAGTAACTCTGAGCTTCTGTCCAGGTCATTTCCTGTTCAATAAAGTGATACTCATAGAGGTGACATGTGGAGCCAGAACATTGACCTAAACAGAGAGAAAATAACTCAGTGTTACAGCTGATCTGTTGATGAAGGAAGCATCTGAGTCTCACTTCCTTCTTTCTGTCCACTTTACCACCTCACTTAAATGTGGTTCTGTCCTCAGTCTAACGGCCTCATTTATTTTATAAGAGCAGCACAGATTGTAGTGATCGTCAACACAACATCTACCAAACATGTAACTGACACAAGTTGAAGACCCTGTTGGACTGTTTGACTCGGGAAATGTTCACTTCAGTGACGTCAAATGAAAAACAAACATCAAACGGTCCTTGTTGTTGCTATGATTGTGTTTTTAACATGGCGGCAGTATCAGTGCTGCAGAGCTGATGAGATGATCCACTTACCCATCAGGATGAGCACAAACACACTCCACCACATCTTTGCCCTGTTAGATCAAACTGATATGTTAGTGTGCAGTAAATCATAAAAATAAAACAACACACACACAGTCTGCAGCACTCGTCCTCTCTGACTCACTTTATGTAAATATGCAAACTATGATCAAACCATCACTGACAGTGTTTCCACAAAAACACCAAATACTACACACAATACACACACTTTAATGAGTATATTTGGTGAAGCATTAACCCAGTCTTTATGAAACTTACCACCATTGATTATACCATGCTTGTGTACACTCATACCAAGTTTCGTCAATTCGGGCTACAGAGGGCACTATAACGACTATATGTTAATATCTCACAAACTACCAAAGTAAACTGCAAGAAATTTTACAAAACTAATCTGGGGATGACTCCTTACAAACCCACCGAGTTTTGGCACATTCACCCGTGTATCATTCAGTTGTGAGCCAAAGCTTCCTCCACTGACACTTGACCTCCTTCAGACCGTGAACAGACCTCTGTGTCCCACTTGGTGCCAACTGCACCAAGGCATGGACCCCTTTATGATTGCTAACAATCATCTAGTTGTTTTGACTACCGTAACTCTCTACTATCAGGGTGGTCCAGTAACTCCATCAAAACCCTTCAGTTAATCCAGAAAGCTGCAGCACCAGTACTGACAGGAAGTAGGACCAGAGATCATATTTCTCCTGTATTGGCTGCTCTTCATTGGCTTTCTGGAAAATCTAGAATTGATTTGAAAATCCTCCTGCTTGACTATAAAACCCTGAATGATCAGGCTCCATCATATCTTAAGGAACTCATAGTTCCTTATTATCCTAATAGATCACTTGGATCACAAACTGCTGGTTTACTTTTGTTTCTAGAGTCTCTGAGACCAGAATGGGAGGTAGAGTCTTTAGTTATCAGGCTCCTCTCTTATGGAACCAGCTCCTAGTTTGGGTCTGGGAGGTAGACACCCTTTCTACATTTAAGGTTACACTATTATCATTATTATTGTAATATTAATTGTAATGACAATTTTGCTTCAACAACTACTTGTAAACATCTAGTCTCTATTGTCTCTTCCTGGTCTCCCTCTTTTCTTCCTCCTCCCTCCTTTTCCTCTGTCTCTTCTCTTTCTCTTTTCTCTGTTTTCATTTCACTCCAGCCGGTCGAGGCAGATCAGACCGTCCACTCTGAGTCTGGTTCTGATGGAGGTTTCTTCCAGTTAACAGGGAGTTTTTCCTCCATTGTCACCAAGCGCTGCTCATTGTGGAAATGTTGGGTTTCTCTATGTAAAGAGACTTGAGATAAATGTTTTTATGACCTGGTGCTATATAGATATAAATTAAATTGAATTGAATTTGTTTTTGCACTTTATTTGAATTAAAATATTTGAATTTTAACTTTTTTCAACAATAAAATATTACAATGAAAATTATAGGGATAAATAAATGGAATAATGAGCTTTATAATTCTGAATAATGATTACAATGTTACAGAAACTGTGAATCATAAAGTAATTTTTCTGTACAACAATGACATGATGCTTAAAATAACATTTGAGATGATTCACATTGAATTTCTGTAATTTTACTGAACTTGGTTGACAATTAAAAAAACAAGCAAACAGGAAATTGCTGTAATTTTCCAGTTATTTTCCAGTAAATAAAGATTTTTTTTTTCAGGTTCAATCAATAATTGATCAAAGTTATAAAACAGAACGGTAACTTACGTCTTGTGATCCCTTCCGTCCGATGTTTCTTCTTGTGCTGCTGATGAAACCTACTGAAGCACTGAGCAGGTCAGCGTTGCCTTGTAGCTGTCAACATTTGAATAGTCAAACCCAGAGGTCGAAGTCCATCGCAGTGATGAAAGGCTGATGCCATGAACATAATTTACATGATGCTACATGACATTTCCTTGTCAACTGTTCAACAAACAAAAAAGAAGGAAGATGTTTTATCAGGAAACCATTATTTTCTCATGTATTAGAGTTGAAATGCAGAGTTCTACCTGAACATTCAGTCGTGTGTTTTGGACTAATCGGTCTAACTGGTTCATCACCAGCCCTGGTCTGAGTCCTGGTCTCTGCCAAACAAACAAGAACTCATTTCAGGGAGGGGGCTCCACCTCTTTATTTGATGAAGTTAACTGTAAAGAGTAACAGTAGAGGTCCAGAGGTAAAGAATCAATGAATTAACTAATTATTAATTAGTATAATTAATTAATTTTAGACAGGATGTTTCTGATTTTTGCAATATTACGATAGCAACATTTAGTGGAAGACAACAGGGTGGCTAGCTAGCATGCTAGCATCATAGCTAGCATGCTAGCTAGCCACCCTGTAGTCTTTCAGTAAATGTTACTGAAACTAGCCATAGCCAGCTGTTCCTGCACCAGTTACAACACGATGTGGTCATACAGCTGTGGTTATACAACTAGCTCCCAATAGAAACCTCCACTGAAAATCACAATGGCAAGCTAGGTGGCTGCTATCGCCAGTTATCAAAACACCAAAAACAGAATAAAGGCTACAGAGTAGCTACATGTAGCATTGAAGCTTCAGATATAAAGATAGGTCTTTTCGTTCTCTTCTTTGCCCTTGACCCCTGCGACAGTGTTTTTTTTTTTTTTTTTTTGGTGGCCTTCTTCCTCCTTTTCACTGGTGATACCATGATGACGATCTAAAAACGAACAGCGTTCTTCTTTTCTTATAGTTAGCCAACGAGAGCTACTGGAGGGGGTGTGTCAGTGTCGAAAGGCTGTAAAAAGCAGTTTGTTCTTCTCTTTCCTCGTGCATCTCACAAAACTTCCAGACCAAAACAACAGCGGGCCGCCTTTGGAAAGTTTCAAGGATGGTTTTCTGAAAGGAGACACCAGGGGGCAGTAGGCAAAGTCACCTTGTTTGACACAACAGGTCAGTTGACCTAAAACGATGATTTCTAGACGGTTTTATGACTATGAAAAAGTTGCATTGTGCCTCTTTAATTCTTCTTTATGGCTCTAAAACTCTGCTGCACTGCCCTCTGCTGGTCACATTTAAAATGTTTCATTTTAAATCATCAGTAAGTAAAATGTAATCTTGTAATGTCAAAAAAGAAATGAGACAAAAGACAGGACCACTGTGTTGTTTAACTCTTTATTCAAGCAGAATGAAGTTATCCATTTAAAAGCTGTGATCACAACATGAATATGATTTTAGAGAATATAACTGGATCTTAACCACAACATCAGAAACTAAAAGATGAATAATCAACGTAATATAATAATATAAACTCAATAACATGAAGTGGTGCATGATGCCTGTTTTCTCTTGTAAACAGATTACATCACTGAAGTTTTACATGACATCAAAAGATACAAAACACAACCTTATCAAGAAAAAGAGACAAGAAAACTCACACGTGAACTAATTTGTGAAATATACAACTGATCACTGTCATTTAAGTTAGTAAAGTTGTTTCTCTCCTCAGGTTGTGATTCCTTCACTTCCCACAATTCCTTTCAATAAACATATTAAGTGTAAAGTCTTTTAAACGTAACCCACCACCAATAACTATGTGAGAAAATGAATATTCAACCTTAGTGAGAGGACTTTGCTTTAAAAAGTAGAACAGATGAAATTAAACTTGTCATCATCAGATTTTTTGATCCACTCATGTGGTTCTTCTCTGTCCATGGCTCCAGACAAGTCACAGTCATCACTCGATCCAGCTGATTTCCAGTTTGTGTAGCTGACTCTCTCGTCATTGATCCAGAACCAGAAGTTCAGAGCGCAGGTGTAGCGTAGTCCCAGCCAGACGAAGGGACTGTCGGCTTTCTTTGCTTTCTCTTGGGCCCATAGCTGCTCATTAGAGTCGGTGATGGAGACCAGACTGTTGTACTTCTGTCTGCAGTAGTTCAAGGCCTCCACCCAGGTCATGTTCTTGTTGATCAGGACCATTTTATCTGTTGTGAACAAAAACACAAAACAAACACAGGAAACTCAAGTAAATGTTGAGAACAACCGGCTCCAATAAAGACAGAAATCCAACTAATAAATAATCAGTGTAAACTCAGATGGATCCTCCAACTGTTTCTGATGCTTCTATAAAACAGTCGAGACACAAACTCACCTTGATAACAGACGAAGGGTTTTGTTTGATTACAGTTGTCAGAGCTCCATTTTCCTGATTCTGTTACAACAGCACATTTCTGGTCCTCGAACCATTCAGCATCTTCCCAGTGTCTGAAGGAGGAGGTGCTGTTATCTGACCACCTCCATGCGTCTCTGAACAGACCGATCCACAAGTTTCTATTAGACCCGATTTCATGGCAGAGTTTCCTGTCATTTAACTGACTGGCTCCACTGACCAGGTCTGTGTAATGTTCTCTGCAGTAGCTCTGAGCCTGTAGCCAAGTCTTTTTCTTATTAATCACATGAAACGTTGGATTCTCTTGATTTGTTCCTGAAAAATAAACAAACATTTGTCACAACAGACAATTATTTGATCAGATGAAATAATAATGAGATAAATGAACATGACTGTGCTGCAGTTTCACTAACACACACAGGTATAATAAGCTGCTGCACATCACATTATTTCTATTCTGCTTTTCATTAGAATTCATGCCTCAATCAATAAAATATAAATATCACAGAAGATGTCATTTACTGTATAAATGTAACAATAAAAGCTCTGATTTTACCGTAGATGACTTTTGACTTGTGGATAAAATATTTATATCAAGTTTGTATTTAATTCTATAACAAGATGAGAAACTAGTCAAGATGAAAAACTATGAATAAACAGGATGATTCACTGAACACATGTAACACAAGAGGCTGCACATATTAATAAGAACATTAGACACATATTCTCACCATTGTAGCAGATGAAGTAATGACTTTGGTTGCAAATAACATCAGACCATTTGTAATCTTCTATCCTCACACAGTTCTCAATCTTTTTTCCATTGTTATCATTCGGCTCGTCATGACCCCACATTGACTCATTTTGTTTGTACTCCTCCCCTGGCAGAGACCAGTGCCACGTCCTGTTTACAGGTTCTGAGATATTGTACAACCCGATCCAGGCTTTGTTGTGATCTGTTACAGACTTGTTGAATCTCTTCATGTCTGTCATGTTAGACACTGTAGCGAGGTCTGTGTATTTCTCTCTACAGTATTTCTGAGCTTCTGTCCAGTTTTTGTTTTCATTGATAAAGTGATACTCAACCCCTAAAAATGTGACAGAAGTTAAAGAGTCTGTTAGACTGTTTGACTCTTTGACCTTCACTTCAGTGACACCAAATGAAAAACAAACAAGTAAATAAACAATAAATAAATAATCAGTGTAAACTCAGATGGATCCTCCAACTGTTTCTGATGCTTCTATAAAACAGTCGAGACACAAACTCACCTTGATAACAGACGAAGGGTTTTGTTTGATTACAGCTGTCAGAGCTCCATTTTCTTGATTCTGTTACAACAGCACATTTCTCTGTTCCTTCATTCTTCTGGTCCTCGAACTGTTCAGCATCTTTCCAGTGTCTGAAGGAGGAGGTGCTGTTATCTGACCACCTCCATGTGTCTCTGAACAGACCGATCCACAACTTTTTGTTAGTCCCAATCTTACGGCAGAGTTCGTTGTTTCTTAACTGACTGGCTCCACTGACCAGGTCTGTGTGATGTTTTCTGCAGTATCTCAGAGCCTGTAGCCAAGTCTTTTTCTCATTAATCACATGAAACGTTTTTTTGTCTTCTTTGTCTGCAGAATAAACAAACATTTATTATGATAACAGACGATAATTTGATCAGATGAAAGAATAATGAGATAAATGAACATGACTGTGCTGCAGTTTCACTAACACACACAGGTATAATAAGCTGCTGCACATCACATTATTTCTATTCTGCTTTTCATTAGAATTTATACCTTTATATAAAGTATAATATCAAATAAAATGTTATTTACTGTGTCAAAATGTAACAATAAAAAGCTCTGATTTTACTGTAGATGACTTTTGACTTGTGGATAAAATATTTATATCAAGTTTGTATTTAATTCTATGACAAGATGAGAAACTAGTCAAGATGAAAAACTATGAATAAACAGGATGATTCACTGAACACATGTAACACAAGAGGCTGCACATATTAATAAGAACATTAGACACATATTCTCACCATTGTAGCAGATGAAGTTACTTTCATGGGTGCAAGACGCATCATTTAATGTATAATTTTTTATCATCTCTGCACAGTTCACACTGTTTACTCCACCATTCGGCTCGTTATCAGCCCACAATGGTTTTGGTTCATCCTTCACCTCTGGCTGAGACCAGCGCCACATCTTTTCATCAGTTGTTGGAACACTGTACAACCCGATCCAGGCTCCTCTTTGGTTCTTCACAGACTTTTTGAGTCTCTTCATGTCTGTCACGTCATACACTGTGGCCAGGTCTGTGTAGTTGTTTTGACAGTAACTCTGAGCTTCTGTCCAGGTTATTTCCTGTTTAATAAAGTGATACTCATAGAGGTGACATGTGGAGCCAGAACATTGACCTAAACAGAGAGAAAATAACTCAGTGTTACAGCTGATCTGTTGTTGAAGGAAGCATCTAAGTCTCACTTCATTCTTTCTGTCCACTTTACCACCTCACTTAAATGTGGTTCTGTCCTCAGTCTAACGGCCTCATTTATTTTATAAGAGCAGCACAGATTGTAGTGATCGTCAACACAACATCTACCAAACATGTAACTGACACAAGTTGAAGACCCTGTTGGACTGTTTGACTCGGGAAATGTTCACTTCAGTGACGTCAAATGAAAAACAAACATCAAACGGTCCTTGTTGTTGCTATGATTGTGTTTTTAACATGGCGGCAGTATCAGTGCTGCAGAGCTGATGAGATGATCCACTTACCCATCAGGATGAGCACAAACACACTCCACCACATCTTTGCCCTGTTAGATCAAACTGATATGTTAGTGTGCAGTAAATCATAAAAATAAAACAACACACACACAGTCTGCAGCACTCGTCCTCTCTGACTCACTTTATGTAAATATGCAAACTATGATCAAACCATCACTGACACTTGTTTACGCTGTGAATGTCTAAATCAAGTAAAACACAGTAAAACATATTCATCTTTAGAATAATACTGGGCCCAGGACAGCAGACCCGGGCCCAGAGTAGAGGGGCCAGAACTGGGCCCTCATTAAATTATGGAATCATTTTTCAAATTTTTTCAAAATAGGCCTGTTTGTGGAAAAGATATGTGTAATATTTGAGTTACATAAAATCTGTTTATTGGTTTTCTTCCTAATTGTTCTTAGAATAGTGGTCAAGACCCCCCACGCCCACCCCAACAACCCAAATGGTTTGGCCACTTATCAACATCCTTCACCCCCTTCTCAGACAAAGAGGAGAGGAAGCAAAGTCCTGCACGGGTCTAATTTTGCGAATCCGCACCCGCCCCTACCCGTCATACTAAAACCCGCATCCAACCCGTTTTCTGACGGTATCGCTAATAAACTACCGCACCGGACCTGACCCGTATAAATTAATACCGACACTCGCGCGTGAACATCAGTCACCAGATTGTGCGTCTTTGATCGGTGTAATGTGATTATCTCGCCCCGGGCAAGACTGTCAGCTGGCCTGGACGTCGGACACCACACAAAGCATCATAAAGTATTATGGTATAGATAACCCAAACTGACACGTGGACCACAGGTCTTATGAGGTTAAATCTGTTCTTTTTGCAGTGTACCATGAAATTATGAAGAATAGAATAAAATGAATGTAAAAATGGAAATAAACTGTTACATAATAACATACATAATCACAATAATGACAATCAAAAGACAATACTAACTATAAATTAGTTATTAATTAGTTATAAAGGTACAAACTATAAATTGAGTAACTTTTCTTTACAACAATGAAAAATAAACATAATATATATATTTTTTTACTTGATGCTTAAAATAACATTTGAGATGATTCACATTGAATTTCTGTAATTTTACTGAACTTGGTTGACAATTAAAAAAACAAGCAAACAGGAAATTGCTGTAATTTTCCAGTTATTTTCCAGTAAATAAAGATTTTTTTTTTTTCAGGTTCAATCAATAATTGATCAAAGTTATAAAACAGAACGGTAACTTACGTCTTGTGATTCCTTCCGTCCGATGTTTCTTCTTGTGCTGCTGATGAAACCTACTGAAGCACTGACCAGGTCCGTGTCATCTTGTAGCTGTCAACATTTGAATAGTCAAACCCAGAAGAAGAATTCACCACAGTGATGAAAGGCTGATGCCATGAACATAATTTACATGATGCTGCATCACACAAAAATGGGGCTTTCCCTTCCCTCAGGACTGTCCAACAACCAGGAAAGAAAACAGATGTTTTTTCCAAAAATGCAAAAAGAGTTGTACTTGAACACTCAGTCGTGTGTTTAGGACTGAATCAGTCTTACTGGTTCGTTACTGGTCCTGGTCTGAGTCCTGGTCTCTGCAGTCACACTGAGCCTCGAGTTTCTTTTCTTTTCCTCTTTAATCAAATGTTTTGTTTTGTTACTGACTGGATTTGTGTTGATTACAAACATGCACCGTGTTCATACAAGTCGCTGCCTCCTACATGTCAGAATTTGAATATCCAGAGATTACTGACATTTCCAGAGAATGTTTCTTAAAATAAAGACGTACACATCAGGAATGAAAGAGTTTAACATACAAACAAGGAAACAAGCGTAACAAAAAACATTCACAACACAGACTTTACTGTCAGAGTAGTGAGGTTGGTTTGCATGTATTTGCTTGAACTGCTGCGTCTGTCCATTTTTTGTTATTACATTTCTATATTTGATTTCTATATTTGATATACTCAACCTCCTCAGGTCATAACAGGACACAGAAACACACAGCAAATATAGAAACATAAGAAGGACAAATTAAAGACAAAAATAAATGCCGACATGGAATAATAAGCTATATAATTACAGATAATAATTACAATTTTACAGAAACTGTAAATCATAAATTAACTTTTCTGTACAACAATGAAAAATAAATATAATATTTTTTGATGTGATGCTTAAAATAAAATAATACAACATCAACCAAATAATAAATTGAGATAATTCACATAGAATTTCTGTAATTTTACTGAACTTGGTTGACAATTAAAAATCAAATTATCTTCCATTAACAATAATGATTTTTGTCAGAGATCATTGTCACTTCCAGAGAAGCATCTATTCATAAAAAGTACATATGGTACATGAAAAAGGTTGTTTATGTCAAGAGGAAAAAACACAGTAACAAGAAAACGAGTGGAAAAGAAAAACATCATCAAACTGCAGTTTATTGTCAGAGAAGCGAAGATGTTTTGCATGAGTTTACCTGAACTGCAGCGTCTCTGTTTTCTATGTTTGGTTCAGCGTTTTTAGACAGGACACGGAAACACACAGCAAATACAGAAACACACCTGTTTAAAACACAAGAAGAAACGCTTTGTAAGATCAACACTCTAACAAGAAGAATAAATCAAATATTAATAAAGAAATCGAGTTCTATCTTTATTGACAATCACTGGAATTAAATGAAAACACACACGACATTCAGATGCAACTTGTTGTTTGTACCCTGGACAATTCTTTTGAGTTAACTACTAGTTTAAATATATTTTTTGTAATGTCAATGAATATAGAAATGTAGAAACTTATCTGTAGTTACAGTGATTTATTATTTGAATTCCTTTGATTTAATGGTAACGAAAGAAAAAACCAACAAACAGCTGACAACAAACACTGATATGTTAGTGTGCAGTTAAACACACACACACAAAAAAAAAAAAACAGAAACTGCTACCAAACCAAATTCAAATGCATTTCGTGAAAAAACAATAAATTTAAAGATCTACAGACTTTTTAAAGATGTTACATGAAATATTATGATCAAACATCTTGATACAGTCGACTGGTCCTGGTCAGGACACAACACTTTATTTAAATTAAGATTATTAATTAATTAAATTTAAACTTTTTTTTACAGTAAATTTTTATGATTTAAATTATGGGGAAAAATAAAAATACATGCTGCTCTGGCATAATGAGCTATATAATTATTGATACCGATACATATATATACATACATACCACTACATGGAATTTATGTAATTTTACTAAACTTGCTTGACAATTTTAAAAAAATCTAATTATTTTCTAACAATGATTTTTTTCCAGTTTCAGGCGATGATTAATCAAAGTTATAAAACAGAACGGTAACTTACGTCTTGTGATTCCTTCCTCCTGATGTTTCTTCTTGTGCTGCTGATGAAACCTACTGAAGCACTGACCAGGTCAGCGTCGCCTTGTAGCTGTCAACATTTGAATAGTCAAACCCAGAAGAAGAATTCACCACAGTGATGAAAGGCTGATGCCATGAACATAATTTACATGATGCTACATGACATTTCCTTGTCAACTTTTCACCAAAGAGAAAAAAAGAAAGATGTTTTTAAAAGAAAAACATTATTTTCTCATTTATTAGTGTAAAAATGTGGAGTTGTTTCTGGTGGTTTTTGTGTATTTTTCTGTGCTCCTTGATGTGTTCATGCAGACTCTCTACATGTGGGAAAACTCGTGATCGAGCAGCATGAATCGGTGCCACCTGCATTTAAATATCCAGAGATCGTTGTCGCTTCCAGAGAAGGATCTGTCTATAAAAAAACATATTATATATGAAAGAGGAAGTTTGTTGTAAGAGGCAAAAACACAGTAACAAGGAAAGGAGTGGGAAAAAAACATACACAAACCTTTGTTTGTTGTTTATATATATTAGCTTGAACTGCAGAGTCTCTGTCAGTTCTTGTTTTCTATATTTGCTTCATTTTCTTCAAAAGCTTCATAAAAAGTCAGGAAAACACACAGCAAATACATAAACAATAATAGACCAAAAACTTGTTTTTGTCAAATAAATGTCCTACTTATTGTTGTTAAATATCAAAATAATAATAATTTATATTATTTATTGTAATTGGGCCAAACCTACACAAGAGGACTTGTTTATGTCTTGAACACACAAGGTTATTAACATAAACTTATTGATTTCTGATCACTTATGTTAATATTTTGTTGACCCTTTTCTCATATTTTATTGATTTGTAAGCATAAGCATTAGTTCTCCTGTGAATTTGTGTAAAAAAAATAAATAAATAAAACACATCTTTTTTTTGAAGATTTTCTATTGTGGTTGCTCTTAATTGTTCTTTATTTATAAATTGTACTGCAGTTTTAAATTCTGTGCTTCTATTCTTAATTAATACAATCAAATAAATCATTCTTCATGACGTTCATGGTTGGTTTGATTAAATCTTTGATGTTCTTAATATTTTGTGCCCTCCATTAAACGCCACAGAGCATTTCCCTCTTGTTGCGTTTAATTGCTTCAGGTTCATCCAGTTGTGTCCATATGAACTCAGAACTTAATCGCAGCTCCAAACACTTTGACTCAAACACGCTCGTTTTGGTGCTGAGACGTTAGGAAGCGGGTGTGGATACACAACAAGAAATAAGAAAAACAAAAATTAAAAAAAAAAAAAAAAAAAAAAAAATTGGCGTTTGCGCTTCTTTAAAACTCAACGACGCCTCGTTTAACAACTCTCTACGATCCGCGAACGCATCAAAACCGCGCCAACTGATTTTAAACGCGTGACGTAAGACGCCTTTGATGAAGCCGCCGTCAACCGACTGGTCGTTAATATCGGTCGTTTGTGCTGTAGCGTGGACTTCAACTTTAAGAACAAAAAACTGCCTCCAACGAAGAGAAACGTTGAGAGTCGGTAGAGAAATGAGGTCGACGTCGTCCAGCTCCAGGAGAACGACGGTAAGAGACGTAGTTTAACTTTATTAACTTAACTTTAGCGCCAATGTGTTGACTCCGCTTGTCTTTGCTAATTAATGCTGAAGTGTCACAGTTGGTTCACGAATTTAACAGTGACGAAACTTCACCGCATTCATGGAGAAGTTTGTGGCGGTGTAGCGGGACAGTTGTTTATCACCTTTGATGTTTGTCTCAGAAAAAAATCAAATTAGATTCCGACATTTTTTTTTTCCATTTAAACTCAGTTTTCACAACAGAGCATGAGCTCGACACCACCATTTTGTGTTTATTTGATATAACATTAAGTGTAATGATATATTTTCACATCATTAATTTTAACTTATTTTATTTTGGTGTCAACTTTTAGTGAGTTTAGTATTTTGCTAAACGTGGCTTCCTTGACCTTTTGTAGCTGTTAAACTTAAATTTTATCACCTGTAAATTAAAAATTATTTGGACAAACAGGCCACAGTTGTTGATTATTGTGCCCAGTGCTAATTTAATTTTGTTCCTCCTTTTGAATGGTTGAAAAGATTTGTAGTCTTCTAGTTTAACTGAATTTTTATGTTTGTTTGCTTGTTTTAAACAGGAAAATTGCTGTAATTGATCCACCATCGACCACAAACTTGAAGGACCAGTCCTCTGAAGCTCAGATGAAGGTCAGTGATGATCTAAGTCAGTTTATTATCACTGCTGATGAAGTGTTGGTCCTATTGTTTGTGGTAACAGCAGATAATGTTGTGTTTGTATTTTTTGACCGAGGGTTCATATATTTTGTGTTTCAAGTTCGCAAGAAATGAAAATTAAAGCTCAACTTGACACTAATTTTATTTATTATTTTCTTTATTGCAGGTAGATCCTCTTCTAGATCTTCAAATAGTAAGGGTTGAAGTTTTACATTTTCTCTCCTGTCTCTGTCCTTCCAACATGGCTGCTGAGCCACGTCTGTGAGCTTTCCTTACAATGTGTTTCTCTTTGTTTATGCTTGGCCCGTGTGCCAAAACTGAACCGCACCACATCTTGACTACTCATCACCACCTCCATCAATCATGAGCACACACTGACTCTTTCACTCTTTCTCTGTGTGGTTGAGTGTTTTTAGCTGCTCAGTGTGGAGCTGTAGACCTGAACACAGAGCTCCTGGTCCCAGCAATGAGGGATCAGGATTTAGTCGTTTGTGGATGATCTAGATTTTAGCTCAAGCTAGTGTGTCTTAGCTTTAGCTAGTGTCTGTTAACTTTAGCTAGTGTGTCTTAGCTTTAGCTAGTGTGTCTTAGCTTTGGTTAGTGTCTGTTAGCTTTAGCTAGTGTGTCTTAGCTTTAGCTAGTGTGTCTTAGCTTTAGCTAGTGTCTGTTAACTTTAGCTAGTGTGTCTTAGCTTTAGCTAGTGTGTCTTAGCTTTAGCTAGTCTCTGTTAGCTTTAGCTAGTGTGTCTTAGCTTTAGCTAGTGTGTCTTAGCTTTAGCTAGTGTCTGTTAACTTTAGCTAGTGTGTCTTAGCTTTAGCTAGTGTGTCTTAGCTTTAGCTAGTCTCTGTTAGCTTTAGCTAGTGTGTCTTAGCTTTAGCTAGTGTGTCTTAGCTTTGGCTAGTATGTCTTAGCTTTAGCTAGTGTCTGTTAGCTTTGGCTAGTGTGTCTGTTAGCTTTAGCTAGTGTCTGTTAGCTTTAGCTAGTGTCTGTTAGCTTTGGCTTTAAGTTTCCCTGAATTAGTCTTTTAACATTGGTTTTGGAGTCTTGATTCTTTCATCGTTGGTAAATGTTTAAATCTTTGACTAGTTTTGTTCTTTGTTTTTGTTCAAGTAAAACTTAATCCATAGCTCTGTGTGTGTTGAGGGTGTTTTCTGTGTGTGTGTGTGTGTGAGAGAGAGTTAGAATTGTTTTTGTTGGTCCTGAGCTTCTTTTGTATTAAAGTTGAAGGTTTAAGCCTGTGAAGTTGGTTAAATGTGGCGTTAGTCAGTTCAGTTATGAGGTTTTAGCCTCAGCTTGTGTTTATTCGTGTTCACTAACTTTTCCTTCGTAGGTTTTGTCAACTTCAGGTAGGACCCATCCTAACTTTCTTCTCCAGTCAGGTCAGATAGGCTGTTTTCTTTTCAACCCTGCCAATAAAAGACTTTGAACCTTATGTGTGTTTCTTTTTGACAGTGGTGTAGATCAGTGTAGGGACAGATAGTTTTGAGTGTTTCTCTCAACAGCTGCATCATCTGTTCCTGTTGATCTACGAACACAAGCTGCTGCCGGGTGGAATCCACAGGTACGTGTGTTTTCTTACCTCGGGGTGGGTGTGGGCCGTGTGTCGGTCTGGCCGCCGTGCCATAACCTTTGACCTTTCAGCTCCTCCACCCGGCATCGAGTTCATCCATCGTGTGATCAAACTAATAAGTGGTTTAGTTTCTGCCTGGCCGCCGCGCCACGCCTTCGCTCGGCTCCCTTTGCCGACTTTTTTTTTCCAACATGGCCACCGTGCTGTGCTTTTATTCGGCGATGTTGTCAAGCTTTGGCACGGCGACGTCGAGCCATTGCTGCGTCCTCGGGCCTTTGTTTGACAACATCGCCGACCATTTTTCCCAACATGGCCACCGTGTCATGTTTTCGCCGGCTTCCTTGCCGAACTGTCCTTTCTCTCCTCTTTCACGGCCACCGCGCCGCTGTTCATTCCCTCATGATGTTTAGGGAAAGTTAGTCAGATGGTGAAGTGGGTGGGTTTATTTAGGGAAGTGCAGGACGGGGTGGGTCTTCTCTGTATGTGTGTGTGAGTGAAACATGTCTTGGCTGCCGTGTCACAACTGTCTACTTTTATTTCATCCAACACAACATCACATCACTACATCCACTCAACCTGCATCACATTTCCAACCAATCTACATTTTTATTCAACACATTTCTCAGTCTACAACCACAGTAGCTGTCCTGTACATCTACAGTTTAGTGGCCGCTGTGTCACGAGTTAACTGACATTTTTTCATCCACGTTGGATCCAGCAATTCATTTCATTTCCACTTGACGATTGAATCGAGTCGAAATAAATGAATTCACAACACGGTAAGTCGTTAATCGGCCCGTGTGCCGTAACATCTTCGCCCTGGTCGCTGAACCAGTTCTGTCCTCTCTGGTCGCCGAACCAGTTCTGTTCTTTTTGTGCCGCCGTGCCATCTGAGCTTTCACTCTTTTGATTCCTTCTGTCTCAGATTTGAATCTGTCTTGTTTTATGTCCGTCTGTCCTGTCGTCTTAGTGTAACGTGACGTTTGTCTTGTTCTTGTCTGTCCATTATGTCTATATAGTCCATGTCTTTGTCCTGTCTGTCTTCTGTATGTAATGTCTGTCTCATCTGTCATGTCTGTCACGTCTCTGTCGTGCTCTCTGACCGACGATGACTAACGACTTTATCCACTGACTCTAATAAACTCACTAATATTCAAATATCTTTAAATAACCATTAAATACATCATGTTAACTAACAATTTGGTTTGACTCGACCTTCCAGGACAGACTCAGATCATGAGTCGGCATATTGGGCTCCTTGCTGACTCACCTCCTCAGTGAAATGGAGTAGTCTCTGACTGAGGAGGTTTAAACTCTGAATTTCTCTAAATTATCATAGGAAGTTAGATTCTCTCGTTCCTGTAAAGGTAAAGTGTGTTTCTCTTCACCTTTTAGTTTCTTCTTCTGTCTTTGACTTGGGTCCTGCTCCGTCATCTCAATCACTGATACTTTTCTGTTTAACAACGTTGATAGAAACAGTCACTTTGAGTTGCATGGTTCAGGTGTCATAGTGTAAAACATTAACTCACGGTAACAATAGTGTTAAATCTTCACTGGTTCGTCCTTCAGTCTCCAGCTTGGTTTCTGTCTCGCTCCTTTTCTTCACTTTGTCTCTTTATTTCAGGAGTGAAGACCCAACAGAAGATGGTGAGAAGGTTGTTGAGGATGTAGTTTAACTTCAAAACAAAGTGAGGGAAAGATAGTACGAGTGTTCAGTTTGAGTTTAATTTAAAACAAGATTCATCTATTGATCAGAGAGATAGAGGAAGTTTACAATCCTCTTGTTTTTTTTTAATTGGCTTTTGACAAATTATTGCCAGTTTCATTTAGAGTTTACCTGCAGTTGAAATGTGAAACATTGTCCTCTGGTGTAGTCGTGTTTCTGTTACTCGTCACCATCTAAATTCACATATAAACTAGTGTTGACTTGAAGTCTGACATTTTTCTGTCAGGTTTAATTCCAACTGGAGGTTCAAATGTAAACTTTTAGGTCGTTAGGGTTAAATGACGTTGTAGTTTTTTGCGAGACCTCCCAGTGGAGGAATTAATTCTCCGCTGGGAAACGGGACGTGTGTCAGTTGACGTGTCAACTGACACACATACCCGTTGACGTGTCAACTGACATGTCTAGCTCGTTGACGTGTCAACTGACATGTCCAGCCCGTTGACGTGTCAACTGACATGTCTAGCTCTAGCCCGTTGACGTGTCAACTGACATGTCTAGCCTGGTGATGTGTCAACTGACACATGTACCCCAAAATGTCAACAACTGAAATGAAAACCAATTTCGTTGCGTCTTCGTTAGAGGAAACATTTGTTCTTCAGGAGGAAGTTGAACCTGACAGAGGCAAATGTTTACATGGTGACTCTAAAACACTCAACTTGAGTGTATTTTCTCAATTTGATCTATTTTATGCTCCAGATTCTGTTTCTTCTCCTGAACTTTGTCTTTGTTTTAATCCTCAGTGGTTTGTTGATGAAACAGTCTCACGTCGTCGTCAGCAGGTGTCACTTCCTCCTGACGTGTCCTGTCAACGTTCACCGCTGCTGCTGCTTCATCTGTTCAGTGAGTCGTTCTCCTGGTTCACTGGTTGTTTTTACGTGTTGGTGAAGATGTGACAGTAGATGATTGACAAACAAACACTTCTAAAACACAATAACCTGACAGTGTTAATGACTGTATGAGGTTGTGTAAGAAGCTCCTCAGTTTTATGTGGAGCAGATAATAGTCAGTGACAATCAGGATTCATTGAGTCAGGTCTTAACAAACAGAGAACAAGGTAAACTGAGTCGACTCTAACAGAAGAAGGAAAGGCTTTTCTCCTTCCCCTTCTTCTCTGTGTGTGAAGTCTGAGCTCGAAGGAAACTGATTGTTACAACAGTTAAAGTTTGACATGTAGGACTCAGTCGTCTGCCTGGTGATGCAGTTTCCAAAACTAGACTTGGATCCATCTGGTTTTGTGAATCCGCTGACTGGTGTGATGTTACTGTCCTACAACAGCAGCAGGTGAATTAACCTGCTGATTTAAACAATTGAGACAATAGTTTTGTAGCGTTTTTAACAGTTTGTTTTGTCAGCGGTCGACTGTCACGTCTCACTAAATACGTAGAAATAATCGTGTTGAACGAGGAAACGACTTCCTTCACAGATGTGACATCAGCAGCAGTGAACGTTGACGGACCCATCAGGAGGAAGTGAGACCTGGTGACGGTGACGTGAGGTCGTTTCATGTTCAAACGACTGACGGTCGATGCAGAGATGAAGTTGGTGAAGCTGCAGAATCAACTTAGTTTAGACGACGAAAAGTCTCAATCCAACGCTGTGGTTCTGATTGGACAACGAAGCGTTTTCATTGGTGGTGTAAAGTCGTTGATCTCAGAGGTGGATTCTGGGTAACAGACACGTCAGCAGGGATCAGAGTCTCAGTGATGTTTCACTGAACAAACTTTAATCAGTTTAACTCTGATTCAAACTCCAGATAAAACTGACACATCACAACTAGAAGACAGGATGGTTCTAGTGTTTTATGTTCATGTTTTCACTTAAACATGTGAATTTGACATTTTGTAAATTGTAAAATCATTGGAATTTAATTCCAACTAGAAATAAAGTTGTCCTCCTAAGAGGGGGGGTGGTGGCGGGCCAAAAAAAGAAATACAAGGTAGTTTCTTGTATTTCTTTGACTCTTAGAATCCAGAACTGTGAAGATGAAAATAACATTTGATCAGTTGTAGTGTAGAGTGAGTTAAGTTGGTTAAAGTCAGGGTGAGATTGAGGCTGAAGACAAAGACTCCACCAGGTGAGATACTGTCACATCTCTGGAAAAATGTTGGTAACTTGACAAAGACGACGTCTCATCGTAGTTTTTATTGTTTCAGGACACAGAAGCAACGAGGAGCCGACGGAGGCCGAGACGTTTCAGTGAAGTCGACGTCGGAGACGATTCATCACTGCAACAAGACGTCGTCAGGTACTTTCTCTTCTTTAGGGCTGCAACGACTCGTTGACAAATAGTCACCAACAAATTTAGTAGTCGACGGGTCGTTAGTGATGTCATCATGTGTATCCCATTAAATCCAGTTCCTTGCTAAACAATGTTTCACCTTTGCCAACTTAAGTAGCTCAGAGTGACGCCGCCTTCACATTACTAGTGGTGTTTTGGTTCCAGTTCTAGTGTAAATGATTCATTTTCTCTGTGATGGAGTTTGAACAACTGGACGTTCGTATGTGTTCAAATAACCAACAGATTAGTGATGGTAAACAATCCTTTACCACAGTCTCTTTGAGCTTTAAACCAGTGATACTGGGTATGTATGATCCATCGTTATAGACATTACAATGCAAAAACAAGTACACACGACAAACAAAAATGGTACCAGTAAGATGAACGGTTGGCATGAAAAATAGTCGTTTTACCACAGTTTTTGTATCATTTGATATTGGGGAAAGAGGAGGACATTTGTGTGACTGGATACTGAGATGGACAAAATCATCCTCTCCAAACCCAAAGTTTACTTGGTGTTTACTTCGACACAAATAATGTAGTTTATAATAACTAGTCAACCGTTTAAATAGTTGTTAGTTGCAGCACTAATTTTATTTCATCTTATTAAATATCAACTTAAAGAATCAGTGTAACGTCTCTCTCTTCTTCCTCCAGATGTGAACAAGGACGTCGCCTCATCTTCTTCATCTCTGAGATGAATCAATAATGTTGATTGTTAATGTTTAGTGGTTGGAGGTTGTGTGAGTTTAGTCTGGAGTACCCTGTACCTGAACACACACGTAGCTGTATCCAATAATTTTGTTTTTTGCACAAAAAGATTCTGTTTCTTCTCCTGAACTTTGTCTTTGTTTTAATCCTCAGTGGTTTGTTGATGAAACAGTCTCACGTCGTCGTCAGCAGGTGTCACTTCCTCCTGACGTGTCCTGTCAACGTTCACCGCTGCTGCTGCTTCATCTGTTCAGTGAGTCGTTCTCCTGGTTCACTGGTTGTTTTTACGTGTTGGTGAAGATGTGACAGTAGATGATTGACAAACAAACACTTCTAAAACACAATAACCTGACAGTGTTAATGACTGTATGAGGTTGTGTAAGAAGCTCCTCAGTCTTTATGTGGAGCAGATAATAGTCAGTGACAATCAGGATTCATTGAGTCAGGTCTTAACAAACAGAGAACAAGGTAAACTGAGTCGACTCTAACAGAAGAAGGAAAGGCTTTTCTCCTTCCCCTTCTTCTCTGTGTGTGAAGTCTGAGCTCGAAGGAAACTGATTGTTACAACAGTTAAAGTTTGACATGTAGGACTCAGTCGTCTGCCTGGTGATGCAGTTTCCAAAACTAGACTTGGATCCATCTGGTTTTGTGAATCCGCTGACTGGTGTGATGTTACTGTCCTACAACAGCAGCAGGTGAATTAACTTGCTGATTTAAACAATTGAGACAATAGTTTTGTAGCGTTTTTAACAGTTTGTTTTGTCAGCGGTCGACTGTCAGGTCTCACTAAATACGTAGAAATAATCGTGTTGAACGAGGAAACGACTTCCTTCACAGATGTGACATCAGCAGCAGTGAACGTTGATCGGACACATCAGGAGGAAGTGAGACCTGGTGACGGTGACGTGAGGTCGTTTCATGTTCAAACGACTGACGGTCGATGCAGAGATGAAGTTGGTGAAGCTGCAGAATCAACTTAGTTTAGACGACGAAAAGTCTCAATCCAACGCTGTGGTTCTGATTGGACAACGAAGCGTTTTCATTGGTGGTGTAAAGTCGTTGATCTCAGAGGTGGATTCTGGGTAACAGACACGTCAGCAGGGATCAGAGTCTCAGTGATGTTTCACTGAACAAACTTTAATCAGTTTAACTCTGATTTAAACTCCAGATAAAACTGACACATCACAACTAGAAGACAGGATGGTTCTAGTGTTTTATGTTCATGTTTTCACTTAAACATGTGAATTTGACATTTTGTAAATTGTAAAATCATTGGAATTTAATTCCAAATAGAAATAAAGTTGTCCTCCTAAGAGGGGGGGTGGTGGCGGGCCAAAAAAAAAAAAATACAAGGTAGTTTCTTGTATTTCTTTGACTCTTAGAATACTTTTCTGTCACACTTTGGTTCAACAACATCAAGTTTAGTTTGTCAAATGGAAACTGTCACTTTTTAATTGTGTGTTTTTGTTTTGTTTTTTTGTTTTTTTTTCCATTGTTTGGAGCAACAGCTTACGACCACAACACCAGTATTTAACTGGTTTTAATTCACTTATAACTTAACTTCTTCACTGGTTGAGTCTGCTGCTTGGTCTCTGTTGGTCTCTGTCTCCTTTTCTTTTCTTTGTCTCCAGTTGTTTATTTCAGGAGTGAAGACCCAACAGAAGATGGTGAGAAGATTGTTGAGGATGTAGTTTAACTTCAAAGTGAAGTGAGGGAAAGATAGTTTGAGTGTTAGTGCAGTTTAAATGTGAAACATTGGCTTCAAGTATAATTGTGCTGCGTTCACTCATCACCATTTAAATTCCTCTATAAACTAGTGTTGACTGTTAAAGTCTGATTCATCTGTCAGGTTTAATTCCAACTGAAGTTTCAAATGTAAAGTTTTAGGTCTTAGTTCAGGTGAAATAACGTTGTAGTTTTTTACGTTATCGTTTTTTTTTCTTGCGACATATCGGGAGGCCTCCCAGCAGGGGAAGTAATTGTCCCCTGTGAATCGTCAGCGTCTCGTCTACGTGTCGGTTGTTGACAGTTCGTTGCGACTTCAGGTTACGTGAAGAAAAACATTTGTTCTTCAGGAGGAAGTTGAACCTGACAGAGGGAGATAGTTTACATGGTGACTCTAAAACACTCGACTTGAGTGTGTTTTCTTCATTTTAATTTATTGGTACTGAGTGACAGCAGTGACAAGTACAACAACATGTTCTAGAGTAAAACTACATTATTTACTGTTGACAGACCTTCAATGGTCCGTTGGTCTTTAGTTGAATGTATCAAATGTGACCAGTGAAGATCAGTTTAGTCAATAATTTGTCAGCAGTTATTTTGATCTTGATGCTAAACTGTTTTTTTTTTTTTTTTTGTCTGTTTGTATTTCCAGTTTTATTTTTGTAAGAGCTGCCTTTTATGATTCGATTGTAACATGTAAATTTTGTAAAATGATTGTACTTTAATTACAAAAAAAAAAAAAATAAAGTTGTCCTCCTAAGAGGGGGGGTGGTGGCGGGCCAAAAAAAGAAATACAAGGTAGTTTCTTGTATTTCTTTGACTCCAAACATGAAAATAATATTTATTCTGTTACATTGTAGAGTTTTTTATTTTTTTTAAACCTCATGTTAGTTCATAAGTGTAGAGACAGAGTCAGGGTGAGACTGAGGGAGATGAGAGTTGAGGGTCCAGACTGAAGACAAACACTCCACCAGGTGAGATTCTGTTTCATGTCTGATAAAATGTTTGTAACTGACAAGAAAGAGACGACGTCTCATCGTAGTTTTACTGTTTCAGGAAACAGAAGCAACGAGGAGCTGCAGCGAGTCCCCAGATGATTCACCACCACAACAAGACGTCGTCGGGTAGATTCTTTCACATCATCTTTTTATTTCATCATCAAATGTTTTTTTTTTTCCAAATATCAACCTGAAGAATCAGTGTAACAGGACGTCACCTCATCGTCTTCAGGATCAGCTCTTTGAGCTCATTGATGTTGGTTGTTAATGTTTGGTTGTTGGAGGTTGTGAGAGTTTAGTCTGGGGTAACCTGTACATTAACACATGTAGCTGCTCTGTCTACTTCACTAGGTTGTAGGTTGGAGCCACCGTTGTATGTTTTACTGAAGTCTCTGTTTTTACTTTATTTTTTAGATGAGAAGGTCAGGATCTGTTTTATTTTTGTTAAACAGAGATGAGTTAGGCCTTGTTTTGTTTTATTTATTTCATTAATTTGGCTCCAACCTTCAGTCAACCTCCTCCACACTTTCTTTGTTTGAGAGGTCAAAGGTCAATAAATGTTACAACCTTTGATTCACTCACATTGACTCTGTGACTGGTGATTAATGGTTTCCTGTTTTACACACACACACACATTACACATGGAGTATAGACTCTATTTCATTAGACATTAAATGTCAGTGTTGATCACAGAGAACAGAGCAGGTTGAATTCACATTTCCTTGAGCTTTTTAAGGACATGAACTGTGGACACCCATGGATTTCTTATATACATTGTTAGAAATATGGTGTTAAACCAGGACCTATGTGATAATGGAGACTAAACCAAGCAAGTCACACATTATCTCCACTGTTAATGCCCAGAGATTCCACAAAAAAAATAAAACAAACCCAGCCCAGGCTGTCGGTTAACAACCAGTCAAATTCCACTGAACTGATAATCAAAGTAACCATTAATCTGCCCTATGGCTTAGTCACTGATCATACTAGTTTGTGAAGCTCTTAGACGACATGAAGTTAAAACCTTGTGAGTACGATGAACTTATAAACTACATCACTAAGAAATGCAACTCAACATATTACATTATTACAAAGTTCAACATTTATTGTCTTTCACAACATAACTTCCTGTGATTTAAAATGCTACTAGTTACTGTTTCACTTACACTTACCACACACAACCACCACTCTGCCCTGAGTTATTACCTCATGTATCATTAACGTTACTGCACCATACTGTCATGTAGATCTACTCACGAAACACTTCCACAACCAATTTTATAAACTACTGATCTGACCTTTCCTCTGCTGATACTTGGCTTCGTTTCAGGCTGTTTGGAATCTGCTGCTGCTGTTTCATACGGGGCCGACTGTGGCAGTGGGTGGATGGATGTCTTTATGATCGCTGCGATCATCTAGTTATCGTTGTTGTTGTTATTACTGCTATCATTATTAAACTCATAATAATTATTCCTTAGTTCTTCCACAATATCCTCTAAATACATATGAGAGCCTGTTAAATGCCTGAATAATGTTAAATAATACATACAAATACACAAAAACATTTACAATCTCAAACAAAAGGTATGTAAATGACATCTGGAAAATATTATTGGTATGTCATCTTAATATTTATTCCAAAAGATTAGAAGACTGTATGAAGGAGGAATGAGGTGTCCTGGCAGTGATTGGCCAGCAGGTGGCAGTAACAACACCCAGGTTGGTCCATCCTGTGATGTCACTGCAGGACAGTATGATGAAGCAAACTGTTTTGTTGACATATTTGTGTTTCTTTCAAATTGAATAATTAACACGGTAGAAGTTTCCTCGTTGGTGATGTAGAAACAGAATCAGGGCACTCAAACGCACCACAGGTGAACGCCACAAAATAATTTACAGTAAAACACACACTGATACAAGTTAAAATATGATCAGCCAAGGTCTGATGGTTGCATTAAATACATTTGTAACAACATAATTTTTGCATCTCTGTTGTATTGCACTGAAAAAATCTCTTGTCGGTCAAAATAAGGCTTTGTAATTACTTTGTAACGGTGTTTTGACACCAAAGGAAAACAAGTTCTTCATTTTTAACCATTAATGTTTCAGCTGTAGCAGCAAGAAAGGAAAAAAAACACAGATCAAAACAATTAAATACAAGTGAGGCTTCTGCCTTTTATAGACAAACATAAGATTCATAGTTAAATACACCTGAAATTCACTCAAAACTCAGAAACATTATGATTAACAGACACATTGTTTAGATTATTGACACAGTTGGAAGAACAAAAAGGGACTGGTTTGTTTGTAATCAACTTGAGCTCATAAGATTTAAATTTTCATAACTTGGTGATGATGCTGGTTGTTAAAGTGGTAAAGCACATTTAGGCTTCAAGCTTAGAAGACATCTTACTTTATTATCAACCTTTAGCCCAACAGGCTGTTAACAGGCTAGCCAACTTGGAAAACTAGTTACGTTGTGCTTCTTGTCTGTCATATTTTTGGTTAAATAAAGTACAGTAACCTAAAAGGTGCAATGTGTAAAGTTTTCTATGCCACCGAATGTGGTTTCTTGCTGAGAACAGGTGGTGGTGGTTGATTACCATGAGCGTCAGTCGTCGTTGTTGTACTTTGGACATTATATTTTAATTGGTCACCTCACAATTGTCATAATAAAAGATAAGATAGTAATGCCGGGATCATTCTCTAGACTTCTGAAATCTCGTCTATAATTAGAAAAGTGTTGCTGTGAGATTATGGTACTTGATCAGATAATTATGACTTGTGGTAACCATGGAGACATTTGTTGAGTTCATTTTTTTCCCTTTAGAAGTAGGAAGTTTTTTCAAAATGGCCATTGGTAATTAATCCTCAATATTTTGATACAAAACCATTAAATAATCCAAACTGATCTGATTTTCTGCAAAAATCTGCACAGGCCCCACACATGTAATGAAAACTGAAAATGATTATGTTTCAAATCATTTTCATCAGCATAAATATCATCCATATTTACAAGAGGAAAACATCAAAATGTTCAAGTGCTGCCAGGTACTGTACAAATCATATGCATGAAAACACAAGTTGCATTACTTCTCAAAGAGTTCTGTAAACTGCTTGGACTTTCTGGCTTCAGTCTCCTGCTGGTGGCCACTTAGCAGCAGTGCCCTGCTCATGGACACATCAATGGCAATTTCTCAGGCTTACAGTTAAACCCATTATCGCTACCACTACTCCTCGGCAGAACAGTCCAGTGCAATGCTGTGCTCCTGGGCGATGGCGGCCAGCTCTTTGAGGAATTCAGCAAACAGGACGATGGCGAACACTCGGCTCTTGGCTTGTGGGGGGATCGGAGGGCAGGGCGGCAAGACACCGAGAGGAGGCAGAGCCAGAGCGCTCCTCACAGTGCCATTAGGAAGGGATGGATCCAGGATGATGTCACCGCCCTGAGACTCGAGGCACTCTGAGGGACATGAGGAAATGTGATAGTGAAGTTTAATCAGAAAGCTTCAGACAACAGTTTCATCCCTTCATCTACACCTACTATTACATCCAGCAAAGGAAATAGCTGCTGAGCTTTCTGTCTGCGTTGATGTATGTGTTCATTAACCTCTAAACTTGCTGTCCTGGTCTTTAACCAACAAGAACCTCCAGGCCTGAGTGATCAAGGCTGGATAGTCTGGTCTGGCCATCACATAGCGTTCAATCTGCCCATGCACTGACACCAGCACCTGCAGAGATACATGAAAAAGCATGAGACAAAAATTGTACAATTAACCACCCCAGACATATATGACATGCATGATTGTGGGGGCGTGTTACCTGATACAGTGTGCGTACGTTGGGCTGGTTGTGTGTTATGTCTGTATTGAGTAGGAAGGATCTCAGCAGAGGTTGTGGGTATGAAGCCAGTTGGGCCAGGATGCCTGTCACCAACAGGTTTACAGCGATGGAGTTTTCCATGAGGTTCTCGAGCCGGGACAACAGGACACTGATGAATGGACCTGGGACACCGTTGGGAAACTACAGATTAGTGTGCATGGTCTGCAGTGGAAAGCAACAGTGATCCATTTGTGCCATGATTAGAAAACATCCAACTTTAATGTTTTCACTACAAATTTTAATTGACTGAGTGTTTTACTCAGCTTTAACCAGATAACAGAGACACAGAGAGACAATTGGAAACAGAGCTTCTCATCTTCCTTCATTCATGAGCTGTGCTCAAAATACTCACCTGTAAATGGAACTCCATGCCCCACGCTGCCTTTCTTACAGCTGTTCTTTGTCTCTGCTTTTTCTTCCTCATCTTCCTCCTCCATCACCTCCTCCACTCCCTCCACATCTCCATCATCCCACAAGGAGCTACAGGCAAATTCTTCATAGAGCCCCTCATCTTCCTCTTCCAGTTTTTGCCTCAGTGCTCGGACCCGCTTCCTAAACGTACCAATGTTATCCGTGATGTCGTCACTGTCTGGCTCCACCCCAAAAGAGAGCATGAGCTCATGGTACTGGGACAGGAAGTCGTTGTTTTTAGAGACTTTCTTGTCAGGCTGGTATAAAGGCTTAGCGTTGGCCTCGGAGACTGGAGGGCAGTCTGGCTCAGAACCATAATGGGCATTGGGCAAAGTTTGTGGTGTAGGGAATTGCGTGTTGTGGTACATTTGCTGTTGATGTGTCGTGTGCTTGTGATTGGTAATATCTGTGAAGTTACTTGTGTTGCAACTTTTCTGAAAGGACTGTTCATCTTCATCAGCATCATTACATTTATCAATGATGTGACTATTTGCATTAAAACCATTGGTGAAAACATGTTGCACCTTCAGCTCTCCTTCATCTGTGCTGTTTTTCTTGTCTTCTAGCTCTTCCTTCTTTCCTGTCTCCTTCTTTACCTCCTTCCCATAATCTTCACTCTTTCCTCTGTCCTCCTTCTCCTGGTCCTCACTCTTCCCCCTTGTCAACATAATATTGTTTACTGTTTCTATGACCGTCCTCCCTGTTGATGTTAAAATTGATGTTATGGTCGATGCTGACGGGTTTGGTGTTGTCGCCGTAGACACTCGCTGACCATGTAAAATGCTTCCACGTGCCAGTCGATTTGCTGCCATGATTCGCTCCAAAATGGCCGCCTTTGTGTCCTTCTGGGCAACAAGATCATAGACCAGGACGTCATCCTGAAAGTCGGATTCCTCTACGTACGAGCCATGCACCAACTTGATGGCGTTGCGTCGCATTTCCTGGATGTGTCGAGGAGGTAGAGGAGGGGGTGCTGTTGTAGATGTATCTACTACCATGCTGCCATTTGATATCCCCAAGTTCATCAATGCTGTTGAAGAGGTGTCTTCATCCGCAAAAATGTCATCCCATTCCAGTTCCAGGGCAGAACTGGCTCTTCCTGCCTGATTGCCCATGGAAATGGTATCTGAGAGGGAGGAGGTGGGGGAGAGGGCTGAAGGTGGAGGAGTTATGACTAAAGAACAAATAGAGTCACTCTTGGTTCGCTGTACGATTTCTTCCTCATCTTCTATGTCATTCCCTGGTGTGTTAGATTGGTATTCTTCAGGTGAAGGGTCAATTCCATCATAAGGGGCTGACCAGAACCGACATGCCCTGCAGAAAAAATAAAATCAAAAATTACACTAAAATCTAATTATAGATTTCATCATAGGAGGAATTAAGTGAGCCACACTAACCTGAGGGTAGTGGAGATGGCTTGGCGGGCATCCCACAGGTAGTGGAGGTAGTTTACATCCATCAAAAAGTCTGACCCTCGACAGTAGCCAACACTGTCTGACACCGACAGATCTAGAACAGACAGAGAATTTAATTGAGTGTATACAGATATCTGTTTTGTGTTGTGCGTCTGTCAGTTGTACCAACCTGCTCCTTTGGGCCAGTGGATGTGCTCAGTTTGTGAGAGTGTATTTGTATTATGGAGGTACATGGGGCACCAGGACGGCATGAGATGTAGGAAGGAAGAGGCGGAGGAGGAGTAACAGTCTCGCTGATTTAAGAAGAACCGCTGCCTCCTGCTCAGGTGGCTGCAGGGAATCAGATACCTGAGGACACAAAAACACACCGTGCTGATGTACAGAATATTGACAAGGAAATTATCGCTCAAATCTGGTTTAGTATTTTCTGTGAAACCATGTTGGCTTTGCTATAGGTATCAACTCCACAATGTTGGTCATTCCTATATTTCCTGGCTCTATGGCACAATCTGGGACCTGAAAAATATGTCCCCCCCTACCCTGTATTCTTAATTTGATGTGAAATATTGTGGGAATTTGTCCTAAGGGTTTTCTGTTTCCCACCACTACTGTATGAATCTTAATATAATAGGCTTAGATGTAAGAGAACTTATCAGCTTATTAGGATTTAGAGTCGGTAACTGTCACAACAGGTTTCCTTATGTCATTCAACAGCAACTCTGGATTAGACAGCTCAAGATAAGGTATAGGCCAAAGCTTTACACTACACTGCTCTAAAGAAATAAGGAAAAATGGGCAAATATTTATGAATATTTACGACCTTGATTCAAACAAAATAGGTCCATGTCTGTTAATATAATACTGAGCTGGAGAACATCGAAACATAGCTGTTGGAAATCATGATCATGATCATTAACCACCCCACCTGGTTGGGTTTCTCACTGTCACTGACCTGAACACCAGTTGCAGCATGACATCTTCACAGAACAGACCAATCAGAGTCCTGAACAAAGCCAGTGATACTGTACCCAACTGAATGGACACACAAAATGTCAAAGGTCATCTTAATGTATGCCCTTAAGAAAGCAAACTTGTAGCCCAGCATGTCTCTGTGCGCTACCTGAAAAGGTGTGTTGACCCTGCTGACCAGTGTGTCCAGTATGTGCACATTGTCATGTGTGTGCAGCAGGATGAAGGACAGGAAGGTCTGGAGGAGGGACGGCTCCGAGATGGAGCGCAGGAACAGATCCAGATACGCTGTCGTGGTCATCACCTCCTCCACTGTCAGCTGCACAATGAAAAGTACAAATAAAATCATCTATCAGCATCAGCAGCACAGTTTATCTGGAATCGCAGCGGTTAGTGTTCTGCTACCTTGTGCAGAGCAGGAGCCAAGACAGGCACCAGGAAGCCATTGTAGATGTAACCGAGCAACTGAGACCGTATGGATGGATGAGCCACCTGAAAGAAACAGATAAAGGCAAAACAATAAATTGGCTGCACCATTATCTGTCACCTTTGTGTTTAAATGTGAGTCATTACCCTGGTGACAGCACTGCAGAAGTCCAGTGAGTGCAGGAAGTGGACCAGAGCAGGAACCTGTTGACAATCAAACACAAGGTAACAGTCACTTAGCAAATCATACCTATTAAATATTTTCATTCGGTGTATTATTTGACATTTATGTAATAATTATGTAATATTTACTTCCTCTTTTTAGCCGTGGTAACTGTATGACTAATATATGTAAGTTTTCTCTGTCACTGAATGTGGTTTCTTGACGAGAACAGTGATGGTTGTTCGCAAAGTTTGCCATTGTTACATTTACAAGACAGAAAATTATAAAAACAAGTTCTTCAGGACAGACTGGACGCTACAGTGAGTGGCTAACAGACAGACTGGGGCAAGCTGTTTAACATGCTAACTTCAGCAGAAGGAAAACAAGTGTCAACATTGTTGTAAATTTTTGACATTTGAACTTGCAGCTCTTAAGCAAGACTGTTAAGTGAATAGCCACTAATGCATTAGCTTGTATAAATGTACATGGAGTACCTTTGCAAGTAATATGTTTTGGTGCAACATTTCTGCTGTTTATGCGCAAGTTAACTATGTCGCAAAAGCAAAAACAAATGTCCATGTAGCGCCTTTAACAACTTTAACAACCTGGTGATCCCCTGACTTTAAACCATCCTTTCAAGCAGTGAGGACTGGCTAAGACCTTGTCACAGTTATTTACTTCATTTGTTCACTGTTTTCATCCTGCCACTCATTGGTTGTATGTTACCATGGTTACCTGCTGCCAGTCGGCCTGATCCAGACAGTGCCAGTCTTCGCTGTAGACCTGCAGCCGGGCAGGAAGAGACGAGTACAGACCGGACAGACCCGTTGCCAACACCTGCAAACACAAACACACATTGAATCAGTGCCAGTGCAGATTAATGTGTTCTTTTTATAAATGACAGGGAATGAGGGCAGATATAAACACAACACACTGATTAATTTGCGAGTCATTAAGAGGCAGATATTTTGGAGGCCGGGTTCTGGAGCTTAAACAAACAACAGCAGTAATGATAATGATAACATCGATCGCCACAGCAGAACCAGCAGCAAAGACAGAGCCAGTCAACACCGTCCAATCACGTTCAGACTTCCTAATCCTCCTCTGGGTACGAGCCAGTCTCACACTGATTTACTAATCTGCTCTCTACATAAAGATTGAGGTCAGAGTGTGTGTCACATGGGTTTAAATCTGACACACACACACACAAGTGGCATGTGCTGCAGTGTCTTTGTTTGCTCTTTCACACAAACAATAAAAAGCAGAAATTGGCAATGATGGAGCCAAAATGGCCGACACAGGGAGTTAACGGTCTTTGTGGTCTTTATTACTCGTAATATTAGCTGATATTAGCAAATGTTTGCTTCTCCTGTTGTACTACATTTCCCTTTTCACTTTTTCTGGCTGTCACTCACCCTCACACTCTCACAGTCCCTGAGGAGGCAGCGTGAGCTTGTTAGTTTGTTACATAACTGTGTTATAATGAGATTACAATCCACAGAGGCAATGAATGGAGAAAACAGCCATTGCATTGATATTTTTTTTTTTAGAATAAATCAAGCAACAGGTTCTTCAAATGCCATTTTATTCTGTTTACCCAAAACATTACATTATCTTTTAAAAATTAGAGTTTTGTTTTTAGGAAAATGTTTTTACTGCTTTTACTACTTCTGCTGTTGTTGCTGCTGCTTTTGGAAACTATGTAAAGATTAAGTCTAAGACGTCTGAGAAAAGCTATAATTAGAGGAATTATAGTGGTATAGTATTCATTGTATGCTAAACTTCAGCTCTTATTATGAAGACAAAACACATATGTTCTGTAAAATGAATGGTTTGTTGTTGGTTTGAACAGAGCAATACAATAGCTGGTCCTTTAAAATACAGATTTAAGTCTTCAAGTTTTCAGCAACTTAACCTTTTCATTTACCAGAAACTTAAACAGACTAAATTGAGGCAGCAAGTCTGGTAATTTGTTCATTATTGTGTGGGACTTTTTCTAGGGAGAAGTATCACTGAAACACCGCCGCAAGTAACAACAAAAAACATAATTAAGTGATGTAATGATGTAATGGTAGATCAGCACTCTTTCTATTCTGTGAGGTTAAAGTTGTGAAATAAGAATAAGAAACTGTCAGTAGTAAGTGGTTGTACACATTAGAAAAACATGAGGATATAACAGTTTTTGCAGCTATTGTCTCTGTGATCCACATCTCATGAATTGGAGCTGGTAATGACCATGGTTGTGTTGTGTTGTGATCCACCACTAGGTCGTGTGTGTTTGTGTATTTGTTCACTCACAGGACAGAAGTACGTGTTCTCGCTGATGTGCTGCGCGACTCGAAGCTCAGACGCCGACAGAGACATGATGAGCAGCAGAGCATCTCGGGCCTGTTGACCAACCAGACCCTGTCTGAGACAGAGATGTGAGAGTGATGATACATTTTTTTGTGTGTGTGCTACAACGCATTTGTATGTGATGTAGAAAACATATGTTAACCTGTGTGTATATTGTGTCAGTTGCTTTATGTTATTGTGTGTGTGTGTGTGTACTTGTTTGTGTCTATATCTCATCTACATGTTTCCATCCTATCACAAACCAACCAATAGTGTGTACACCCAACCTATGTATTTGCATGTGTGCCTCTTTGTTCATATCTTATGTATTCATGTTTGCATATCTGTGAATGTACACAGCTATGTGTGTATATTTGTTTATACATCATGTTTGTATGGTTGTTGACCTCTGTGTGTGGATATTTGTGTACATGCCCAGCTGGTGTATATGGTATGTATGTATGTTTGTATACTTGTGGGTGCACAGACCCATGTGTGTATACCTGTGTGTGAAATGCCATGTATGTTTGTTTGCATTCTTGTGCATATATATATATATATATACCTACTTGTCTGTTTATAATATGTAAATATTTTTGCTATGACTTAAGACTTGTGTGTCTGTATACACCTGTGTGTATACCTACCTGTGTTTATGGTATGTGTGGTTATGTCCTTGTGGGTGTATAGACCTATCTGTGTATACCTATGTGTGAAAATGTTATGTGTGCATAACATTTTCACATACTATGTTTCTACACCTGTGAATGTACAGCCTGTGTATACAGGTAGGTAGAGGTATACAGGTTGTATACCTGTGTGTATACCTACTTATCTGTATATTATTTGCATGCATCTTTCTACGCCTATGAATGTATAGACCTGTGAGTATGTATCTACTTGTGTGTATGTTATGTATACATGGTTGTAGATGTGTGTGTATACCTACCTGTGTGTGTATGGTATGAGCAGGGAGAAGAGGAGGAAGTTGGCAGCTCCTTGGTCCTCGCTGGTGTGGAAGAACAACTCCAACACTGAAGGATCTTTGACCAGAGCCACGCACAGTTGGTTGAGCAGCAGGACCAGTTCCGCCTCCACCGCACCACCGCTGTCTGGAGAGCAGACAAAGATTATTAGCTAACCTGGTAGGTAGCTGTTTAAACACCTCTTCAAACCAATTAAGTGTCATTAGACAGCTAAACCAACCCCAGGACTCCTCCTGTACTTCTCTTTAAACAGATTAGTTAATTTAAGCAAAAGTGGAAACAAATCTATGACAGTGACCAGCTTCCAGACATAGTTTCACCACTAACTCACCAGTTGCAGCTCCAGCACACGAGGCCAGCAGCATCATGAGCGGCCGTAGGACAGGTTTGTGGTGCAGCAGAGGCTGTTTGGCCTGAGACAGAAGCATCTGGTACATCCTGAGCTGCTCCAGCTTCATGTCCTCAGTAAACTGTCTCCTCAGGCTCCACAGAAACAGCCTCTCCATCACCCCCTCCAGAACCACGAACTCCAGGATGGGACCCATTGCTCCTCCTGGTATCATAATTCATATCAAACCGGTTAAAATCCAACGTAGCAGCGTGATGAAACATGATGGTTTGTGTCTTGTTTTGGTCTCTGACCTTGCCCGGCCTCTTCCTCCATCAGCAGGAACAACATGTGTTCCACGTAGTTCTGGACAGCGCTGGCTTCGTCAGGTGGGATGGGACCAAGACGTAACGCTGCAGAGCCACTGCCACCACTGCTACCGACGTGACCAGAGAGGAAACTCAACGCCCCAGCGCCGCTACGACCTGGCTCATGTTTCTCCAAGATCTTCACGACCTGTAGAGAGGGACATCAGAAATATTTATATTTAATTTCCTACATGGTTGATGTTCATTTGAGGTTTGTCGAGACCTCCAAATCTCAAGGAACAAATTGTTTCCAACAAGAAGCCTCTAAGCCTAACTTTGTACTTTCAGAAAATCTGAAAATTCTCTGATTCTCTAAAATCAGATGAAATTAAGAGAATAATATTAGTTATTAGTATCTATTATGGATTATAGATGTTTAATTTGCACATTAAACAGATCATGGTGGGAGGATGAATATGTGAATGAAAAGAGAAATCGAGCGAGAGAAGAATGTAATTCACTGTCAGGACTTGTGTTAACCTTTGACCTTGGCTGCTTCAAACAGCAACCACACACACACACACACACACACACACACACACACACAAATGTATCCACAATACACTTTTACACACACAGGAATGGAGTGTGTGTGGGTTTTCTTGGCTGCTGCAGAGAGGGAATTGTTCTAAATAGATCCTGTGTTTAAGGGCCAAAGTCTTGGTCAGTAATGGGCACAAACACACACACACACACACACACACACACACACACATAATCACACACTGTGCCAACCAGTTTGAGGAAAATAGGACAGAGACCGAGAGTCAGGGACAGGGGAGAAACAGAGCGACAAAAGTAAGAATAAAAAGATGTTTCCTGTCTGAGAATGTATTGATTGATTGACCGATTGGTCAGGTTGTTGTTTAGTTTATTGATTGATTGATCCTCACCTGAGCCCAGTGATTCTTGAAGACGATCATGCAGGTCTCCGGGTCCACCCCTCTTAAAGTGAGAGACTTTTTCCGGGTGCCCCTGACAACCACCGAGGCCATCATTTTGACTGGCTGTCAGGTGGCTATAGCATGTTCCAGTTTGCTGTGTGCAGGTGTGCAGTGTGGTGAGGACAGGGGGCATTAGTTGGATCTCTCAGCCTGAGATCAGACTCCTTCCCTGGGCTCTGCCAGTAGCTGCTGGCCTGCAGGAGATAGACAAAGAAGATTGTAACTGTGACTTTCTGGAGCTACGCTACTAACGAACATCATTCAGACTGTGTGTATCTATATTTTCCACATTGTAGGCCATGAAAACAGGCTGAAGTTTAATCATCTAACTGGTGCTGGACAGCTTTTAGTTTGATTTTATCACCCCGTTTCACTGCGTTATGAAAATGAACTCGAAGGGAGCTGCAGGAAGATAATCCATCACAGTGAAGCTTATTTTTAGCCACACCGGCGTCACAGATCTAAGGACGGCAGTGTTGGCTGCTTCAACCCTTTGGATCGGGCTGAAATTAGGGCGGACCGTCACCACCGTAATCGGGGCCAAAATCAATATTCAAATGCTACCACATGCCACAGCTATGCAACCAAAAAGGTCAAGTGTCTGATCACTGATCACTTCCAAATGTTTTAAAGGAGACATTCAAAAAGTAAAGCGCCAGACTTGTGAGTAACACCTCTGGATCATTTATGCTGAAGTTGCTGTTTTTCTGTTATGGTTAATGTTGTGACAACCTGCAAGTGAACAACATTTTAAACTGACTTTGTCTCACTGCCTGGTTCAAGTTTTAAATATTCATCAGGAATTCAACAAAACAGGATCAAAAGTAAGACAACATTTTATAGAAACATTCGAGCTCTTCTCAGGATGAACTATTCCAACTTTGATGGTTCTTGTACTTCTTCTAGTTCCATCATCTTGTTGCTGTATGAGTAAATCCTGCAAAACCAATGACGTTCATCTCTAGCATACATCCTCTGGTGCTAGTTGGACACGTCTTTGATGACCAGACACCTTCACCCAAGTGACTGACCAGCTGGGGGTAATTATCCCCCACAACTTGTGTCCAAGAGGCTCACTAATCCACAGATCACCCCAGGAGGCCTTTTCAGCAGACTCCAAGGCCATAAAACCCTGACACCCAGCTCCAACCAGCTGTCCTGCTGTAGCTATAACATGACTTTGTGTCAACTTCTACTTGGTCTTCCCAGAAAGACCTGGACAAGAAGAAGTTCTGGCCACCACATGGACGAACTGGGGTGTAAATTTCAGTCTAGCAGACAGTGTGGATGTGTCTGTGGAATAAATCTGACTAAGAAGCTTTTCCTGAGGTTGTTGCTGATTTGAAGCGTCCGCCGGATGACGACGCTTCCCTCTAACGTTTATATCCAGTTTGACCTTCCTCAACAACCGAGGCCGGAACAGGAAGTGAGGGTCGTCAACGGCAACAAGTAGCAAACAGGAAACGCGGTCCAAACGTCTGAGTCGTCCCACCCTGGGCGTTCCGGGACATTCCATGAATTCCCATGGAGATTCAATGAAGTTTCCAAGAAATTTGCCTCCAATGAACCCAGACACCTTCAACAACAGTAGAAGACTTACCTACCTCTGCTCCGCAGCTGAGAAGACATGGACGAGTGAGCCAGACGCCTGTTGTCCTGAGAGAGAGAGACACAGATTAGAGGCCCAGATGGTGACGGATGGATTTGTGAACGGTGTGTGTGTTTGAATGTGTGTGTGTGTGTGTGTGTGCACAGAAAATGGGTTGGATTTTGTTGCAATTTCCTGTTTGAATCATCAAGTTGTCATTATGGTGTGTGTGTGTGTGTGTGTGTGTGTGTGTGTGTGTGTGTGTGTGTGTGTGTGTGTGTGTGTGTGAGAAAGGGAGCAAGAGAAGTAATCTCAGATGAGACAGTGATGTTTAATCCCAAACCACTACCATGACTCTGTGTGTGTGTGTGTGTGTGTGTGTGTGTGTGTGTGTGTGTGTGTGTGTGTGTATTAATGTCAGACAGTCACATGCCATCACACCAGGGATTAAACACACACACACTGGGATGTTCAGATTGTATCTGACCTGATTCATATATTTTTTTTCAGGCCTTTATTTTATCGAGGTTTTGAATTTTAAATTCATCTACGATGATGAAACAAACTGAGTCTGATATGAACCTGCGGCCTCCGCTGCTGCTGAAGCATCTGAACTTTATTTTTATTTGGACGCTTCTTGTTTGCTCACAGATTGTCTGAGTAACGATCCAGCTGTGCATGTCAGCTCAAAGTGAGCCCAAAGTTTTGAGACCTCGATACAACTGAAGAGAAACAATGTAGTCGATTATTGTTGCTTTATCAGGTCACTGACAAATTATAACAACACGGTGGAGAACTGCTGACCAATGAGGTCAATGACGACTGCAAATCACTGATCACTGATTAATATGCATGTTATTGTGATGATTTATCAAGTCATCATGTTCCACAGTCGTCAAATGTCTCACTTTGTCCATTTATGAATCCAAAAATGCTGCGTTGATTGTGAGGTTTTCTTCCTGTGTTTTAAAAAGTGATGATTCACTAGTAAGTAAAAACTTAGCACGCTAACTGTTAGCACGCTAATCGCTAATTTAATGACTGGGGGTCAGTTGCGAGGTGGCAATATTGTGAGTTGTGGTTAAAACTCAAAATAAAAGCTAATTATGCTAACTTGATCAGGTGAGAGTTAGCATAACAACCACCACTAGGGGGCAGCAGCAGTAGGAACGTCAGGTCAGTCGTGAACATCTGGGTCTGTTGCTTCAGTCCGGCCGTCGTACAGTTCAACTTTACTGTGATTAAGTTAGCACGTTAGTTAGCACGTTAGCTAACTCTAACTCTGAAAACCCTCCTGAACTGAGAACCTGATAAATCTTTGACTTACTCACAGAGACACTGATGTGAAAACGTTTATCTACTTTTTAAATCAGTGTTTTACTGTTTTACTACAGAAATGATGTGAAGTTTATCTTCAGTGTCACTGTAACGTCACACTTGATGGTGCAAGAGGGAGGAAATTCACAGTGGTGTGATCGCATCATGGTATTGTGTATAAGTGTGTGTGTGTGTGTGTGTGTGTGTGTGTGTGTGTGTGTGTGTGTGTGTGTTAATACGTCTTACACAAACACACCTGAGCATTACTCAGCAGAACACACCTGATACATGAAACGTCAAGTTCACAGAATAAATAAAAGACATGTTTTGTTGTTTTTTTCATGTCTGTACATGTAAATAATCCATTTTTCTCTATGAATTACTTTCTGATTCTGCATTTTACTCTTTTATATTTTGTCCTCTTGTTTTCTATAATCATTTTTGTTTAATGACTTCATTTCCTCTGAACTGAAGTGAGTTTTTTCTTTATTTCCTTTAGTTTTTAACTGTCAGCTGCTGTTTCCTGTTTCTGATCTAAACTCTCATCATCACAACGACTGAACTCTGAACTGTTTATATTATTTCTATTCATATTATTAATATTTTATTAAATGTTTCCTCTCAGTACAATGTAGATTAAACTTGGCTCTTACCTCTGTTCTCAGTCTCTTCAACTGTTGCTTCTTCTTCCCACAACAGAAGCAAAGTGTCAGAGTCCAAATAAACAAACAAACAACAAATAAAAACAAATTAAAAAAACAAAACAAAGTAATTCCCTGTTGGTTCCCTGTTGTTAAAAGAGTCCTGGTCCTGATCGCAGCTCCAGCTCTGAGGCTTTAAGCTGCTCAGCTGTCAATCACACTGGTGAGGGCTGCGAGGTTACACTGAGGCCCCGCCCACTTAACCACTAAACCCCGCCCCCTGAGAGAGAGAGGGAGAGAGAGAGAGAATTTATATTAATTACTTTATACTTTATGAGGATACTTTATTCAAGCAATTAGCTAATTAAATGATCGATAAAGATGATAATTAAAAGACAACAACAATGATGATAACAATGACAATAATAATAATTATTATCATCATAAACACACTATGTAACATATACAGATGTTGGTACCGTTCCACAATAAACAAATCAAACAAACAACAACAACAAAAGCACAAAAGTTGATAAATAAATAAATAAATTTTTAACAATGAGAACAGATTGTCAAACACACACACACACACACACACACACTGTACCCCTGCTGTGATGCTGTTGACAGGTTAACAGCTGTTGTTACAGAACAGCAGCTGCAGGAACCGTTAATCTGCTGTGAGAACAACCTCCTCTTCATCATCATCATCATCTTCATCATCATAATCATCATCATCTTCATCATCATCGTCTTCATCATCATCATCATCATCATCATCATCATCATCATCATCATCATCATCATCATCATCTTCATCATCATCATCATCATCATCTTCATCATCATAATCATAATCATCTTCATCATCATCATCTTCATCATCATCATCTTCATCATCATAATCATCATCATAATCATCTTCATCATCATCATCATAATCATCTTCATCATCATCTTCATCACCTGCTGGTTCAGTACGTGACCTCGAGATGTAATTGAAAGATTTATTGCGAAAAATAAAAATTGTTTAAGTAAAAATTAAAGATTCATTTAAAACATTAAATAAAAGTTAAAATGTATCAAATGAAATCAGTACAGTAGTTACGGTAGAAGTTAAATTAAATTTTATTAAATTAGATTTTATTAAATTAAATAAAATGAAATTAGATTATATATTAGGCTACAGTACAGTCATAAACAGCTGTTCTCCAGATGAACTAATTATTTTCAACCTCATTAAAAACAGTTACTTTTCATGTGACAAACTTTTAACAAAAAAAGGTTAAATTAAACATTTAACACAAATCAAACGTTTCATCTCATGTTTAAAAAGGTGCAAGATGAATATTATCTTCTGTTCGTCATGACGACCAGTTACAAGTTTTATCAAACACATTTTAAAAAGTTGCTTTTCTATTTATGAAACTGTGACGGTTTGTGGATCAAACAATAAATCAATAAGATCAAATAAATGATGTCATACCTCAGTAATTTTATTTACATTGATACGTGTCAGTCCACTAGAGGTCAGCAGGTGTCGGTGCCGCCCTCTAGAGGTCAAACCTGGAACTACATCTTCTGTTTAATTAACAGAATTAAACCTGTTACATCATTGGTCATAAATATATTTAAAAACATTTACAGTAAATGTCTGTTTCTCTTTGGAGGATATGAAAAGTATCAAATATTTGTTAAGATTATTATATAAGACAGAAACTTTTCCGCACACTGAGGCGTTTCCTGCTCGACTGGATCCTGGTTTTCCTGGTTGCTGCTGGTTCAGACTCGTTAATAACTGTTTACATTCCCGCGGCTACAAAACCGTCAGTCTGACTCAGTCTCTGTTGTGTTTGTCTTCTAATGATTTTAACTGCTTTCTTCTATTTTTGTTACTTCATTTTCTATTTTTATCTTTTCTATTTTTTTTTCACTTCTGTTTAATGAACAAAACTATTTAATGTCTGTTTAATGACTGTTTGTCATAAAGGTGACGTGTAGTTTATGTCTGTTATTGTGATTATTTTCCTATTTTCTCTGATGTATCACATGTTTTATATCTACTAGATGGTCGTGTTGTAAATGTGTTGTCATTTTGTGCCGTTCTGCAAATGAAAAGACTCTAATTTAACAGATTATTTCCTGTAAAAATGTTTAAAAATGTCTAAAGAGAAACATGTAATATGAAAAAATAGCCAGTGAATCAACACGTTTAATGAACGTTACATGAAACATGTGAAAACAGCCTCTTACTCATGAAACAACTTGACACATTTGTATAAGTGTAAATTGTTGTTGTATAGTATAGTGACTGTATAGTAATGGTTGTACATTTCATGTGATTTGTGGTTGTTTGTGTTATTTGTACAGTAATGTTTATCTTGTTATTTTCTGCCTGTCTGTAGCTTCATTCATAACTCATCATTGTAAATTTAACTTCTTGTTGTGATTCTTTGTTTCTTTTTATACAGTAATGTAACTTTTTGAGAAGACAGTTTTGTGTCTGTTTGTAGTAAATTGTATCTTTTTGTGGCCGTTTTCTATTTGTAAGTGTGTTTTTTTTTTTTGTAACATTGTATAGTAAAGTGTATCTGTTTGTGATGATTCCATATGACGTCGTGGTTGTTTAGAATGTTTTATTTACTATGTAACAGTTTGTTTGTATAATTTTTGTCGCGGTCTTTTTACGTCATGTTTTTTCTCGTGTCACGTTCACTCTCATTCACTCTCCGACAGTAAATGTTTATGAAGAACCTGTCGTTTAAACTGAGATAATTGTTTTGTCCTCCATCTTTTTTTTTTTTCCTTCTTCAGTCGGTGACGTCACACGGCTGGAGCGCGTGCGGCTGTGCTTGTGTGTTGTGAGCTCGTGCCCGGCGGTGGAGGAGGTGGACGGGGCCAAAAACCTCGAAACTCTTGAACCGAAACGCAACAAAACGACGCAAATAAAGAATAAAAGAAACTCAACTGCGGAGTTTGCGGCTCCGCAGCTGCGGGAGAAGAGACGGACTCTTCCTGGAAGTGGAGTCCGGTGTAAAGTTGATGTTGTTCGGGTGAACTTGTTGAGTTGTCGCGGTGGATGTTAACGACGACGGAGCAGCAGGAGGAAGAAGAGGAGGAATAATGTCGCTGCTCCTGTTTTCTCTGGTCTGACAAGTCTCCATTTTACCTCCAAACAAACAGACTGACAGGACGAGGAGGAGAAAATAAAAGAAAGGAGATTAGAAAAATAAAATAAAGTAAAAACAAGAGGAGAAATGGCCGAGGCTCGGTCGGAGGAGGAAGAGGAGAACATGGTGAGGGAAAACCGGGAACAAGTGGTCCGACGACAGCCCAACACCTCCGGAGGTAAAAAAAAAACTAACAAAAAATCAACTTAAATCGTTTATTTTTAAACCGTTTCCACATTGTATCGATAATATTTATCGATATGTGACAGAAAAATAAGTTGTCACAAGTTTTAACCTTCAACTGAAACTGCAGATGTGACTGATAACAGAGACAGAAGCTGTGAAAGATAAATAAATAAATAAAAATAACAATGTAAATGTTTTGTTTCTGTGGTGAGTTTAAGATCCTGGTGAAACTGTGGGATCTTTCAGTTTTGTGATATTTGTAGTGTCCCTGTAAAATCTCTCATAGGACTCATAAATACCTGAAAACAGCACCAACTTACTGTCACATCATGGTGGAAATGTTGGGGAAAGTGCTGAAAGTTTTGTTACTGGTCATGTCAAATATAATAAATTTATTTCTATTAATATATTAGTTAAACATATAGAACTAACAGTTGGTTAAACAGTAATTTTATTTGTTTATTTTCAAGGAGAAATAAAGTAATGTGTCATTTTTTTGTGGACACGATATCAGAAAAGTTGCGTCCAACTCACGTAAAGACGCCGCTAACGTCAGCTACACTGCAGTGAATTATGGGATAGTTCAGGTTGCAAAGTTACAATAAAAGGACAAATAACGACCCAAACAAATGATAAACGACCACAGTGTTTAATAAAATGACAACGATTGACACGAAATTACAAATCACCCAAAAGATTCGACAGAATCAAAGAACATTTTCAATAAATTTACTTGAAAAATGACTCAAACAGTAACTTGTCGTCTTATATTTCATAGTTGACAAACAGGTTCGTTGATGAGTAGTTTCAGTTTGAATGTAGAGAATTGATTTGTGGTTTTTAACGACTGTGATGAACTTTCTGAATGTTTGAAAGGATCTGACGTATTGAGTTTTATTTATTAACAGTTTCCTTTAAAACACAAACGTGTTTCATGAAACTACAGATTCAACTGTAAATGTGTTTCGGTTGTGGGTGTAACACGGCTGTAAATTCTTGCATCAACACGCTCATATGTCATGTTATCAAGTGGGTCAAAGTTCACACATGAAGACACACACACACATGGGGTTGTAATGGTGCAGGCCTGTGCCAAGACTCACAGTCATTAGTCTAATGTTCAAGTCCTCCCTCTTTGTCCCGTCGTCTCATACATAGAAACACAACTTAATGCGTCTTGTGTGTGTGTGTGTGTGTGTGTGTGTGTGTGTGTGTGTGTGTGTGTGTGACAGACAAGTATAATTATTGGTTTAAGTATAAACCCAGAGAAGCTTTTTTTTCTGGATGACGTCCTGTGACCACGACTGGTTATTATCTTTGGAAAAGTTGCAACAACAGATTTGAAGTGATGTGATAACATGATGTCACCTCAGAGAACTTTTAAAGACTTGTTTAAATCATTGTTAAATATATTTTAGTTGTTTTTTTTTTTGTATAAGTTGATATGAACTGATGTGTTAAATAGATATATATGATCCTCTCGTATCAATTTTAGGCTCCTGAATCGAATCGAAATCGTATCTTGACAGACTTGATGATTTTGGTAAATATTGTATTGACCTGAATATAAGACGGTATTTTTTTCCTCTAGAAAAAAGTCTGAAAAAGTCAGGTTGTCTTATATTCAGGATCCAGAGACCCGGGGGTCTAAACCACCAGGTGGCGTCAAACATCATCTCCCCAAACGAGTCAGAGCTTCTTCTTCTTCTCTCACACCAGAGACCTGGAGAGATGCGACCGCGACACAGAGACTCAAACGTTGAGCAAGTTAACAAACATCAGAGGAGACAGTGTTTCTAGACGTTGACCAGACCATAGTTTCAAGATTGGGCCGCTGATACTTGTCCTCCGCACATTACGGCTAACGATGGTTAGTAGTTGTAATGCTAGTGCTAACGCTTGGACGCATGTTACATACCGTTTGTATAGCAGTGTGTATATATATATATATATATATATATATATATATATATATATATATATATATATATATATATATATATATATATATATATATATAGTACGAATCCCCATCTAGACAGGCTACCCTGAGTGTGATCTCCTCCATTCATGTCTCTCTACACTGTCTTTGTAATTAAAGACACAATTATTCCAACAAATGATAAAAACAAACAAAAAACAAACACTCCTAGATGATGCATGTTTGCTTCTACAGGTCATGTGTCGGAGTCGTCTTATATTTGGGTCAATACGGTGATTTAATCATCGTCCAGAGAATTGATATAATGTTATATCGGGATGAAACTTGTGATTTACAGCCCTAATGTTTCTGTAGAACCCTACAGATGTTTGCAGATGCTTCATTTTTCAGATGTAGTGTGTCGGTTCAGCTGTCGTCATCAGGCTGATTGGAATAAACAGAAGGAGAAGAAACAGGAAGTTAATGTTCCACTGACAGGTGATATCAGGTGACGGCTCAACAGACAGGGAAGTTCATCGTAGGAAAAACCAAAACAACAAGAGCCCAACAAAAACAGAAAATGTTCCTTTAACGTGTCGGAAAAATAAAAACCCAGCGTCAACCACTGACACTGCTGTACATCAACAACAACAGAGCAATGAATTCATCACCGCCACAGCATCTTAAACACATCTGTGGGAGTTTGTGTTTGAGTCAGCTGGTGTTGTGCAACAACATGAAACTCAAGCTGGTGATTGTGACAAGCTGAGGTCAATGAATGTGCTTTTTTCCCCCCAAAGATTCAATTTTAAGCAGAAATCTTTAGAAATCCTTGAATCAGAGACTCGTTCAGGACGGTTTGAACCGGCACTGTTCCTGCGCTGTGGTTCTCGTCTCTGTGGAGTTGAAAACAATCTATGATTCATTTTCTGTGGCATCGTAGTTCAGAAAAGTTAATTGGGGGGAAAATGGAGCTTAATTAAAAACAAAAGTCAAATTGCATCTTAAACGTGAACGTGAGCGAGGATGTTTAACATTTGCAATTTAAATAAATAAAAAGTAAAGTTGTTTACTCGATTCAGTTGAACGTCATCTGCTTATAAATTTAAGTAGGAAACATAAACGTTTGCAGACTCGTGGCAAAGTAAGTCTCGTCTGTTAAAGAGACAGATGATAAACATCATATGTGAGTGTCTTGTTTATCTTTGAGTCAGGAGGAGATTTCCCACCAGAGTGTGGCCTGAAGCTTCAAATCAGTGTTTGTTTGTTTTTTAACTCAGGTCAGGCGGCGTTTTGCTCTGTCAAACTAGTTTTTCTTGGAAACTAAACATATTTGACATCACCACCAGGAGGCAGCCATCTTTCAGCAGGTAGATGCTGATTTCAGATAGTTTACGGTTTGTGTCTTAGCTTGTTTGTCACTTGAAGTTGTTGCTAAAAGTCAACATGTGTCAAACAGCTTAGTAGAAGAGGAAGGAGGTTCTGTTATGTCGCCCTCTGGAGGCTGATGAGAGTATTTCTGTAAGAAAAAGAGCAGTAGACGGCTGTTTTTTTTTTTTTTTTTTTTTTTAAGGTGTTTTTCAACCCATGGATCCTTAAATCCTTCAAATTAAATCACCTCTGTAGGTTTGTCGTTGTCATTAGCCTCTAAATGCTCCATTAGCAGCTAGCATGTAGCACATGGTGGATTTAACTGAGCTTTTCTTAATAGAATCAAAACACTTCCTCATTTCATCTTTTTTCTTTTCCGTGGCAGTAATAGTCCAAAAACATCCAATGAGAGGTCATGAAACCAAAGCCGTTTATGTTGTCTTCAGTGTTGAGGTACTGATGAGTGCAGCTTTGAGGAAGTAAATCGTCAAACAAAACATTAAATCCGCCTCAGCTGCAGGCGTTGACCTGCGACCTCTGACCTCGCCGCATCGAGCGAGAGACTTGGCGGATGACGGACGCTGAGGAGAATCTGCTGCGTCGTGTCTTTGTGCGCTTCGAGTGTTTGAACACAGCTCGGCCAACACGGCACAGCCCAACACAGCTGCAGGACAAACATCTGGAAGTGTTAAAACTCCTGATGACTGCAGCAGAATCCCGCAGCAGCCAATGGCAGCCACGCTGGCGTGCGCTCTCCTCCGCCAATCAGAGAGCCGGGGCGAGAACAGACGGGCGGAGTTTCAGAGGAGTAGAGGCGAGAGCAGAGGAGGAGAAGAAGAAGGAGAAGAAGGCAGAGGAAGGAGAAAACTTTGACTCCTGGATGGCAGAATAAGGAAAGAAAAAAGAGAAAAGAAAGAAATAAAAGTGTTGACAGGATATTTTCCAAACACGTCAACGTTCAGACTGGACGCTGCAGGAAACGTTGACCTGGTCATCAGTTAAGCCTGTGAGGAAAGGTAGGAAATGGAAAAAATGCACACATAGACAGAAAAACTCCCCCTTTATTTTTCCTCTTGTTCTTTCTCTTTTCATTTCAATCACCTGATGATCGTTTACTTTGTGTGAACAACCATCTTTGTTACTTTTCTTGCACCAACTTAAAACATAAAATGCATCATTTCCTGTGAGTTAAAAGGAAACGTTTTTACATTAAATTGAACTTCTATTGAAGTGATCTTGGGGTTTGGTCGACTGCGAGTTGCTGCTCCAAGTGAAAGAGTTTAAGTCCACAGTTGTATCACAGCTGAGAAAAAAGGAAGTAGTCGATTTACCAGTCAATCAGTCAATCTGACCCTTCACTTGTGGTCCAAGCTTTGGGTGTTTACCAGAAGGACTTTGGAGTTGGGCTGCTGATTTGTTGGTTTGAGCATCTGATCAAGTCTCGTCTGGATTTTTTTGGGCATGTGGAGAAATCATACATCTCATTTTGAAAGAAAAGGAACCCTTGGACGACCTTGGTTGACCTGCTCATTTGCATAAATTTTCCAAGTCAGGAATTAATGAACTGTTGTTTGCTAGTTAGCATGGTGAGTCAGGTGAGTTTTTTTTTAACACTTGTTAAACACTAACCATCATGGTAGACCTGTGTCAAACTTCAACGGACCAAAGTTTGACATTTCAGGAGGAATATCGGGCCCGAATCCCAAAAAATTGAAAACTGAGCAGCTCCTGACCCCGGTCGCTGAGCGTTGCTACACAGCGTATTTGCTCAGTTGTAAGGTTTGACGTCCGTCCTGACAGTCGAACACTAAAAAGCCTCTGTGAGTTGGTGAAAAACCTCTTTATGTTTGTGTTTGTTCATCGTTTCTGGTTTCCAGGTTCGTCCTCTTACAGACTCACACAGAAACTCCTTTCACGCTCTGATCCGAGCAGGTTTTGATCATCGCTGCCTTTTTGTGGTTTGATTTAATGAACAAAGGACATTGTCCCTAAAGGTAGAAAAGTTATCTAGTTTGGATCAGGAAGCGTGTGATCGAAGAGCGAGTCAGTGAGTCGAATGTCCGTGGGTTTTAATCAGCGTCTCTTTCTGTTTCTCTGCAGGTCGTCCTGACAGACGTAAACCGGAGCATCGTCACAGGTGAGACAGTTCGTCTTTACTTCATCTGACAGTTCATCAAGATGAGTAACTGTTACCGGGAAGTTTGTATTTGAACCCATATGCTGGTTTATGTTCGACCGTGAAGCTGCGTTTGATGTCGACTGATCTGATCTGTTTGATCTCAGCGTGTTATGAAAGAGGTTTTGCTCCTTTGGATTATTTTCTTCAGTGTCCTCACAGTCATGCAAAGAGCTTCCCCCTTCCTCCTCCTCCTCCTTGTGCTTTGGTCTCTGGGTCTGACACACTCCTGAAAGTATTTTGGCTTTTGGCTGGTTGGCATGGCAACTAGCCGGCAAAGTCACAGGGTTTAAAGACCATGTGTCTGTTTATTAGGGGAGTGGGGGAAACTGAGCCTCTGTTTGGGTTTATTTCACTTAAAACACGGTAACTAGAGAAACAACACGGATTGTAAGAAGCTTGTTAAAGTAGACGGGACATAAACCGTGAAGTCATTGTCCGCCTGGAGTTTTTGGTGCTTTTTTTTTTGTTTTGTTTTGTTTTGGAAATCAGCCTGGAGTCTCTGGACTGATCTGATACCACATCATTTATTTATTTATCAGCTTTATAGTCATTCAGATGCCGCTAACAGACTGTTGTCAGCCGCTAACTGCAGCTGCAGCCTCGAAACTACCGTCGCCACCTGCAGGTCAAGACGGTGAAGCTACAATCCGAGAGTGAAGTTTGCTGGCGGATTAATAGCCACCAAACTTTCTTTCTTAAAAAAGTAACTCCATCTAAATGTTTACTCTCCATGTGATTGGTTGTGACACAAATTCCTGTCAGGATTTTCAGAATAAAATCAGTTGGAAAACATTAAGAGAGATTTGTGCATTGAATTTTTTAGTTTTAAGTTGAAGTCACAGACTTTGTTGGTCCAGTTTAAAACCACATCAGTGATAGCAGCCATATCACATCTATACAGGATTAGTGGTTTCTTTAAAAATAAAACTACCTTGTGATTTACGTCAGTTCCTGCCTGAACCACTGAACTATCCGTCTCTTCAACACGCCCCAGGATGATGTAATGGACCAAATGGAAAAGTTGTGACAACATTCACCAAAGACAGAATAAACTGCATCAGCAAAGAGTGGACTCAGCTTTGGCTTAAAAAAAAGAAAAAAAGACCACAAACTTTAGTTAACGAGTTTGAGAGTTTAAACAAAAACTAAACATCATGATAAACTTTTACTTCACCAGGTTTTACCGAGTGTTTTTGTTTTGTTTATGGAGGAAAATGAGAGAGAGGAGGATTTTTTCCATCACTGTAAAAAGTGAAGCAGTGTGTTTTTGAGTATGTGTCAGTGGTGAGTCATGTTTATCAGTTCACGGTTAACAAAGAGAGGATGAGCACAGACAAAGACGCAGGGAAAAAGACATGAAAGCAATTTAAAAAAAAAAAACTTTTTAAAAAAAGTCACATAAGAGGAATAGATACAGAAAGACGTCTGACCTCCGTCTGTCGTCTGGGTGAGCCCGGCTCTGTTTCCCTACTCTGCCTAGCAACGACTACTTTTTCCATCTGAATAGGAAGAATTTTGGCTCCGTTCCTGAGTTTCCTCCTGATCCTGCAGCTTCTGAAGTATCTTCTGTTTTTTTTTCTCTCTGTTTTTGACAGTTTGAGTTGCAGACAGGTGATAAACACTTTCAGTCGTCGGGACAAGTCAGGAAATATTTCCAGATTCTCTGTCTGTCTGTCTGTCTGGGATATTGAGGAAAAGCTGATTCTTAAGAGTGAAAAACAGCTTTAAGGCAAAACTGTTGAGGCAAAGAAATAAGTGTTTTTCTTTGGACACTTGACAATAAAAATAACTTATATTGAAGTGTCAAAGACACAAGGATGTGAAGTCGGACGTTTCCTTTGGCGTCTGTGTTTCTAGATATCTACTTGAGGGATAAACCGCCACTGGAGTGTCTGTGGTTCAGAATAAATATTTGTGTTTCACGTTTAAAGCCAGCTGGAGGGTTCAACCCTGAGAATTTAGCAAGATTTGGTGAAGCTGATGTTGAGTCTGGGTCGAGTCCAGCGAGGTAATCTGAGGTCGGTTTGGAGAGAGGCTCTTGTGACGCGTCTGGAGTTGGTTTCAACCGATACAAATATCAGAAATTATTCAGTGGCGTCTTAAACACTGGATTGGGCTTTGACGTGTAAGCGTCTATGCACTGATTCAATCTTGTCAGCTGTTAAATAGCTAAATACAGCCTTGGCTAACTTTGGTGTGGCAGCACAAAAACCAGTTCTCCACCTGAGCAGGATGAGGACTATTGTACATATAGAAGCTCGTAAATAATTAATGTGATTCACGACTTATCGTCAGAGATTTAAGAACAAATTCAGAGATGTTTGTTGAGCCTTGAAGTCTTAAGTTGAGGTTTCCGGTTTCGCAACGAAAAAAGCAACACAAACAGTTTTCAGCCACATCAGTGAACGACGTCATGACAGAGTTAATGGTTTAAAAAAGGATTTGTCTAATGTGTTCTCCAGTGCTGAGGACTGGGTGGGATGACTGAGCTATGTTTGTCACTGGAAAACAGAGAGAGAAAGCAGGACTAGATGGCAACAGAGGTGAAATAATGTGACTCATGGTTTCCCCCTTTTTTTTCCCTCCCCTCCCTTCTTCTCTTTTTTTTTCTCCTACTGCAGCCAGGGTCCTCTGTCGTCCATCAGAGCTGCCATCAAGAGGAGTGAGTATTCAGGAAAAGTCCAGTCAGTCTTTTCTTGACCGACCGAGAAAGAAGAGAAGAAGTCGGAGGCCGTAACTTGTCGAACGGAGATCGGCAAAAATCGGGTGTCCGCTTGAATTGTGGCCTGGAAACGATTTTTAAAAATAGGAAATTCTTGACCTTTTTGTTGGGTAATGAAATGAAATCCAGCTGGTCGGTTTAACCACATGTAGCTGGAGAACGACGACTCAGATCTTTTTACTGAAATATAAGAATAAAACTCAGTTACAAGTAAAACTGCTCAACAAACAAGCCACAGTCAGGGTTTTATGAGGGTTTAGTATCAAACAAAAGGTATGAAGGTAACTAGTAACTAGATGTGATAAGTAGTTGAGTAAACTGGGCATTAGCATGATAATGGACATACTGAGGTAAAGTCTTGTGTTTTTCAATCTTTGCCATCACATAAAATGGAGAAACCAAAACAACTAGACGCTCGTCCTTTAATTTAGTCTCCGTATCTGAGCTGCTCATTATCTCATTTAACTTCATGAAACCTGATTTCAGTTTCCACACGAGCCACTTCAAAGCATTAAAGCACATGTCTCACGGTCTTTTCTGACTAATGTTAAACTGTTTCAGCTTCCACCAGGTCGACCTCTCTCTCCGAGACGTCCAGAGACAGAGACCGGGACCGGGACCGGGACAGAGACCGGGACCGAGACCGAAGGTGAGCTGCAGATACAACTTCAGATTGAATCTTGTTGAATCTGCTGAGGCTCTTTACAACAATCTGTCTAGTCAGGGGAAAATAAAATAACCAGTCAACAAGCGCGACCTTTTTGTGTTGACAGTAAACAAGCTTCATGTTGGGAAGTTAACTGGTTTATTCTCTCGTCTACTTCTTCCTTCACTGGATCTTGGATTCTAACCAGTTTAAACATTTTAGAGACGTTCGATGGTGGATTTTTAAGGATATTTAGTACGACATAAAACTATAGTGTTTAATGTCATATGAATAAATTTAAGTTCTACTTTAGAAACATCATTTTACAAATATAGAAATTTACACAGAAATATTTAACATTTTATTTATGTATAACATTTTTTCTTATGTATTGATTTAAATGTGTGGATCAGTTGTAAATTAATGCTACATTTAAGGACCAATGGCCAATTTTCTGACCTGCTCCTGTTTATTATTGTTGAAAAGTATAAATGTTCATTCATAGATAGGTTTGCACAATCAATCAAAAACCGATGCAGCAAATCCTCATCAGTCCAGCAGGTAGTCAGGTTCAGCATAATAACTCTGGGACGTCCAGACGTCTGTGGTGCAGCTGATGTTGTCTGAGGATCACGTGTCACTGTGACTCTACTGTAAATATGATGATGTGGAGCTAAAACAGTTTGACAGTTTGGTCCTGACTTCCTGTTTCCAGGCGACCGGAGATCACCATCCTGTCGGCGGAGCCGTTGTCCTCCACCTCCTGGTTCCCGGGGGCGTCCGGTGGATTCCCGCCTCCGCCTCCTCCCGCCGCTCAGATCTGGGGACCCACGATCCCTCCGTCCATTCAGGTCAGTCGTAGCCGACGCCTCAGTGCAGACAAACATGAAATAAACCGAGCTTTGTTTTTAAATCTCTCCGTTGCCGTTTGTGCCGTTTGTGTGTCTTCAGCCACCGCCGTCCTACGAGGAGGTGATCAGGGAGAAGACGCAGGAGCAGGTTCTCCCGCCGCCTTCTTTCTCCTCCTCCTCCTCCTCATCCGCCACCGCAGCCGCTGCTGCTGCTGCTGCTGCTCTTCATCACGTCCAGTTTCCACAATAACCATCGCCACACAGACTGATCCAGGATCTGATCCCCCAGACCTGCAGGGTGAGCTAAGTTATGTGTTTAAATCAGTGTAGAAGTACAGATACTGGAGTAACCAAGAAGTCACAGGTGGACTTAGAGTGAACTGGAGTAAAAGTATGTAATTAAGTTAAGGAAATGTAGTAAACTCAAGTACAGATACACCAAAACATACTGAAGTACATTATTGAAGTATTAGTTCTTTACTACACTGGTTTAAACGTTTCTTTAAAAATATCTAAATAATAACATTTGTGTTTTTGTACAGTGAGAAGACCCGTGAGACCACCGCGTCCGCCCCTCCCCTCACCTCCTAAGTTGTCTTACATTGATGACATCACCATCACCGGCCAACCAGCGTCGACATCCCTGAACTGTGACCCTGTGACATCAGAAGCACACACACAACACGGGGACGTCTTCGCTGACGTGAGCTCGTCTTTAACCTCGACCGCTGGCGCTCAGACCGACCAATGGGATCAATCTCCCGCCGACGCCTCCTGCCACGCCCGCCCCAGACCACGTCCTCGTTCTAAGCTCCACGTGCAGCCGATCAGCGCCGACGTCAAAGTTCAAACTCTGGTGAAACTTCGCGAGGACGGTTTGGCCACGTTAGCCGCCCGCGCCACCGGAGCCGACGCCGTCCGCCAGGAGACGAGTCAGGGGAAGTACCTGCAGGAGCTGCTCGAGGCCTTCAGCTCCGACGACTGGGGTTTTCCCGAGCGCCGCAGCGACAGCAGCGGGAACAGCCAATCAGAGAGCGAGGAAGCAGACGAGGAGGAGGAGGAGGACATGGCGACGCTGAAGGCGAGGATACAAGCCTTCGAGCAGCAGCAGCAGGTGGCTGATGGGAGTTGTGGAGACGCCAACGACAAAGACTTTGTTGTCACAAAGAGGCCTGAACCGCGGCCACGCCCTCGTCTCCAGGGGCAACCGGCAAAATCTGCCCCTCCTGTCGTCGCCCCAAAACCCAAAAACTTTGCACATCCCCCAAAACCGTCCAGTAAGGTATTCTGGGAGGACGGCGGCTTGACGCCGGCAGCTTCAGACACGACTGAGGCTGCACTTTCAGACCCGAACGCTCACCCAGCAGCTGCTCCTGAACCGGCACCGAAACCTGCTCCGGCTGTGGGACCACAGCCCCTCAAACCAGCACCGAAACCCCAGTCCACCACCGAACCCCTACCATCCCCTGCCCCCGTCCCCGCCCCCAGGCCACCTCCACCTAAACTCACCCCCTCTCCCAGTGACAACACTAAACCCCCACCCAGACCTCCGGTCGCTCCCAGGGCCAGCGTGGGCGCCCCGCCACCGGACAAGAGCGCCGCGCCCGGACGCATCACCCCGACTCTACCGCCGAGACCCTCGGTGGAGGTCACCGGGGCAACACAGACGGAGACTCAAGCTGGAAGTGAAGAGACGCAGGACACTGGTGAGTCTTGGTGGATCCACATCCCTGCTGACCCCTGCAGGCAGCAGCTGGAAACTACACAAACACACTTTTATTTTAGTCCAAATTTGGATTTTCTGCTTTTTTCTGATGCGTCGTTTCCTCCCACACGTCTGCTCGTTACTGCTCCGCTGACTGTTCTTATCTGACTGATCAACCTGCTGCTCATAATCAGCTTTTATGTTGATTCACAGAGCAGCTGCCATGGCAACGACGTTCTGACGTAATCTGACAAAACTGAGCTTCATAAGCGGGAAACTCTCAGATCCTACACTTGAGTTAACTTAAGTACTTAGATAAGCCGGAGATCCACATTTTAGAAAATCAGTGATTCCTGCTGCTGTGACTGGATGATTGTAGTTAACACTTTCTACAAATATCAACGCCTTCAACTTCTCCAGCTACATCACAGAATTCATTATTTGATATCAAAGACGAGGACAAGGTGTCATTGTTTCAACCTGCCCCACTAAAAAGCTTCCGTATAAGTTTATGTCAACACTAACGTGAAACAATGTTAACAATCGATCAAACAATCACATGAAGCTGTTGAATGAATTTAACTGTGAAAACAAACAGGGAAATGTTGAAATATTCACAAAAATATATTTAAGTAAAGTTGTAAATTGAACAGTTTTCTCATCAGTGTTTAAAAACACCAAAAGGCAGTTTTGTTCTTTATGTATAACATCACTGTAGATGTTCACTTATTCATCATTTCTGACATTACTGATGATTAATATTGATCAATGTCGATCAGCTTTTCTTTTCTTTTCTTTTGTAGTTTCAGTGAAAACAGGAAGTGTTCGTCCAGGCGTCCCGACCAAACCGGCAGCACTGACCTCACCACGCAGAGCCAGCGGTGAGACTGAGAGTATGTGTCTGTGTGTGCCTGTTTTTTCCTACATGTGGGGACAAAAAGCAGGTCCCCATGATGTAAAAAACAAAAAGTGAAGGTGAAGACATGACTTAAGGTTTGGTTCAGGTTAGAGTCAGGTTTAGATAAAGTTTAGACAAGTGGCCACAAATGGGATTTCTAGGGATCTCTCTCAGTCAATGAAGCGTCCCCATAAGGCATGAAAACAAACGTGTGTGTGTGTGTGTGTGTGTGTGTGTGTGTGTGTGTGTGTGTGTGTGAACACTGAGCTGTTGTACAATAGAGGGTTTGAAAAGTGTTAAACGCATGTCTTACTTGGTTGTTATGTGGCAGTAGTATGCAAACGTGGAGGGATTTACTGTGTGTGTGTGTGTGTGTGAGAGAGAGAGAGGTTGTGTGTGTGTGAGAGAGAGAGAGAGGTGTGTGTGTGTGTGTGTGTGAGAGAGAGAGAGAGAGGTTGTGTGTGTGTGCTTTATTATGCTTTTCTAACGTGAAAGAAAAATGCTGTGATTGTGTGAAAAGAAAAAGCCTCCACTGTTGAGGCTTCACACACACACAAACCCACACTGTGCTGCGGGTTTGTGTGTGTGTTTATCTGTACTTGTGTGTGTGTTGTGTGTATGTTCTGTGTGTGTGTGTGTCTGTGTCTATTTGTGCATCTGTGTGTGTTTTTATTGTTTATTATTTATTATTTGTCTCCAGCTCCAAATCTTGCACCCAAACCATCTGCAGCATCAGATCCAAACTCGGTTCCACTCAAACCTGCAGCTACGACTCAAAAACCATCAGGACCAACCGCTGCTCCGGTTCCAGCTAAACCCCCGACCCCTAACCCTGTCCAGACCCCAGTCCAGGTCCAGACCCCGGCTCCAGCTCAGAGGAAGACCCCTGCGATCCAGACCAAAGCTGAATCTTCCAGCGCCACGACCCCAGACTCCTCAGACCCTCTTCTTCCTCCACGGTGAGAAAAATCCAGCAGATTTGAAAAGTCGCGTCTTTCGCTCTGTGACAGGTAGCGAAGTTTTGACTCACAGCTGCGTCTTCACCTCCAGGCCGTCGAGCACCAAGTTCCTCCCCCTCCGCCCTCCACCAATCAAATCCATCCCTGGACGACCGCCGCCGCCGGCCGTCAACTCCCCGTCCAGTAAAGTCCCTCCTCCTCCCAAACCTGGCCCCGCCCCCTCAGTGTCCTCAACGACGTCATCGCCTCCCCCTTCAAATCATCAAAAGGCATCAAAGAGAGGACCGCCACTGCCCCCCCGACCTAAACCGGGACACCCTCTCTACAACAGCTACATGGTCTGAATACACAAACATAAAATGTTAGATCTTGAATTCGAGACCTGATGTTGTTTAATTTTCAATTCTTCTCCTAGAAACAGGAAGTCCTCATCGTCCTGGACGACCCCACCCCGGCGCCATCAGAGACCGAACCCGTCAGCGTCCCAGTCGTTAACCCATCGCAGTGTCTCCTGGACCTGGACCCCCAACCGGAACCACTCGACCCCGATCAGGTCAGCCGGTCTAAACCTGCGTTACAGGACCTGGATCTGCCTGAGACTCAGGTACTGGACCAAAACAGCAGAACCGGTTCTGTTCAAGACTCTGTGTAGATGAAACGATTTAATTTAAAGTTGTGTTTCAGTCCATCCTCCCTGTGCAGCCGACGGAGCAGAAGGAGCAGCCCGACCCGGCCCCCGTCAGGTCAGACACAGAACGCTCCAGCTTTGTTCATCCTGTGTCGCACTGTGACAATGTTCTGACCCGGTCTGTGTTTTCGTGTCCCCCGTTAGCGGCCCTCGCTGTGTCGCTCTGTTCGACTACGAGGGCGAGGAGGATGACGAGCTCACCTTCTCGCAGGGCGACGTCATCGCCCTCCTGGAGCTGGTGGGGCAGGAGTGGGGGCGGGGCCAGATCCACGGAAAAGTCGGAATATTCCCGCTGAACTTTGTCGATGTGGTGGAGCCGCCGGCGTCCTCGCCACCGAAAACGACGGCAGTGACGGCGACAAGCACAGGTGAGAGGACGAGTCCCGTCACGATTAACGTCAAACAACCGAACACACTCATTTTACAGCTTTTAATTTCCTCAACAGCTTCGCTGACGTCAAAGGAGCCAAACGTGGAGGTGGTGGTGAGTGGTCGGAAGCACAAACATCATGGCGGTATGTTCTGTTTTATTTATTTTTTAACGTATGTCGTGCTCTCAGGTGGAGGAGGAGGAGGAGTGGGCCGTCGCTCTGTTCGACTTCCCGGGTCAGACCGCGGACGATCTTTCCTTCCAGAAGGGGGCGCTGATCCGAGTGATGGAGCACGTCGACGCCGAGTGGCGGAGAGGACGAGTGGAGGGGAGGGAGGGGCTTTACCCCGCCGCCTTCACGCAGCCCTGCAAAGGTACAACACACATCAGGACCAAACTCTCAATAACAACTATGAGATTAATAATTCAATCAACCGGTCCTGGTTGATTGAACTATCTGTTGGTGTAACAACCAGAATATTATGGACAAAATCCTCTGAGAGTGAAGGAGCCCTATAGTTCTGCCCTGTGATTGGTTCAGGGGTTATCACGTGATTCATGGGCGCCATGTTGTAACCCCACATACATGGGAATTCTCCTTTACAGCTTTTGAAGGTGACAAGATCCAGGTCATAAATTACAGTATTAAACTGACTAAACTGAACTCTCTAAATATATACAGCTCTGGGGTGAAAGTCGCACTGACGCCACCTGGTGGTGATGTGTGAACAACAGCTCCTCTCTCCTGTAAAAACAATAAAGATGCTTAATTTTGACACAAGATTAAATTACGAATTTAATTTTAGAAACAACAGGAAGGATCAGATTTGTCAATTAGAGACACTGATTAGAACTGAGATCAACTCTGAACAACTTATTTCTTGACGTGACGTGATCGTGATGTGTTGACATCATGTGGAGTTGACGAGTCTCAACAGCCAATCAGGACGTCTCAACCCGTTATTATTGTAAAAAATATCTCATGAAAACCATTAAAACTGACATGAACCACGTTCCACAACGTTGTAGTTTTTATGTTGGTGACAGTCAGTGAGTTAGTCCAGACTCGGTAGCTTCAGTCACTAACCTCCCCTTCGCTCCTCCTCCATGTTTCCAGCTCAGCCAATCCCAGCCCAGCAGTCAGCAGTGAGGGGCGTGGCCAAGGCGCTGTTCGACTTCACCGCGGAGAGCGAGGATGAGCTCACGTTAAAGGTGAGCGAGTCGTTAAGTGGATTGATTGTTGTTTTGTTTTGTTTTATGTTTTTGGTTGGTTAACACAAGCCTCTGTTTTCTCCTACAGGTTGGTGATGTTATTACACAGGTGGAGGTGGTGGATGAGCAGTGGATTATGGGAGTTGTAGGTGGGAAGCGCGGGATTGTGCCTAAAAACTACATTTCACTTGTGTGACGGACAAACTGTGATGCTGCCGCGGGGAAATGGTGTTGCACATGTTTTATTTTTTATTTTATTTTTTTAAATCTATTACTATTTGGTGACATATGACTTGACCTGTCATCGCCGTGACAACTGAGACACTTGCTCTGCTCACTATCGTCATGACGACGACAAAGGACAAGGACGGACTGCTGCGCTGCCTTAACGACGGAGTTAGACTGATGATGTGATGTTTCCTCTGTTGGACGTTTTCTGTCGGGACTGAACTTTTTTTTTTCTTTTTCTTTTTTTTGTTCTGGATTTAACCAGAACCCGTCGGTCGCGTTTGCGACTGTTTGAGCTCGAGACACGTGGTGCGATAAATGAGGACAAACAGCTGGACAACTGCTTCTTCTGCTGTTTCCTCTTTGTATTCTGGCTTTCTGCCTCAAGCTACTTTTTAAAACCACTTATTTTTAACGCAGCAAAACATAACGAACACTAATCGTCATCTGGAGCTGGAGGAAGCTGAAGGGAAATGTTTCTAAACTCGTGGAGCTCAGTGATCTAAGAGTCAGTGTGTACGATTTAAGAGGATCTGTTGGCAGAAGTCGTTGTTTTAATTAGAGAGTAATCACCTGAAAATTAAGAGTCATGAGCCACCGTGTCTCTACAGTAGCCCAGAGGGGACAAACCAAACACTTTTGTCCCCTGAAGGCCACGGTAGATTCCCCAACATGCCTCTGAAGGTCAAGTCTGAGGAGAATTGGTTGCAGTCTACAAACTGACCACTAGATGTCTCTAAACTCCACACACTGGTCCTGTTTTGTTTATGACACTGGGAGGTACCTGCAGACGTTTTTATGTTGCACGTGTTTCCTCTTTGTTTTTGTTTTTTTGATGTTTTACACATTCCCTGAGCTGAGCAGAAGGTTTTCATTGTTTTTAACTGCCGACCATTTCAACGAAGCTTTAGACGCTCAAACGCACACGGCGCGACTTCACCCACGAGAAGTCGATGTACTTGAGACTTGTTTTTATCTTTAACGCGTTTTGTTAAATAAAGTTTACTCTGTTTGTATTCAACGTGTTAAAACTCTACAATATGAGGAGCAAACTGCTCAGAGAAATCAAAGAAAATCACTTAAACAATAAACGTTAATGAAACTGAGATGTACACTACAAACTTTAACCTCCAATAAACATTACATCAACATGTGATGATGATTCTTAAAATCCTACTTTACTTTTGGTACTTTAAAGTTTATTGCATTGGACTTTAATGTCACATAATCACATGAACCAGGAACTGTTGTGATCACAGGCTGATGGTGAATTTTTAAAATAAAAGCTGTGACATTACGACACTAAAACTAATCCTACATCTGCAGCAGTTTCTGTACTTAAACTTTGTTGATGTCATCAAGCTGGTACTGAACACATTTTATTTCCTTTTGTTGAAAAACACATTTCAACAAATAAAATCATCTCATATTTCCAGACTGAACATGAGTCGTACTCGACTCAAATGCCTCCGTGTTTTTATTACTGATGATAAAATGTGGATGATTTTCTCTGAATCTGTTTTGATTTAATGTTCACAGACTTGAGTAAAGGTCAAAGGTCAAACTCTTTCTTCCATCCATATTTATTTACATTGATCCCAGCTCCATTAACATGTTTTCATTTTTACATCAATATTTAAACATCATCTCCTGAGAAAAATAACAAAAATGTTCAAAACTCCATGAGACACATTTATCATATGTTGACGTCCATAAAAACGACTTCACTTCAACAGTTTTTATAAAATCAGACAAACACTCAGATCATCAAACTGTTTACATTTTCTTAATTCTTATTTCAAAACATTCACACTGCATCTCTGCTTTATTTTACTGCAACATCTCAGAGAAACTCTGACATCAACAATGTTAAAGACTTATTTTCTGCTTTATATCTCAAAGATCAATCAACAAATAAACCAGATCACAAACCGATGTATTATTATGTTCAATCAAATGACAGTCATCATGAAAGCCCACGACCACAGTTACTGTGATAATATTTACCACCTTTATCAAATAACAACAATATGATTCATTTGTAGAAAACTATCATTTACACTCTAGTGATTAAACTGGAAACATTTAGATCAGATATAGAAATGACATCACTACGACTTGAACTCACAATATCTCAGCGGTGCCTCTCAATAAAAAATTATCATAAAGACGGAGTCCAGGATAAAGTGGCTCAGTGAACGTGGTCTGGACTCTGTGGAGGAGAGTCATGGTGTCAGAGACGCTGTAGAAGCTCAGAGAACCTGCACTGTGATTCAGGTAGACTCCTACTCTGGAGGATGGAGGCTGATGGATGTTAACTGAGGTTTTGCTATGTTTGAAGGTGAAAGCAGTGTCAAGACTATCGTACCATAACGACCAAGACTTTTTGTTATGTTTAAATCCACTTTCATTAGTGTCCCCTGATCTGCTGATACTCTTGTAAGCGACTGCTACATCAACTCTCCCTCTCATTTCCACCTCCCAGTAACAACGTCCAGTCAGTCCATCTCTACTCAAGACCTGGGGGACGTTAGTGAATCTGTCTGGATGTGGAGCATACGACTTATTGTTTTTACCAAATGTTATTTTTCTGTTTCCCTTTGATAAAACCAGCCGTCTGTGTGCTGTGTTTGGATCCAGTGTGATCTGATGTGAATATTGTAATAAGTAATCTCTGGTCTTTGGTTCAGGTTGTTGCTGTCTCACTAAGAATGACCTGAATTTGATCTCTGGTCGCTGCCACATCCGCCGTCTGACTCGACTCACTTCAGTTCTCTGCTGGGATATGATCTGCTGCTTCACATCAGAACGTCTTTTCTCAATGAGACGGATCATCTCAATGAAGATCTTGTCAATGTCCTCCACTTCTTTATCAGCAGAGTGATCGATGTCCTTCACCTCCTGCTGAAGCAGCTTCACGTCTTTCTCTCTGTCCTGGATTCTCTGCTGAATGTTTTGTCGACTCAGCTCGAGCTCCCTCTGCTTCTCCTTCCTCTCTGCTGCAACTGAGACTGTGTCGTGGTCTTTATGTTCATCCATGAAGCAGAGAAGACAGATACACTGTTGATCAGTGCGACAGAAAACCTTCATCACCTCATCATGACGGGGACAGATGTTCTCCTGCTGTTCAACTGTTTCCACTGAGCTTTGGTGACAGGACAAAGAAAAATAAATGCTCTCTCATTTTTACCTCTAATTTTATATCTTGTTTTATATTATGTAAAATTATTGCCTTTTCATGTCTTTTGTTATCTAGTATGTTTTTATGCATTCTTCTATACAGCACATTGGTCCACTGTGGTTGTTTTAAAATGCTTCATAATTGACCACAGTTACCGTGATAATATTTACCACCTTTATCAAATAATGGTAGTATCATTTACACCCAAGTGATTCAGATACATTGTATGAGATCACTATGACTTAAGTTCACAGTATCTCAGCGGTAGAGGATGGAAAAAGAGGACTAACACCCAGTCCAGGATAAAGTGGCTCAGTGAACGTGGTCTGGACTCTGTGGAGGAGAGTCATGGTGTCAGAGACGCTGTAGAAGCTCAGAGAACCTGCACTGTGATCCAGGTAGACTCCTACTCTGGAGGATGGAGGGTGTTGGATGTTAACTGAGGTGTTGCTATGTTTGAAGGTGGAACAAGTGCTGCCACTATTGTAAGATAACTTCCAAGACTTGTTGTTGTATCCAAATCCACAGTCATTAAAGTCTCCTGATCTGCTGATACTCTTGTAAGCGACTGCTACTCCAACACTCGCACTCATTTCTACCTCCCAGTAACAACGTCCAGTCAGTCCATCTCTACTCAAGACCTGGAAGACGTCAGTGAATCTGTCTGGATGTGGAGCATACAGTTTATTGTTTTTATTAACTGTTATTTTTCTGTTTCCCTTTGATAAAACAAGACGTTTGTGTGCTGTGTTTGGATCCAGTTTGATTTGATGTGAATATTGTGAGAATTGATCTCTGGTCTTTGGTTCAGGTTCTTGCAGTTTCTCACTAAGAACGACCTGAATTTGATCTCTGGTCGCTGCCACAGCCGCCGTCACGTTCTTGAAGCTCCACTGACGACTGGTTTTGGTTCTGGGAGAGTCGGTGGGTTCACTAAGGAGGGACAGTGAGGGGTAGTTGTGAAGAAACTGGGTGTTATCGTCTGTGTGTGAGAGCCGGTCCAGCTCGGCGTCTTTCCTCTTCAGCTCAGTGATCTCCAGCTCCATCTTCTCCTGAAGCTCTCTGACTCGACTCACTTCAGTTCTCTGCTGGGATCTGATCTGCTGCTTCACATCAGAACGTCTTTTCTCGAAGAGACGGATCATCTCAATGAAGATCTTGTCAATGTCCTTCACTTCTTTATCAGCAGAGTGATCGATGTCCTTCACCTCCTGCTGAAGCAGCTTCACGTCTTTCTCTCTGTCCTGGATTCTCTGCTGGATGTTTTGTCGACTCAGCTCGAGCTCCCTCTGCTTCTCCTTCCTCTCTGCTTCAACTGAGACTGTGTCGTGGTCTTTATGTTCATCCATGAAGCAGAGAAGACAGATACACTGTTGATCAGTGCGACAGAAAACCTTCATCACCTCATCATGACGGGGACAGATGTTCTCCTGCTGTTTGACGGAGACTTTTGTCTTTTTAAAATCCTCCACTAACTCTGCCAACAGTGTGTTTTTCATCAGTTCAGGTTTCGGTGTAAAAGTCTTCCGACACTGAGGACAACTGTGGATTGTCCTCTGATCTTTGTCCCAGGCATCTTTAATACAGTTCATGCAGTAGTTGTGTCCACAGGGAATCGTCACCGGATCCTTCAGTAGATCCAGACAGATCGAACAGGAGAATTTATCCTGGTTTGTCTGATTTCTTTGCTGCGCCATCTCACCTCTCAGCAACAGTTGTTTTCTCAGGAGTCGTCCTGATCTGCAGTGATTTGACGTTTGTCAGAGACTTGTCAGCTCTATGAGATATGAGATAGGAGTAGGAAGCCAGTGTTATACGTCACAGAGGGGAAGGCTCATCGACCTGTTCTCATTGAAGCAAATGGAGCAGTCTGAGCCTTCATGTGATTACAATCAAGTTAAGCTTGAGCAGCCTGTTCTGCTTCGTTCTGTTAAACCTTTTTCCACCCATCTTTGGTGATGTAGCAAAGATAAAGAAACCCTGTTTTTGTCTCCTGCCCTCGTTGAGAGTGTTACTGATCTAAGACTGGTCTGAACCGATCATCTGTGTTGTGAAGGGTTCACTGATCTCAATTTGATTGAAAGAGTTTTGGGAACCAATGAGAGCGAACTAACTGGGAGTCACGTCTTTTGTTGCGTCTGTGGTTTCATGTTTGCTGATTCATTATAGTTGCATGTTTTTTTTAAATGTCTGACATCACAAAAAGGACAACAACAGTAACAGAGACGCCCTGAGGTGACACGATGCCACTGCATCCGATTTTATTTTCACAGTTGAATTCATCTTTTTTTGATACAAATCAGGGTTTCATTTTACTTTTTTAGGTTACTTCAAACACCTCTGATCCCAACAAACATACATGTTTCATATCAACACACATTCACATCACAGATCATCATCAGCTTGAAAACATGTCGACAACATGTATTTCAAAAACACTGATGCGCTCAAGTTTTCCTAAAAGCATCTCACAGAAAATCACTCGTAGTGTCAGCTGACGACAGCTGGGCTTTTATCCAGATGATTTAAATACTCACAATGGGAATGTGGTTCAGTTATTTTCGGAGATGAATTGTCTCTAAAATTAAATCATTTAAGAACTTTTATTCATTGTGATTTTCAGTCTCTTGATGTGTTTATTTGCTGCTGAATTGAGCAGGAATCAACCTCAGATTCTCAGATTCCTTTTAGGAAAAACAGCCCAGTTTGGTTCAAATCCTAATTTGTCTACTGTACGTAATAAAAAATTTGTTTCTGTCTAAAATGAGGCATGATGTGAAATGGTCTCTCTCTCACACACACACACACACACACACAAAGGGCCTATTAACTACAGCCACGCTGGGTCAAATCACCCTGAAATCTACTTCAGGTCTTCAGTCGCCAACAGTCCAACCTGATGTGTCGTCTCTAAAGTGCTCACTTTCTCCAGTAGTGACGCCTCCACACAAGAAGTTTAGGTTTAAGTCTCACAAGCAAAGCAGGCGGCAGACGGTTTGGTGAATGAGTCACAGTCAGGTGGTGATGATAATACCAGGAAACTGGGTTGACGGTTGAAATTCCACAGTTGCCAAACATGTTTCTCCTCTGGGTTTGTCTGATTTACTGACTCAAGGAAAAAACACAATAGAAGCTCAGCTGCTTGTAAACCTGCTTCACTAACTGTACAGACAAAAGGCTTCTTTTGGTTTGGTATAAAGCAAAGAGAACTGGTGGTGCAGTGGTGTAATGACTGTAGGTAACAGTTTTACTAAAACATTTTGACTTTTTAATACAAATAAAAACTTTGATAAATTTCATTAATTACTATGTTTTTAATTATTTTAACTGGAGTGGTTCCTCAGTAAAGGTCAAAGGTCAAACTCTTTCTTCCATCCATATCTATTTACATTGATCCCAGCTCCATTAACATGTTTTCATTTTTACATCAATATTTAAACATCATCTCCTGAGAAAAATAACAAAAATGTTCAAAACTCCATGAGACACATTTATCATATGTTGACATCCATAAAAACGACTTCACTTCAACAGTTTTTATAAAATCAGACAAACACTCAGATCATCAAACTGTTTACATTTTCTTAATTCTTATTTCAAAACATTCACACTGCATCTCTGCTTTATTTTACTGCAACATCTCAGAGAAACTCTGACATCAACAATGTTAAAGACTTATTTTCTGCTTTATATCTCAAAGATCAATCAACAAATAAACCAGATCACAAACCGATGTATTATTATGTTCAATCAAATGACAGTCATCATGAAAGCCCACGACCACAGTTACTGTGATAATATTTACCACCTTTATCAAATAACAACAATATGATTCATTTGTAGAAAACTATCATTTACACTCTAGTGATTAAACTGGAAACATTTATATCAGATATAGAAATGACATCACTACGACTTGAACTCACAATATCTCAGCAGTGTTGTCAATGAGATAAAAACTGAGTCCAGTCACTACTAACACTATGAACTTCTCCTGCTCCATATAAACTTTTTATACTGAACTTTGGTTAAGTCACAAACATGAAGAAATCCAAGCAAAATCACATACAAATGTGTTCATGAAATAATAAAGATAAAAAAAATAACAACAATAATAATAGTACAGTAGCACTAGCGTAGCATCCTGCAGCTCGGGATATGCAGCTGCCTGCAGAAAGTGAAATAAACTAAGCCCAGATGTCTCCTGTGTCATCGTTTAATCTGAAGGTGAAACAAGCGTTAAATCTATTGTAACATAACACCCAGGACTTTTCATTGTATCCAAATCTACATGCATTAAAGTAAACTAAGTCCAGATGCTGCCTGTGGCATTTCATTAATCTGGCCCACCAAGCATTTACATTAACAACAATCCTGTAGAAATATCTACATTTGTAATATTTACTTAACATTTTTCTTTCCTGAAACCCTTAATTAGTAACACTAGATGGTGTACTGCAGCTACACCTTTTCTCAAGTCAAAGTAGAGAAACAGGTTTTTTTAGCAAAGATTGAACTATAAAATATTTATTCTCTGAAGTAGGTCTATTTACAGATAATGATGAATTCATACTTTGTGTGTGTAGAAAAATCACATCAATCAAATGAGTTTTGAGAAAATTAATGTTTTGCAATTTTAATATAAAGAGCTGTAATGACAGTGATGTCAACTGAAATCGCTATTTTTTTTAAACCACTGTAAGGCTCAAAATAACATTTGACTTCTGCGGTAATGAGGAGAGGGTTTCTACAGACAAACCAAAGTGTTAACATTGTCAATGTACAGACAGATTCTATAGAAGATTGTTTATGGAGTCAGTACATTACTTGAAGTCGTTTTCCTGTTAACACCATCTTGAAAGTCCATAACTGTCAGTTGCCGAAAGTCTTTTATGTCCAGAAAAGAAACAACAAATTTGAAAACGGTGGTTTATCATGGAGAACAGTTACTTGCCACACTGAACAAACTGACAAAGACTTGGCCAATGGCTTAAACAACAAAACAGTCCCTGAAGTTTTAAAGCCCACGACCACAATTACTGTGATATTATTTACCACATAAGAACAATATGATTCATTTGAAGAAAAGTATCATTACACTGCTGTGATTCAGAGACATTGTAAAGAAACAAGATATTTAAATGAGATTCTTATGATTTAAGCTCATATATCTCAGCAATTGCGCCAACAAGATAAAGACTGAGTCCAGGATAAAGAGGCTCAGTGAACGTGGTCTGGACTCTGTGGAGGAGAGTCATGGTGTCAGAGACGCTGTAGAAGCTCAGAGAACCTGCACTGTGATCCAGGTAGACTCCTACTCTGGAGGATGGAAGGTGATGGATGTTAACTGAGGTGTTGTTATGTTTGAAGGTGGAACAAGTGCTGCCACTATTGTAAGATAACTTCCAAGACTTTTTGTTGGATCCAAATCCACAGTCATTAAAGTCCCCTGATCTGCTGATACTCTTGTAAGCGACTGCTACTCCAACGCTCGCACTCATTTCCACCTCCCAGTAACAACGTCCAGTCAGTCCATCTCTACTCAAGACCTGGACAACGTCAGTGAATCTGTCTGGATGTGGAGCATACCCTTTGTTTCTACCAAGTGTTATTTTTCTGTTTCCATTTGATAAAACCAGCCGTCTGTGTGCTGTGTTTGGATCCAGTGTGATCTGACGTGAATATTGTAAGAATTCATCTCTGGTCTTTGGTTCAGTTTGTTGCAATTTCTCACTAAGAACAACCTGAATTTGATCTCTGGTCGCTGCCACAGCCGGCGTCACGTTCTCAAAGGTCCACTGACGACTGGTTTTGGTTCTGGGAGAGTCGGTGGGTTCACTAAGGAGGGACAGTGAGGGGTAGTTGTGAAGAAACTGGGTGTTATCGTCTGTGTGTGAGAGCCGGTCCAGCTCGGCGTCTTTCCTCTTCAGCTCAGTGATCTCCAGCTCCATCTTCTCCTGAAGCTCTCTGACTCGACTCACTTCAGTTCTCTGCTGGGATCTGATCTGCTGCTTCACATCAGAACGTCTTTTCTCGAAGAGACTGATCATCTCAATGAAGATCTTGTCAATGTCCTCCACTTCTTTATCAGCAGAGTGATCGATGTCCTTCACCTCCTGCTGAAGCAGCTTCACGTCTTTCTCTCTGTCCTGGATTCTCTGCTGGATGTTTTGTCGACTCAGCTCGAGCTCCCTCTGCTTCTCCTTCCTCTCTGCTGCAGCTGAGACTGTGTCGTGGTCTTTATGTTCATCCATGAAGCAGAGAAGACAGATACACTGTTGATCAGTGCGACAGAAAACCTTCATCACCTCATCATGATGTGGACAGATGTTCTCCTGCTGTTTGATGGAGGCGTTTGTCTTTTTAAAATCCTCCACTAACTCTGCCAACAGTGTGTTTTTCATCAGTTCAAGTTTCGGTGTAAAAGTCTTCCAACACTGAGGACAACTGTGGATTGTCCTCTGATCTTTGTCCCAGGCGTCTTTAATACAGTTCATGCAGTAGTTGTGTCCACAGGGAATCGTCACCGGATCCTTCAGTAGATCCAGACAGATCGAACAGGAGAATTTATCCTTGTTTGTCTGATTTCTTTGCTGCGCCATTTCACCTCTCAGCAACAGTTGTTTTCTCAGCAGTTGAATTGAACTTGACGTTGTCGTCCTGATCTGCAGTGATTTGACGTTTGTCAGAGACTTGTCAGCTCTATGAGATATGAGATAGGAGTAGGAAGCCAGTGTTATACGTCACAGAGGGGAAGGCTCACCGACCTGTTCTCATTGAAGCAAATGGAGCAGTCTGAGCCTTCATGTGATTACAATCAAGTGAAGCTTGAGCAGCCTGTTCTGCTTCGTTCTGTTAAACCTTTTACAATGAGCTTTGGTGATGTAGCAAAGATAAAGAAAACCTGTTCTTCTTTCCTGCCCTCGTTGGGGTGTTACCGATCTAAGACTGGTCTGAACCGATCATCTGTGTTGTGAAGGGTTCACTGATCTCAATTTGATTCAAAGAGTTTTGGGAACCAATGAGAGCGAACTAACTGGGAGTCACGTCTTTTGTTGCATCTGTGGTCTCATGTTTGCTGATTCATTATTGTTGCATGTTTTTTTCTTAAATGTCTGACATTGCAAAAAGGACAACAATTCAAGAACTTTTATAGGTTGTGATTTTCAGTCTCTTGATGTGTTTTTTTGCTGCTGAATTGAGCAGGAATCAACCTCAGATTCTCAGATTCCTTTTAGGAAAAACAGCCCAGTTTGGTTCAAAATCCTAATTTGTCTACTGTATGTAATAAAAAATTAGTTTCTGTCTAAAATGAGGCATGATGTGAAATGGTCTCTCTCTCACACACACACACACACACAAAGGGCCTATTAACTACAGCCACGCTGGGTCAAATCACCCTGAAATCTACTTCAGGTCTTCAGTCGCCAACAGTCCAACCTGATGTGTCGTCTCTAAAGTGCTCACTTTCTCCAGTAGTGACGCCTCCACACAAGAAGTTTAAGTTTAAGTCTCACAAGCAAAGCAGGCGGCAGACGGTTTGGTGAATGAGTCACAGTCAGGTGGTGATGATAATACCAGGAAACCGGGTTGACGGTTGAAATTCCACAGTTGCCAAACATGTTTCTCCTCTGGGTTTGTCTGATTTACTGACTCAAGGAAAAAACACAATAGAAGCTCAGCTGCTTGTAAACCCGGGCGTGGCTGCTTCACTAACTGTACAGACAAAAGGCTTCTTTTGGTTTGGTATAAAGCAAAGAGAACTGGTGGTGCAGTGGTGTAATGACTGTAGGTAACAGTTTTACTAAAACATTTTGACTTTTTAATACAAATAAAAACTTTGATAAATTTCATTAATTACTATGTTTTTAATTATTTTAACTGGAGTGGTTCCTCAGTAAAGGTCAAAGGTCAAACTCTTTCTTTCATCCATATTTATTTACATTGATCCCAGCTCCATTAACATGTTTTCATTTTACATCAATATTTAAACATCATCTCCTGAGAAAAATAAAAAAATGTTCAAAACTCCATGAGACACATTTATCATATGTTGACGTCCATAAAAACGACTTCACTTCAACAGTTTTTATAAAATCAGACAAACACTCAGATCATCAAACTGTTTACATTTTCTTAATTCCTATTTCAAAACATTCACACTGCATCTCTGCTTTATTTTACTGCAACATCTCAGAGAAACTCTGACATCAACAATGTTAAAGACTTATTTTCTGCTTTATATCTCAAAGATCAATCAACAAATAAACCAGATCACAAACCGATGTATTATTATGTTCAAGCAAATGACAGTCATCATGAAAGCCCACGACCACAGTTACTGTGATAATATTTACCACCTTTATCAAATAACAACAATATGATTCATTTGTAGAAAACTATCATTTACACTCTAGTGATTAAACTGGAAACATTTATATCAGATATAGAAATGACATCACTACGACTTGAACTCACAATATCTCAGCAGTGTTGTCAATGAGATAAAAACTGAGTCCAGTCACTACTAACACTATGAACTTCTCCTGCTCCATATAAACTTTTTATACTGAACTTTGGTTAAGTCATAAACATGAAGAAATCCAAGCAAAACCACATACAAATGTGTTCATGAAATAATAAAGATAAAAAAAATAACAACAATAATAATAGTACAGTAGCACTAGTGTAGCATCCTGCAGCTCGGGATATGCAGCTGCCTGCAGAAAGTGAAATAAACTAAGCCCAGATGTCTCCTGTGTCATCGTTTAATCTGAAGGTGAAACAAGCGTTAAATCTATTGTAACATAACACCCAGGACTTTTCATTGTATCCAAATCTACATGCATTAAAGTAAACTAAGCCCAGATGCTGCCTGTGGCATTTCATTAATCTGGCCCACCAAGCATTTACATTAACAACAATCCTGTAGAAATATCTACATTTGTAATATTTACTTAACATTTTTCTTTCCTGAAACCCTTAATTAGTAACACTAGATGGTGTACTGCAGCTACACCTTTTCTCAAGTCAAAGTAGAGAAACAGGTTTTTTTAGCAAAGATTGAACTATAAAATATTTATTCTCTGAAGTAGGTCTATTTACAGATAATGATGAATTCATACTTTGTGTGTGTAGAAAATCACATCAATCAAATGAGTTTTGAGAAAATTAATGTTTTGCAATTTTAATATAAAGAGCTGTAATGACAGTGATGTCAACTGAAATCGCTATTTTTTTTAAACCACTGTAAGGCTCAAAATAACATTTGACTTCTGCGGTAATGAGGAGAGGGTTTCTACAGACAAACCAAAGTGTTAACATTGTCAATGTACAGACAGATTCTATAGAAGATTGTTTATGGAGTCAGTACATTACTTGAAGTCGTTTTCCTGTTAACACCATCTTGAAAGTCCATAACTGTCAGTTGCCGAAAGTCTTTTATGTCCAGAAAAGAAACAACAAATTTGAAAACGGTGGTTTATCATGGAGAACAGTTACTTGCCACACTGAACAAACTGACAAAGACTTGGCCAATGGCTTAAACAAGAAAACAGTCCCTGAAGTTTTAAAGCCCACGACCACAATTACTGTGATATTATTTACCACATAAGAACAATATGATTCATTTGAAGAAAAGTATCATTACACTGCTGTGATTCAGAGACATTGTAAAGAAACAAGATATTTAAATGAGATTCTTATGATTTAAGCTCATATATCTCAGCAATTGCGCCAACAAGATAAAGACTGAGTCCAGGATAAAGAGGCTCAGTGAACGTGGTCTGGACTCTGTGGAGGAGAGTCATGGTGTCAGAGACGCTGTAGAAGCTCAGAGAACCTGCACTGTGATCCAGGTAGACTCCTACTCTGGAGGATAGAGGGTGATGGATGTTAACTGAGGTGTTGTTATGTTTGAAGGTGGAACAAGTGCTGCCACTATTGTAAGATAACTTCCAAGACTTTTTGTTGGATCCAAATCCACAGTCATTAAAGTCCCCTGATCTGCTGATACTCTTGTAAGCGACTGCTACTCCAACGCTCTCACTCATTTCCACCTCCCAGTAACAACGTCCAGTCAGTCCATCTCTACTCAAGACCTGGTAGACGCCAGTGAATCTGTCTGGATGTGGAGCATACAGTTTATTGTTTTTATTAACTGTTATTTTTCTGTTTCCCTTTGATAAAACAAGACAGTTGTGTGCTGTGTTTGGATCCAGTTTGATCTGACGTGAATATTGTGAGAATTGATCTCTGGTCTTTGGTTTAGGTTGTTGCTGTTTCTCACTAAGAACGACCTGAATTTGATCTCTGGTCGCTGCCACAGCCGCCGTCACGTTCTTGAAGCTCCACTGACGACTGGTTTTGGTTCTGGGAGAGTCGGTGGGTTCACTAAGGAGGGACAGTGAGGGGTAGTTGTGAAGAAACTGGGTGTTATCGTCTGTGTGTGAGAGCCGGTCCAGCTCGGCGTCTTTCCTCTTCAGCTCAGTGATCTCCAGCTCCATCTTCTCCTGAAGCTCTCTGACTCGACTCACTTCAGTTCTCTGCTGGGATCTGATCTGCTGCTTCACATCAGAACGTCTTTTCTCAATGAGACTGATCAGCTCAGTGAAGATCTTGTCAATGTCCTCCACTTCTTTATCAGCAGAGTGATCGATGTCCTTCACCTCCTGCTGAAGCAGCTTCACGTCTTTCTCTCTGTCCTGGATTCTCTGCTGGATGTTTTGTCGACTCAGCTCGAGCTCCCTCTGCTTCTCCTTCCTCTCTGCTGCAGCTGAGACTGTGTCATGGTCTTTATGTTCATCCATGAAGCAGAGAAGACAGATACACTGTTGATCAGTGCGACAGAAAACCTTCCTCACCTCATCATGACGGGGACAGATGTTCTCCTGCTGTTTGACGGAGACTTTTGTCTTTTTAAAATCCTCCACTAACTCTGCCAACAGTGTGTTTTTCATCAGTTCAGGTTTCGGTGTAAAAGTCTTCCGACACTGAGGACAACTGTGGATTGTCCTCTGATCTTTGTCCCAGGCGTCTTTAATACAGTTCATGCAGTAGTTGTGTCCACAGGGAATCGTCACCGGATCCTTCAGTAGATCCAGACAGATCGAACAGGAGAATTTATCCTGGTTTGTCTGATTTCTTTGCTGCGCCATCTCACCTCTCAGCAACAGTTGTTTTCTCAGGAGCTGAGTTCAACTTGACGTTGTCGTCCTGATCTGCAGTGATTTGACGTTTGTCAGAGACTTGTCAGCTCTATGAGATATGAGATAGGAGTAGGAAGCCAGTGTTATACGTCACAGAGGGGAAGGCTCATCGACCTGTTCTCATTGAAGCAAATGGAGCAGTCTGAGCCTTCATGTGATTACAATCAAGTGAAGCTTGAGCAGCCTGTTCTGCTCCTCCTGTTAAACCTTTTACAATGAGCTTTGGTGATGTAGCAAAGATAAAGAAACCCTGTTTTTGTCTCCGGCCCTCGTTGAGAGTGTTACTGATCTAAGACTGGTCTGAACCGATCATCTGTGTTGTGAAGGGTTCACTGATCTCAATTTGATTGAAAGAGTTTTGGGAACCAATGAGAGCGAACTAACTGGGAGTCACGTCTTTTGTTACGTCTGTGGTCTCATGTTTGCTGATTCATTATAGTTGCATGTTTTTTTCTTAAATGTCTGACATCACAAAAAGGACAACAACAGTAACAGAGACGCCCTGAGGTGACACGATGCCACTGCATCCGATTTTATTTTCACAGTTGAATTCATCTTTTTTTGATACAAATCAGGGTTTCATTTTACTTTTTTAGGTTACTTCAAACACCTCTGATCCCAACAAACATACATGTTTCATATCAACACACAGTCACATCACAGATCATCGTCAGCTTGAAAACATGTCGACAACATGTATTTCAAAAACACTGTTGCGCTCAAGTTTTCCTAAAAGCATCTCACAGAAAATCACTCGTAGTGTCAGCTGACGACAGCTGGGCTTTTATCCAGATGTTTTAAATACTCACAATGGGAATGTGGTTCAGTTATTTTCGGAGATGAATTGTCTCTAAAATTAAATCATTTAAGAACTTTTATTCATTGTGATTTTCAGTCTCTTGATGTGTTTTTTTGCTGCTGAATTGAGCAGGAATCAACCTCAGATTCTCAGATTCCTTTTAGGAAAAACAGCCCAGTTTGGTTCAAAATCTTAATTTGTCTACTGTACGTAATAAAAAATTAGTTTCTGTCTAAAATGAGGCATGATGTGAAATGGTCTCTCTCACACACACACACACACACACAAAAAGGGCCTATTAACTACAGCCACGCTGGGTCAAATCACCCTGAAATCTACTTCAGGTCTTCAGTCGCCAACAGTCCAACCTGATGTGTCGTCTCTAAAGTGCTCACTTTCTCCAGTAGTGACGCCTCCACACAAGAAGTTTAGGTTTAAGTCTCACAAGCGAAGCAGGCGGCAGACGGTTTGGTGAATGAGTCACAGTCAGGTGGTGATGATAATACCAGGAAACTGGGTTGACGGTTGAAATTCCACAGTTGCCAAACATGTTTCTCCTCTGGGTTTGTCTGATTTACTGACTCAAGGAAAAAAACACAATAGAAGCTCAGCTGCTTGTAAACCTGCTTCACTAACTGTACAGACAAAAGGCTTCTTTTGGTTTGGTATAAAGCAAAGAGAACTGGTGGTGCAGTGGTGTAATGACTGTAGGTAACAGTTTTACTAAAACATTTTGACTTTTTAATATAAATAAAAACTTTGATAAATTTCATTAATTACTATGTTTTTAATTATTTTAACTGGAGTGGTTCCTCAGTAAAGGTCAAAGGTCAAACTCTTTCTTCCATCCATATTTATTTACATTGATCCCAGCTCCATTAACATGTTTTCATTTTTACATCAATATTTAAACATCATCTCCTGAGAAAAATAACAAAAATGTTCAAAACTCCATGAGACACATTTATCATATGTTGACGTCCATAAAAACGACTTCACTTCAACAGTTTTTATAAAATCAGACAAACACTCAGATCATCAAACTGTTTACATTTTCTTAATTCTTATTTCAAAACATTCACACTGCATCTCTGCTTTATTTTACTGCAACATCTCAGAGAAACTCTGACATCAACAATGTTAAAGACTTATTTTCTGCTTTATATCTCAAAGATCAATCAACAAATAAACCAGATCACAAACCGATGTATTATTATGTTCAATCAAATGACAGTCATCATGAAAGCCCACGACCACAGTTACTGTGATAATATTTACCACCTTTATCAAATAACAACAATATGATTCATTTGTAGAAAACTATCATTTACACTCTAGTGATTAAACTGGAAACATTTATATCAGATATAGAAATAACATCACTACGACTTGAACTCACAATATCTCAGCGGTGCCTCTCAATAAAAAACTATCATAAAGACGAAGTCCAGGATAAAGAGGCTCAGTAAACGTGGTCTGGACTCTGTGGAGGAGAGTCATGGTGTCAGAGACGCTGTAGAAGCTCAGAGAACCTGCACTGTGATCCAGGTAGACTCCTACTCTGGAGGATGGAAGGTGCCGGATGTAAACTGAAGTGTTGCTATGTTTGAAGGTGAAAGCAGTGTCAAGACTATCGTACCATAACGCCCAAGACTTTTTGTTATATTTGAATCCACATACAAAAGAGTCCCCTGATCTACTAATACTCTTATAAGCAACTGCTACGTCAACACTCCCTCTCATTTCCACCTCCCAGTAACAACGTCCAGTCAGTCCATCTTTACTCAAGACCTGGACAACGTCAGTGAATCTGTCTGGATGTGGAGCATACCCTTTGTTTCTACCAAGTGTTATTTTTCTGTTTCCATTTGATAAAACCAGCCGTCTGTGTGCTGTGTTTGGATCCAGTGTGATCTGACGTGAATATTGTAAGAATTCATCTCTGGTCGTTGGTTCAGGTTGTTGCAATTTCTCACTAAGAACGACCTGAATTTGATCTCTGGTCGCTGCCACAGCCGCCGTCACGTTCTTGAAGCTCCACTGACGACTGGTTTTGGTTCTGGGAGAGTCGGTGGGTTCACTAAGGAGGGACAGTGAGGGGTAGTTGTGAAGAAACTGGGTGTTATCGTCTGTGTGTGAGAGCCGGTCCAGCTCGGCGTCTTTCCTCTTCAGCTCAGTGATCTCCAGCTCCATCTTCTCCTGAAGCTCTCTGACTCGACTCACTTCAGTTCTCTGCTGGGATCTGATCTGCTGCTTCACATCAGAACGTCTTTTCTCAAAGAGACGGATCATCTCAATGAAGATCTTGTCAATGTCCTTCACTTCTTTATCAGCAGAGTGATCGATGTCCTTCACCTCCTGCTGAAGCAGCTTCACGTCTTTCTCTCTGTCCTGGATTCTCTGCTGGATGTTTTGTCGACTCAGCTCGAGCTCCCTCTGCTTCTCCTTCCTCTCTGCTGCAGCTGAGACTGTGTCATGGTCTTTATGTTCATCCATGAAGCAGAGAAGACAGATACACTGTTGATCAGTGCGACAGAAAACCTTCTTCACCTCATCATGATGTGGACAGATGTTCTCCTGCTGTTTGACGGAGACGTTTGTCTTTTTAAAATCCTCCACTAACTCTGCCAACAGTGTGTTTTTCATCAGTTCAGGTTTCGGTGTAAAAGTCTTCCGACACTGAGGACAACTGTGGATTGTCCTCTGATCTTTGTCCCAGGCGTCTTTAATACAGTTCATGCAGTAGTTGTGTCCACAGGGAATCGTCACCGGATCCTTCAGTAGATCCAGACAGATCGAACAGGAGAATTTATCCTGGTTTGTCTGATTTCTTCGCTGCGCCATCTCACCTCTCAGCAACAGTTGTTTTCTCAGGAGCTGAGTTCAACTTGACGTTGTCGTCCTGATCTGCAGTGATTTGACGTTTGTCAGAGACTTGTCAGCTCTATGAGATATGAGATAGGAGTAGGAAGCCAGTGTTATACGTCACAGAGGGGAAGGCTCACCGACCTGTTCTCATTGAAGCAAATGGAGCAGTCTGAGCCTTCATGTGATTACAATCAAGTGAAGCTTGAGCAGCCTGTTCTGCTTCGTTCTGTTAAACCTTTTACAATGAGCTTTGGTGATGTAGCAAAGATAAAGAAAACCTGTTCTTCTTTCCTGCCCTCGTTGGGGTGTTACCGATCTAAGACTGGTCTGAACCGATCATCTGTGTTGTGAAGGGTTCACTGATCTCAATTTGATTCAAAGAGTTTTGGGAACCAATGAGAGCGAACTAACTGGGAGTCACGTCTTTTGTTGCATCTGTGGTCTCATGTTTGCTGATTCATTATTGTTGCATGTTTTTTTCTTAAATGTCTGACATTGCAAAAAGGACAACAATTCAAGAACTTTTATAGGTTGTGATTTTCAGTCTCTTGATGTGTTTTTTTCCAGATGTTGCTGAATTGAGCAGGAATCAACCTCAGATTCTCAGATTCCTTTTTTGCTGCTGAATTGAAACAGCCCAGTTTGGTTCAAAAAACAGCTAATTTGTCTACTGTACTGTAATAAAAAAAATTTGTTTCTGTCTAAAATGAGGCATGATGTGTAATGGTCTCCCTCTCACACACACACACACACACACACACAAAGGGCCTATTAACTACAGCCACGCTGGGTCAAATCACCCTGAAATCTACTTCAGGTCTTCAGTCGCCAACAGTCCAACCTGATGTGTCGTCTCTAAAGTGCTCACTTTCTCCAGTAGTGACGCCTCCACACAGAAAAGTAAAACACTAAGTTTAAGTCTCACAAGCAGGCGGCAGCAGGTGAATGAGTCACAGTCAGATGATGTTTGCAGGAAACCAGGTTTTTGGTTGAAATTCCACAGCAGCCAAACATGTTTCTCCTCTGGGTTTGTCTGATTTACTGACTCAAGGAAAAAAGACATAATAGATAAGAAAACCTTTGCTCAGCTGCTTGTAAACCCGGGCGTGGCTGCTTCACTACAGTACAGACACAAGGCTTCTTTTGGTTTGGTATAAAGCAAAGAGAGAAAAGAATTAAGACGACTGGGTTCATAGCAGGCATAGAAAGGTCAAAGGTCGAGCCACTGATTAGAACAGTTTGACTGCAGTAACTTAGTAAATACGTCATTGGTTATTGAACCGATACTGAGATTTGGTTCAACTTTATCTATTCTCTGCTTTGAATTTAAACAACTGTTCAAAATAGTTCTCACTACACAATCGACCAACTTGACTCAAGTGCAAATAATGAAAGATTTCTGAGTCGATCTGTTTAGGAAAATCTGCAGCTTTTGTTTCATCATTTACATCCTACATTTATGCTCCGTGGTGTCTGTTGAACTGGTGGTGCAGTGGTGTAATGACTGTAGGTAACAGTTTTAATAAAAACTGACTTTTTAATACAAATAAAAACTTTGATAAGTTTCATCAATTACTATGTTTTTAATTATTTTAACTGGAGTGGTTCCTCAGTAAAGGTCAAAGGTCAAACTCTTTCTTTCATCCATATTTATTTACATTGATCCCAGCTCCATTAACATGTTTTCATTTTTACATCAATATTTAAACATCATCTCCTGAGAAAAATAACAAAAATGTTCAAAACTCCATGAGACACATTTATCATATGTTGACGTCCATAAAAACGACTTCACTTCAACAGTTTTTATAAAATCAGACAAACACTCAGATCATCAAACTGTTTACATTTTCTTAATTCTTATTTCAAAACATTCACACTGCATCTCTGCTTTATTTTACTGCAACATCTCAGAGAAACTCTGACATCAACAATGTTAAAGACTTATTTTCTGCTTTATATCTCAAAGATCAACCAACAAATAAACCAGATCACAAACCGATGTATTATTATGTTCATTCAAATGACAGTCATCATGAAAGCCCACGACCACAGTTACTGTGATAATATTTACCACCTTTATCAAATAACAACAATATGATTCATTTGTAGAAAACTATCATTTACACTCTAGTGATTAAACTGGAAACATTTATATCAGACATAGAAATGACATCACTACGACTTGAACTCACAATATCTCAGCGGTGCCTCTCAATAAAAAACTATCATAAAGACGAAGTCCAGGATAAAGAGGCTCAGTGAACGTGGTCTGGACTCTGTGGAGGAGAGTCATGGTGTCAGAGACGCTGTAGAAGCTCAGAGAACCTGCACTGTGATCCAGGTAGACTCCTACTCTGGAGGATGGAAGGTGCCGGATGTAAACTGAAGTGTTGCTATGTTTGAAGGTGAAAGCAGTGTCAAGACTATCGTACCATAACGCCCAAGACTTTTTGTTATATTTGAATCCACATACATAAGAGTCCCCTGATCTACTAATACTCTTATAAGCAACTGCTACGTCAACACTTTCACTCATTTCTACCTCCCAGTAACAACGTCCAGTCAGTCCATCTTTACTCAAGACCTGGACAACGTCAGTGAATCTGTCTGGATGTGGAGCATACCCTTTGTTTCTCCCAAGTGTTATTTTTCTGTTTCCATTTGATAAAACCAGCCGTCTGTGTGCTGTGTTTGGATCCAGTGTGATCTGACGTGAATATTGTAAGAATTCATCTCTGGTCTTTGGTTCAGTTTGTTGCAATTTCTCACTAAGAACGACCTGAATTTGATCTCTGGTCGCTGCCACAGCCGGCGTCACATTCTCAAAGGTCCACTGACGACTGGTTTTGGTTCTGGGAGAGTCGGTGGGTTCACTAAGGAGGGACAGTGAGGGGTAGTTGTGAAGAAACTGGGTGTTATCGTCTGTGTGTGAGAGCCGGTCCAGCTCGGCGTCTTTCCTCTTCAGCTCAGTGATCTCCAGCTCCTTCTTCTCCTGAAGCTCTCTGACTCGACTCACTTCAGTTCTCTGCTGGGATATGATCTGCTGCTTCACATCAGAACGTCTTTTCTCAATGAGACTGATCAGCTCAGTGAAGATCTTGTCAATGTCCTCCACTTCTTTATCAGCAGAGTGATCGATGTCCTTCACCTCCTGCTGAAGCAGCTTCACGTCTTTCTCTCTGTCCTGGATTCTCTGCTGGATGTTTTGTCGACTCAGCTCGAGCTCCCTCTGCTTCTCCTTCCTCTCTGCTGCAGCTGAGACTGTGTCGTGGTCTTTATGTTCATCCATGGAGCAGAGAAGACAGATACACTGTTGATCAGTGCGACAGAAAACCTTCATCACCTCATCATGACGGGGACAGATGTTTTCCTGCTGTTTGACGGAGACGTTTGTCTTTTTAAAATCCTCCACTAACTCTGCCAACAGGGTGTTTTTCATCAGTTCAGGTCTCGTTGTAAAAGTCTTCCGACACTGAGGACAACTGTGGATTGTCCTCTGATCTTTGTCCCAGGCGATTTTAATACAGTTCATGCAGTAGTTGTGTCCACAGGGAATCGTCACCGGATCCTTCAGTAGATCCAGACAGATCGAACAGGAGAATTTATCCTCGTTTGTCTGATTTCCTAGCTGCGCCATTTCACCTCTCAGCAACAGTTGTTTTCTCAGCAGCAGTTGAACTTGACGTTGTCGTCCTGATCTGCAGTGACTTGACTCATCAGCTCTGAGCAGCACTGTGATTACTCTGATCTTTAAACTTACAGATATGACGAGAGGAGCAAGAAGTCAGTGTTGTACGTCAGAGATGGGAGGACTCATCAACCTGTTCTCATTCAAGGGAGTGGAACAGTTCAGACATTTACAGTCAGCCTTCATGTCTTTACAATCAGTTTGAACTTTGGCTGCCTCTTCTGCTCCTTATTATCTTGTTTTTTAAGCATTCTTCTGTACAGCACTTTGGTCCTCTGTAGTTGTTTTTAAGTCTTTCATAACTAAAGTTGGATGGGATCCTGCCCTCTGTGAGGTTGATTCTGATTCAAGACCCATCTGAACCAAGTATCTGTCCAAAGATCCTGTATAGTGAAGGGTTCACAAACTTAATCTGAATAGAATAGAATAACCTTTATTTATCCTGCCAAGGGGAAATGTACATGTATGGCAGCGGCAGCAGTACCAGCATCATAAAAATACAGTATTAACGACAGGGAATTGTTTATGGATGACTGGCTCTGAAGAGTCTGGAACCCAAGTATTTCTAATCCTCTACAATGTCAATGTCCAAACCATGGATGTTCAATCAAATGACAGTCATCATTAAAGCCCACGACCACAGTTACTGTGATAATATTTACCACCTTTATCAAATAAGAACAATATGATTCATTTGTAGAAAAATATCATTTACACTTGTGATTAACAGACATTGTAAAAAAAAAAAAAAGGTGAAAACATTTATATAAAATATAGCTTCAATTTTGGTTCTACTCTCCATCCCTCCTTGGAGCTTAATACTATGCATTTTGTTTTTTCTATGTTAAGAACCAATTTATTTAAATTAACCCATTTTCTAATCAGTACGAGCTCTTCATTTAAAACCTTTTCAAGTTCACTTGATGTTGACGCTGCCGAATGAATGGTTGAGTCATCTGCATACATAGCAATGAACACATGGTTTAAAATTAGAGGTAAATCATTTGTAAATATTGAAAATAATAATGGCCCTAAACAACTCCCTTGCAGGACTCCACAGCTCAACTCCAACCCTCATATCTGAAAAACTACCATTAAAGTATACATAGTATTTCTTGTTTGTGAGGTAACTTTTGATCCAGACAACAGAACCCCTATCAAAGCTATAACAATGTAGTTTATTCACTAACAACCTCTGGTCAAGAATATCAAAAGCTGCACTGAAGTCTAATAAAACAGAACCTATTATTCTACCTGCATCTATTTCTTTTCAACCATCCATCAGTCATTTGGGTCACTGTCTATTGCTGAATTCAGGTGGGTCTCTGTTATTGCAAGTATGTGTAATTTATATCCAGTCAGGATTTCAGAAACATCATCAATTTTACTACGTAGACTACAAATATTCAAATGACCCATCCTCAGTCCTTTTTGTGGTAAAATAGGACTATACATTAGTGTATACCAGCAACATTTTTAACCACAATAACTTTCCTCACAATAATCATAGCCTTCCTCTGAACAAAACCTCTTACACACAATATAAACCTTACCCACCCAACCATTGACCCTCACTGCCTCTCACCCCCACACACATCCACACACTCACATCACACTCACACTTGCATGTACACCCACACGAACCCACACTCACACACATCACAATGCAGTAAGCTTAACTCCAACTCCAAAAAAATCAAGGTTCACGTTCATTTATGGCTTTCCATGAAACCAACCTAAGTAAGCCTCCACCTTCTTGTAATCAGTGAACCTCCGCATCTTGTTTCCATGCGTAATGATTACAGTGGCCGGGTGAATAAGTCCATGTTGAACATGTGTAGTCTTGAGCTTCCCCTGAATCTCTTTAAACTTTGCTCTCCACTTGGCCATGTCCAATGTTAGGTCAGGGAAGAATTGGAGCTCCATCTTCTCATATTTGTGTGTACCCTCTCTTTTGGACAGCACCAATATCTCCTCCTTTGCGGTGTAACGTTGCATCCTCATCATCATGGTCGTATTACCAGGGCCTACTCGATGGGCAATTTCAACCACCGGCTCAGTCTTGATTTTGCCCTTCAAACATCTCCTTCATAACATTGTTCATGTAGGCTGTGGCATTCTCCTTTTCAACTCCTGGCCTTCCAAATCGGTAGGCCAAACACTCTTAAATTAAATTTCCGACTGTGCGTCTCCAGTCTTTCCAATTTATTAAGTTCTGTGTTCTCTTTAAGGAGTTGTTTTAAATCTATCTCACTTTTTTCCTTGTCTTCCTCAAGTGCAGCAACACGTTTATCCATATTATTCAGTCCATTTTCAACACCATCTAATTTCTTCCTCCATTTGTGCTTTGAGAGAGTTCAATTGTGGTTGAAGAGTGGTGAGTGCTACTGCAATTTCTTCCCTCATAATTGAGCGAATTAATTCCGACAGCTCTTGCTTGTCGATTCCAGTCATATCTTCTGTTGGTATTATTACCTGCTCAGATGGGTTTACACTTGGGTTTACACTGGCCTATTCGACCTCGCTCTAATGTTATGTGTGTGCTGTCGGCGTATGTTCTCTCTGCATCCACCATCGGCCCCCTCATTCATTCTCACCAAGCAATCCTTTATTTTGTTAGTTAGAATTTTACATTACTAACTTATAGATTAATTGAACATACAGTTGATGAGAGATCTGTTTTAGCCAGTTTTTCGCAGGGCTTGGCTTACACGCTACCTTTCACTCCTCGCATACGCTCGGAAAAAGAAAAAAAAACAGCCCAGTTTGGTTAAAAATCCTAATTTGTCTACTGTACGTAATAAAAAATTTGTTTCCGTCTAAAATGAGGCATGATGTGAAATGGTCTCTCTCTCTCTCACACACACACACACACAAAGGGCCTATTAACTACAGCCACGCTGGGTCAAATCACTCTGAAATCTACTTCAGGTCTTCAGTCGCCAACAGTCCAACCTGATGTGTCGTCTCTAAAGTGCTCACTTTCTCCAGTAGTGACGCCTCCACACAAGAAGTTTAAGTTTAAGTCTCACAAGCAAAGCAGATGGGTGGCGATGATGTTTGCAGGAAACCAGGTTTTTGGTTGAAATTCCACAGCAGCCAAACATGTTTCTCCTCTGGGTTTGTCTGATTTACTGACTCAAGGAAAAAAGACATAATAGATAAGAAAACCTTTGCTCAGCTGCTTGTAAACCCGGGCGTGGCTGCTTCACTACAGTACAGACACAAGGCTTCTTTTGGTTTGGTATAAAGCAAAGAGAGAAAAGAATTAAGACGACTGGGTTCATAGCAGGCATAGAAAGGTCAAAGGTCGAGCCACTGATTAGAACAGTTTGACTGCAGTAACTTAGTAAATCGTCATTGGTTATTGAACCGATACTGAGATTTGGTTCAACTTTATCTATTCTCTGCTTTGAATTTAAACAACTGTTCAAAATAGTTCTCACTACACAATCGACCAACTTGACTCAAGTGCAAATAATGAAAGATTTCTGAGTCGATCTGTTTAGGAAAATCTGCAGCTTTTGTTTCATCATTTACAGCCTACATTTATGCTCCGTGGTGTCTGTTGAACTGGTGGTGCAGTGGTGTAATGACTGTAGGTAACAGTTTTAATAAAAACTGACTTTTTAATACAAATAAAAACTTTGATAAGTTTCATTAATTACTATGTTTTTAATTATTTTAACTGGAGTGGTTCCTCAGTAAAGGTCAAAGGTCAAACTCTTTCTTCCATCCATATTTATTTACATTGATCCCAGCTCCATTAACATGTTTTCATTTTACATCAATATTTAAACATCATCTCCTGAGAAAAATAACAAAAATGTTCAAAACATTTATATCAGACATAGAAATGACATCACTACGACTTGAACTCACAATATCTCAGCAGTGGCTGCACACCCATAAAGACCGAGTCCAGGATAAAGAGGCTCAGTGAACGTGGTCTGGACTCTGTGGAGGAGAGTCATGGTGTCAGAGACGCTGTAGAAGCTCAGAGAACCTGCACTGTGATCCAGGTAGACTCCTACTCTGGAGGATGGAGGGTGTTGGATGTAAACTGAGGTGTTGTTATGTTTGAAGGTGAAAGCAGTGTCAAGACTATCGTACCATAACGACCAAGACTTTTTGTTATGTTTAAATCCACTTTCATTAGTGTCCCCTGATCTGCTGATACTCTTGTAAGCGACTGCTACATCAACACTCCCACTCATTTCCACCTCCCAGTAACAACGTCCAGTCAGTCCATCTCTACTCAAGACCTGGTAGACGCCAGTGAATCTGTCTGGATGTGGAGCATATGACTTATTGTTGAAATCAAGTGTTATTTTTCTGTTTCCCTTTGATAAAACCAGCCATTTGTGTGCTGTGTTTGGATCCAGTTTAATCTGACGTGAATATTGTAAGAAGTAATCTCTGGTCGTTGGTTCAGGTTGTTGCAGTTTCTCACTAAGAACGGCCCGAAATAGCCCTCTAGGCTTTGCCTTGATCTCAGGTTTAGCTTGTTTCTTTTCCTCACTTAAAATCGGCATTTGATCTTTGGTCTTTGGTTCAGGTTGTTGCAATTTCTCACTAAGAACGACCTGAATTTGATCTCTGGTCGCTGCCACAGCCGCTGTCACGTTCTTGAAGCTCCACTGATGACTGGTTTTGGTTCTGGGAGAGTCGGTGGGTTCACTAAGGAGGGACAGTGAGGGGTAGTTGTGAAGAAACTGGGTGTCATCGTCTGTGTGTGAGAGCCGGTCCAGCTCGGCGTCTTTCCTCTTCAGCTCAGTGATCTCCAGCTCCATCTTCTCCTGAAGCTCTCTGACTCGACTCACTTCAGTTCTCTGCTGGGATCTGATCTGCTGCTTCGCATCAGAGCATCTTTTCTCGATGAGACGGATCATCTCAATGAAGATCTTGTCAATGTCCGCCAATTCTTCATAAGCAGACTGATCAGTGTCCTTCACCTCCTGCTGAAGCAGCTTCACGTCTTTCTCTCTGTCCTGGATTCTCTGCTGGATGTTTTGTCGACTCAGCTCGAGCTCCCTCTGCTTCTCCTTCCTCTCTGCTGCAGCTGAGACTGTGTCATGGTCTTTATGTTCATCCATGAAGCAGAGAAGACAGATACACTGTTGATCAGTGCGACAGAAAACCTTCATCACCTCATCATGACGGGGACAGATGTTCTCCTGCTGTTTGACGGAGACGTTTGTCTTTTTAAAATCCTCCACTAACTCTGCCAACAGGGTGTTTTTCACCAGCTTGGGTCTCTGCGTGAAAGTCTCCTGACACTGAGGACAACTGTGGATTGTCCTCTGATCTTTGTCCCAGGCGTCTTTAATACAGTTCATGCAGTAGTTGTGTCCACAGGGAATCGTCACCGGATCCTTCAGTAGATCCAGACAGATCGAACAGGAGAATTTATCCTGGTTTGTCTGATTTCCTAGCTGCGCCATTTCACCTCTCAGCAACAGTTGTTTTCTCAGCAGCAGTTGAACTTGACGTCGTCGTCCTGATCTGCAGTGACTTGACTCATCAGCTCTGAGCAGCACTGTGATTACTCTGATCTTTAAACTTACAGATATGACGAGAGAAGCAGGAAGTCAGTGTTGTACGTCAGAGATGGGAGGACTCATCAACCTGTTCTCATTCAAGGAAGTGGAACAGTTCAGACATTTACAGTCAGCCTTCATGTCTTTACAATCAGTTTGAACTTTGGCTGCCTCTTCTGCTCCTTATTATCTTGTTTTTTAAGCATTCTTCTGTACAGCACTTTGGTCCTCTGTAGTTGTTTTTAAGTCTTTCATAAATAAAGTTGGATGGGATCCTGCCCTCTGTGAGGTTGATTCTGATTCAAGACCCATCTGAACCAAGTATCAGCCCAAAGATCCTGTATAGTGAAGGGTTCACAAACTTAATCTGAATAGAATAGAATAACCTTTATTTATGACAGTCATCATGAAAGCCCATGACTACAGTTACTGTGATAATATTTACCACCTTTATCAAATAATAATGCAATTAATTTGTAGAAAACCATAAGTTACACTCAAGTGAGTCAGAGACATTGTATAAAAACATCTGAAAACATTTATATTAGATATATAATTGAGATCACTGTGACTTGAGTTCACAGTATCTCAGTGGTAGAGGAAGGAAAAAGACGACTAACACCTAGTCCAGGATAAAGTGGCTCAGTGAACGTGGTCTGGACTCTGTGGAGGAGAGTCATGGTGTCAGAGACGCTGTAGAAGCTCAGAGAACCTGCACTGTGATCCAGGTAGACTCCTACTCTGGAGGATGGAGGGTGTTGGATGTTAACTGAGGTGTTGTTACATCTGAAGGTGGAATAAAAGTCTGCACTACTGCTCTGTAACGTCCAAGACTTTTCACTGGATCCAAATTCACATGCATTAGTTTTCCCTAATCTGTTAATACTCTTGTATGCAACTGCTACATCAACAAACCTTCCTATTTCTACCTCCCAGTAACAACGTCCAGTCAGTCCATCTCTGCTCAAGACCTGAACAATGTCAATGAATCTGTCCAGGATCTGATCTGCTGCTTCACATCAGAACGTCTTTTCTCAATAAGACAGATCATCTCAGTGAAGATCTTGTCAATGTCCTCCACTTCTTTATCAGCAGAGTGATCGATGTCCTTCACCTCCTGCTGAAGCAGCTTCACGTCTTTCTCTCTGTCCTGGATTCTCTGCTGGATGTTTTGTCGACTCAGCTCGAGCTCCCTCTGCTTCTCCTTCCTCTCTGCTGCAGCTGAGACTGTGTCGTCTGTGGTCTCATGTTTGCTGATTCATTATAGTTGCATGTTTTTTTCTTAAATGTCTGACATCACAAAAAGGACAACAACAGTAACAGAGACGCCCTGAGGTGACACGATGCCACTGCATCCGATTTTATTTTCACAGTTGAATTCATCTTTTTTTGATACAAATCAGGGTTTCATTTTACTTTTTTAGGTTACTTCAAACACCTCTGATCCCAACAAACATACATGTTTCATATCAACACACAGTCACATCACAGATCATCGTCAGCTTGAAAACATGTCGACAACATGTATTTCAAAAACACTGTTGCGCTCAAGTCTCCTGCTTCAAGTCGGGACTAGTTTTCCTAAAAGCATCTCACAGAAAAACACTCGTAGTGTCAGCTGACGACAGCTGGGCTTTTATCCAGATGTTTTAAATACTCACAATGGGAATGTGGTTCAGTTATTTTCGGAGATGGATTGTCTCTAAAATTAAATCATTTAAGAACTTTTATTCATTGTGATTTTCAGTCTCTTGATGTGTTTTTTTGCTGCTGAATTGAGCAGGAATCAACCTCAGATTCTCAGATTCCTTTTAGGAAAAACAGCCCAGTTTGGTTCAAATCCTAATTTGTCTACTGTACGTAATAAAAAATTAGTTTCTGTCTAAAATGAGGCATGATGTGAAATGGTCTCTCTCTCTCTCACATACACACACACACACAAAGGGCCTATTAACTACAGCCACGCTGGGTCAAATCACTCTGAAATCTACTTCAGGTCTTCAGTCGCCAACAGTCCAACCTGATGTGTCGTCTCTAAAGTGCTCACTTTCTCCAGTAGTGACGCCTCCACACAAGAAGTTTAAGTTTAAGTCTCACAAGCGAAGCAGACGGGTGGCGATGATGTTTGCAGGAAACCAGGTTTTTGGTTGAAATTCCACAGCAGCCAAACATGTTTCTCCTCTGGGTTTGTCTGATTTACTGACTCAAGGAAAAAAGACATAATAGATAAGAAAACCTTTGCTCAGCTGCTTGTAAACCCGGGCGTGGCTGCTTCACTACAGTACAGACACAAGGCTTCTTTTGGTTTGGTATAAAGCAAAGAGAGAAAAGAATTAAGACGACTGGGTTCATAGCAGGCATAGAAAGGTCAAAGGTCGAGCCACTGATTAGAGCAGTTTGACTGCAGTAACTTAGTAAATACGTCATTGGTGTTGGTGTTTCCATTAGAGCACAACTCACACTGAGTTATTGAACTGATACTGATATATGGTTCAACAACATCTGATAAACATATATCTGTCATTATTTAATAACTTAGATTATAAAAACAACAGTTTTTGGGAGTTGTTGGAATGTCTGCACCTCACTTTCTTAAAAAAAACAATTGGCAAAAATTCCTACAATGTATATCAACTTTTAAAAACGACCCCTGGTGAATGATTGCGCCACCTCATGTCCAGTATTTGGGACGTGATCCAGTTCCTGTCATTCTGGATACATCTTATCTCCCCAGCATATATTCAAGTTTGGTTTTAATTAGTTATTTGAGGTTATAAACTGAGGCATCATGAATGTCAGAGGACACTTTTTACCACTACTGTGCAGACTTTAGCTACAGATACTCAAAATATTTTGTCATGATTTACACCAGTCCTGATAAATAATATTTTTAGTTTTTAAACCAAGATGTAAGTTTTCTTACCAAAACCTGGAAGCTACAATGACTCACTGCCTGAAATGGATGTGACTGCTGCATCTAGCTGGCTAGCACGCTAACTTCAGTAGAGGTAAAATGAGGACTGATATTGGCTTAGACAGCTGTTGGCGAGTAAAGGAATGAATGTTGATACTGAACTTGCGCTGCTTCTTCTAGGCTTGTTAATATAAAGCTGCTAATGCTAACATTAGCTGCATAACAATAACAAAATCTTACATATAGCCTTCGATATGTTTGAAGCTTAAAGTGACAGAATCAAACCCTGTTTTTGAATTTTAACGGTCTTGAAGTTCTCAAAGCTGCCCAAGTCATGAATGTCACTGCAAACAAGACCTCTGCAGCACAAACTCTTAATCAGTGGCCTCGGCCAAAAGGTAAAGGCCATGGAAAGGTCATGGTAAAGTCATAACACTGCATCAGGTCAACACATTAACTCAGATGACGACTGACACTTCAAGTTTTTTAAAACGTGACCCCCTTCCCTTCATTAATGCAGACACACTTACTCAAAAAGCTAAAACTCAACCTTGTACGTTCCCTGTTTTCAAAACAAATCAATTACCCACACTCACACTTATTTACACACACACACACACACACACACACACACACACACACACACAGCCTTTCCTTCATCCTCTAATAACCAGTAACATCAACAGACAGCATGATGGATGTGTGGATGGAGTGATATGATTGGTGGATGACCCACTACGTCACATCTCACAGACACATGACGTTGTAAAGAAAGAGATCTGTCACCATCTAGTCCAACTCTTTCATTACTGTCTGTCAACACCCTTAGGAAACCTTGAGTCTTCTGTTTTGTTGTTTGTTTTTTATTTGAATCAATAACTTAACTATTGAAAAATTTTACAGTGTGAAAATGTCTCCATTATAAAGTTTCCTCAGGGTGCTGACACGTCACGTCCATGATGAGATTATTTCTTTTAATTGTAGTTTTCTTTTTTTTTTTTTTTTAACCTATTTTTTCAAACTGCTACTGTTTCCCTACTTCACAACAGACTCACACAGACAGACACCAACAGACAGAGTAATATTTACAATATTTACAACATATGTTTCATCTCCTCCATAGGCGTCAGGTAGGAGGTCGTAGTTTGGACTGGTCATGTGCCCTTTATATCAGATGTACTGCAGGTAGGAATCACAAGGTTGCAGAAAGGTTTTAGAACTAGTGGGAGTTGGATGTCTTTCAGTAAATTTGAGATACAGTACGAAGCCTGGGAGAACCAGGGAAAGACCAGAGTCAGGTTACAGAGTGTGTGCAGGGAAGGCTCATTGTTTTGAGTTTTTATCCAAACATTTTAATTTAATTCATCCAGCCACTTATCTTGGGTTGGGAACCAACAGCAGCACCTCAACAAGTTAGATCCTGTAGCTCCCCCTGGTGGATCCCAAGGTGTTCATAGGCTAGATGTAATATATTCAGCAAGTTCTGGGTCTAACCTGAAGTCTCCTTCCTGTTGGACATGACTTGAAACTGGGAAAATCTAGGAAATTTCCAAGCATGCATCCTGATCAGAGGCTGGCTTTGGTGCAATAGACCAGTGGCTCTACCTTTAACTCCCTCTGGATTTTCAAGCTTTGAGGAAACTCATTTTGGACGCTTGTATCGGTCATCTCATTCTTTCTGTCACTACCCAAAGCTAAACATAAGAACATAGATGAACTGATAAACCAACAATCTGTTAGGACACCCGCTTTACTGCTTTACATCACAGCAATTCAGGCCAAGAGCCAGATAGATTCTGATTCTGTTTGGAAAAAAAATCTCTGCCACAAAATTTTAAGTGGAAATTGTCCCAATATAAATTAGATGACTGAAAATGGGAGAAAGCAGTTAAAGTGAATGTTTTAAAGTTCAGAGATATGTCTCTAAAGCTGAATTATTAGTAACATGTTGTGTGTTGTTTGAAGTTTTATGAAGAGAAACATGCTGAAGATTCTGTAAAAATCTGTAATAACTGAAAACAATGAGCCTTGTGTCAGTGTCAGTAGAGTAAATACCAACTGCTATGTTCAGAGGAGTTGAACTGGTGGTAGAAAGGGCAGAGTTTTAAGATAATTCATCAGCAGCGTAAACAGGCACAGTTCATGAATATCTCCTTGGGTTGGTGGGCGCCAAGTAGACGAACTGAGAAACGTCCTTCAGTCCAGCAGAAGGAAAGCTGAAGGGTAAAGGCAGGAGAAATGGGACGTTTCCCAGAATAAATGGAAGACATCCTGGTCACCAAGCTGGTAGAGACTACGGAGGAAATAATCCCTAAACCAGAGGGAGTGTTTCTAAATGAATCATTTGCGTGAAAGTGGGCTAAGGCCCTTTTTTTCTGAGCCTTGTAGTTAAATGTCTTTCAGACCAGAGGTAACGGCCGTTTTCAAGAAATGGCCAAGACCCATGAGACACTAGGTAGCGAAACAGTCCTATAGCACCTTCATGGTGTTCCAGTGTTGATATGGTATATGTCCTTCAAGCAGCAGTCAGGTGACTTCATCAGTGGGGCTCCTTTTTTAGAGTACAATGAACATTTGAGCTCATCAAAGATGATGTAAATACTTTCCAGTACAGCAGCAGAAACAGGACTTCAGTGGATTACATGCTGTTGTAGACAAAAAAAAAAGTTTCCAGGCAATAAATTGGAAATAACAGAGATTTTGACTTGATATTTTTCCAGTGGAGCAAACAACATGGTATACATCCTAGACCTGTGCAGTTTCCAGCAGCCATTGGTGAAGGTTTCCAGTAAAGGTGTAGCTGAGATGAAGGAACTTGTTTGAGTGAATTCCCAGAGGTGTGGGAGCTCACTTGATGTTCAGTTAAAGATACAAAATAACTAAGAGATAACAGAACTTTTCTGGATTTCTGTAATGGAAAAAGGACCAAGTTAAAGACCAGATTTGAGGAAATTCACTTGGTTTTCAGTGGAGGAGTATGTTCCTGTACAGAAGCACATGATAAAACATGATTCTAGACCAGATCTGAGGTAACTCTTGTTGGAACTTGTTGGGTTTCTAGAGGGGGAACCAGGACCACTTCTGGACCAGAGGGATATGGAAGGGTAATTTGTAGGCCGGGTGTGAGGACTCCCATTTCAAGTATAGTTTTCAGTAAACCTAAGGGAAAGTAAGATCAGCGGTTTGCTGCAAAGTAGTTGTATGTGCATTGGGTCCTAGATCAAAACTGAAGTAGTGTGGTCTATAGAGGAATCAACAGGACTTGTTTGGTTTTCAGTAGAAGAAATGGAGAAATGTGTTGAACTAGAGATCAAAAAAACTATGTTTGATTCAATTTCCAAAAGATGAAATTGAACAGAACAGAAGTGAGGGCACTTGTTTGTTTTCCAGTGGGAGAAACCATCTCCTGTCCAAGACAAGGAGGGCAGACTGGACTTCTAAAGATGAAATGGGATGTGTTCTGGACTGGCAGTGAGGGAACCGAGTACTAAACCGGAGGTGGAGAAACTTTCTGGCTTTTCAAAAGAACAAGTGAAGAGTTGAGTTTCCAGCTGATGAGAAGGGGAATGCTTTAGACCAGAGGCGAGGGAACCTGTTTGGTTTCCAGTATTGGTGATTCCTGTTCTGGTTCCAGTGTATCTACTCCAGTCTGGTCTTCAGTGCTGCTCACAGTGTTGGAGTCTCCGGGAACATCATCCTGCACAAAGAAATGAGCATCAGTTAGAAGTTTTAGCAAGTTTGACATAAAAAAGTTCAAACTGTTTTAGTGAAATAAATATTTTTGTGTTTGTGTATGCTCTTACCGTCACCCAGGGGTGTGACAGGACTTCCTCTGCAGTGAAACGAGCATCCACGTTTACCTGTAGCATCTGGCTAATGAGCATCTGAGAAACAGGTCATGTGACAGTTACCAGTCTGAAGTGAACAGCTTGAAGTGATTTACTATTGACACATCCACTAGAGCCTGACTGTAATGTCTCTAGTTATCTACAGATGTTTCTACAAGGTCCATCTGTGTGATACCTTTGCAGATAGACTGATGGTGTCCCAGTCTGGAGATGGAAACTCCAGCTTCCCTCTGAGGATCTGATCAAACAGCTCCTCCTGGACATTATTCTCACTAAGGAAGAGGAGAAGAAAGATGTCAGTTAACAGGACAAAGGTATTTATCCATCAACCGCAGAGAAAAAAAAACACATAATCTAATGGACTGACCTTCTAAATGGAGGGAATCCACACAGCAGGATGTAGGTGATGACTCCTGCTGCCCAGATATCAACCTTCAGACCATAGCTAATCAAACACGACACAAACAACAGGTCAGATTTAACTCTATTGAAAAGAGATTAGTAGTTAATTAGTGTAATTGGATATGGAAATGCCTTTTCAAAAAAAGAAGGTGGAAAGACCAATAATAGAAGAAGAGAAACAAAGATGGGAGGAACCAATCATGGAAGAAGAAGTGAAAAAGAAATCATTCCTACAAGAGGAAGAAAAGAAGACATCAATAATAGAGAAGGAAGAGAAGAAGATCAAACCAACCAAAAAAATCAACTCTAAAAGAAGTAGAAACTAATCTGAGCAAAAGAAGAGAAGATGAAACCACTTATAGGAGAGAAAAAGTAGAAGAACCTAAAAACAGAGGAAGAAGAAGAAGACACAAACCCCATGCATCATTTCAAGATAGATCCCAGATCAAAGGTGAGAATTTTCAATTATCAATAATTGTACATCAGTAAACAACTCCTGAACACAAACACTTCTGTCTGAACATTATCTCACCCAGTCTCGGCGATGATCTCCGGGGCGACGTAGGTCGGCGTGCCACAGACGGTGTAGAGCGGCCCCTCCACCACCGTCGCCAAACCGAAATCACCCAGCTTCAGCGACTTGGTGCCGTCCGGATACTCGCACACCTGTGGAAACAGAACAGTTTTAGCAGGTACAGTATTTGTTGAAGTAAATTTTATTACAAACATGCATGTGTTCATGTGTGTACCAGCAGGTTCTCCGGTTTGATGTCCCGGTGGACGATGTTCATGCGGTGCAGGTATTTTATGGCTCCGGCCAGGTTGAACACCATAGCACTGGCGTCGTGTTCGCTGTACTTTGTAGATGAAGTGATGGCGTCGAACAGGTCACCGCCCTGAGGGGTAATAGCAGAGGCGTAAATGTTGTAACTGCTCATGAGCTTTATATATTTCGACGTATTCTCAGCTGTAAATACTGGATGTGAACACCAAGAAGACGAAGCACCTTGACGAGCTCCATGACCAGGAACAGCTGCGTGGGTGTTTCGTCCACCTCGATCAACTGGATGATGCTCGGATGTCGAACCCTTCGCAGCACTGCCACCTCGTTCTCGATCAGATGCTCCTGTTCACACACAAACATCAATGTTTTCCAGACTGAAAAATTTAAAAACTCAACTACTCTGTCTCTTTAAATCCTGTTACCTTCCCACAGCAGCGAGCCTTGTCAATGATCTTCAGAGCGTACTCCTGTCCCGTCGATCTGTTAAAGATTTTTAGTTTTTAGTCAAAACTGAATCTTTATTTCAGAAAACAGAGTATCCCAGAGTTCAATGTGACGTGGTCCACTCACCGTTCCACACACTCCTTCACCACGGCAAAGTTTCCGTCTCCGATCACTTTCCCAACTTTGTACTTGTCGTTGATGATGGAGGAGGAAACCGATCGATTGCCGTTCACTGTGAGAACAAGAGGATGAAGACAGAATTTTTTAAGGAACCGCGAAACCTGACAACGTTCTGCCGTCAACTTTAGAGTCTTTTCTCTGCTTCAGAGGTTTTCAATTATTCGCTGTCTTGTCCTTTCTTGAGATGCATTTTCTAAAATTGTCCTTAGAAACTCAGTCTAAAAACCTAAAGTCTCACGTCTTTCAAATAGCTGTCAAATGCTGTAATCCACTGTGTCATGAGGATGAAAACGTGTACAAAATCCACTGGGACAATCAAGGAGGATAATATTCTAAGAATATACATTTACTGAGATCATAAGAGTTAATTTACTAGAGAAACACTCAAAATTATGAGAGAAACTTATTTGATAAAGTCATAATTTTCTGAGATTTTTAAATTCACCTAATTTATCTCTATAATTTACTATTTTCTTATAATATAGTTTTTCTTGATAACTTTCTGCATTGATTTTACATTTTGTCCAGTTTTCTTCCTCAAAAGGAGATAATCCAGTGTTTTTCTCCTAAATTTAAGACTTTTTTAGAGATTATCCAGTTATCTCATTAATCTCCACGATTACCATATTGTTAAACTTTCCACGTTAATCTCAGAGATTCATCTTTAATCTTAAAAATTTGGAGATATTCTTTGAGAAAGCTCAGTAATATTTTTGTAATTTACAATCACTGTAGTAAAAATTAATGCAGCAGATTCGTAAACAACCTTAAACATAAAATCGTGAACGTGTTCGAACCTTCAACGGTGGCGTCATCGAGCTGTTCGGCTTCTCCGTTCACATCGGTGGAGGAAGTACGATGAGGAGACATCTGTGGACGAGATGAAGATGATTTATTATCGTTTTGAGTGACACAGTGATGAAATATTAAATAAAGACAACTGATCAAAACCCATATCAATCAACCAATCAAACTGTCTGACCTTGAGGCTTCGTCGAGACCCGGGGCTGGTGGGGGAGGGGCTGGACCTGGATGACTTCCCGGCTGACTGTGATCCTGCGACCTCATTGGCTAGAGACAAGAGAAAGGAGCCGTGTGATTGGTTAAAATAAACTCGTTAGCACCTCTAGTGTAGTTTAGAAAGATCTAACTCAGTTAGTAACACATGTGACACACAGGTGGATTCAGGAGCTGAAAAACCTGTCAGCCACATACAGTCCACACCAACGTTTGGTCCTTCAGGACCAGAACTCAAGAGAAAACCTAAATAATTCACTCAGGTAATATTTGGTGATATGTAGTAAACGTAGGTTTCCTGTTGGTTCTCACCTGGACCCGGGGACTTCGTTCTGGACGGGCCTTTAGGTGGAGTCTTAGACGAGGAGAGTCCAGAGAGAGCCTTGGGAGTAGTTTTCTGAGGAGCGACAGAGCGAGTTGCTTTGGCCCGGCATTCTGGAAAAATGAAAACAAAGAGACAAAAGCAACTGGTGAATCTATTTATTTAATTTAGTGTGAATTGTGAATTGTAGAGTAAAAATGACAAAAATGTCACCGTTTCAGGGTCTCAGAGGTTGATCTTAAAAACATTTGATGTAATTAGCTCTCTATTATTAATTTAACGATTAACAGAGACAGTAATCAGCAGATTAATCAATTTAAATGTGATTGTTAATTAATTGTGTCTCACCGTTGACAAAAGCCTGTGTTTTGCTGCTGTGTGTGAGCACGAAGTCGTCCTGAGCGTAACGAAACTTCTCCGGCCCGCACGCCATGAACACGTCATCGTCTCCGAAGAAATCCTGCAGACAAGTCAGCTACACACACACACACACACACACACACACACACATTAATTCATCTTTATCAACTTTTAGAAAAGCTGTACAGATTTAGACGTGTGTGTGTTTGAAAGACTAAACAGATGACAGCTGGGAAAATTCAAATCACATTTGCTGCAGCCAACACACACACACACACACACAGAGAAACAAACACACTGTGCGGTCGAAGAACCGTCTTGAGGATTAAACGCAAATTACACATCAAAATGTCCCAGATTCGGGCAGTGAGAGAGAGTCAACGAAGTGTGGGATTGAACAGGTGAAGAAAATCTGGATCAGCTGAAGTGTGTGTGTGTGTGTGTGTGTACGGATTAAACAGAGCAATAAATGAGGAAGTCATGCACGAGTAGATGACCTTGACTGACCTAAAGTCAATCCACCATAATGTTGATTCGTCAAAGCTGTGCTCCTTCTCCGAGTCATAACTCGATCGAACCTGAACACGCAGACGTGAAACGTATATTTTCAGATTCTGTGAGACTCAACATTTCCAACGATGTCACAGTCACATGTTGATAAATCCAGTCAAAGGATAACTGGGCTTCATTTGATCAGGTCAAAACTTTATGTTCTTTGTTTTGTCCAAGTTGCTGATAAAAACCGACTGTAGCAACTTTAAGTGAGTGAGTTTAACAAAAATCAAATTAGTTAATGTTTTACGCAGGTGTTCCTAATAAACTGACAACTGAGGGTAAACTGAACCAACTTTATCTTTAAACTCATTATTTAAACTTCTTCTTTGTTTCTGCTGCACCTCACCCCTCCCTCTCCCTCAACCCCCCGTTTCCTTTTTTTTCTTTTACTTATCGCCTCCGGAACAACAGTGTGTGTGTGTGTGTGTGTGTGTGTGTGTGTGTGTGTGTGTGTGTGTGTGTGTGTGTGTGTGTGTGCATGTGCAGAAAAGGGGTTGTTGCTGGCTGACTGGTTGCCATGGTAACCACACTGCAGTAATGTCAGAGTGTGTGTGTGTGTTCATGTGATGGGGTTTCTGTCCTGCTGCTTGAAGAAGTGGCTGCACAAACTGAAAGGACGTAGGGAGGACGGACACACACACACATACACACACACACACACACACACACACACACACACACACACACACACACACACACACACACACACACACCGGCCTTGTTTCATTCATTCAGATCGACCGAGTCTGTAAAGAGTGAAGTCGTCTGAGAGAGACGGAGAATAAAATGGCTCTGTGTTTTCAAAATAAAAGCCTTCATTAACAATAAACAGTTATTTTTGCTTGTTTGTTTGTTTTTGGCTAAATATGTGTAAAACTAAATTAAAACGTGATGAGTTTATATCAAACACGTGTCTATAAATAAATCATCGCTGTGGTGAAAAGGTCCGATATTCCTGTGACTAAATATTTTCATGATCGCTCCATTTAATCATTACATATTGTAGTTGTCATATTGTGGTTGTTTTAACTGACATAAAGAATTTTTTTTAAAATACAATATAATTTTTCACCAAACCAATCAGATTCATTAAAAACACAGAGATTCCACAAATCAGCATAAACTGACACAGTGTGACACTTTTTATTCCTGAACGCGTCTCACTTTACATTTTCTGCTCGTCTGAATTCAGTTGCCTGATATTTGCATATTTCCATTATCACCCTTTGATTTGACTAATGTGATCTTCTGCAGGAGAAACCACAGTCTCTCTGTCTTCATTATTTCCCTCAACACATACCTGAATGAAGACACGAATATAAAACGACGCCATGTTTTAACCAGGTATACAGATGAAGTGCATGCTTTTATTTTGAAGGAAGTGTACACTTAAATAGCTTTTATTTTCTTAAGGTCGGTGCTTAAAGTGCTTAGTGGATAATCTGTGATTCTCCGTCATTCTGAGTCACGTAGCGCCCTCTATAAACCTCTTCATCACTGTCAGTGTGTCTCAGCCGAAGCTCTTAACTGCAACTTCAAAGTGTGTGTGTGTGTGTGTGTGTGTCCACAATCCTCAACTCAACACATAAAGAGTTTTGTGTGAGGATCAGAGTCTGTTCAGCTGACGGCAGCAGATCAACAGCTTTAGACTGAAAACACACAGACGTGAAGCTTCAGAGGAGCCTGAACTCGTCGTCACGACGCCTCAAAACTACGACGTAAAGACGCTTGTTTAAACAGGATCAGTCTGGATTTTTAACTCTTCCACCTCATGTGATCGTGTTCAAGCTGCAGCAACAAATCAACAAATAATTAATGAGCTAATACTTTGTCACTTGACACCAAACAACTACTATTTTCGTCCCCAGATCCTTTAAACTGAACTGTTCCTGCTCTTTAGCATTACAGCTAACATTAACATTAGCATCAGTTTGGAGGAAATGTTGTGGCTTCAACATCAAATGTCATTTCTTTTAGCGCTAAGAGCCTCAAACAGTGTGAAACCTTTTGTCACTGTCTGAGTTTACCATGCTAACCAGCTGGCTTCGGCTCTGAAGACGTGTCTTGTCTTGTAAATTCACCAGTGGCTGAAGCTTGTATCATTTATATTTCACCTCACCTGTTTTCCGTCCAGCGTGTACAGCCTCTTCACAGCTCCAGAGTCCAGCTTGATGGCCTCGGTGATGTCGGCCAGCACCTGTTCGAAGCTGTGCGCCGTCTTCTTGTTCAGCAGGATCCTCACGGCCTTGCGAGGCTTCACGCCGCTGCGGATCACCGTCACCAGCTTGGGTTTGATGAAGTCCTTGCTCTCCCTGCCGTCTCGAATTCCTCCTTCGGGACGTTCTTTGGAGCTGACGGCGGTGCTCGCCGAAACACCGGTGGACGCCGTAGCTGCGCGGGCCGAGCTCACCGTGCTGGACCCGGCACTAGCTCCGGGCTTCCAGCTCGGCACGGAGATCTTGGTGTAGTCGACCTTTCGGTAAGGCTCGTTGGAGGCGCAGACGTAGCACTCGCCTGGGAAAGGAGAAGTACAGACTGTCCACAAACTGATAGACGGAAAAAACATCAGGAAGAACAACTGAAGAGAGATTCTTCTTTTAGGAATCTAATTAAAAACATAATCTAAGAGATTAAGGGCCAATCCCATTTCTACCCCTTAGCCCTACCCTGCTCTTTTGCACATTCATGTGAGGGGAAGGTCTCGATTCTCTTTTGGATGAAGGGGGTGGGCTAAGACTAGGGCCACATAACCCTCCAAACAAAGCTATTCCAGGACCAGCACTTCAAACAAAGGGGTATAAGAAATTTAGGGGTGAAAAAGAGAAACGGGCCCTAAGTGTCGAAATGCTCCTCCTACCGTCTCAGAGTAAGGCCAAGTTCAAGATGCGTGATACGTAGCAAAACAATTACTCCAACGGAAACAGAGGTGCTGAATGTCCTGTTGCATGACACCAGCCTTACGACAACTTAGGATAACTTTTCTAATGGGCAGGGTTTATATACACATTGGACAACTCTTTGAACATGCTGACCAAACATGAAAAAACTACCTCAAAAGACATCTGAGGGTTGGCAGCTTCAATCATAAAAAGTCATTTAACCATCGCAGCGACTACGAAGCTGCTACAGTAATTCAAAAATCCAAGATTCAAACAGCAACACACTGACTATATTGACGCAGTTCTTAACATCTTTTATTTGATTTAGCTTCTAAACATAAAGCAGATTATGAACTTCAACACACCACAAACATTCCCGTGCTTTCACAAGAGGTGAGCTGTGGGTCAAAGTTCAAACAAAGCGCAGTGTTAACAGCGTCGGTGGTGTGTGGACAGAGTGAAGGTGACAGCAGATGTCACATTCACTCACGTTTCTCTCGCTAAGCTCTGCTGGAAACGCCATCGCGTCGCTCAGAGACAAAAAGAAACGAGTCAGCATCGTCACCAGCTGACGATCGTCACGGGAAACGCTTTGTATCGCAGCGTGAGGTTCGTTCGTTAGTTGTGTCCAGTCGCCTACAGACGTTCTCCTCTTTTACCATATATGGTTAAAAATGGCCGACTCCTACTGTGTGTTTCTATTTTTTCATCCCTCGTGGCAAAGCTTCGCCTGCTTTAACACACACACTTGTCTGGTCCTGTATCGCTCAGACACACCTTTTATTCTCTTTCTGTTTTACACATTCACACTCTCCCTCTCCCTCCGTGTGCAGGTATTGTGTGTCTGACCTTGTCTCTCCATGTTACTGACTTTCACTTTGCCATTCAAACCAGATGCTGTGGGATTTTATTCAAATAACTCAACTGACTGAACACTGTCGCTCCAACAGACCAGTTTTGTTTTTATTTAACTTCCCAGTCGACACATCCTGTTGAGGATTCATTAGTTTTATCTTAACATTTATTTTTGTTATGTTTGTTTGTCTGTTTTTGTAACAATGCACATTGAGTATCTTTGGTTTTTTTGGGATGTTTGTTGAACAGAGCAATACTTACTTTACTTTCTATTTTCTAATATTTTATAAAGTCAAATAAAGTAATTCTATCCATGAAACTTTGTGAAGCTGTAAAGATCCATCAAAATGTCCAAAATATTTACTTTTTCAATCATATTTAACAAAGTAAATGAAAAGCAGGGACATCTTCTTCTGGACATCTTCTTCTGTGTTGCACTGCTTTATCAGTTATAGATGTTTTGTCCATCATTTGATTAATTGATGAATATCACCTCCATTCATATCAAAATTCAAGTGAAAGGTGTAACTAAGACATCTGTAATTCATTGCAAACACTAATTATTTTCTCTTATTGTATAAAAAGACAAACAGCAAGGCCTCTAATCAATTAACGTCAGTAGTACAAGCCTCATTTTTTGGATTTAGTGACTTTACCATCATGAAAACTGCCTCAAACTGGGGAATCCTAAGGTGTCTCCAGACTAGATTATATTTATTATCTCCAGTTTAACCAGTGTCTACACTGAGGTCTCCTACCAGTTGAACCTGCCTGTAAAACCAGTTTCTGTCTGCCCACATAACAAATATTACTTTTGGTCAAATCAAGCAAACAGTCGTACTCAGCTGCAGGCACAGGGAGGTCCCCACTCAGCAGCCGTCAGCTCCTCTGCACCATCATTTGTCAAACCGGCCAGTGCTTGAGAGCAATGCGTCCGTCTTTTAGAACATCTCTGGCTGAACAGCTTCCTGGCTCTAAAGCTCATTAGTGGACATTACTACCAGTCATGCATCAATACTGATGATAAGTGATGTTGCTCAGCTGCTGGTCTGTTTCTGACTAAATGACTTTGGACTACAGAGGAAAAAGAAACTGAATTTCGTGGCCGTAAGTTTCGATTAGAAATGATTACACTGGCAGCTGGTTTGGTTTTCCAACCCAGTTATGATGCCCTGAAACATTAGGTCATAAGTCGAACTCATTTCTCTATATATAATTCTGGTGGTAGAAATGATGTTTGATGTTTGTTTAGTGTTTAAAATGTTCCTGTATTGATTATTCACTAACTATTCTGCTGCTGATGCACAGACATAAATAATTCAGGCGTGTTTACATAGCAAAGACGGAGACAGAGGAAAGAGCCACTGAGGAAGTTTTAAGGTGGACACATTGGACTGATCGATGATGGGAGTTACAGGCTGATAATTGACTCTTACATAATGACACAGTGCAGTATATGTCCATTTTTACATATGAGATACAGTGAGACATAGATTGGGCTTTATAAAGCCATCCATCCATTTTCGGGTTCGTATTTGGGGTCGGGTTACAGTGGCAGCAGGTGAACGAGTTGTCCCTCTCACTAATGATGCTTTCGAGCTCCACCTTGTGGATCCAGGATTGGGAATATTTTAGGGGAATTGTTTGAGTTTCGGGGAGTATGTTTTGCCTGACCATGAATCCTGAGCCGGGAGGCAGTTAGTTTAGCATAGCTTAGCATGAACACTGGTAGCGTTTGGTCCAAACCCAACTAAAAGATCAGTAATTCATAATTTGTATCCGTCAAGATGACCCTTAGTGAACTGAGGCATCAGCCTGAAGTTCAGACTCCCAGTATCTTGATTCAGGTGTAGTTTTGGTAGCTCCCCCCAAACTGAAACAATTTGTTTAACTAGAACATTAAATAACTGAGAATGAGGCTGAGTAAAGCAACGAGTTATGAGTTTTACCTTCCACCAGCTCATCCATACTGGTGATCTTCTTGCTGCCATCTATCGTGTAGATTGTGCGCACCCCCTGCGGCAGATGGAGGTTATCTGCCAGCGAGCGCGTCAGCTCCATCAACAGGGCGTCATAAGAACGAAAGCGATCGCTGGAAACAGCGTAAACCAGACCCTTGAAGTACCGGTCTCCGTTGCGGTAGAACCTGACCTTTTTGGCCCGTTTCTCAGAGGTGAGGGCCTGCAGGGTTCGGGTCCGGTAGTAGCTGCAGTTGGCGCTGTGGGCGGGGCTAGGGACCAGGCTGCTGCCCCTAGAGCTGGGGCCAGACCCCCCGCCGCCGCCACTGCTTGTTGAGTCATCTCTCTTTGCTCGGGTGGAGCGTCCACGGCGAACCTTGTCACGTTCGTCAAAGTGCTCCAACTCGAGGGTCTTACTAAGAGACATGATGAGTACTGGTCCAGTAATGTCCAAGAGAGTCTTTGCTACATTTGATTCATCCTCCAGCAGTCGAATACGTAACTATTTCAGTACAACCAACTTCGCTCTTGTTTCAAGAGCTCGATGTGTATTCCCAGTGCAATGAGCTGTAAGCTTTGAGATTCTTCGTAGACCCAGTATTGACTGATTTTTCTAGTACCAAGATAGTTTTATAATCCCAGCAGAGTTCATCCAGCAATCTTCTGACGGTGGATTCTTGTTTTAGACTCAAAGAACCAGGAGAAAGATGGGTAGACCCAGAAACTTGAATTGTGTGTTTTTAGTTACTTTGTTCTGGTCCAGGCCAAGTCTTAACTCAAGTTTCTGTAGTCCAGGTTCAATCCCAACAATCAGATCTTCTCTAGATCAGGTAATTCCCAATTGGATAAATCCTAAAATTTAGGTCTTTTGTTGCAGAATTGATCAAACAAGTTAAAATCAATACTTTAAATTAAGTCAATACTTTAATGGTCTAATCTGGAGCCTATTGACATTAGCAGAACCAAACTCAAGTTTTAAGTGGTTAAACGTGCAAAAACCTGCAGGTTTTCCCTGCAGTCTGTTCAATGAACTCCACCAAAGGTCAACTCCTTATTTTTTTTATTTTTTTATTTGATGTGGTCGTGTCCTCACAGTAACCTTCCTGCAGTAGCAGTCTCCCCAGCTGCAACCTCACTGTTCTGGCTTTAAACCCAGTACGTTGCTGCCTCGTCCCAGTCCAGTCCAGCTGGGGTGTCGCCCCTTGTAATCCAGTGCATTTAGGGAGGAGGGGGGATGCTGGTTTGTGTCCAATGTCCTTAACATCCCTCCATCACTGATGAGAGAGGGAAGAAAGAAAGAGAGAGAAATGACAATCACTTGGTTTAGTGACAGGACAGAGTTAACCATCAACCTGGGATCCAGATCAGGATTCATGTTGAATTCAGTCCTGTAAGGAAACTGAAAACCAGACCGCATTTGATCGAGGTTGAATTTTGTGCACAGATCATTAATAACTATTGCATGAATAAAATAGCTCGATTGCCCAAATAAACATGAAGCTGTGGATGAAATATAGTTGTTGGATTTTAAGATAAATTAAATTTCCTTCTGCAACAGAGAGAGAGACAGAGAGAGACAGAGAGAGACAGAGAGAGAGAAGGGTTCATTGATTTTCAGTCAAATTAAATTTATCTGAAGCAAAGACAGAAAATATGAAGGTGTAGATGAAATGATTATAAAGCTGTTTGTGTTTCTGTGCATCTGATAAAATGATCCATCAGGATCTATCCGCCCAAATACTGCTAAGCTGTGACAGCGCGCGCACACACACACACACACACACACACAAAGAGAGAGAGAGAGAGAGAGAGAGAGAGGCACCTACCAATAATGCCGTGAAACCGGTTTGTTGCTATGGAGTCTTTCTCCTCTTCCCCTCCGGTGCAGACTTCCGGTCTTTTCCCAATGATCGCTACGCTCCGGTCGGATCGAACCGAGGAGACTGGACCGAACTGAGCGCGCTGATCCGGGATGCGGAGATGAAGCTGCAGCTGCGGACTGGATCCACCGGCGGGGGAGGACCGGGATGCACCGAGACAGACGGCGGACAGCAGCAGCATGGCCGCTGCAGCAGAGAGAGAGAGAGACCGGCTGAACTCCCCTTCTCCTCCCCCCTCCGCTGCTGTACGTGATGACAACGTCCCTCCCTCCCTCTCTCTCTCTCTCAGTCTTTGTCTATGTCGCTCCACCGTCTCTCGCCTCTCCATCTTTTGTCTGGCTCTGTGTGAAATTCAGATTCACTTAGTTTTATTGTCACGACTGTTGCAAACAAACACATCCGACCCCATTCACCTTTAAAAAAAACTCTCAAAAACAACACTGTTTTTACTATTTAACTATTTGATTAAGTGAAATTAAACAAATACAATCAAACATTTTCATCAATTAGATTGTAAAATTGCTACAACTCCCATGTTTGTACGGTAAAATAAAATAAAAATAGTAAAATAAAAAGATTAAATGATGCAAAATGACTGTAATGTTACGTCTGGTCCAAATATAGATGAAGAGAACAACTAAGATACTAAAATGTGAATAAAAATAGTGAAATAACCTCAAACTGAAACCAAGATGTTGAGTTTAGTGTCAAATATTCATATTTACGAAGCTTGAACATGTTGATGTTTGATCTTTTGATGAAACAAAGTGAAACAATAAATCAGTTTTTGTCTATTAGCAGGTTAAATGTGTCTTAGTTCAGCGCATATTAAAACAAAATAAATAGTTTGACTCATAAATGACGTGTTGCATCGATTAGAAGATTAATTGATTGATTGACTGAAAGAAAAAGATCTGCACCTGTTTTAATAATCATGATAATAACCTTAAAACAGCTTCAAATTCAGTCATATTTTTAAAAAAAACTCAAACGTTTGATGGTCCAGGTCGAGAAAATGATCAGTTTGATCAATAACAGTCGCATCTGTCTTGTTATTAAACTGTTACTTTACTTTAATAACACTGCACTTTAATTAAAATACTGAACTGTATCATATTTCCTGAGGTTGGAGGGTTTTTTTTAACCTTTTTAAAACCAAGTGTTGATTGTTCTGCATGTCAGGAAAAACCTGATGATCTGGTTTGGTTTGTTGTATATGATGTTATGACTTATTATGACTGGAATGAAGCAGGTGAAACGTGACCTACGTGATCTACTGACATTTCAGTTTTATTAATGAAACCACTTATTAAAAAATGCATAAATCATTAATATTTAATGTTGTATTTTTAATAATAATAGGCAGCTGAGACTGTTAGTATGATAATAATAATAATAATAATAATAATAACAGAGCCACAACTAGCATGAAATAAATAAAATAACTGGTGATAAATGATGGTAGAAGTAATAAATATCTCATCTCTTCTAAAAGTCAGACTCACTTTGTGCCTCTGGATGAAAAGACCCCACCCTCCTCCCTCCTTCCCTCCTCCAGTGTGTTAAGGCCGACAGCTGGGACTCGAGGCGGCCAGACTGCCCCACCCTCCACCGTCAGCCAACCCAGTGAACCATTCATCCAAATATGACAAGGTAGACAAGAGCTTTTATGTGCTAATACACATGAGCAGATAGTATTGTGTCGACAGGGATGAGGACAGTGAGAAAATAAAGTAATACGAATGTTGAAGGAACAATTCAAAAAGTCCTTGGACAAATTTCAGGATTGTATTAAAATGAGCTTTAATTGTGATTTAATTCTCATTCTATTTGAATAAAAAGACACGGTGCTTCTTGTTTTCTTCTTCTTTTTTTTTTTTTACAACAGTAAAGTGACACAACAAAACAAACAAAACAAAACACAACACAACAAAATTTCAGCAAATAAAGCAAGTTTATGCCAAAATGCTGCAGATACTTAGAGGAATGAGCTGCCAATGAAATCAACACACAAAAAGTGGAAGATCTTGCTACACGTCCTTTTTATCTTGTACATGCTTCTGTTAGGCAACATCATCAGGAAGCACAATATAAACTTCCATTGTTGTGCGGACGATACCCAGCTGTACTTATCTATGAAACCAGATGAAACTAACCAGGTCATCAAACTTCAGGACTGTCTTAAAGACATAAAGACCTGGATGACTCAGAATTTATTACTTTTAAACTCAGACAAAACCAAAGTCATCATACTTGGCTCTGAACATCTAAGAACATCATTTTCAGATCACATAGCTAATCTGGACGTCATCACTTTGGCCTCCAGTTCTACTGTGAGGAACCTTGGACTAATCTTTGATCAGGACATGTCATTGTATCTCATATTAGACAAGTCTCTAGAACAGCTTTTTTCCACCTACGTAACATTGCAAAAATCAGAAGCATCCTGTCTAGAAAGGATGCTGAAAAGTTAATTCATGCATTTGTTACCTCTAGACTGGACTACTGTAACCAAAACCCTTCAGTTAATCCAGAAAGCTGCAGCACCAGTACTGACAGGAAGTAGGACCAGAGATCATATTTCTCCTGTATTGGCTGCTCTTCATTGGCTTCCTGGAAAATCTAGAATTGATTTGAAAATCCTCCTGCTTGACTATAAAACCCTGAATGATCAGGCTCCATCATATCTTCAGGAACTCATAGTTCCTTATTATCCTAATAGATCACTTGGATCACAAACTGCTGGTTTACTTTTGTTTCTAGAGTCTCTAAGACCAGAATGGGAGGTGGAGTCTTTAGTTATCTTCAGTTGTCTTTATATCAATATATTACATATGATTAACACTCATTTGCTCTCTCTAGTAGTTGTGTCCTCCCCACCCCTTTTCTCATTTTCAGGTAGTTTTGATTCCAGAGCAGCTGGATTCAAATTCTTCGACAACATCATTATTATTGTTGTTGTTGTAATATTAATTGTAATGATAATTTTGCTTTAACAACTACTTGTAAATATCTAGTCTCTATTGTCTCTTCCTGGTCTCCCTCTTTTCTTCCTCCTCCCTCCCTTTCCTCTGTCTCTTCTCTTTCTCTTTTCTCTGTTTTCATTTCTCTCCAGCTGGTCGAGGCAGATCAGACCGTCCACTCTGAGTCTGGTTCTGATGGAGGTTTCTTCCTGTTAAAAGGGAGTTTTTCCTCCATTGTTGCCAAGTGCTGCTCATTGCGGAAATGTTGGGTTTCTCTATGTAAAGAGACTTGAGATACATGTTTTTAATGCTTTTTGTATCATTCAAATGTAAATAAAAGAAACAAACATAAAAAATACCAAAGAAATTGTAAAACAGAAACACTGGGATGTCAGTATTTCTGGTCATGACTGTTATTGTATCTTATCTCATTCAGATTCATGAAAAGTGTTTAAAAAAAATTAAAACCATCCACTGATTATTAAAAAACTGAAGCCGTTTAGCTGATAAATGAATGAGGATACAAGCTGGAGTTGTAAAGTGAAACAATGTCGAAGACATTAAACAAATCTAACTTAAAATACAACTGTTCTGACTATAAATGTAAACTACTGAGTTCAATCTGATAAGTGGTTATGTTAGCTGACAAAATAATGCAGAGGACTGAGTGTGTAGTTCAACAGCAGGATAAATAAGCTCACTGAACGATGTTTTGAAGGTATGGAGGCGACTCAGACTGTTGGTGGAGACTCGGTAGAAAGACAGGACTCCAGCTGGCCGATCCAGATACACTCCGACCCGACTGGAGCGCCATCCTAGTGAGGACACATCCACTTTTTCACCGTTGTGCTGAACGTACAAACCATCACTAGAGATAACCAAACACCAAGACTTGTCGTTGTAGCCCATCTTGAAATCATTCATGTTTCCTGTCTTGTCCAATCCGTACGTGACCCCGATGCTTAAAAATCCAGACACCTCCACCTCCCAGTAGCAGCGCCCATCGAGACTCTGTTCACACAGCACCTGTGGACACTGATCAGGCTTCTCTGAGTGATTAGGATTTAGCTGCTCCTCTTCCACCCAGGTCACCTTTCTGTTCTCGTCAGAGAGAAGGAGGTTCTTGTGGGCTGGTCTGGGGTCCAGAGTGAGCTCACATGCATCTGGAGGTAAAAAAAAACACTTTACTGCAACAGGAGTTGATACACTTGAGTTGAATACATTTAATATATTGTTAAATCACTTGTGTGAAAAAAAAGGAATCAAGCACCTTAAATTGATAGTCCGGAGTAATTTGAACCCAGAGTCTATTTCACCCTGAATACGAGTCAAACACCCCCTCAAGAGATATTTTATGTTGGTAGAAGTAATATGTTTGGCTGACCGCCCCACTTATGTTCATTTTTTAGCTAAATAGACTCTGGGTTCAAATTACTCCGGACCATCACTTTAATACAGACAGACAGGTTTGAACCATGTTGGAGGGTTGAAAATACAATAACTTATTGCAGAATAAGATCTAAATTTAAAGCAGTACTTTTAAACATAAGAATTACAGCTATTATTATAATAGGACAAAGTCTTTTAGACTTCTAATTCCACACATTTGAGACTAAAATAGTTCAAATCAGTGTGGTGTTGTCGTCTCTGGCTCTATTTTCCGCTCTAAGTTGCTCTAAGCCCCAAAGTTTCCAGTCTTTTCTAGCTGGAATAGAAAGAAAGTCCCCAATTTCACAATCTCTACTGAGATCTACAGTGTAACTAACATCAACAGCTGTTTTATTCAAGAATTTCACTTCAGTTTAAAATGTCACATTTATAGGTTTTAAGGCTTAAAACCCAAATTGTAAGTGAATATGTTCAAACAAACTCAGAAACTTACATTTCCTGAAACCTGGCTTCATCCTGTGTCTTCCACCGTATTTAGTGCTGTGGAGAAAAACACTTTTATCAGATAATAAATACCCATGACTTTACAGATCATAAGAATGCAAAATTAAGATATTAAGCAACTGCAATTATCAGAAGCTAAATTGTGTTTAATTGAGTTTAATTCTAGTTTAGGGTTAGCGGTTCTTTCCAATTTCACCATCATGGATTTGAAGCATTAGGTTTTATTTCAGACAACAGTGTATTATTATAATTACTTGAGAATGCTGAGCTTGTTTCGTGGATCGTTCCTGAGCTCAGACAGAGGTTTTTCTCCAGAGTCTCCCAGATGGTTGTAGCTCAGATCCAGTTTTACCAGATGCAAGGGGTTGGACTGTAGAGCCGAAGCCAGAAAAACAGAGCCCGTCTCTGTGACCAGACAACCTGACAAACTGAGAAAAGACAAGATTATCAGCACAGATTTAAGTCACGTTCAGTAAAAAAGTATTATCACAAAAACATTACAAGTCCTTTAACTCCAGTACATACTTTGGTGACAACCCAGGTAGTCACAAAGGATCAAATGAAACGGTGTCATCTGTGAAGGATTAACTCTAACAAGGTGTTGAAGGACTTTAAAATGGAGTCAAGCAGGAAATATGATACGTAATTTGTTTTTTATTCCAGTAGAAGAGAGTAAGAGGGCAGAAAGATGGACAACGGAGACAGAAATCAGCAAACAGCAAAAATGGTGTGATATTTTTATTCATTACAAACCTCAGTATCTCCAGTCTGCAGCACTGACTCTTCAGTCCATCACTGAGCAGCTCCACTCCTGAATCTTCCAGGTCATTGTTGCTCAGGTCCAGATCTCTTAGAGATGAGTACGGGAACTTGAGACAAACAACCAGGTGTTCAATCCACTCTGCGGTCACTTTGCAGTCTGCAAGTCTAGGGGTGAAAAGAAATACATAAAGTATGCAGTAAGTAGTGTTTATGTAGTAATACATTTATTTATTTAAAACTTCCATTTGGACCAGTGAAGGCCTGTTCTCAATGCCAACATACACAGCATCATAACAATATCACTGACAGAACTTACAATACAAAAATTCCCAAAAAAGGCAAAACAAACTTACACTGCCTTTCTGCTGCTCTTCACTGCTGGTATCAGCCTCCTTCTTCCCTCCTCTGATGTGTTGTAACTCTTCAAGTCCAGAATGTCCAGTTCATCCTTTGATACCTGCAGCATGTAGGCCAGTGCAGAGCAGTGCAGGGGAGTAAGATCTGCTTCCTGATGCTCTGTTGACATCAGATATTCTTGAATGTCATCTTTGACTTTCTGATCTCTCATCTCAATCATGTTCTGGAACAGGACAATGCAGTTGTCTGGAGAAAGATCCTTCCTTCTGATGGATTTGAGGAAAGTTAAGATTTTCTTGTTGGTGTCTTCACTTGGGGCTGGTGACGTCAGCAAATCATGAAGGACTCTCCGGTTGGATTTAACCAAGAGGCCAAGAAGGAATTGTAAGAAGAAGTCCAGGTGGATATTGTCCTTCTCCAGCACTTTGTCAACTGTCATCTTTACAAGATCAAGTAACGTGTGTTCATTGTCCTTCACACTGAGGAAGTTGCTGAACCCTGTCATATTCTTGTTTGTGAAGCAGTCGTAGATGTAGAGAGCTGCAAAGAACTCCTGCACAGTCAAATGAACGAAGAAGAAAACTTTCCTCTGGGAAAAGATTTCTTCCTCCCTAAAAACTGTGGTGCAGAATCCAGAGTAGATAGATGCTTCTTTTATGTCAATGCCATAGTCTTCCAGGTCCTGCTCATAGAAGATGAGGTTGTTGTTCTGCAGATGATCAAAGGCAAGCTTGCCAAGTTTTAAAACAAATTCTCTTTGTGTTTTCAGTTCATCTTTATTTTTCTTAGTCTTTCCATATTTTCTGCTTCTGCGTCTTGTCTGACAGAAGATGAAATGTGCCATCATCTCTGTCAGAGTTTGAGGAATTTCAACTTTCTCTTTCCCACCAAAGACTTCCTGGAATAACACAGCAGAAATCCAGCAGAAGATCGGGATCTTGCACATGATGTAAAGACTCTGTGAAGACTTGATGTGTTTAATGATCATGTCAGCAAGACTTGAGTCATGACTGAATCTCTTCCTGAAGTATTCCTCTTTTTGAGGATCACTAAACCCTCTGATCTCTGTCACCATGTCCACATACTTGGCAGGGATCTGATTGGCTGCTGCTGGACGGAAAGTTATCCAGAGTTTTGCATCAGGAAGAAGGTTACCCTGAATAAGGTTTACTAGGAGATTACCCAGAGATGTTTCTTCATGGACAGATGTTACCTTCTCAATGTTCTGAAAGTCCAGTCCAAATCTGCTTTCATCCAGACCATCCAGGACCATGATGACCTTGGTTTTGACGTAATCATCTGAAACTTTCAAACTGTGGAGCGCAGGGTGGAATTCAGTCAGGAGCTTGTTCAAGCTTTTAACTTCTGAACTCAAATTCAACTCTCGGAAAGCCAGACAGAAAACAAAATCAATATCCTTGTTTTCTTTCTCCTCGGCCCAGTCAAGAATGACTTTCTGCACAGCAAATGATTTTCCAATGCCTGCAACGCCCTTCGTCACCACTGTTCTGTGGTGTTTATCTTGGTCAGTCAAAGATTTGAAGATGTTACTGAGCTTGACTGTTTGGTCAGAATCTATTTTCATTTTGCCTTTGAGGCGTCTGAGTTCATGTTCTGTGGTTGGTCCTCTGCTCTCCCCAGTGGTGATGTAGAGATCTGTGTAGATGCTGTTCAGGGAACTCTGTTCGTCACCATTACCCTCTGATGTGAAAGCAAACTTATTTCACATTTCTTCTTTAGAATGTTTCTTTGTTTTCAAAAGATGATCTTCCCCTGTGACAAAAAATGCATGATTGAAAAGTGAAGTGATGATGTGGTTTGTCATAAATCATTTAATTAGTTCAGTGAAAAACCTCATGAAACATGAAAAGCTTGACCTAATTTGTGTCTAAAAGTCTTTTAAAGACACAAATTGTTGTTTCTTCCACAGTCCCAAACCATACAGGTGAGGTTAACTGGCAACTCTAAAATGCCCATAGGCGTGAATGTTTGTCTATGTATGCAGCCTCGAGATAGAAGGGTAACTTTTCCACAGTGCCCTCTACCATCACCCACATCAGTTGGAGCAGTTCCACTGCAGGAACCTCTGGGTAATATTACGCAAACTCGGCCGTTGGCACGTGTCAGAGGAACAGTTCCTGTGAGGCAAAACTCAGGAACCTTTACAAGCCAGAAAAAAGTCCCTTCCCAGGGGTAGGTACTCTGTTCGGGGCTTTAGATTGACTCTGGTAATTCAAGGCGGTACATGACGGAGTCAACAAAGTAAGCACCATTTCTAAAACCTAGCAGCAGAAGCGTATCAAAAAATAGTTTCTATAAACAGAATCAAAGAAACAAATGAAGCGACAAAGTCGATACGGTCATAAAACGACCACAGGGTTTCACATTTAATGATCAATATGAGGAGGACCTCAACAGATTTAACACTGGTCGCCACATATTAATGAATTTATTTTTTCCAACGCGAAACACAACATTAAAAACGAACGGTTCTCCTGTCGCTCTCACACACACACAGCATGGCTGCACTATGTAGTTTATTTATAGTAACACGACGAAGCGGTGAAGAGAAGACGATCGGTAAAGTAGTAACGTCTCTCAAACACAGACAATACAAGGACCGAGTGAGATGACGTTTCTGAAAATGCCCCTAAATGTTACCAGGAACTTGGTGGAAAAACAGCTGGGATTGGCTCCAGCTGAAGAAAAGAATAAACACGCATGCACCAACCCACAAATCTAATGCTTTATCTGGTTGTTTACACAAACACTGTAGAAACAGACTTGTCCCTGATGACCCACACTAATTATTAATCATCATTCAGTTGTGGTTGCAGTAATAGTCGTGCAGTTGTTTACTGTGATGTCGCCATATCCACTGTGAACATTCATATTGAATTCTGCAGCCAACTGGTATTTTTAATTTTATAGATTTTAATTATTTTTCCAGTAAAATAAGCAATTTCTAGCCTAAAACATAAATAACAAGTGTGTGAAAGTTTGTCTTTAAAGGTTTAATACTCTCACCTCCGGGTGAGAGACTGTGAACAGAAAGTTTTTAAACTTACCAGTGTCATCGCTGAGTGTCTTTATACTCTCTGGGCTAGAGTGGTGTACTGGTGAATCAGATGTGATCTCTGAACAGCAGGATGGCCTCCCAGTCGTAGAACTGCAAACAGTGCAACAAAGACACATTATTATCAAATGTAGTCACGCGATTTATAACTGTTTTTTATTTAACCATTTGTTCAGCAGAGGTTTTATCAAATGTCAGTTTCTCCATGTTGCCGTGTTAACCACTAGATGAAAATTGCCCTTGCTTCCCATCACTGGAAAACCCTGTTGTAAAATGGTAAATAAAAAGCTATTAATGCTGGTGTTAGCTATGTAGCAATGCCTAATATTTACACTGAAACCTAAAACCAAAATCTTACATATAGCATCTTTAGATGTGCTACAGGCGAGCAGTGAACTAGTCTGCAAACTGACACCATTAATACACTTTGCACCAGTGAATGTTTGCACAGTGGAGTTTTAAACAAATTGTGGACGATAGCGTTCATGTTTGTAAGTTAGAAAGAAACTTCATGAGGACAGATGGTGAATGAATTCTTGCTTGACCACAATGTCGAAACCATTGAACAATACTTTAATTACTTTAAAAACAAAATGTGGAATTACCTCTCAGGTTTCTCATCACTGAAGTCCGGAGGAATGAACAGGGATCTATCACAGGAGATCAAGGAGACTCCGTCGCTACCCACAGAACTAACAGGAGAGATTGTTTTATTTGCTCATCATTTCTTTAAATTCAATTCAGTTTATTCTTTGTGTGCAACAGGAATACACCACATAGAAAAACATACAGCACAGATCACACAGCAATTAACACAAACGCAAAATTAAACAATTAACTTTGCAGCGTGGCCATTTAATACCCAAGAATTTACACACGTCTTCATTTCTTTACAGGACAAACTGCCAAAAACCAGCCTATCAAAGACCAGCTGGCCAGAGTCTCCCTTGTCTGTCAGCTGTTTTCCTTAAAAACATCTTCTTGTTGCAGCCCATAATAACACTAAGGAGAGCTATGAATAAATTTGCCAGCTCTAAAACTAAAATAATAATAATAAATATGAGACAAGAGCAGAGTCCATTCAAAGATACTTTAATTAAAGAAATGAAAATGTGGAATTACCACTAGTGATAGTTGGACTGATCATGGATGTATAACTTAATGTATAACTTATATGTCACTATTTAGCTTCTTGGTTGGATGATAAATCAGTAAAGTTATCAAAAACTAGCCTCTGAACAACTTCAGCCTTAATCTAATCTTGTTTATCAGCTGTTTTCCTGAAAACAATAAGCTGAAAGATGTAAAAACACACAGAACTGAGTATTTTTAATGTTAAATAGAAATATAAAGGTTTTTGCTGTTATTTCAACTTTAATTCTAGTCCCAGTCTGCACTTACACAGCTCTGGCTCACTTCCTGCTGTTGTTCTCCAACTGTCAGGAGAGAATATGTTGCATCAAGCTCTGTGGCAGCTTGACAGGGAGTGTTTGAGCCGTACCATGCATGTGCAAAGTGGACTTTTTTTTTTCCAAAGCCATCACCATGTCTTTAACCCTCACTGCTTAAACTTAAAGTTCCTACTGTCTGAAGAGTAAACAGACTTCAACTCAGGGACTGGCTTTAATCTAATCCACTATAAAATATTAAGGATTTCACCAAATTTGCCTGAGTTCAAACTGTGTTTTTGCTGTGAAACGATGTGACAGTAACTTCCTGTTGTGTGCACACTTTGTTTGTTTATAATTAGTTGAAATTACCTGACTGGTGGCTCTGAGCAGCAGCCGCTTTTTATATCATGTGCTTTTTTAGATGTTACATCGCTACTGGTGGTGTCCCGGGGCCTCTTCCTTTTCCTCTCTGCTGGCATTGTTTTTTTTTTTTTTTTTTTTTTTTGCTGTGAAACAAAGGGAAACACATTAAACACTTTTCTCTCAGACTTTCACCTCTGTTTCTGTGCTGTATCTGCTTTTTTCATGTAGTGGGTATGGAATAATTTTCTGGCAAAATAAAAATCTAAAGTTAAAAATAAATACATGAATAAATAAAAAATGAAAGTATTATAAACTTCCACGTCTGATTGTTCACTTTTGTCAGACATACGACTGGGCATTTTAAAGAAAATCGTCAATAGACATGATGATCTACCATTTCTAGGAGGGTACAGAGAAAAGAAAAATACAAACCACAAGGCAGTTTTTATAACAACAAAAAACTAAAGAGTAACTAAAGAAACTATTTCATTGGCTGTAATATGAGAACTGAAAACAAAACTGGTGAGATAATCTGATGATGTTGTAAAAATAAGATCCTGCAATGTGGCCAGTTACTGAACGTCGCGTTCAAGGCAACTATTGGTTAAGTGTCATGTGGTTACGGATCATTTTCCCACCAAAAATAAAAATAACAGCATCATTACTTGCCAAAAAATATACCTTACATTTAATCTCGTATGATTTAAACGCAGATATAAAAAGACATGAACAAGATTTAGATCATTTAGACGTTCATGACTGATTCAACAGTGTTAAATAATTCTGACAAATCAAGTTTTGTGTTTTTAACTTAAATGAATAAACTACAGCTGCTGCTGCTGTGAAACAGCTGAGGATATTTAGTCATTAGCCACTGTTGCTGAGGTGAGAATAATGAGTAACAAGAAGTAAATAACACGATGAGACAAGTTCAAATGTCTGCTCTTACCTGCTCAGAGCCACAATGAAAATGCGGGAAAATGCTGCTCAGTTCAAGTCTCACTTTCATTCTGACAAACCGCACCTCCTCTTGTGATTTGCTACAACACCCAAAGGACAGTCCCCTCCTCTGACTTAACTCATTCATTCATTTCGAAAGTGAATCTTTTCATGCTGTTTTCCACTTTTCGTCATTTTTAAATTTTCTCTCACATTGTCTCATTTAGCCTCTGGTATTTTCCCTACATCAGTCGTCTGTCTGCATGTTCTGCTTTTTTCATTTAAGTTTAATTTAGAAAATAATAATAATAATAATAATAATAATAATAATTCAAACTGAATCATGGAATTTAAAATTATTCTTTTTGTTGCTGTTGAGAAACTGCCCATTTTGTCCATAAAGACAGAAGAAATGACATTTCCCAAAAGTGGAGCTCAGATCTCTAGATGTACATCGCCTCCTGGTGGCTGATAGTAGTGTCTGCCATGATGCAGATGGAGACATGAGCAAAAAATATTAGTTATGTTCTCAGTTAATAATAATAAAAACCACACCGTTCATAAGTTGTTCATTGTTTATTGTATGAAATATTAAAATATAGAAAATATGTTTTTTTTAAAAACATAAAATATAGATATTTATTGATAGATTTCATTTTGTGCAACATACAAATATCTTTCAAATCTGTCACACACAACTATGACACAACAGTTACTGAATTTTTAAAAAAAAAGATCAAAATGTTTTGTTTTTTAAAACACGTGTCTATGAAATGTTCAGACCACCAAGTTTGGGTGAGATGACATAAACTGGAATGTAAAATACACTGATGAATATAAATTACAAATTAAAAAAAAAAAAAAACTTGTAAACTTAGGCATTAACAGAGCAAGACATTGTTGACTTAAGTAAATACGGTTCAGGTAAAATCAGCTTTTTAATGCCCATGGCAACGTGTTTCATTTTAAAGTGACTGGAGATGATGTTATATTCCTTTTCATTCATTAGAAATATATACAGCAATAAAATTATTGCTTGTTATAATATTTATTGTTAGAAAATTTTGCTTTATTCCCCAGTGTTAAGTACATATTAGCGTGATAACAATGTAAAAATAAAAAAAAAAAAAAAAAAAGTGTTACTTTTACTAGTGTTTTAGTGCTAGTTATTAACTATACTGTTGTTTTGTTTCTACTGAATAATAAGCAGTGACTGATAGATGACGTGTTTAAATATACCTCAGGTGGTTTACTGAGGGTTTTTACACCAAGTTTACATCTAAACTACATCACTGAACATTAGTAGTGTAGAGAATTTGTAATGTAATGTAATGTAATGTAATGTAATGTAATGTAATGTAATGATAATGATAATTAATTCCAGAGCAGCTGTAACAAAAATGTTGGTGTTGCAACTGAAAAGCTGGAGCAACTGTGGCTCATGAGATACAGCAAGTAGTCCACAAAATGGAAAGTGAGTGACCTCCTGTCTTCATGTCAAAATGTAGGCAAAATAGGCAGGACAAAAAACTATTAATTGCCTCAGATAACTGTTTTATCAGTGCATGAAAGTGTTTGATAGTAACTGACAGGCTGAGTGACTGTGGCGTGTAGTGATAGATAGGTAGGTAGGTAGGTAGACGGATGGCAAAATACAACAAAAAAAGCCCTACAAACGAGCTAAAACCACTCACACTTCATGAGTATCAAGTCCTTCATATAATATGACCATCAGAAAAGCTGGTGGACCTGATCGTCTTCCATGTCAAGCCCTCAAGATGTGCAAGTGCAAAGCAATTTGCTCAGTGGACTATTACAACAGCAACTTATGAAATGAGCAAGCAGCATCATGAGAGACCCTTCACATTACCTGTTTTACAAGGCCACAAAGGCTGAAGTTAACAAAAGTAAAATGCAAAAGATGAATTTGCAGTTGACTCACTGTACAAATACATCTGTGAGTTTAGACTGGATGTGAAATAAGGTGCTTCTGATTAGGGTGGAAATCTCAAGTTAGGACTGGTGGAGACATGTTTGAAACTCCTGGTGATGTGTTTATATTCACATTTTGTCTAATTAAACGGTAACAGTTAATGATGTGTGATTTCTCAAATGACACAAGTCCAGATTGTTGGTGAGAACATTTCAGTCGTCCACTTAATTGTTTAGGACACGTCCTGACCATCTATGTGAAAGTCGACACCCTCAGTTTGCTTGTGTTTAGTTACTTTATCTAACAAAATGATGCAGAGGAGTGATCGCGAAATTCAACAGCAGGATAGAGTGGCTCAGTGAACGTTTCTTTGAAGCTATGGAGGTGAATCCGACTATCAGAGAAAACTCTGTAGAAGGACACGATGCCGGCCGGCTGATCCACATAGATTCCCACTCGTTTGGAGCTAGAGCAGAGGGAAGATACATTGATTCTCTGGTTTCGATGGGAAACAAAACAACCATCATTAGAGCAAACCAGGCTCCAAGACTTGTCGTTCCATCCCAGTTTGCAAAAGTGGACTTCCCCTTGCCTGCTAATGCTTTTGTAGGCTACCCCAATGTTGAAAGGCTCTGACACATCAACCTCCAAGTAGCAGCGCCCATCTATACCCTGTTTACACATCACCTGCGGACAACTACCAAACCTCTCTGGGTTATCTGGGTACGACTGCTCCTCTTCCACCCAGGTCACCTTTCTGTTCTCGTCAGAGAGAAGGAGGTTCTTGTGGGCTGTGTCTGGGTCCAGGGTGAGCTCACAGGCATCTGAGGGTAAGAAAACACATCAATTCAAGAGCAGAGACTTTAATAGTGTAGCATATACCCACTACTGACAGCAAACCAGTCAGTAAGTGACTAAAACATACATCAGAGAAAGATCAGAGTTGTTGAGTTTCAGTTAATTTATATGTTACCATCCATTCCACTACATAACAGAAAATTAAGGGTTTTTTTATTTATAATGTTCTAAAAAGTTCAGTGAACTATTTTAGATTATGAATTTCCAGAGGAACTTACATTTCTTGAGCCATGGCATCATTCGGTGACTTCCACCATGTTCAACACTGTGGAGAAAAATTAACGTTATAATCTTCAGACATTTATTTTTTATTGTTTGCTGTTAGATTATCAGAGGTACAATTGTGTTGATGTAGAACCTAGTCTACACAGATCCAGCGCTTACAGTGGATATAACTATAGAGTACAATCCAACATTAAGGTATCTAATACATCTGATGTAGCAAAAAATATTCAGTTCAGTAGAAATTTAGGTTACCACAATAGTATTACAACTGGATGTCATTACCTCAATGGATACAGGATCAAAAATAAGTAGTGACACAATTATGAAATTCTTGCTGTATGTGATGTGTTTTGAAAAGGTATTTAGAAATATTAAAGACAAACCAAGGTTTCCCTGAGCTTTACCATGAAACTTTCTGCTCTAATGCAGCTACATTTAATTACTTGAGTTTGTTGAGCTTGTATTTTGTGTCGTTCTTCATCTCATTGAGACGCTTCACAACGGAGTCTCCCAGATGGTTGTAGCTGAGGTCCAGCTCTGTCAGGTGGGAGGGGTTGGACTTGAGGGCTGAGATGAGGAACTTGCTGCCTTTTTCTGTGACCATACAACCTGACAAACTGAGAAAAAACAGTTTTTCTTGACCAGTTTTCAGGTAGAAGATGCACCGTTTACCGTTAAGACAGTAGTCTTAAACTAAAAGCGGTATGTTCATTTTTCTATGAATGACTACCTCAGTATCTCCAGTCTGCAGCACTGACTCTTCAGTCCATCACTGAGCAGCTCCACTCCTGAATCTTCCAGGTCATTGTTGCTCAGGTCCAGATCTCTTAGAGATGAGTACGGGAACTTGAGACAAACAACCAGGTGTTCAATCCACTCTGCGGTCACTTTGCAGTCTGCAAGTCTAGGGGTAGATAGTAGGATTATATTTTATTCAAAGACAGGCTCATTGGTAGAACTTAATGGGATTGTTTTCAGCCTGAGCAGAGCAACAACATATTGTACTGAAATCAAAGTAACAGTGAAACTAAATGATTTTACAGACTTACACTGCCTTTCTGCTGCTCTTCACTGCTGGTATCAGCCTCCTTCTTCCCTCCTCTGATGTGTTGTAACTCTTCAAGTCCAGAATGTCCAGTTCATCCTTTGATACCTGCAGCATGTAGGCCAGTGTAGAGCAGTGCAGGGGAGTAAGATCTGCTTCCTGATGCTCTGTTGACATCAGATATTCTTGAATGTAATCTTTGACTTTCTGATCTCTCATCTCAACCAAAATTTTGATTAAGACAATGCAGTTGTCTGGAGAAAGATCCTTCCTTCTGATGGATTTGAGGAAAGTTAAGATTTTCTTGTTGGTGTCTTCACTTGGGGCTGGTGACGTCAGCAAATCATGAAGAACTTTCCGGTTGGTTTCAACCAAGAGGCCAATGAGGAATCGTAAGAAGTAGGCCAGATGACCGCTGTCCTTCTCCAGCACTTTGTCAACTGTCATCTTTACAAGATCAAATAACGTGTGTTCATTGTCCTTCACACTGAGGAAGTTGCTGAACCCTGTCATATTCTTGTTTGTGAAGCAGTCGTAGATGTAGAGAGCTGCAAAGAACTCCTGCATGGTCGGATGCACGAAGAAGAAAACTTTCCTCTGGGAAAAGATTTCTTCCTCCCTAAAAACTGTGGTGCAGAATCCAGAGTAGATAGATGCTTCTTTTATGTCAATGCCATAGTCTTCCAGGTCCTGCTCATAGAAGATGAGGTTGTTGTTCTGCAGATGATCAAAGGCAAGCTTGCCAAGTTTTAAAACAAATTCTCTTTGTGTTTTCAGTTCATCTTCATTTTTCTTAGTCTTTCCATATTTTCTGCTTCTGCATCTTGTCTGACAGAAGACGAAATGTGCCATCATCTCTGTCAGAGTTTGAGGAATTTCAACTTTCTCTTTCCCACCAAAGACTTCCTGGAATAACACAGCAGAAATCCAGCAGAAGATCGGGACCTTGCACATGTTGTAAAGACTCTGTGAAGACTTGATGTGTTTAATGATCATGTCAGCAAGACTTGAGTCATGACTGAATCTCTTCCTGAAGTATTCCTCTTTTTGAGGATCACTAAACCCTCTGATCTCTGTCACCATGTCCACATACTTGGCAGGGATCTGATTGGCTGCTGCTGGACGGGAAGTTATCCAGAGTTTTGCATCAGGAAGAAGGTTACCCTGGATAAGGTTTACTAGGAGATTACCCAGAGATGTTTCTTCATGGACAGATGTTACCTTCTCAATGTTCTGAAAGTCCAGTCCAAATCTGCTTTCATCCAGACCATCCAGGACCATGATGACCTTGGTTTTGACGTAATCATCTGAAACTTTCAAACTGTGGAGCGCAGGGTGGAATTCAGTCAGGAGCTTGTTCAAGCTTTTAACTTCTGAACTCAAATTCAACTCTCGGAAAGCCAGACAGAAAACAAAATCAATATCCTTGTTTTCTTTCTCCTCGGCCCAATCAAGAATGACTTTCTGCACAGCAAATGATTTTCCAATGCCTGCAACGCCCTTCGTCACCACTGTTCTGTGGTGTTTATCTTGGTCAGTCAAAGATTTGAAGATGTTACTGAGCTTGACTGTTTGGTCAATAGATTTATGCATTTTTATGTAACTTTCGATGTTTCTTAAGTCATGGTCTGTGGTTGGTCCTCTGCTCTCCCCAGTGGTGATGTAGAGATCTGTGTAGATGCTGTTCAGGGAACTCTGTTCGTCACCATTACCCTCTGATGTAGAAGCAAACTTGTTCCTCATTGCTTCTTTGAGTTGTTTCTTGGCGTTCAAAAGATGATCTTCCCCTGTGACAAGAAAACATGTGATTACAACTTCCAAACTACATAAAATATACATTAATCCCTTTACACCTACATAACAGACTAGTATGTGATGCCTCAGACTGATTCAGTCAATGCTTTATGCATTAGTGTTGGTTCTGATAACAGTGGTAGTACACATATGATGTGAGTATTTAAACTTACCAGTGTCATCTCTGAGGGTCTTTGTACACTCTGGGCAGGGGTGGTCTGCTGGTGAATCAGACTGGTCCCAGTCTGAGCTGATGCACTGTCTGCATGACCAGTGTCCACAGATGAATTTGACTGGATCCTTCAAATCCTTCTGGCAAACTGAACAGCTGGACTGCTCCCTAGTTGTAGGACTGTAAACAGTGTAACAAAGAAACATATCAAACGTAGCCTCCAGCTACAACTGTTGGTTCTGAAACCACTTATTCAGATTTCACAGACTTCAGTTTCTCTTGATATGAGGGTAAATGCAACTTTAGCCAAAAGGGATGGTCACAGACTTGTTTAGATAGCTGACAGCAACAAGAATGTCAGGACACTGTTTTAAGTTTATAGCACATTCAAAATAATATCCATGCTAGCTGAAAAGACCAGATGTTTTGCAGTTAGCATGCTAACCAGTAGATTATTTGTGATCTTCTGTGTGGTGTGTAATCAACTTTGCATGCTAGACAGTGTGGGCCGAGTTTGTTCATGTTTTAAGTGAGAAAAGAAGGAAGTTTCAGAAAGACAGGAAAGATAATTTGGGTTTTTAGGGTTTGGACTTTTGCATAACTGATGAGGACAACCTGTATCCAGCTCTGTCAAGTCCATTCAAAGATAATTTCATAACAGAACATAAAATGTGTAATTACCTGTCAGGTTTCTCACCACTGAAATATGGTGGAATGAATAAGGATCTATCACTCTTTATGGAGACTCCACTAGGACCCACGGCTCCATCTGAACTTGTCTGTGAACTGAAAGAAGAGATGGTTTTATTTACTCATCATGTTCTTTGAGAAGTTTTTTTTCTCACCACTGAAGTCTGGTGTAATGAATAAGGATCTATCACTCTTTATGGAGACTCCACTATCCATCTGAACTTGTATGACCGATGTTGTTTTTTTCAACACTAAATTCAGGTCAAAGAAAAAATAAAACAACTTTAAAACAACTTTAAATTCCTCAACAACAGACAAACTACTAAAGGCTCCAGAAAAACTTTCACTTTGCACATTGTTTCTTTTTCCACTAGTTTATTTTCCTGTCAAACACATCACTTGTTGCAGTGTGCAGGGTTCTCAGGTGAGTGTTTCCTGGTTGTTGTTGTGATTGGTTGAAACTACCTGACCAGCGGCTCCATCGAGGGATCAAGTGTCACGTCACATTTCTTCTTCTTTGTCTCAGAGGAGCTGAGATCTGTGGACCTGCTTCTCTTCCTCCCCGTCTCCATTTCTGTCGTGAAACAATGAGAAAAAATAAACACGTGAAATAAAACGATATGATGTTGCCATGGTTACATGGAAACAACTTGAACACTTGAAACTTACTGTTGCTGTTTTCTGGCTGCGTATCTGTGTGAAGGAAGGAAAGAAACAACATTGAAATACATGAAATAAAAATATAATTATCATAATAAATACTATTATGATATAATAATATAACAACAACAATATTAATAACAGATATTGTATAATTATTATATAAAATGTTATATATTATATATGATCAATAACATAAAGTTTAGAATAAGCTCAAAAATAAATAAATGATAAAATAATTTTGATATTCGATATATTCTTATGGCATTAATTAGGCCTATTGTTTTAGAATAACACAACAATACATATTATTATTACTGTTATTATTATATCATCATTGTTATATTATGTATTAATTATATAATGGCATCATAAATTAATTATTTTATATATAATAAAAATAAAAATAATCTTATAGAAACAATCTAATCTGATCTAATAATCTGTGTTTGAAACATCTGGGGATTAACTATTAAAACATCTATATTATAATTATTATATTAATAAATCGTTTTACATTTTGACATATAATATGTGGAATTAACACATATTTATGATATAAGTTGTTTGTTCACAACAATATATACAATTATAATAAAATTAAAAAAACTATATTTTCATATATCTACAACAATTATAAACACTAGAAAAATTAGAGAATAAAATAAAAACATCATATTGAAGCACAAATAATCAGATTTAAACGATTAAATTCCATCAATGTTGCAAATAAATGAAGTTACATTTACAAATTTTACATTGTGACGTCATCGTGTGTGTGTGTATGAGTGTGTATTTTGCCCACACAGACACACCCATACACACACACTAGTGGCTGTAGAGGATATTACAAAAACACATGATTATGTAAATAAAATAATCAATTAAAACAAACAATTGTAACGATTATTTATGTTTCCACTGAGAACCAACTAATACATAGCTCCAATAGTGTGTGTGTATGTGTGCGTGTGTGTGTGTGTGTGTGTCTCAGACTGCTTCCTCTTCGAGCATTTAGATACAAACATCGATTATATATATATCGATAATATATAAATTGATGTATATAAAAACATTATTTTTCGTGATGACATCACTGTTTCTACGTTTAAACGACGTTTGTTTTTCTTATGACGCACTTTAACTGCGCAGTTTGTGGAGGTCAAACCAACGTACGAACCCGAAACAACAATA